>CM062816.1:1253521228-1254259742 GCA_031772625.1 Pinus tabuliformis | reverse complement strand
TGGGCAAAAAATCAATCCAAAGGTGGGAATTTGACCTAAGGTGGATCAGCATAGGTCAAATAGGGACTAATTGTGTTGTAGAGGACTGTCTATCACTCAAGGGTGCTCTACAGAGCATTGTCCCTTGACCAAGCCTGCACTGATTTCTGAGAGGCCACTCAAGAGTCATCTAACCTCAATTTTTGACCAAAATTCAATGCAAAAGAGCTAAAATACAGTCAATGAACACAAGTAGGGTCTACAAGAATGTCCTAGGAGGTGGATAAAATACTAGGAAAGGTGATTGTTCCCCAGCGGAGTCACCAATTTGTTTTGGAGAATTTGGTATCTACGGATAAATACTAATTACCTAGATAAGTAGTTGTATCTAGAACAACAATTTAAAGTGTTTTAGTCTTTTCATATAAGAAATAGATAATACGAGAAGATGAGAAGACCTACTTGTAGTTCCGCTTTCCTCTCGTCTCCCTTGTATCGATCCTATAGCTCCTTCCCGTACTTAATACAATCGATCAAAGCACACGATCTATTGAATATAAGTGAAAGGAATCAGATACAATTCACACATATAAGCATTACGAAACAATACAAACATATGGGAGAAAGGTTCAAAAACTTTATTGAATAGAAGAAGGAATTACAACCATTGGTGTTTGATTCATAGTCATTCCTCCAGCTTGGATCCCATCCACATCACATCAAAAGCATGACAAACTTGTAGCATTACAATACTTGCTTCAAAGCCAAATCTCATTGCAACATTATCTCCTTACAATTAAACAAAATCCATCCCTCGATCACTTAGATGAGTGGTCAATTTATAGGAAGATGAAGGAGGTTTTGTCATAAATGGTGGCATTGAATGGCCTTCCATACTTAGAATTAGTTCCATGGAGGAAGGGATGAGAGGATAGGTTGCACCTTAACTCACTCCTCATCCATTTTTGAGCTCATAGGAGTAGATAAGCGAGGGAACCTTCTAGATGACTCCAAAAGATAAGAATATTCCCAAACCTTATGTGAATTTCGCTCAATCTCGCCCAGTGCAGGTGAAAGGAAGCCTAAGTTCTCTCCAGAGCACCCTGGTAATGGACTCAACTACTCTGCAGCACACCCTTACAAGGGCTTACCTGTGCTGGTCACTCTAGAGGCTATTTCTGGATGTCTTCAAGACATGAAACTGTTTTGGAAGGAGGCATTCAAAGGGGTGACTTGTTTATGGCATGTAGCAACTGAAATTAGGGTTTGATGAGCCCTAAAACATTGATCTGGATGATGGGATTGATGTGCCCAAATGGATCTGTAACACACTGGATGCCCATGTTGGGTGAGGACTGCACCAATAGCATAGTCTGAGGTGTTTGTCTCCTTTTCAAATGGCTACTGCAGGTCTGGTAGTGTGAGTACCGGTCGAGAGAAAAGTCGATGCTTCAACTCAACGAATGCCTTCTATTGGGACTCAGACTAGGAAAAATTTCCTTTCGGCCTTAGTAATCAGACTCAAAGGCCAAGTAATATGGGAGAATCCCAGCACGAATCTCCGATAAAAATTTGCAAGGCCCAAAAAGCTGTGAAGCACCGTTAGAGTGGTTAGGGATGACCAATCGCAAATGACTTGGTTCTTAGTTGGGTCCACATGCACACTACGCTCATCTATGATGTAACCCAAGTATTGGACCTGGCTCATGCCAAAGGTGCATTTCTCTAAGTTGGAACACAGTTTGTGCTACCGAAGGGTTTGGGGGACCTACCAAATGTATTGCAAGTGTTCTTCCCAACTCTTGTTGAAGTTGAGGATGTCATCCAGATAAGCCACCATGAATGAGTTGGTGAAGGGCCGTAAGATGTCATCCATTAGCCTCATAAAAGTAGTAGGGGCATTTCTCAACCCAAAGGGAATAACCAACCATTCAAAAAGGCCTTCCTTGGATTTAAAGGTAGTCTTCCATACATTCGTGGGCTAGATTGGAACATGGTGATAACCAGACTTCAGAGCAATCGTGTTGAAATACGACCCATTTGAGTTAGTCCAACAGGTCATCAATCCATGGGATTGATACCTATTCCTGACAGTGATTTTGTTTAATGCCCGATAATCAACAAAGAGCCTCTAGGTCCCATCCTTCTTTTGTACAAGGACAATTAGGCTCCCACAAGGCGAGGAGCTTGGTCGGATGTGCCCTTTTTGCAGAAACTCCTAGATTTTCTGCTTTATCTCTTCATTTTCTAGAATGGATCAGTGATATAATGACCCGTTGTGTAGAGGTGCTCCGAGAGTCAAATCAATCGAATGCTTGACTTGACAATGCAAGGGTACCCATGTGGGTGAGGAGAAGATGTCCCTGTATTCTTCCATGACCGTATCCACTTGCTTCTGCTGCTTGGAGAAATCCTTCCCTGGGGCCATGGATGTGGCTATGACCTTCCCCTTATTTTGAGAATGAATTAGAAAGAAAAAAAAAATCCCTATATGGGTATGACCTTACTGCATTTCTTGGGAGAGATTAAGGAGATGGAGGTAGGTGAGGCTACCTACAGTATCTTGTATAACTTACAACCCAAAGAAATAATAACAGAGAGGGGTATAGACTCATATACAACATGCCACATCCATAAGTATGGTTGTCCTAATAATACATCAAAAAATTCAAGAGGAGCAACATCACACAATACCTCATTCATAAAGGGATTGATGATGTAGGGAAGGCGACACTATTGGATGACGTGGAGATCTCGTCCTTGGTGAAGCCTCTTGATGGTGTATGGCTACAGATGTGTTGTAGTTAGTAGGTCCAATCGCTTCATGAACTCTGCTGAAATGAGGTTCTTTTGGCTCCCACTGTCGACAATGAACTGCAACAGAGAACCCTTCACCCACATATGTGAGTGGAATAGACGTTCCCCCTCTTCTCGATCTTCTGGCTCTATCTTCTGGATCATGATGGTGGCCACAATGGCATTGGTCTCTGCATTAATGATTTACTTCCCTTTGTCATTCCACTTATCAGGTTTTGACTTAGAGTTGGAGCATGCATCTGACTCTGAATCCTTCAACTTGGCCACTAGTGACTACTTGGCCCGACACTCACTTATGTTGTGAGTGGAGCTCTTATGGAACTCACACCACTTTCCTATGTCTTTCTTTGTCTTCGTGGTGTTGTTCTTTGCTTGTGTCTTTGACGGATTATCCTGGATCACCCCACCTTGGCTTTGTGCTTTGTTTTGCGGTTTGGGGGTGCCTTTCCCTTGCTTTGGATTCGCAAATCCAAAGTATCACTTTTTCTGTTTAAACTTCTGCTCAATCTTGATAGTGTATTAATACGTTGTGCCGAGCAAGGATATGTCAAGGAACTCCATCTCATCCTGGATGTACTTGTGTAGGTAGTCATGGTACTTGAGTACCAAATATTTCTCAGAACCCTTTGATACCCAACTTCTTGTGAAGGGTATGGAAAACATTGGTAAACTATGACACATCCTGGTCTCTTCCCTGCTGCAGTGTGGTCCACTTTATGTATTTATCCTTATAGCTCCCGACAGGGTAATACTGCTCCTTGATGGCATCCCAGAATGAATTCCAAGTGGATGTGGTCGAAAATAGTGAGAGTTTAATTTCATCTTTATTCTCACAGTAGGTTTCCCACCAGTCCTTGACGAAGGGGGGGCTTTGAGAAGTGCAAAATTAATATTTTCCCGGTTGGAAAATTCATGAACAGAAAAATATCCTTTTAGCGTATTTAACCATTTATCTATTTTATCTGCATCTATTTGACCTTCAAATATGGGGATATCAAAGTTAACTTGTACCTTAAAGGGTATGGCACTTCTAGAGTAGCAGCCGGAAGTAGATGCGTCGCCTTTGGGTAGCCGCTGAAGGATCTGGGAAAAGTTGTCCATAGTCGCGTTCCTTTGTCACTCAAGGGATTCTTCAAGTAATATTTTCACACGGGGGCTTCACTGGGGGAGCAATATCATACCACGTGGGTTCATATTAGGGGATATATATTGAAGAAAAATGGCATAATATATTGGGGGATATATAGGGGGTAAAGGATTTTTATATTGGAAAATATAAAAAATGGAGCTTAAAGTTAATGAAAAATATAAACAGGTATAAAAAATGTTAATGAAAAAATGGATACCTACAATATCTAGTGAAAGTAGAGGATTTTTAAATTCGAACGTTGTATTGGGTCCATATTGGTAGGGGGTTAAATAATGTGTTTTTTAGAGGGATTTTCCAATATGTAGTCAAATTAAGGGTATTGTTTAATATGCCATGAATGCATGTGATATGCCATAGGTTCATTGAGTGAATCCCCCATGGGTTTTCAAAGGATCTCCTGCCCCCTCATATTTCTTCTCTTCTGCCATGGGAGGCCACCAGGATTTGCAAGGCTGGTCTTGCAAAGGTTAGACCAATTCGAGCCCTAACTCCTAATCCCGACCTTGTTGGGGACATGCAAAGAAAATCAGAGAAAGAGTAGACCGCTCTAATACCACTGATCCGAACTTAAAAATGAACACAAAAAATTACAAATATAACCATAAATATAGAGATGCAACAAAAATAACACTTCATTTCATTAATATCAATACTGAAATATGCTTACAAACAAAATGGAAACAAGACTAGCTTGGGTGATGGTAGGCTATCTTTGAGAAGAGATGTGGCAGCTACATGCCTCTGAATTATGCTACAATGAGGCTTAAGGGCCTATTTATTATTGAAAAACATGGTAAAACCCTAAACAACCAAAACCATAACCCCAGGAGATGTAATGCCAAGGGTTTGGGGGCCCCGTTGGGGTTAGTTGGGAAGCTAACTTCCTAGGGTCATAACTTAGTCATATCATCTCCGTTTGGTGTGTATGATACCTTGTTGGAAAGGTCTTTCCGAGTACTATAGGATTTTCCATATGCCATTGCATATGGATATGGGCCTACAATGGACCTAAAAAACACTTTTTAGGGGGTCAGAACTGCTCCAGATGTTCATGACCCGAAAAACTGCTAAAAATAGTATATGATGAAATAAAAAAGGAAGCAAATGAAATCGAGTAGAGGTCTAAGTGGAATAGGTTGGTGGCCATCAATATCAACTTGGATCATTTGTGGGTAATGATATCATGGTGATTTTTATAGCTTTTAGCTAGATATGTTGTATTTGAATGGTATTTTCTTGTAATATTTTATGACAATGGTTAAGGGATGGACTCCCTTATAATCCAGCGAGTGAGGGGTGAACACCCTCATGAGTGTTTAATGATAATATTAAACGTTTGTTGGTTTTCACCCTACGAGGTTTCCATGATATATCGATGTTCAATGATGGGATTGATTATTGTCTCGGTTTGATGATGTTGATTCCTTTCTTGATGTGATGTTCATAATATCAAGTATGTGATTAATTAATCTGGTTAAGGGAATCATGAAATGGATGCAAGGTTCATCATACAACTTATGTTAATATACTATAACAATGGTTGTTAATGGTTTTGTAATTTACTAATCCCTTACTAAAGTTACTCTATGTAATGATGAAGATTCTATCAAATGATTAATCAGGAATCTAGAATAGTAATTTGGATAACTACATGTTGGTAAATTTTGTAAAAAATTTCTAACTCCGTACATTTTCAAGCGAGGTTACCGGAGAATGTTACAAGTTGTACCAGAGCTGAATGTTGTAGCACCGACAACTTGGGGAATTATTAATCAGAAAGGAAATCGAGGTATGCTACTAGTGAGCATGAACTCAAGTATGAGTTTAAAAATATACATACTGATATATGCAATAGACTATTTTTGAATTGAGAGGCATGGTGCATGTTTAAAACTACATTGAAGAGTAAAAAGTAATAAAGTCTATTGAAAAATTGTATTCATGAAATTTGAATCCCGATGAGGATAAAGAATAATAAAACCTCTATTACAGCTATGAACAATTTTGAACACTCACTAGTGAAAGTGAAATTTAACTACCAACCTTTACAAATATGGAAATATTAATGATACATTTAATGAACATGACTAAATTTACAATGCACTACTTTTAATGAGTGAATGCATGAATCTAAAATATGGGGAATCTCCTTGAATATGAAAATAGAGTGTTTCAAAAGGACACTCGAAGAACCCCTTTAGATATTAAAAATAAACAATGAGTCAAGTAGTGAGACTTGACTGTAATAACTAATTTTTGATTAAGTCTTGTCATGGTTGCGTTAAGATGGTTGATAGTAGTTCTTGGTTTGTGTTGCATGACTAACTATAAAAATTATATGGATGAACTGGATTTGATTTAAGCTTATTGCAAGTTGTAAACAAGTGATTATGGTAGATACTTCATGGATCGGTTTGTTGATGACAATACACTGTGGGAAATTGGAAATGTTTGGATTGTTACCCTAACTATTATTGACATTTACACATTAATGAATAACTGCATATAATTTTATGCATGACAGTAATGTATGCATGAAACTAAAATTATTTTGAAAGTAAATACTTATTAAATAATGCATATTTATTACTAGCATTGCTCATGGGATTAAGCAGTGGTAGCTTAATGGCGACAAGAAAACCTGTGAATGTAAAACGTTGTAATGTGAATTGAAATTGTAAATGAGAAAGTATAATGCTATGATATGCATGCTTGTGTTAGTTGGAAAATCAGAATGTATACCACATGTATGTCAGTTATGTTTCCAATCAATCTAGATATCGTGGACCCATGCTGAGGGTTAATTATAAATTCATGGTGTACATAAATGTTTCTTTTGTTAAAGATAATGTGCATATGGTTCATTATGTAAATCACTATGGGAAAGAGTGTTAAAGCATACTTTTACATGCCAGATAGTTGTGGACAGTTGTGAAAGGCCACGAGGCATTGAGTTGATGGTGGTTGCCTTCCCGAAGGGGTTGATGGCACTTGCCTACCTGGATTTCCTCTCCTTAGAAATAAATGATCTCAACAAGGGAAAAGAGTTGGACGAGATGGTGAAGGGGGGGAAATACTGAGGAAAATCTGTTTATTTGGAGCCTGTTGGAGGAGGCCAAAAATTTCTCATAGATGGGACACTATCAAAGGAATAGGTAGGATAATGCCAAGAGGAATCGTGTATTGTACCCTTTGTGGTCATTAGAATTCTTGAGCGGGTTGGCTAGTGGAATTCCAGAATGGACCTAGTATGGTCTCTGTTAGAGAACTGTCTGGATGTGAAATTGGCTCGATCTGCTTCTGGAAACTAGTTCCCATTGGTTGGGAGAAGAATTATTTTTCCACTGTGGTTCTCCTAGCAGAAAAAATTAACTAATTATTTGTGTGTTGTGTTAAAAATGAATATTATATATAATTGTGTAAACATGTTATGTACATCTTGATAGGAAAGGAGCCTAGTGTCTGATAGGGAATTATTGGCAGTGGAGTTCCTTTATGGTATTACTAATCTTTTGAATGTCTTAGCAGGGTCTAGGATAGTATGCACTTGGTGCATTTATTGATCATTTTGATTATTAGAGAGCTAGGTCATCCCTGAGTACTTTTAGAAGTACTGTGTGGATGTCTTTAGTGGGAGGTAAGACAATTGCCACGTGGTGCTGTGATTTAAATCATTTTAATGATTAGAGTGGTTGTGCTCTCTAAGTACTTATAGAAGTAGTGTGACTGAAATATCCCCTGACATTATATAATTGATTGAGAGTTAAAAGTATTTCATTTGATTGAAAATTTTGTGACTAATATGATTATGTTGAATTTGTTAGTCATATATTACAGGGTGCTTGCCAAAGAGTGCGAATGGGTTGTCAAAATTTCTTAGAAAATTTGCATAAAAGTGACCATGACTTTCAAGAGTAATTGGTAAGTAATGGTAAGTTGATATAGAGATTTTGTTTTGTATTTTATGAATTTGAATAATGGATATGTGATGGAAAATAGAACTTGCATATTTTTACAGTTGTAAATGCTTATGACAATTGATAAAACATTACTTTTCTTGCATATTGGTATTTCTTGAAATTAAATCCTTCATTTTAAAGGGGAAGGATCCCTTTTTAAGTTGTTTAGATTATTATATTATAAAAAAAGCTTAATGATAAACATCGAGGACGGTGTTTGGTTCAGGGGGGAATATGTAATATCCCCAAAAATTCAATTTAAAATTAACTAATTATAAAATATTATTTTTGGACATATAATTATTTTATTGGTTAGAATCAAGAATTAGCTATAAACTACTTCTTGACATTCGTAAAAAATGATGTGGGGTTGAACAATGGAGAATAAGACGACGACTTGAAATTTGATGGAGAGGGGGTTCGAGTAACGCTAGTAAGAAAGTGAAGAGCAATGCCATGGAGAATCTATGGTAAAAGTTTCTATATGAATTGAAAAATTGAAGTTGTGATGAGGCATTTGGCGGAGAGTTTATGTAGCTTGCAATTAACCTATAAGATGATTGGGTTTAGTGTCACTGGTTCACAGAGGGTGACATCGATGTAGAGCTCCTCCTATCATTATTCAACATCACAACTACTGGGGCTTCATGCACAAATATTTCTGAATATTAAAAGATAAGTAGTTTGTTAATTTTTTTATTGAAAGGGCTTAAAATAATTATGCCCAAGAAATAAGTTAGCGTTGTTACGTCTTGAGAATTATTGCATATGCATTCTTAAGTGTGGATAATGATAAGAATAAAGATTGTCATCTCAAAAAAGAGACTGCATATAAATATTTGTTTTGGTAAAACAGAATATAAATATTCTTGTTATTGATACTTTGCATAAAGACAAGAAATTTGTTAAAGAAGAACCTTACATGTAAAACATAAGGCAAGATAAAAAACCTAGGATGGATTGTAGCAACTCGTTTCCTCGCCATGCAAAAATGAGGACAGTTAGAGATATAACTAATTCAATCATTTTGGTTAAAAATAAATAAATAAATCTTGTGGTGTTCTTGAAAAGAGCACAATGGTTTTGTGCTTAGTCATGGTAAAAGATTTCCATGGTGTTGGTAAAAATTAGTTATTTAATAAATCAATGGAAAATAATTACATGGATTCTCATGCGTAAGAGATCATGGATTCTCATGTGTAAGAGAGTTATGGTAATTTCTTTTGAAAAAAAAGAATACTTAGTTATGAGAAAAGATAATAATCTATGCATAGATCAAATGCACAGGGATAATATAAGTCATAGGAATCTTCTTTGGAAAGAGTATGGATTTCTTGTGCTTAAGATAAGTCAATTGTGTTAATTCCTTTTCAAGAGTTTGCAAAAGCTACATGTATTGGGTGGGTAAAAAGATAAATTATTTGTGTGTTGTATATTGGAGAGTTTGATTTAATTTCATGGTTTAGTGCATAAAAGGTTAGCTTTGTTATTATTTAAAAAAAGGCTTTTCTAGTTTTTACACTTAAAAGAAGGGTTAACTATGATACTTTATTGAAAACAAATTCATGAGAACTTTGTACAAAGAAGAGTTAGCTTTGATACTTTCTTGAAAACAAATGCATGAGAAGTTTGTAAAAATAAGGGTTAATTATGATACTTTCTTGAAAATAAATGCATGAGAACTTTGTACAAAGAAGATAGAGAAACTATGTTGGGCTCTTGATAATAAGTATGTGTTATTTGCACAAATAAACAATCATTTTATTTGAAAAGAACACATATGCAAAAGCATAGAAACAATAGTTAATTGCATCCCTTTTTTTGAAAAAGGAAAGTATTCCCATATATAACATAAATAGCTAGAACCTCTTAGAGGAGGGATATGTGTTGTATACATTAAAAATGACTATTATGATAAGCTCCCACATACACAAAGAATAGTCATGTTATAGAGATATGTCCTTTGCATGAAGAACTATTCAACTATATTTGTTTGGAAAAAATATGTGATTATTTTTATTCTATCATAGCTATTATGATAGTTTCTTTTGGGATAAGATCATGTATATGCATGCATGATTTGAACTAGCTTTCATCTAGAAAAACATATACATTTGTATGCGGTAAAAACTAGCATGTTTTGTTAACTTACATTGGAAAAGATTCTTTGGGAAAGAAGATGAATTTACATGCACAAAAACCATAGTACTGTGTTGGTTTCCTTGGAATATATATATGGGTAATGTTGGTATGCTTTACTGCATTAGTTTTATGGATAAGAAAACATGTTTTTCTATGCCTTATTGTGCTAGATTTCCTCAAAAAGGAAACATGTGTTTGCATGCTTTATTGTGTTGATAATTCCTTTGGAAAGTGTATGCATTCGCATAGGAACAACATTCGTTGTGTTAGCTTTCTTTACACATTTGCATGCACTAAAAGCAATAGCTGAAGGGCTAGTTCTCTTGATAAAATTTATGTAATTCACATGCACAAAGATCATAAATGATGTGTTAGTTTCCTTTAAAGGAATGTCTCGATAGTTTTCACTGATTTGTCTTGCAAGAATATGTGTTTGTGTAAAGGAAATATTAGTTAATGTGGTATTTATTTTATAAACATGCTTTGATGGTCACAATGCTTATAAATAGTACATATGTAGTGTTGTGAAAGGAAGCACGTCGTGATATTTTGCTTACATTTCATGAATGTATATGAATAGATGGTGAAGCATCACTAGTATAGATTTATTGATTGGGTGACTAATACTTTATGTAATCATGATATCAACGTATGCTGACAAAGGCAGGAAAGGTTATGCTTAACATGGTGGTAGGTAAATCAATAATGGTCCATGTAAATGAGTGCGAGCTGAAGTATGGGCCACTAAAGGAACAAATGGGCCACAAGGATACGAAGATTGGAGATTTGTGGGTAATGATATCATGGTGATTTTAATAACTTTTAGCTAGATATGTTGTATTTGAATGATATTTTCTTGTAATATTTTATGACAATGGTTAAGATATGGACCCCCTTATAATTCATTGAGTGAGGGCTGAACACCCTCACGATCATTTAATAATAAAATTAAACTTTTGCTGGTTTTCACCCTACGGGGTTTCCAGTGTATATCAGTGTTCAATGATGTGATTGATTAAAGTGTCAGTTTGATGATGTTGATCCCTTTCCTGATGTGATGTTCATAATGTCAAGTATGTGATTAATTAATTTGGTTAAGGGAATCATGAAATTGATGCAAGGTTCATCATATAGTTTATGTTAATATACTATAACAATGGTTGTTAATGGTTATGTAATTTACTATTTCCTTTCTAAATTTACTCAATGTAATGATGAAAATTCTATCTAATGGTTAATGAGGAATGAATAGTAATTTGGATAGCTATTTGCAGGTAAATTATGTAAAAAAATTCTAACTCCATACATTTTCATGCGAGGTTATGGGGAATGTTACACCTGGCTTTATTGATTACTTCAATACAGATAATGATTTTGGTATCATGTTTTCACTGCTCAACATAACCATTGCATTGCAAATGTTGATGTAGACTCTGATGCTATAATCAATTCCCATGACTAGGCATATTGATACTAAAAAAATTGTCTTATTTAAATATTTGATAGATATTTAAAAAAAGTTGAATAATGTTTATTTAAAAAAAATTAATAGTAATTTTAATTCTATATTAAATATTTATAAGTTTAACCTATTTCATGTAGTTTGAAAATAACCTTGGAGGGTTAGATGGGGCTCTGTTTTGGAATTTTTTTGTTAGCTTTTTAACCTTTAGGATTTAACCTATGGAATTGTATGATATTATGTAAAATAACCTTGGAGGGATGGGGCTGTTTTGGAAAAAAAATTTGTTACCTTTTTAACCTTTAGGATCTAACCTATGAAATTGTATGATATTATGTAAAATAACCTTGGAGGGATGGGGCTATTTTGGAATTTTTTTTGTTACCTTTTTAACTTTTAGGATTTAACCTATAGAATTGTATGATATGATGTAGATGTGTTTTTTTTAAAGCGGATTGGATAGCATGATATAATAAAAATGACTATTTCAAAAATGCCTTGATACCTAGTTCTATATTATAAGATTTATAATAAACAACAATATACTTTATATAATATTAGAGGTTAGTGATTATAAAACTATTAAATGAAATATTAAAATACCTAGTAATTTACCAAATATTATAATGCATTGTATAAAGAATGGATAAATTTGAATGTTAGATTGTCGTGTGCAACTTTCTTGTTTCTATTATTTTCATTAATTATGCATAAGTTTGCTTCTATTATTTTAGCAATTGTTTTTATATAATGATGAATCACTTTTGAATTTTAGTTCATCATTTTAGATTGGAATAAAATATTCTTACTTATATCAACTTTTATATATATATATATATATATATATATATATATATATATATATATATATAATTCACTATTTTAGGAGTGAAATTTTCAATTCCAAGAATGTTTTGATATGACTTATCTTCGTATCTTAGTATGTAGAATTATTTACTTAATCAATTTAATTAAAAATATATATATTTTTAAGTGTGATTTATGTAGAAATTACTCCTAAGAAAAAAGCATGCTAATCACATTGGAACTAAACCCAGATGGTGAGGATAAGAGCCACTCCTCTTTATCACCCAAGCTACACCTACTTGACTATATATATGTGATCCTTAAACTCTGTTGCTTTCAAAAGTAAGATGAGGTAAATGATGACATGAAATTTTTTAAATTGAGAATATAAATTTAATGAGAAAAACAACCATCCAAATTGACCATGGAGACCACAATATGTGTAGTATTAGACACAAATGTTGAAAGACAATACCATGCATTGCTTACATAAACATTTTACATTCATTTTTCTCTTTTTGCTTGACAATACTGTGAATTGCTTACATAAACATTTTACATTCATTTTTCTTTCTTTTCTTTCAAAGGCACCACGAGATTGATTGGTATTTATAAATTCTTTCAGTTAGTGGCATCGCCTAGTAAATCAATACAGAATTATGAATTAGCTAGCATACATGAATTCTTATCATTCATAAACATAATTAAATATAAAATTTATATTGATTTATGTATTTAATGCTATGTATGTTTTAAATTATCTAACCTAGATTTATTGTAACTATGACACTCTTTTAAATGTCATTATGAGCCCTAACTCATTCATGTAAGATTCAAGTGGATTGATTGCTTAAATGGTAAAATTTAAAATAATAATAAGAAAAGTAATATAATGTATGTCCAAAAGAATATATATATTTTTTTCTATGATTTAGCATACTTTTAAATTGCTTTTGTTTACCCATAAATTAATAATTATTGTTTTTCCTTTACTTTCAAACCTATTTATAAATTTTTTTTCCCTATGATTTCACATACTTTTAAAACACTATGGTTTACCCATAAACCAATCATTATTATTATTTTTTTTACTTTCAAACTTACTTTATAAAAAATATATATAATAAAAAAAATTTGTATAAAATTTAAAATGAAAAGTATCAAAGTCATGACTTTACTTTACATTAAACTTTTAAAAAATTTGCATCTAATAAGACAAACAAATTTCTTGAAATCAAGACCAAAAAAAATAGACAGTCCAGGATTTACATAAAAGAAGTATCAAAGTCAAGAATTTACAGAAAACTTAAAATGAGATACATCAAAATCAATGACATCATTAAATGTCCACTTGACCAGCTAAATAAATTTGAAATTCCAATCATAGTTGAACCTTATTTGCGACAATATCCACCTTCCTGCGGATGTCCATAGGTGGAGACCTTTCGCGAAAGAAGATGTTTAGTGGTAGTCTTTATAGGTGGTGTTCTTTCATTGGTTGTCCCCGGAATTTATTTGTTGTCTGTATAGAAGCAGTTTTGCAAATTCAGTGTATCGAAGCAGATGTTTATTGGTGGTCTTTCTTTCATTATTTTATTGTACCGATAAATTCGGCCGAATTTATCGGTGGTCTAGGTGTGCCAAGAAGATGTTGTAAAGTAATATCTTTTAATTATATTGTACTGTACCGTCTACAGTCGTCTAATGAGGGGTAGAATTGAATTGTACTGTACCCTCTAGAGAAAAGAAAGAGGAGTCCTCTAATGAGCAGAAGAATTGAATGATGGTTAATTATATTTTTTTAATGCGGAAATAAATTCAGCATCTCTGAAATATTATGAAGTTTGACCATTTTTATTTAAATTTACAAAACTTCTTTCAATTTTTTTTAAAATATGCCTGAAATTTCTATAACTTTCCAAAACAAAACCGTCTGATTAGACTACTACAAAAAGCTCTGCCAATGCCAATGTCCATCCACCATACGGTCAAAGTAAATACCTTACGCGTGGATACGGTCAAAGTAAATACCTTACTACGCGGAAGGTGTCTGCCAGTGTCCATCCAGGATCCGGCTGACACATTATTAAAGGTCTGTATTGAAGCAGCGTGGCTATGGAATTTTGGGGGCACTTGAGTCAGAGTTTGAGTACTAAGAGTGTCCTGGTCTATACAGTCTGCAAAATTCTTTTCCTCCTATGATTTTCGATCTTATTCAACAATGGATTTTTTTCACAAAAGCCTATATGTTATGCACTTGTTTATTCTTTGCTGGTTGGGTTGGCGGTGTGGCCTTGCATTTGGACAGGTAGGTGAAGCTTTCACAGGTTCCGCTAATTTTTCGGATATACAACTCACTTGCATAGCCAATTTAGTGGCTTTCATAACATTTGTTTTACGAGGCAAGTATTGGTATGGTTATGTGTATAAAATGGTAAAGGCCAGATCCAGAAGCGAGAAATTGAAGGACATAAATGGGTTGAAAGCACTGACCACGAGTCGGAGAGAACTACACAAATGTTCTGTTGTAATGTTATCACTCCAGATGCCCATGCCTACTTGTTCGACGAAGAAGTTCATGAGGTATATCTCCAACGTTTATGATGTGCAATCTATCTTTTTGCAGTGCCTCCCTTTACAATCTGTGCAAGTAGCTGTTGAGACGTGCACAGATGCCTGCACAGAATATCACAAGGGTAGATGCGGATGCATTGCATTCAATACAGTGGACGATATCACGATGATGCTTGTTCGTCGGATGCCCGGAACAGTGAAAAAACTGTCAGCTTCTCTCAGCCTACTCCCATCTTTGCGCTGCCTGAGAAATGGCTGCCATGGCTGCAACCGGGGTCTGTTGCATGTGCATAATGATAAAGTGAGAGAGGGTGACTCCCTGGTGGAACCCCCTGCTGCGGTCTGTGAAATACTTTATGTTAAATCCATCCATAAAGTGGGTGCTTGCATCTGCATTCCACTGCGTTCAGCAAACGACGATGAGTGGTCGAATCAGCTGATAAAATTTTTGAAGCCCCAGGATGAAGAATTCAGAGGAGCCGTTATCAGAAAAGGTAGAACCAACGCTTCTTCTGCCCTAGAAAATTACAGGAAGGGAAATGGAGAATGTGATGCAGACGAAAAATACAAGTTTGCTTCCTTGATTATAATGCCAAGGTTGATAATGATATTAATCACCCTTGTACTAACTTTCTGGCTGAAAGTCGATGGTTTCTCCAGCAATTTGCTCTCGGTGATGGCACTGGAACGTTATTTTCAACGAAGAAATTATGAGTTTTGCCCCCATTTGTTTCTAACCAGAGTCCGCGTCAAATCTAATGCAAATAAAACCAATGTATGCCAAGTGTTGTTCTTTGGACATGCTCTTCAAACATGGGTACTCTCACACGACTCATACATGGTTGTGTCCTGGATTTGCAGTATGAGTTGGATGGTGCTGGTTGCAATGGAAGGAGGCGCTAACAAATGGTATCATACGCATTCTATGCCGCCCTCTAAACCTAGGGTTGCTGTGATATTTGTGGGCATTTGTATTGCTTTGGGCATGGATGGCTTTGATTTGAAATTATGTTTGCAAATGGGAAGAATGCGTGGGTTTAGGGGAAGAAATCATAGGAAGGTTATTCTTATCATTTGTGCATCCATTGTTTTACAAATACTTTGCATCGTAGTATGTAGCGCAATAGCAGGAGTTTTAGGTATAAATTGTTTTGGGAGATGGATATATAGTGCGTTGCAATGTCTAGTTTGGATGAAATGGACGATAGGCATTGGTACCGTCTTTCCAATCCGTCAACGTTCACCTGCAAGAGAACTGAACTGGTGGTATGATAGCTGTGGACTGTATGTAGGCTGTTCCGCTGTCTTGCTTAATGCCATCCTGGCTGGTGTTCGAGCTAGGTGGGAGTTCTGATAACTAGATTTATATATATTGGATGTACTATATATTTGAAGCTGGAACTTATAGACCATGGCTGATTATATATTTATGGTTAAGTTTTGTTATATTCTATTCTATTTATAAATGTTTAATTATTTATTGGTAATTTTGCTATATTCTTTTATTGGATGATTCTAAAGTTTACTAACACTTTAATAATAGTAGAATTGAGGCCTCTGTGATCCATAACAAGTATATGATAGGGGTTTTGGCGTAAATCACATTATTAATCAATTGTCGACGCGTTTCGAACCAACAAGTGTGGTTCATCGTCATGACAAGTTGAAGAACCAGATCATGGGTTGCATGTTAAATAGGGAGAGAGAAGACCATCCAACAACTATATTTGACTAGAAACAGTGATAATAGACCAGGAATTTGACTAGACTGGACCAAAGAATAGGGACAACTGCTATATTTGACTTGACTTGACCGAAGGATAGAGAAAATTAATTTAGATAATTTATAAGTTAGTTATTTTATTATTAATAATATCAATGAAATACATTTAATTATTGTTGGAAAGGTTTATTATAACTTAAATCCTTTCCATGATTAATCCTTTGGAGAAAGAATATATTACTATTTAAGATAATATTTATAATTAATTTTATTCAAAAGTCCAAATATTAAAATATATTATTATATTTATAATAATTAATACATGAGTGCTTATTTTTCTTTTTGTTGGCTCAGTTTTTACAAGAATTTTTTTTAAAAAGTTTACCACTCTTCAAATTTATTTATTTATTATATTAATAATTCAAATATATTGAAATGGAAAATTTATCACATGCTCACCCCACAATTATACAAGTATATTTGTATGACATATTATATTTCTCACTTTATAACATCAATCTAATCTCCATATTTCTTTTTCCAATTAATCAAAATATTAATATTAATATTAATTTTTATTTTAATATTAATGTTAATATTGATTTGAACCTTTATTATTATTATTATTATTATTATTATTATTAATTAATGTGAATACAAATATTAATATCAATTTTTTTAGGTTAATTATTAATATTAATAACATTTAATTAATAATAATACTGAAATAATATTAACAATATTTAATATTAATAATAATATTGGTAAATATTTAATTTACAATATTTATTATTATTATTTTAATTTATTTATATTAATATTAATTTGAATATTAATTCTTAATATTAATATTAATTAATAAGAATCTAAATATTAATATTACTTTTAATATTTATAAATATTAATTTTAATATTAATTGTTAATATTAATAACAATAAATAATATTAATAATATAAAATAATATTATCATGGTTAATCATAGTCCAACGTCATATTGTGATAAAGATTGTCTCAATATGAAAATCAACTATGGTCAAGCATGATCCAACGTCTTATTATGACAAATATTGTGTCAATATAAAAATCAATCATGGTCTCAGCGATGTTTTGGTATGGTCGAAGTCGCACTCCTCTCAGCCTGTCTCTGTTAAAGATCTGTATACAGCTGCTTCGTCATTTCCGCCGTCTCCAATGCTCATCTTTCCTACAAAGCTCTGGAAAGCTACATGCCCGCTCAAGACAATTCTATTTTCCTGGTTGGTTTTCTCCAATAGGAACCTCACATGGGAGGTCCTGCAAAGAAAAGGCTGGACGGGTCCTGGCAGATGTGTCATGTGCTGTAATGCGCCAGAAACAAATATCCATATGTTTTTTCAATGTCCGGCATCGGCTCATATCTGGTATGAACTCTCCTTAACTTATGGTTTTCCTCATCAAGTTTTCTCCTCTGTACAGGATGCTTTCAAGTGGTGGTGCGACCAACGTCCAGCTTGGAGATCGGTGTTTATCCTCACCTGTTGTTTTCTCTGGAAGTGGAGAAATTCCTGCATTTTCCAGGAGTCAAAGGCTCCAATTGATTCTGTGCTAGTGCTCATATCTGCTCTGGCTGCTTCGGATTGATATGTTTTTCTTCTCTTCGGTTTTTGTTTATGATCTATATGGACTTCTTCCCATGGGTGTAATCTCTCCTTATTTTTGGATAGTTATTGTGAACATATTTTGATTTTTGGTACGGTCCTCTGGACCTCTTTTGGAACAGCTCTTTCTTATTTTCGGCTCTGAGCAGCCCATCTATTGTCATCAGGAACAACAGGCTCGCATCTGGCCTTTTCATGTTACAGCTCATTATATTTCCTGAATATAATATACATGTTGATTTTCTCTCTGAAAAAAATAAATAAAAATCAATCATGGTCAACCATGGTCCAACGTCGCATTGTGACAAAGATTGTGTCAATATAAAAATCAACCACGGTCAATGATGATCAACGATGTTTATTTAGGGTTTACAATATTTATTCAAATGTCGCATTGTGACAAATATTGTCTCAATATGAAAATTAATCATGGTCAACCATGGTTCAACGTCACATTGTGACAAAGATTGTCTCAATATGAAAATAAACCATGGTCAACCATCCTCGATGATGGTCAACCATGTTCCACCATTGTCGACCATGGTCAAGCATGGTCAATCATGGTCAACCGTGGTCCAATGTCACATTGTGACAAAGATTGTCTCAATATGAAAATCAACCATGATCAATCATGGTCAACAATGGTTAGCCACGGTCAATAATCATGGTCACATTGTAACGGAGATTGTTTCCTGGTCCAACATTAGAGTATGGCAACCATGGTCATCCATGGTCAACCATGGTCCAATGTCGCATTGTGACAAAGATTGTCTCAATATGAAAATCAACCATGGTCAAGCATGGTTGTGTTATCAACCTACCACCTACATCTACCTACAAGTCAATGAGAAAATCCTTCAACCCCACAAGGTGTGGTTGGTGGTAGGGAACTCAGGGAAGGGGTTGTCATACTAATCCTGACTCTCTTCGTTTGAGCTATGTCCTAGGTTAGCTAAGGGGGGTGGTCCCTAATGAAAAGTTAAGTTAAAAGATGTGAGTTTCTCAGATAATTGTTAGAGTTAAAAATATTATTTCTTTAAGATTTATAAGCAAAAACTGATATAAGCAAGAACCATCATTACTTAAGATAAACATGAAATACATAAACAACCAGTGCCTTTAAAATATTTCTCTTTAAAAAATGAAATTGTTTTTGCTTAAAATGAAGTGAAATTCTTTTAGATGGAAAGTCAAAGTATTCCTAAAAAGTGAAACAATAAATTGTTAGCACAAGATATTATAAATGCTTTTAAGATGAATAAGACTACAAATCAAAGCATGGAAACTATCTTGCTCAAAAAGATACAATTAGAAATCTACTTGTGAGAATGAGTTAACAAAAAAGAACTCAAATGTTAGACCAAGATGACGACATGCAATTAAGTTTGCAACCCAAAATATTAGTACTTGAAAGTGGAATCAACCATTCATGACAATATGCAATTAAACCAAAAGATAAACCAATTTCCAAGTACAAGAAAATTAAACTTGTTGCAAAATTAAAAGAGATTACAATGCTTGCATCCAAAGTTCCTCTTGAAATAAGATTTGCATGTGAGACTTTAAACCATCAAGATAGCAAGAAATTTAAGACCTTTGCAAACAAAACAAATGTGATGGAATGTTGTTCTTGGTTTATTATATTAATTAGTGTTAAGGAAAAATTATGTTACAATTGAACTCTAGTTCTGAGACCTCATCCTCACCCAAATATTTGGATCTCACAATGAGGAGTCAGCAGAGGTAGAGGGTCCCTGAAAGTATATTCAACCAACTTAAGTTGGAGGTAAGTTTTAGTGATGCTTGGGGCATGTAAATAAATTAACCCAACAATAAAAATTAACTTCAACTTGAAATGTAATTGCTTGACATGAAATAAAATGTTACTTTATGGAGAAAAATTGTCCAAATACTTGATGCATGTAAAATGTGTTTAATGGTGAACCATAAGTAAACTTGGAACTATGTCCAAGCCAAATAAGATCAAGTAAAAAGTGTTTGGATGCAATAAATCTAAACTTGTTATGGATTTAAAACATGTAGTAAATTAAATTAAACTGCATGCAAAATGAATGTGATGCATGTTGTGTTAATTTCTCAATTAGATGATATTCATGCAAAATGAAATAAACCAACAAAGTCAAACCACCAAGGCTCTCCAAAAGGTGGAGAGATAGGGATACCAATGGGTAAAACCCATGCTCCCAAAATCAGAAATTTTATTAGTTGTTATAAGAAGGAAAAGACAATGAAGTCTTCACTAAAATCCAAGGAGAGCCTTAACAAATTTCCACCAAACCATAGACCTTTCCTTGCTGAAAATTTATGTAATTTGAGGCCCACAAAGGCTCAACAAAATGTGTATTTTTTAAAGAAGAAAAGGAGAAGATAAGCCTCCTCTACGACCACTTTCAAGAGAGAGAAAGAGATGGCAAAAATGAACTCGACCTCCCTCAAGAAAAACACAACCTTATCTAAGATGAATTCAGCATAAAGGTGGAAGCAATCACTAAATCTGAGCCCCAAGGTTTTGCATGCAAACTTGTAAGTAGTTTTTTGATGATTAATCCTGCAAATAGTTGCAAGAGAACATGTTAGAAATGACTACAACAACAAAACAAATATTAGTTCAGGAAAACTACAAAATATGTTACAAAAATAATCTACAAGAGGCTAGGCCAAAGAGTATGAGAAAACTCTCCTCTTTGACTAGCCATGACTTAGGTCTTTGAAATAGTCAGATATTGATAAATGAAGTACAATACGTAAAAAATAATTTTTTTCCAAGTTTGATATTTTGATGCAAGAAATAAAAGCTTTAAAAAACTTGAAAGAATCCCTGCAAGACACAAATAAGGTTTAGATGAGACTTTGAGGTTCAACACATGCAGATTCTCCTTGAATATTTTTCAAGAATGGGTTGATTCCTCCAAGAATTTCCCCTCAAGCTTGAAAATCTTAACCAAACAAATATTCATCTATGAAAATTCACCACAAATCATTAAATCGACATGAAATTAAATAAATGCAATGGAAATAATTCCTAGAGATACATCTATTATCCACTAAAAGATTTCTTTTCCTAAAGCAAATAATTAATTCTTATGCTAATATGAGATAGGTGCATACTAACATAACTTGAAACAAGCATGAAAGAAACAATGTCACAAGGAAATAGATAGAAGCATAAAAACACGTCAAGAATTTACCACACATGTAAGGAGAAGAACACCATCACGCTTTACCCCAAAGACTGTTGTATTATATTGCAAGTAGTGAATACAATCCCGTAGAGTCTCCTCAAGAAAAATAGCTCGTATTACATGATACAATATGAGAGCTCATAGCCTAATTATATAGAGAATTGGGAGAAAATACCAAGGAAGAATGCATGTGAGAACTAAAATTGGAGCAAATCCCAAGGAAAGATAAGTCAAGTTCGATGTGGAGAAGATAGAGACACCAGAGAAAAATCGAATTCCATATGTGCACCTCAAGGGAAATCGAATTCCATATATGGCATAGTAAACATATTCATGAGTGAACCCAAGCAATGAGATAACTCTAGTCAAACCAAATAAAACTCGAACCAAGTGTTTCCATTTTAGATGATGATCCCAAAGATGTTCTGCGAAGATCCCTAGGAACTGCGCGATTTCCTCAGGTGAAACTCATAATCCTCCATGTGAAGTGCTAAGTATAGAAGAAACTTGAGCTAAAAGTGAGAGAAGGCCCCATGAAATACTCAGTCTAAATATTTCATAGAATATTCCTTCAGTACATGAGTTCCTTTAATAAATTCAATTTCCACATGTGCAACTTCTGCTTTATATCTAAGAAATTCGATTTTATGAAATAATGGTATATTTATGATGTAGGGTGTTGAGTCATCTTCCACACGTCTGTTGACTCAACTCTTTGACTTAGGATAATTTCCAAGTAATTTCCACGTCATTCTTTCACTTTGAATAATTTATTTCTCTCTATTTTATTTAATTGTAGCCTAATTAAATGCCATAATTTACACTAAAGTTAGGTAAGGTGGGTTTTGAAAGTCCAAAACACATTATTAACCCCTCAAAGTGTGTCATAGTAGAAATTTGAGGGTGAGAGGTGTAATTTTTATTAATTATACCCCATACAACTTCTCTAGACTAACTTATTACAATTTAAATACCATTTTATTTGTAAATTTTAACCTGCTGGAAATCTAAAAAATTAAAAAATGACTACCTAGACCTAACCAAATTCCACAAAAAAATTCTGTGATCTAGTATGATAATATATATCGACTCTAGACACTAATATGTTTTAAGGGCTCAACCTTCAAATTGTGACCCCGACTTTGGGGTAAAAAGTGAGTGAAAAAACCTAGAAAATTATCTGCCTCTGAAAAAGGAGGGATAATTAACCAGATTAAAAAAAAAACTTCAAGATGTACTCATTTGTTGACCGAGTCCCAACATCCTAGGCCTATTACAGAGTCAAAACTTATCATACTAGTATCACTTATTATAATTCCCCGCAGGGTGTGGAATCTGGGTACAAGAAAGATAATGAGAAGATAGAAGTAGAGTTAAAAAACTATGTTACTGATGATATCTAATGGTACAAGTGTCCTCTAGATCATCCTTGGGCATGGATTCTTTCATATAATCATCAGGTGCCATCCGAGTGGTCAACATGTCTAACATCACATTATGACAAATATTGTGTCAATATGAAAATCAATCATGGTCAACCATGGTCCAACGTCACATTGTGACAAAGGTTGTGTCAATATCAAAATAAACCATGGTCAACCGTGTTTATTTTATGGTTTTAAATATTTATTCAAGCGTCGCATTGTGACAAATATTGTCTCAATATGAAAATCAATCATGGTAAACCATGGTTCAACATCACATAGTGACAAAGATTGTCTCAATATGAAAATAAACCATGGTCAACCATCATCGACCATGGTCAACCATGTTACACCATTGTCGACCATGATCAACCATTTTCAACCATGGTCAAGTATGGTCAATCATGGTCAACCATGGTCCAATGTTGCATTGTGACAAAGATTGTCTCAATATGAAAATCAACCAGGATCAATCATGGTCAACGATGCTTAACCATTTTCAATAATCATGGTCACATTGTAACAAAGATTGTCTCTTGGTCCAAGATCATATTATGATAACCATGATCATCCATGGTCAACCATGGTCCAACGTCGCATTGTGACAAAGATTGTCTCAATATGAAAATCAATCATGGTCCAACGTTGCATTCTGACAAAGATTTTCTTAATATGAAAATCAATCATGGTCAACCATGGTCCAACGTCGCATTATGACAAAGATTGTGTCAATATGAAAATCAACCATGGTCAATAATGGTTAACCATGGTAAAAAATGGTCACTCATGTTTATTTTAGGGTTTATAATATTTATCTTAGGCTTAATATACCTTGGGTCTATAATATTAAACCCTTAGGTTTAATATTATTCCCTTCAGTTTATAATCCCTTGTGTTTTTAGTATTAATCCCTTATGTCCCTTAGGTTTATTAATATAAGGGTCCATATTCCTAGGGTATAATATTATTCATAAGGTTTATAAAATTAATCCTAGGGTTTAATATAAATCCCTTTGGATATAATCATGGTCAACCACGATCAACCATGGTCCAATGTCACATTGTGACAAAGATTGTCTTGATATGAAAATCAACCATGTTCAATCATCGTTAACCATCGTCATTCATGGTCAACCATGGCCCAACATTACATTATAACAAAGATTGTCTAAATATGAAAATCAACCATGGTCCAATGTTACATTATAACAAAGATTATCTCAATATGAAAATCAACCATGGTCAACCATCTTCAATCGTAGTCAACCATGGTCAAATGTCGCATTGCAATAAATATTGTTTCAAAATGAAAATTAATCATGGTCAATATTAAATCAACCATGGTCTAATGTCACATTATCACAAAAATTATCTTAATATCAAAATCAATCATCGTCAACCATCATCAACCATTATCAACCATGGTCCAATGTTACATTGTGACAAATATTGTCTCAATATGAAAATCAACCATGGTCAATCATGGCCAATAATCGTCAATAGCCATGGTTACATTGTGACAAAGATTGTCTCATGGTCCAACGTGACATTGTCATAACCATGGTCATGCATGGCCAACTATGGTCAACCATGGTCCAATGTTGCATTGTGACAAAGATTGTCAATATGAAAATCAACCATGGTCCAACATCACATTGTGACAAAGATTCTCTCAATATGAAAAACAATCATGGTCAACCATGGTTGAACATTACATTGTGACAAATATTGTCTCAATATGAAAATCAACCATAGTCAACCATGTTTGTTTTAGGGTTTATAATATTTATCTTAGGGTTTATATACCTTGGGTTTACAATATTAAAATTTTGGATTTTTTAGGTTTTTAGTATTAATCCCTTGTTTTTATTAGTGCCTTGGGTTTATAATATCAATCCTTTGACTTTAAGGGTTCATATTCCTATTGTATAATATTATTCATAAGGTTTATAATATTCATCATATGGTTTAATATAGGTGCCTTGCGTTTATAATCCATTAGGTTTATAATATTAGTCATAGGGTTTATATTCCTAGGGTTTAATATTAAGCCTAGTGTTTACAATATTAATCTGTTAGGTTTATTAATTTTAGGGTTTTATATTTCTGGGTTTAATATTCATCCTAGATTTTAATGTTATTCCCTTGGGATTTTAATATTAAACCATGATCAACCATGGTTAATCATGGTCAACATGGTCAACCATGGTCCAACATCACATTGTGACAAAGATTCTCTCAATATGAAAATCAATCATGGTCAACCATGGTCCAACGTCATTGTGAAAAATATTGTCTCAATATGAAAATCAACCATGGTCAACCATGTTTGTTTTAGGGTTTATAATATTTATATTTGGGTTTATATACCTTGGGTTTATAATATTAATCCTTTGGATTTTTTAGGTTTTTAGTATTAATTCCTTATCTTTATTAGTGCCTTAGATTTATAATATCAATCCCTTGGCTTTATTAATCTAAGGGTTCATATTCCTAGGGTATAATATTATTGATAGGGTTTATAATATTAATCCTAGGGTTTAATATAGATGCCTTGGGTTTATAATCCATTAGGTTTATAATATAAATTCCTTGGGTTTATAATATTAATCATAGGGTTTATATTCCTAGGGTTTAATATTAAGCCTAGTGTTTACAATATTAATCCATTAGGTTTATTAATTTTAGGGTTTTATATTACTGGGTTTAATATTCATCCTAGTTCTTAATGTTATTCCCTTGGGTTTATAATCCACTGGGTTTTTAATATGAATCGCTTGGGTTGATAATATTAATTGTAAGGTTCATGATATTAATCTTAGGGTATAATGTTTATTTTAGGGTTTATAATATTTATCTTAGGGTTTATATCCCTTGGGTTTATAATATTAATCCCTTGGGTTTAATATTATTCCCTTGGGTTTATAATCCCTTGCATTTTTAGTATTAATCCCTTGGGTTTATTAGTCCCTTGGGCTTATAATATCAATAGTTTAATATTGTAACATTGGAATGGTACAAAAATGTATCCAACATCACATTGTGACAAACATTGTCTCAATATGAAAATAAGTCTAATAATCATTATCGCAATGTTACATTACATTGTAATTTATTCAATGTCGCATTATTACATTACAAAATTGGGGTTTAATACAAGGTTTATAATATTAGGGCCTTTTAATATTGAGTTTATAATATTAAAGTTTAATATTTAATTTATAATTTGTAGTATTAGGGTTTGTAATATTAATATTAGGGTTTAATATGAATCCCTTGAGTTTATCAATCCCTTGAATTTTTAATATCAATCCTTTGGGTTTATCAATCCCTTAGGTTTATAATATTAATCCCTTGTGTTTAAAATTATTCCCTCGGTTTATAATCCATTGAGTTTATAATATTAATCCCTTAGGTTTATTAATTCCTTGGATTTATAGTATTGATCTCTTGGGTTTATAATATTAATCCTAAGGTTCATAATACTAATATTAGGTTTTATATTCCTAGGGTCTAATTTTATTCCCCTAGGTTTGTATTCCCTCGAGCTTTTAATATTAATCCAATGGGTTTAGTAATACGATGGGTTTGTAATATTGTTCCTAGGGTTTCTAATATTAACCATAGGGTTTATATTCCTAGAGTTTAATATTAATCACTTTAGTTTACAAGCCCTTGGGTTTATAATATTAATCCCTTAGGCTTATTAATATTAGAGTTTATGTTCCTCGGATTTAATATTAATATTAAGGTTTAATGTTATTCCCTTGGGGTTTTAATATTAGTCCATTGGGTTTATTAATCAGATAGGTTATAATGTTGATCCTAAGGCTTAAATATTAATCTTAGGGTTTAATGTTTATTCTAGGGATTATAATATTTACCTTAAGGTTTATATTTTTTGGGTTTATAATATTAATTCCTTGTGTTTAATATTTTCGCATGGGTTTATAATCCCTTGGGTTTATTAGTCCCTTGCTTTTATGATATCAGTCCCTTGGGTTTATTAATCTAAGGCTTTATATTCCTAAGGTATAATATCATTCATAAGGTTTATAATATTAATCCTAGGGTTTAATTTAAATCTCTTGGGCTTATAATACAAATTCTTTGGGTTTATTAATCCCTTGGTTTAGAATATTAATATCTTGGGTTTAATATTAATATTAATCATTTTGATTTATTTTCAATTTCATATTAATATATTCGATTTATACTTTGTAATATTATGGCTTATAATATTAATCCCAGAGGTTTATAATATGAGTTTGTTAGCTTTACCGATCCCATGGGTTTATAATATTAATATGTTGGGTTTATTAATCCCTTTGGTTTATAATACTCATAATTAGTTGGGTTCATTAATCCCTAGGGTTTTTAATATCTTGGGTTTAGAATATTAATAATTAGTTGGGTTCATTAATCCCTTGGGTTTTTAATCCATAGGTTTTATAATATTAGTCCCGTGGGTTTATTGATCACTTGTGTTAATAATCCCCAAAATTTATAATATTAATCCTTGGGTTTATACTATTCATAATTCCTTGGGTTTGTAATGTTAATCGCCTAGATTTATTAATCGTTGAGGCTTTTAATATTAATCCATTGTGTTTTTAATTTGTTTGGTTTTTAATATGAATAATCCCTTGGGTTTATAATATTCATCCCTTAGGTTTATAGTATCAATCCATTTGGTTTATAATATTTATCCCTTTTACGAATAATAATTATAATAATTATTAAATATTTTAATAATTAATAATTAATAATGAATAATTATTAATACTAATCATTTTTTATTTTTTATTTTTAATATTAATATAAATATTTTTTTTTCTACGTAAAGGCTAAATCTATTAAAAAAGAGAAAAAATATTTACAGAGAGGTTAAGACCTCAGAGGAGGCTGAAGCCATCCCTCAACCAGATATCTTGATAGACATATACCCCTGTGACAACAATCCCGGGATTAAGAAGACTTAAGACATGTTTTCCAGATCCCTTACAGACAAAAGTGCGAACCAAAGTTGTGAACATCACTGCAAAACTATCGAGGACTATGGCGTTACTAATAATCGTTCTGCCCTGATAGCCATATACAAAATTTAGCAAAAACAATGGCTTTCTGAGCCATGACCTGATACAACTCATTAGACTATAATGGCTAGTATTGATACCTAACCAGGACTTGAAACAGAACAGAATTGACATAATCCAGAGAAGCATAGCAAAATGATATAAAGACCAGAAGGGAGACTGCCATCAGTGTGCACTGTACCGAAGAAATCAAGCATGTTTCAGAGAGTCCGGAGCGTCCTTTTCCACCTGGCTAGGAGAGCCCATCCACATGTCGACGGCATTGTCCCCATCTCCCATGTCGCCGCCACCTGGAGGAGCTTCCAGATTCAGATTGCCACCAGAAGGGTGCTCCGGTTCGACCGCAGGCAAATTGCGCTGTGTAGAATCAACTGGAGGCTGAGGTGCCTCAGGCACATTCCCCTCTTCCTGCACATTGTCACAATTGAACACAGTTCCAACCACGTCTCCCTGAAGCACACTGTCGTCCTGAGACTGAGACGTTGTGGTATGAACAGAGCTGCTGGGCTTATCCTCCTCCTCAGCCAAGATAACCGTAATGCTGGCTGATAGAACGGGTTTATTGAGCCGACTGTGAAATTTGAAACGGGTGGTTTGGAAAGAGTTGTGCGGGAAGGGCCTGCCATGATCAGAGGGCGGAGAGGGCGGGGAAGCCGAAGCCAGCGGAATGATATTCTGGGGGGCAGGCTGAGAAGCACGACCACGATTACCACTGGTGCCTCCACGGCGAGAAACACCACGGCGTCGCACCATCTTCAAACTAACAGAGAGACCTGAGAAGGGGATTAAGCAAGACCAGACAGAATAGGGCCAAGAGTGGGCGAACCAGGTAGAGAACAGATTCCGGATAAGCCCCCAAGCGGCCAGAGCGAAACAGGGATGCGGGAAAAAAAGCAGACGGATATGGAAGGAGCCGATGAGAGCGATAGCCAGAACCAGAAGCTGAGCCATGAATAAAACAGCCTGCGCGGGATCTCGAACAGGGCGCGCATTCATTGTCGAATGCTTAACCATCAGCCTGTACCTCATTGCATTCATATCAATCGCGGTGAGTTTGTGGGAGCTGTGCCGGATCGCCAGGTGCGAAGACAGCTGCCGGCGGAGAGTTAACCCGCCTTAAATGCACCTCGAGGACACCCGCATCCGGGTAATATTAATATTAATTTTAATTTTAATTATTAATTGTAAATATTTATATTTATATTTATGTGATTAATAGCATGACATTATTGCATTTATAAAATTATTCCTTTGACTTTATTATAGTAAGGTTTATAATCGTAAGGTTTACACTGATAATCTCAAGGTTTTTGATCCCTTAGGTTTATAATATTAATCCTAGGGTTTATAATATAAATCCTAGGGTTTAATATTTTTCCCTTGGGTTTTTTTTCCCTTGGGTCTATAGTATTATCTCTTAGGTTTATTTCTCCTTAGGTTTATAATATTAATCCTTTGGGTTTATAATATTGGGGTCTTTAAGAATGGGTTTATAATATCACATTTAGTATAAGGGTTTATAATATTGAGTTTTATAATTTTAGGGTTTATAATATTAATATTAATATTAATCCTTTAGGTTTATTAATCCTAAGGGTTTATAATATTAACCCATTGGGTCTATTATCCCCAATGGTTTATAAAATTAAACACTTCGGTTTATATCATTAATATCTTGGGTTTATTATTAGAGTTTATAATACTAATCTTAGGGTTTGGTTTATATCATTAATATTTTGGGTTTATTATTAGACTTTATAATACTAATCTTAGGGTTTATAACCTTAGGGTTTATAATATTAATCTTAGGGCTTATAATATTGGGTTTGATGGTGTTAGGGTTTATAATATTCAATTTAATATTAAAATTTAATATCATGATGTATCACATTGTTCTTATTAATAATGTAACATTTTAATCCTAGGGTTTAGTGTTTTTCCATTTAATTTATTTTCCTTTGGGTTTATAATATTAATCCCTTGGGTATATTTTTATTAATCTTAATATTTAATAATTTTCCCTTAGGTTTATTTTCAATTGGGTTTATAATATTAATTCCTAGAATTTATTTTCCCTTAGGTTTATTAATCCTTTGGGTTTATTATTATTAATCTTAGGGTTTAATATTTTTCCCTTGTGTTTATTTTCCCTTGGGTTTATAATATTAAACCCTTGCGTTTATTTCCCCTTGGGTTTATAATATTAATCCCTTGGATTTGTGATATTGCAGTTTTTTATTTTGGTTTATAATATTGCATTTAGTATCACGATCTGAAATGTTGGGTTTTTAATATTGGGGTAAATAATATTGGGTTTTTTAATATTAGAGTTTATAATATTAATCATGCCATTCATAGTTTATTAATCTTGAGGGTTTAAAATATTTATTGTATTTTTTATAATGTTAATCTTAGGGATATAATATTAATCTTAGGGTTTATAATGTTGGATTTTATAATATTAGGGATTATAATAATTGATTTAATATAAGAATTTAATATTGTTATGTTGGAATTGCTCATAAATATATCATTATGTTTAAAAGATAATGATAATTATATTAATAGATTAAGAAATGTATATTAATCATTAAGATAACGGTGAGGGATAATGATGCAGGAGCATTCGGCTCAGAAATATCATTGTATTTTAGTAGACATAGGGGGTCTTGTGTTTTCAAGGAAGTTGGTTTCCTGAGTATTAAATTAATATAATTATTAAGGTTTTTGAGTGATTTTAATGAGAGAAGCTAGAATAGGGATTAATTAAGTATTGTGAGGCATATTTGTAAATGTTCTCGAATGTTGGAGAACATGAGAGATTTAGACTAGTTAAGATTCCATAGGGATTGAGAGATTTGGGAATTAATTGTAAATCTTAGATTAGGAATTGGTTTCATGATTTGTGGAACTAGAGAGGATCCTTAGGGATTAGTTGAGTCAAAAGTAGACTTAGAGGATATTTAGGATTTAGTTGAAAAGATTAAGGATCTGAACCGAAATGGGTTACAGAACCTTTTGTATAAATGTAAGCCTAAAAGGCATAAAAAGAGTTAGCTAGTTGCTAGTTAGTTAGTTAGAGAGTTTGATTGTAGCCTACGGGCAGATAGGGAAACAGAGGCCACTGATTAGAAAATTAGGCTAGAGAGAGAGATTCATTATGTAATCATTTGTTTATATATTTACAGAAAATTCAATTCTGAATTGTGTAAGTGTGGATTGAGTAATCGAATGATAGTTGTGTGTGAATTATAGTTTATGCATAGTATATGTATGTAGAGGAAATTAAAGTAGAAGCAGAGAAGAAGTGGAGGATGAAGGATAGTGTTGGATCATTGAATACGATTGAAGGATCAAAGTTAAAGCTCAGGAGTGATAATGCTTAAAAGTACGCAGAAGTAAGTCCAGGAGGAAGTTGTGTTGCAGAACAACCAAAGACCAGAAACCTTGGAGAACACCTAAACCATAGAAGAACAGAGGAGGAGTACAACAATTAGAAGTGATTAAATAATTTTAGAAAGGATAGGCGCATAAAGAATCATATAGGTGAGAAGGATGAATAGACCAGAACACTGAGAAACCACATAAAGGTGAAGAAAGGAAAGGAGGAAGAAATGAAGTCTTCGATGCAATGTATGGATTGATCGAACGGAGAAAAGTCATTGAACAGTCAAGTCACACACAAAAGATCAACGACGTAGAAAGAAATAATCAACAAGGAACAGGAGCTGTTGGATCAGTCAGATCAACGGACGAGATTGTGTGTGATAGATGGTAGAGATCTTATCGCACAAACTAAAGTGAAGAAGCGAAGGGATTAGATTATGCCACATGTTAGCTGAATAGTGGCGCAGTCTTCATAGGCAGTAAGTTGTTTCTCGCGCACCCTCAAATCCAAAAACAGTATTTCTACGAGTTCAAGAGATTAACCTTATGGGTTGACATGTAGCACCTGGAGGAAAGAGAAAATCACTTTTCTCACGTGATCTTGGTCTACTATCAATTGTGCATGTAATCTACGCGAGATTACTCAATCACCGTTGGATTGAGGTAGGAGGAATAAACAGTGGGGATTGACCAGGTTAGTTGGCGTGAGTTATGACACGACAGTCGTTGGATCGAATGAGAAAGATCAACGGTGCGGATTGAATGTGATAAAGTGAGCATCGATATATGTGCAAAGATTTGAAGAATGGCAGAAAGGTAAGGTTAAGTGAGGTTTATGGTATATTTCTATTATATGGGAATTATAATAGAAATGAGCGGGTTTAATGTATTATGGGTTAAGTTGAATTTTAACCAAAGTCCTTCAACCATGGTATGGTTAATATGTGTGGGTGATTACCGAAGGGTTAAGTTATAAGGGTTAAGAATTAATCAAAGGTTTATTAAAGTTTAGACTTGGGTTAGTCACATGAAATGTTTCCGCATAAGAGTTTAATTAAGAGCTTAAACCTTGAATTGTGAAGGTTTACTAGGCAAGAATATTAAAATTCCTGGGACATGTATATGACATGCATTTTATATGCATAATGTGGGTATTGTCAGCTTAGGCTGGCATCAGATAAACAAGTATTATTAGCACTATTATTATATTATATTAATATATATGTATGTGCGTGTGTGGGTGTTATTATTTATATAGTTATTAATAAGTACAAATAATCAATCTCTAATAGCCACATTAACACTATACATCTAATAATTATTAATGTGATTGATAAATGCCTATCGGTATATATCAACCACATTTACTAATGTGGTTGTATATGTCCTTCATAGACAACTGTCAGCGTATATCAACCACATTTGTAAATGTTGTTGTGCTAGTATATATTGGATGTACTACATATTTGAATGTGGAACTTAAAGACCATGGTTGATTATATATTTATGGTTAAGTTTTGTTATATTTTATTTATTTATAAATGTTTAATTATTTATTGGTAATTTTGCTATATTATTTTATTGGATGATGATAAAGTTTAACACAATAATAATAATTAATGCATGAGTGCTTATTTTTCTTTTTTTGTCTTAAGTATTGTGTCATTTATTTATCCTTCAACCATATTTTGAAATAGTTATTACAACAATTAGATTTCCAATATATATAACAAGTCCCACATAGTTCATAGCTTTCATTTGTCTAGGTAATAGTCTCTACCTTCATTATGGTTTGATTTCATTGTAATATCTAAGATATCTCTTTAAGTCACTCTATGTTCTCATCAAGATATTTTACAGTGTATGAAAATATTACTATTTTTGCATACCATCTTTTCAACCCAAAACTCATGAATTTATCAATGATTCCATCATTTCAACTATAATCATAGTAATTACAATGAAACATAACAAAAACATGTATTCACACAATGCATTCAAGTATATATGCTACCATATATGTGTACAAAACCAAAACTTGAACACTTACATAATTTATTCAAGCACATTACTCAATACATCTTTGTGTTGATTTTGGATTACTATATTAGTGTGTCATTAATTCCACCATGATGAGGTGGAAGTGTTAGCCAATGCTTTGACACATCATTCAACCACCTCCCTAACACTTTCTTGACCATCTAGACACCTTGATCTTCAACATGAGGAATAAACCCTTTCTCTATTAAACAATTTGTTAGGTGTTGTTGACGATGCCGGACCTGCCAACATTCAGGGGATCTCCCTGATATGAAGTCACAATCAGACCTCACACCGTTTGGTGTAGGAGTCCCATCTGGTATAAAGGCCCGGTTGCCAAATCCTTAAAGATTTTCCTTGGCTCTAACTATCACCACAAGAGAGTGATGCAATGGTATCTTCGAGAAGCAAGGGGAGTGTGCCTAGTGAGTGTGCAGTGAAACTGTGTCAAGGTTCTTCTACTGCAAAGTGGGAGAGAAAAGTGAGCCCCTAAGTGAGAGGTAATAGTACCACCCAGGGAGACACACACATGAACCAGAAGGACCTATCCAACATCCAGCGGAATAGTCCAGAGTGGATGTGAAAGTTGTTACAACCAACAAACACAGGAATATCCATCTAACATCCAACAGAATAATCCACAACATATGTCACTATTGGGTTGTGTTATATTCTTTCCACGACTAACCTATGTAGTGAACCGGGGGGTTAGAGGGGGGTGGGTAGCCCCCCTCTACGGGGTCCGAGGCAGCGACCCGGGGAAATTTTTTTTGCACCCTATATTAGGTTGGGCGAACCTACCTATGGTTTTCGGTCCATGGTATTGGATGCTTCGGCATGTATATATATGTATTGTAACATTGAAAGGAATATAATGAAAAATCAAGCTGGTAGTCCTGGTTTTTGGGATCCAGGGGAAAATCTCTGTGTATGTGTGTTTTATGTGTTATGCTCTCGCATTGTTTATTTTTTGTGTTTTAGAATTCATATGCAGGTAATTTCTGTATAGGGTTAAAACCTACATTTGGTATCAGAGTTGTTTTGGCTTCAAGGGGATGCCTTTGTTGCTGAGGGGTTTCGCTCGGGCCTGTGGTAGACCCTGTTCAATGGGAGATCTGCGAGATCAATTCTGGTGGTAAAAGAAGATAGCGAGCAGTGGAAAGATAGAGATCGAGAAATTTAATGGTCAGAGTTTTGAGTTGTGGAAACTCAAGATGGAGGATTTGTTGGTGGATAAAGATCAGTGGATCGCTGTAGATCCAGGTACTAAACCAACGGGAGTGTCTGATGAAGAATGGAAGAAGTTGGATCGGAAGGCAAAAAACACAATATGATTGTGTGTCTCAGATTCAATATTGCTGAATGTATCAGGGGAAGCTACGGCGAAGGCTTTGTGGGACAAGTTAGGAACTTTGTACCAATCTAAGTCTCTGGTGAATAAACTATTCTTGCGAAAAAAGCTGTATAACCTAAGGATGAAAGATGGAGACTCGGTGACAGAGCATATGAACGCATTTAATACTGTGGTAAGTCAGTTAGCATTTGTTGATATTAAAATTTCAGATGAAGATAAGTGCATCAGTTTGTTGTGTTCTCTACTAGATTCGTGGGATAGTCTGGTTATTGCAATAGGTAGCAATGCAACTGCCTTGCAGTTTGATGAAATAGACTTAGCCTTGCTGACAGAGGAGATGAGACGGAAAAATATGGAGAGGCAGAATGGTGATGCCTTGTCTGTACGAGGACGGTCCCAGAAAAAAAACAAAAATAAGTCATTGAGTGGGAGATGTAAATCTAGAGGGAGATTTAAATCCCCAGGAAAACCTATAAAGGTGGTGTGCTAGAAATGCGGAAAGGAAGGGCACTTCAAAAGGGACCGTAAATCTAAAGCTCTTGATAAAGGAAAGGGATCTGATGATGCTCCTTCAGTAGAGGCGAAAACCACCTCAGATGAAGGTGGGGATGTGTACTTGGCTTCTTCAAGTACACATGTAGATCATGAAGCATGGTTGATTGACTCAGGTGCATCCTTTCACTTCACTCCCCATAGAGAGTGGTTCTGCGAGTATGAGAAATACGATGGTGGTGATGTCTTCTTGGGGGATGATAAGAAAGCTAGAATCGTTGGTCGCGGAAAAGTAAAGTTGAAGTTGCAAGGTGGAAGGGTTAGAACACTTCCAGGTGTTCTACATATTCCTGCATTGGCTAGAAATCTGATTTCTGTAAGCAAGCTGGATGATGTAGGTGTAAAGACAGTGTTCGAGAAATATACCTACAAGATGGTTCGGGGAGCACTGGTATTGATGCGAAGAGTTCGGATTGGAACTCTGTACAAGCTGCAAGGTAGCACTGTTGTTGATGGGTGCAACAGTTCTGTGGTTCCTGAAAGCGAAGTTAAAAATCTAGTGGTCTCTCGAGAGAAGACCATGCTGTGGCATCAAAGGCTTGGACATATTGGAGAGAAGGGTCTTCGAATACTTCATGGTAAAGGTATGGTAGAAGGTATGAGTAATAGATCTTTGGATTTTGATTTCTGTGAAAATTGTGTATACGGGAAGCAGAATCGTGTGAGTTTCCCCTCTGGTGGTAAGAGGGCGAAACAGATATTAGAGCTTGTGCACAGTGATGTGTCTGGAACTCTAAAGGTTCCATCACTAGGTAAGTCTATGTACTATGTATCATTTATAAATGACTTCTCAAGGAATACATGGATATATTTCCTTAAGAAGAAATCTGAATTCTTTGACAGGTTTAAAGAATTTAAGGCTTTGGTGGAAAACCAAACAGAGAAGAAGATAAAGGTGCTGAGGATAGATAATGGTGGAGAGTTCTGCAGTAAAGAATTTGAAGAATTATGTAAGAAGTGTGGTATAGCATGGCAGAAGACTACTCCATATACACCTTAGCAAAATGGAGTTGCAGAAAGAATGAACAAGACGTTGATGGAAAGGGCAAGAAGCATGCACAGTGGTCTCAGGTTAGGACATGAATTCTGGGCAGAGGTGGTGGAGACAGCATGTTACCTGGTCAACAGATCACCTTCATCAGTGTTGGAGGATAAGACTCCACAAGAGGTATGGACTGGTAAAAAACCCTCTCTTTCACATCTGAGGGTATTTGGATGTGATGCATATGTACATGTTCCAAAGGAGAAATGAACCAAGTTGGATAGTAAATTTGAAAAGTGCATATTTATTGGGTTTAGGGATGGTTTAGAGGGTTATAAGCTTCGGAACCCAGTAACAAGGAAAGTTGTGTATAGCCAAGATGTGGTGTTCAGAGAGGTGAAAGATGTTATTAAACATGAAGTCCAACCAAAGGAACCTAAGAAGATAAAGTTTGAGCTAAAGGAGGAAGAATCAGACTCTACAGCAGAAGAGGAATCAGAAGATGAAGAGCCACAAACTCCGGGTGTAAGAAGATCAGTTTGAGAAAGAAGGTAGCCAGAAAGGTATAGTCCATCTGCTTTCTGTTCAAATTTTGCTTTATCTATTGCCGATGATGATCCCAGAACTGTGAAGGAAGCAGTAGGCTCAGAGGATGGAAAACTCTGGAAAGAGGCCATGGTTGATGAAATGGCATCTTTGCACAAAAATGAGGCTTGGGATCTGGTGGAGTTGTCGGCTGGAAGGAAACTCATTGGTAGCAAATGGGTGTTCAAGAAGAAGACAAATGCAGAAGGAAAGGTGGAGAAACACAAAGCTCGGTAAAAGGTTATTTCAAGGTGCCGGGAATTGATTTTGGTGATATTTTCTCTCCTGTTGCCAAGGTAACTTCTATTAGGTTACTTTTATCTGTAGCTGCTGCTTTTGATTTTGAGGTAGAACAAATGGATGTGAAGACAAATTTTCTTCGTGGGGATCTGGAAGAGGAGATCTACATGAAGCAACCTGAAGGATTTGCGGTGAAGGGTAAGAAAGAACTGGTATGCAAGTTAAAGAAGTCTCTGTATGGGTTAAAACAGTCACCAAGGATGTGGCATCAGAAATTTGATACATTTATATAGGGACTTGGCTTCACCAGAAGAAAAGAAGATCACTGTGTGTATTTTAAATTAATTGGTGACCGTGTTATTTATTTGGTCTTGTATGTGGATGATATGTTGCTGGTTGGAAATGACAAAGAAATTATCTAGGATTTGAAGACCCAATTGTCCTCCAAATTCGACATGAAAGATCTTGGTGTTGCAAACTATATTTTGGGCATGGAAATTAAAAGAGATCGGGCAAAGAGGAAGCTCTGGTTAAACCAGAGGAAGTATGTCGAGACAATACTGCAGAGGTTTAATATGCAGGATAGTAAACCGGTGAAGGTTCCTATTCCTGTAGGTGTAAATTTATTTGCTGAATAGTGTCCCAAGACACAAGAAGAGGAAGAGGATATGTCCCATGTTCCATATGCAAGTGCAGTCGGTAGCCTGATGTATGCAATGGTCTATACTAGACCAGACATTGCACATGCAGTGGGAGTATTGAGCAGGTTTATGTAAAAACCAGGGAAGGAGCATTGGACAGTAGTGAAGCAAGTTTCAGGTATTTGCGTGGCACTATTGATTATGGTTTGTGCTACCAAGGAAGAATAGGATTAGACAGAGTTTTGGATATTCGTGGCTTTTTTTATGCAGACTGGGCTGGAGATTTGGATCAGAGAAGATCTACAAGTGGGTATGTGTTTAACCTATTTGGAGGTGCAGTCAGTTGGATGAGTAAGAAACAATCTGTAGTGGCACTATCAACTACGGAGGCAGAATACATGGTAGGCACTCATGCAAGCAAGGAAGCAGTTTGGTTGCAGAGATTGTGTTCAAGTATGGGGTTAGTACAGGGAGCTATAAGGATAGACTGTGACAGCCAAAGTGGAATTTTCTTGGCAAAGAACCCTGCTTATCATTCAAAGACAAAGCACATTGATGTTCAGTATCACTTTGTGAGGGATATGATAGAAGACAAAAAAGTGTTGCTGGTAAAGGTGGACAATTTGAAGAATACTGCAGATGCATTGACAAAATCTGTGAGCTCTGAGAAGTTCTCTTGGTGTAGAGAAACAATGGGTGTTTTAGGGCTAGAAAAATGACTAAGCTCTCCTGTGGCCCCCTGTGGAAAGAAAAAAACAAGTGGGAGAATGTTGGGTTGTGTTATATTCTTTCCACAACTAACCTACGTAGTGAACCGGGGGGTTAGAGGGGGGACGGAGCCTCCCCTTCGTTGTGCTGATTACGTAGCAGGAGGGTCACAGGGGGGTTTGAAGGCGGTGGGTAGCCCCCCTCTATGGGGTCCGCGGCAGCGCCCCGGGAAATTTTTTTTGGGACCCTATATTAGGTTGGGCGAACCTACCTATGGTTTTTGGTCCATGGTTTTGGACGCGATGTTTTTTGGTCCATGGTATTGGATGCTTTGGCATGTATATATATGTATTGTAACATTGAAAGGAATATAATGAAAAATCAAGCTGGTAGTCCCGTTTTTGGGATCCAGGGGAAATATTTGTGTATATGTGTTTTATGTGTTATGCTCTCGCATTGTTTATTTTCTGTGTTTTAGAATTCGTATGCAGGTAATTTCTGTACAGGGTTAAAACCTACATTTGGTATCAGAGTTGTTTTGGCTTCAAGGGGACGCCTTTGTTGCTGAGGGGTTTCACTTGGGCTTGTGGTAGACCTTGTTCAGTGGGAGATTTGCGAGATCGATTCTGGTGGTAAAATAAGATGGCGAGCAGTGGAAAGATAGAGATTGAGAAATTTAATGGTCAGAGTTTTGAGTTGTGGAAACTCAAGATGGAGGATCTTTTGGTGGATAATGATCAGTGGATCGCGGTAGATCTGGGTACTAAACCAACGGGAGTGTCCGATGAAGAATGGAAGAAGTTGGATCGGAAGGCAAAAAGAACAATAAGATTGTGTGTCTCAGATTCAATATTGCTGAATGTATCAGGGGAAGCTACGACGAAGGCTTTGTGGGACAAGTTAGGGACTTTGTACCAATCTAAGTCACTAGTGAATAAACTGTTCTTGCGAAAAAAGCTGTATAACCTGAGGATGAAAGATGGAGACTCGGTGATAGAGCATCTGAATGCATTTAATACCATGGTAAGTCAGTTAGCATCTGTTGATATTAAAATTTCAGATGAAGATAAGTGCATCAGTTTGTTGTGTTCTCTACTAGATTCGTGGGATAGTCTGGTTATTGCAATAGGTAGCAATGCAAGTGCCTTGCAGTTTGATGAAATACTCTCAGCCTTGCTGACGGAGGAGATGAGACGGAAAAATATGGAGAGCCAGAATGGTGATGCCTTGTCTATAGGAGGACGGTCCTACAACAAAAACAAAAATAAGTCATCGAGTGGGATATCTAAATCTAGAGGGATATTTAAATCCCCAGGAAAACCTATAAAGGTGGTGTGCTAGAAATGCGGAAAGGAAGGGCACTTCAAAAGGGACTGTAAATCTAAAGCTCCTGGTAAAGGAAAGGGATCTGATGATGCTCCTTCTGTAGAGGTGAAAACCACCTCAGATGAAGGTGGGGATGTGTACTTGGCTTCTTCAAGTACACATGTAGATCATGAGGCATGGTTGATTGACTCATCCTTTCACTTCACTCCCCATAGAGAGTGGTTCTGTGAGTATGAGAAATACGATTGTGGTGATGTCTTCTTGGGGGATGATAGGAAGGCTAGAATCGTTGGTCACAGAAAAGTAAAGTTGAAGTTGCAAGGTGGAAGGGTTAGAATACTTCTGGGTGTTCTACATATTCCTGCATTGGCTAGAAATCTGATTTATGTAAGCAAGCTGGATGATGTAGGTGTAAAGACAGTGTTCGAGAAAGATACCTACAAGATGGTTCAGGGAGCACTAGTATTGATGCAGGAGTTCGGATTAGAACTCTGTACAAGCTGCAAGGTAGCACTATTGTTGATGGGTGCAACAGTTCTGTGGTTCCTGAAAGTGAAGTTGAAAATCTAGTGGTCTCTGGAGAGAAGACCATGTTGTGGCATCAAAGGCTTGGACATATTGGAGAGAATGGCCTTCGAATACTTCATGGTAAAGGTATGGTAGAAGGTATGAGTAATAGCTCTCTGGATTTTGATTTCTGTGAAAATTGTGTATACGGGAAGCAGAATTGTGTGAGTTTCCCCTCTGGTGGTAAGAGGGCGAAACATATATTAGAGCTTGTGCACAGTGATGTGTTTAGACCTCTGAAGGTTCCATCACTGGGTAAGTCTGTGTACTATGTATCATTTATAAATGACTTCTCAAGGAATACATGGATATATTTCCTTAAGAAGAAATCTGAAGTCTTTGACAGGTTTAAAGAATTTAAGGCTTTGGTGGAAAACCAGACAGAGAAGAAGATAAAGGTGCTGAGGATAGATAATGGTGGAGAGTTCTGCAGTAAGGAATTTGAAGAATTCTGTAAGAAGTGTGGTATAGCACGGCAAAAGACTAATCCATATACACCTCAGCAAAATGGAGTTGCAGAAAGAATGAACAAGACGTTGATGGAAAGGGCAAGAAGCATGCACAGTGGTGTCGGGTTAGGATAGGAATTCTGGGCAGAGGCGGTGGAGACAGCCTGTTACCTGGTCAACAGATCACCTTCATCATTGTTGGAGGATAAGACTCCACAAGAGGTATGGACTAGTAAGAAACCCTCTCTTTTACATCTGAGGGTATTTGGATGTGATGCATATGTACATGTTCCAAAGGAGAAACGAACCAAGTTGGATAGTAAATCTGAAAAGTGCATATTTATTGGGTATAAGGATGGTTTAAAGGGTTATAAGCTTTGGAACACAGTAATAAGGAAAGTTGTGTACAACCGAGATGTGGTGTTCAGAGAGGTGAAAGATGTTATTAAACATGAAGTCCAACCAAAGGAACCTAAGAAGATGGAATTTGAGCTAAAGGATGAAGAATCAGGCTCTACAACAGAGGAGGAATCAGAAGATGAAGAGCCACAAACTCCAAGTGTAAGAAGATCAGTTCGAGAAAGAAGGCAGCCAGAAAGGTATAGTCCATCTGCTTTCTGTTCAAATTTTGCTTTATCTATTACTAATGATGATCCTAGAACTGTGACGGAAGCAGTAGATTCAGAGGATGGAAAACTCTGGAAAGAGGCCATGGTTGATGAAATGGCATCTTTTTGTACAAAAATGAGGCTGGGGATCTGGTGGAGTTGTCGGCTGGAAGGAAACCCATTGGTAGCAAATGGGTGTTCAAGAAGAAGACAAATGCAGAAGGAAAGGTGGAGAAATACAAAGCTCGGTAAAAGGTTATTCCGAGGTGTCGAGAATTGATTTTGGTGATATTTTCTCTCCTGTTGCCAAGGTAACTTCTATTAGGTTACTTTTATCTGTTGCTGCTGCTTTTGATTTTGAGGTAGAACAGATGGATGTGAAGACAGTTTCTTCACGGGGATCTGGAAGAGGAGATCTACATGAAGCAACTTGAAGGCTTTGCGGTGAAGGGTAAGAAAGAACTGGTATGCAAGTTAAAGAAGTCTCTGTATGGGTTAAAATAGTCACCAAGGATGTTGTATCAGAAATTTGATACATTTATACGGGGACTTGGCTTCACTAGAAGAAAAGCAGATCACTATGTGTATTCTAAATTAATTGGTGACCGTGTTATTTATCTGGTCTTGTATGTGGATGATATGTTGCTGGTTGGAAATGACAAAGAAATTATCTAGGATTTGAAGACCCAATTGTCCTCCAAATTTGACATGAAAGATCTTGGTGTTGCAAACTATATTTTGGGCATGGAAATTAAAAGAGATCTGGCAAAGAGGAAGCTCTGGTTAAACCAGAGGAAGTATGTCGAGACAATACTGCAGAGGTTTAATATGCAGGATAGTAAACCGGTGAAGGTTCCTATTCTTGTAGGTGTAAATTTATTTGCTGAACAGTGTCCCAAGACACAAGAAGAGGAAGAGGATATGTCTCGTGTTTCGTATGCAAGTGTAGTCAGTAGCTTGATGTATGCAATGGTCTATACTAGACCAGACATTGCACATGCAGTGGGAGTATTGAGCAGGTTTATGTCAAAACCAGGGAAGGAGCATTGGACAATAGTGAAGCAGGTTTTCAAGTATTTACGTGGCACTATTGATTATGGTTTGTGCTACCAAGGAAGACTAGGATTGGACAGAGTTTTGGATATTCATGGCTTTGTTGATGCAAACTGGGCTGGAGATTTGGAATAGAGAAGATCTACAAGTGGGTATGTGTTTAACCTATTTGGAGGTGTAGTCAGTTGGATGAGTAAGAAACAATCTGTAGTGGCACTATCAACTACAGAGGCAGAATACATGGTAGCCACTCATGCAAGCAAGGAAGCAGTTTGGTTGCAGAGATTGTGTTCAAGTATGGGGTCAGTACAGGGAGCTATAAGGATAGACTGTGATAGCCAAAGTGCAATTTTCTTGGCAAAGAACCCTGCTTATCATTCAAAGACAAAGCACATTGATGTTCAATATCACTTTGTGAGGGATATGATAGAAGACAAAAAGGTGTTGCTGGTAAAGGTGGACAGTTTGAAGAATACTGCAGATGCATTGACAAAATCTGTGAGCTCTGAGAAGTTCTCTTGGTGTAGAGAAACAATGGGTGTTTTAGGGCTGGAAAAATGACTAAGCTCTCCTGTGGCTCCCTATGGAAAGAAAACAACAAGTGGGAGAATGTTGGGTTGTGTTATATTCTTTCCATGACTAACCTATGTAGTGAATCGAGGGGTTATAGGGGGGGCAGAGCCTCCCCTTCATTGCACCGATTGCGCAGCGGGGGGGTCAAAGGGGGGTGGGTAGCCCTCCTCTATAGGGTCCGGGGCAGTGGCCCAGGAAAATTTTTTTTGGACCCTATATTAGGTTGGGCGAACCTACCTATGGTTTTCGGTCCATGGTATTGGATGCTTTGGCATGTATATATATGTATTGTAACATTGAAAGGAATATAACGAAAAATCAAGCTGGTAGTCCCGGTTTTTGGGATCCAGGGGAAAATCTCTGTGTATATGTGTTTTATGTGTTATGCTCTCGCATTGTTTATTTTCTGTGTTTTAGAATTCGTATGTAGGTAATTTCTGTACAGGGTTAAAACATACAGTCACGATCGTTCTAAATAATAAAGAAGGAAATATCTGTCTAGTATCTTGCAAAATAGCCCACAAGGATGGGACAATGATAACAACCATTACAACATATTCTCAACAAGATAAACACTAAAATAACTGAAATAGTTAAATTATCTTAGTACATGTGAAAGCAAACATGAAATACAAATGTCCATAGAATAGTATTACAAAAATTAATAGTTAATGCATGAAGAACGTGTTGCCCTTAGAAGGCTTCTGTTATTAAGAAAAAGGTCCAAGACACATGTTTACATTGTACATCACTAGCCCCAATAGCGGGACATTGGAGCCACTCCTTTCTCCTCAAAGAAATGGTTGATCTCTCTAATTACTTGCAAGAGGAGCCAAGGTGAATATTCCTTTGCTCATACAATGAGGGGTATATATAACCAAAGGGGTGATGCTTTCCCCTTGTGACTCTTTGACTACCCTCATGACTATTCAACTTCCTATGAATTTTCAACTTACATGACTCTTCATATTCATGTGTGTCCTTTGGACTTCCACTTTACAATACATTTGATTATAATATACATCATCCAAACTAGTGATGTGGCATATGAAAATTCATGACACTACTGACATGGACTGGCTTAATGATGTGGCAATGTCAAGTCATTGTTTCTTATGAGTGTTATATGTGTTCTTGGATACTATTTCTCTTCTCTTCCGCATAGGTTGGTGATGTAGGGTCTTCAATGGTCTTTAGTCTGGGAATGTGGTTGAAAAATTGTGTCCCTTTTCTTGCTCTTTATAGTTCCACTTGCAAGTGTAGCTACAAGTGAGTCTTTAGACATGCTGCCCTCCTTCTTCTCCTTCATCATATCGCTAGGACTTGATAGTGTACATTTTCCTGTAATTCGACGGGACCTCATTGATCTGAAAACTCCCTGATCTAATATGATGCATTACTATCCATGAAATGAGCCTGTGACAAGTCACAGATTGGGATGAAGGGCTCAGTAACTGCGCATTTCACAGTTTCAGCTGACAAGGAGAGAGCTTGATCACTGAGACTACGCAGAGCGCAACTAAAGTTTGACTGAGGAAATTTTATGCACAGTCCTCATTGAGGAGAAAAATTACGTAGAGCCCACTAAGGGTCATAATTTCACAATTCTATCAAGAAGTGGTCATTACAGGATGGGACCCTAGGAGGATATATTGCACAGTCTCATGAGGCAAAAGGGGGGGGGAGGGGACGAGGCAACAAAGAGGCCTAAAGGGAAAATATGCGTAGCTTCTGGGGGCAATGAGCTTCAACTGAGGGTAGATCACTGGAGAATTCATCTACGTACTTTTGGAGGCTAAGGGAGGTTGGGATCTCTATGCATTGTGAAATTCCAAAATGCAAAGGAAAAACTTAAGGGTTGAAAGTGCAAAGTCCGTAGTTCAAGGAAGACTGGGAGGCACAACTGCGCAATTCTGGAGGTCAAGGGAGACTAATGGACTCTGGAATTGCGCAGAACCACAACCCTGGAGGATAGTGACATCAATGAAGGCTGAGGCTACGTAGTGCGTAGCTCAATCATGGCGCAGTGAAGCTAAGTTACCCAGTCAGGAAGATTTTCCAAAAATATCTAAGTGCGGGAGGGAGATGGACTCATGATGAACTTGAACTGTGATAAAAAACTTAGTATACTTGTTTTGGAGAATTTGGTATCTACGGATAAATACTAATTCCCTATATAAGTAACCATATCTAGAACAATAGTTTAAATCACTTTAGCCTTTTCCTATAAGCAATAGATAAGACAAAGAGAATGAGAAGACCTACTTGTAGTTTCACTTTCCTCTTGTCTCCTTTGTATCGGTCCTGTCGCTCCTTCCCGTACTTAACATGCTTGAGAAGTACCTGTAAACATCAACAGAAGACAAAGAACCAATTAAAGCAAAAGATCTATTGATTACAAGTAAATGGAATCATATACATTCACACATATAAGCATCATATAACAAGATAAGCATATGTGTTATAGACATATTTGGGCACTGCAACCCCAAACTCATATGTCCATAAACTAAGGGCTCATCAAGTCCCTAAAAGCGTTGCTTCATACCCTAAAGGATCATGGTCAGCTGATTACATCATTTCCCAAAAGTTCCACTTGAAAAACTACTCAGAACTGGCCAAAACTGGACCATATAGGCTACTCCATGGACAAGGTGTGATGCATACTGAAATGGCCTTCTGTGGGGCGTGATGAGGGAGAATAGACAAATGGCAGAGACAGTTTGCAAGGTGGATGATCATGGAATCTTCTAGAAACTTCTCCTGTGACACTTGCCTCTCTGAATTCACCCAGGGATGAGTAAGAGATAATGAAATCTCCAAGTGGAACCAAGAACTATCAGTGGAATGACACTAATAAAAAACCTAGAGCTGACTCACACCCTTGCAAGACATCTATATATGGATCCCTCATCTGAGAGATCTAGAGGCTGGAATCTTGTATTTTGTAAGGAAGTGTTGTTGGTTTGGTGAGAAGAGACATTGCATTGTTGGGTGATTTTCTTGTTCATTAGGTGAAGAGGGATTCTAAAACTGGGAGGATGATGCTGGATCAGACAGCTGGGTTGTAATCCTCTCTTACATTACTATTAATAAAGTTCTTTGAGTTTTCCTCCATATGATCTTGTATTTGTGAATCTTATTGTTTATGAATGCAATTGTATGGTCAATGTGTTTCTGATTCTGCATTGTTTATGATGTTATAGATAGAGATGCTTTGATAGTTTGCTGTTACTTTGACTCTACAGGTACTCTTTGAAGTGGGACAAGTAGGAGAGGAGTGGCAAATTCTATCAAGGGAAGGAGAAATCAAGCTAGGATCAAAGCGCAAGATCCAGGTTGGTCCTCTTTTCTTCTCTTCCATCTATCACACTTAAAGGAACTCTTGAAAAGATTTCATTGTTTGTTTCTAAGATAGCTACCCATCTTAGTGGGACTAGTAGTTCGAATCGACACTAGTTTTCCCTGTAACAAAATGGAGACTCCGCTAGGGAACGAATAGTTTGTTTTGTTTGTTTATTGTTTGCTTTATCAACTATAGACGGAGCCTGAAGTTAGCCAGTAAGCCTCCGAAACGTCTTTGCTATGCAATTGCAAAGTAGATAAACGCTGCTTCAGTCAATCTCCGAGTTGGTTTATGAACTAAACATCTGACTTACAAAGCATCTTAAGTGCCCTTGTGGTAGCTCTGAACCTCATCAGATCTTACCCTTATGCTTTGTGTTTACTGTCCATCATTACTTAGCCTGAATCACTGAACTTAGCTGTAAGTTTTGAGCAAAAACCAAGCTCAGTTTTGCTCCTTGGCCCATCACACTGTCTGTAACTGTGCAACCTGGATGCATCACACCTCCCGTGTGTTGCAGGTGAGATGCATCCCTGTTTCCCTATGTTGCAGGTGCGATGATTGAGTAAACTGTGTTTTCTTCTCTGAAATTTGGTTTTTCTCTTTGTTTTCAGCTTTATTCAGTAGTTTTGTTGTTCATGATCAGTACCTTCTTGTTGTAACCATCTTCCTTCACATTATTTCAGCCTCCATTAGTTAGGAATTGTAAATGTTTTTGTGTATTTGTCGATCATTTGCAATCCTCCTTTGTCGAAAGTAGCCTAATCGAACTGTCGTTTTTTGATACAAGTGTCGTAATTGTCATTCTGAATCAAAAGAAGAGTGTCGTAAAGTCTTCCTCTTCTAGATAGTTGATTGTACTTTTGTCATTGTACTTGATTTTGAAATTATTAGTATTTCAAGTGTTGAAAACAGTTTCAAATTCGAAATCAAAAAGTGTCGTCTTAGTCTTCCTTTCGTTTTTGAAAAGAGAAAATTGTTAGTACTATCACTTTGAAAGAAAATAGTTCAAATCTGTACTTAGATTTCTTTTGTCATTCACACATTAAGAAAGCGAAAAACAAATACATGCATGTGCATCTGCATTTTGACTGCTTGTGATTTTGGTTTAGGAAAGTGCATTTAGTGTGTGCTCTATGCTCTCTGCTGAAAGAAAAAATCATTATCTTCTTTCCTTTGTAGCTAGGATTTTCATTGCTAAAAGAACATAAATACTTTTTATCATTTTATATTACATATTTAGGAATTTCACATCTACATCACGCAGTGAACCTTGAAAGACAAACTTCTAAGCAAGATCAACCATAAAATAAACCTCAATGAACATAAAAACGCTTTGAAATCTAACGCAACACATCTAGAAGTCTAGGCTAGAGACGTGTTCTGGCGTCGTAAAACCTGGTAACTATCGTTTTCATCGTAGGCTGGGTGATTCCTCCTCTTTGATACGATAAGTGCCAGTATGGACTTGTGCTCCCCGTACCATCGTGTATATATTGGGAGACCACAATAGGCTGTTATCTTTTATCCTTAGGAAGCCGTGTTTGCCGCCCTATCGATCATAATGCATTGAACACAGCATTCGGGAAGATTGACTGTCGTACATAAGTCCTTGGTAATTTCTCTATCATTTATCACCAAGGTGTATTTTGAAGTTTTATGATCGATTTGGTAAACCCTCTAGCTAGACTTCCAGAGCAGTCACTTTTGTTCCTTTTCGACTCCTTAAAAGAGAAGGTCCATTTGAGCACTTGTCACTTCGGGCTCATTAAAAATCGAAGGCGACTAGAGTCACCTTTAGGTTTTTATCGACTCTTAAAAATTAAAAAAGCAAGTTGCGCCCAAGCATCTTAAAATTTATTTTAAAAGGAATAACATCCCTGTTCCTACGTTGATCTGAGGTTGAGATAATTGAGTCTACCAATCAAGGAATCCCCCTTGGAGGGAATCCTAGTCCTTTCTCCTCTTGGGGAGATATTGGTTCTCCATATATGGCTACATTGTCCCTTCCAAGAATCACAATTGGCTTGCCAATATGTCTTTTCTCAACCTCTGTCGTTCAAAACACCATAATTCCTCAACAATCTAATCAGAAACCAGACGATACTAAAGTTACCCCTTCACCTTCTACTTCGTTTCTTTCTCCTTCCCCTTCTTCTTCTTCAATTGGTGAAACTAGTGACACTAAAAACCAAGTAACTGGGAAAAAAAAGAAAGGGAAGGAGAAGAAGAAGAAGCCAACTAAACAAGGGAACACCAAGGTATCATCTAGCAAAAATCTGCCAACTAAAGTTTCCAAACCAAAAACTCCATGCGCAATTTGCAAGGAGAACCATTACCATCAAGATTGCCCTTGCATCCCGCGGATCTTGATAGAATGGTCTCCCCGGTTACACCATTCGGTGTCATCAACCCCTGACAGTCAGGTTGACAGCGCACCATTAACTAGTGAAAACGAAGTCAGCAGACAAAAAGGAAAAGTCAGAGTTCCATGTAGGTTATGTGAAGGTGATCATACTCTTCACCGTTGTCCTTTTCTGGACGAAGCCAAAAGAATTTTGGATAACCGTCCTACTTCACCACAGCAGCTTCCACCTGGATACAAGAAAATCTTGCCAAGTCCTTCGCTAGTTGAAAACCCGATTGACATACCTCAATTGTCGATCGAATCGCATATCATTGAAAGTGAACCTTTTGAGTCCATTCCGGATCAAATTCAACTAGTCAAGATGGCACTCGACCTAGTCTTGCCTTCAGAAAATCCACCTTCAGGTGATATAGTTCCCAAAGAGGATGAGAACGACACCATTCAAATTATTTTTGTCGATATAGAGTCTAATGAACTTGGGGGCAATCCACCCATTCCTTCACAACTGGAAGAGACCCCCCTAGTTCATGAAACTTATGAACTTGAGGGAAATCCACCCATTGCTTCACAACTGGAAGAGACCCCCCTAGTTCATGAAACTTATGAACTTGAGGGAAATCCACCCATTCCTTCACAACAGGAAGAGACCTCCCTAGTTCATGAAACTTATGAACTTGAGGGCAATCCACCCATTCCTTCACAATAGGAAGAGACCCCCCCCAGTTCATGAATCTTATCTGGACATTTATCCGGTGCCTCCTCCAAGCAATCTAGTTGTTTTCTTTGATTGAAATCAACTAGCGAAACCTCGCCTTCCATCTAATGTACCATTCTAAATCATAGTACATGTTTACAAAATGATCATGTCTGGCACAATCATAGATGAAGGGGCTTCGATGAGTATCATTTCCTCAACTGCTTGGAAAGCGCTTGGTTCGCCATCGATTTTTCCCTAGAAACAAAATTTTGTCGGGCTTCAACAAAGGAACCAGTCGACCATTAGGGATCCTTCCAAAGTTTCCTATAACTTTGAGAAAGAAAACTATTCATTTGAACGTGATGGTAGTCCAAGGTCCACTAGATTACAATCTACTCCTTGGACGTGATTATATATATAGCATGGAAGCTATTGTCTCCACATTCTTTCGAGTGATGTGTTTTCCACATGAAGGCAGACTGGTACAGCTTGTCGACCAGCTTTCATTTCCCGATTCAAACACAGCTATAAATCAACCATCATCCCTAAATGGACTCTTCGCATCAACAATTTCTCTTCCGTCTTCATCCCATCCACCCAATTACCGCGAGTAGTTCGGTGAGTGTGATGAAGATTAGGGGGCATGCACCCTAGTCTGCTTCGGCAGGCGAACCCAGAGGAAAAGAGAGATTTTCTTGAAAGGTCATAATACTTGGACCAAATAACATTCCCGTATAGGTTATGTGATCAGTCTGACGCGATTATTTCCTTTGTACGATTGTGAATGGAAGCTCACAGCATTCACCTTCGTACATTATGTGATTGGAAGCTCACAACAATCACCTTTGTCTATTTCGATGGACATCGCAAAGGAAGAGTTTTTGTCTCCCAACAGAAACGATCCTGCCTAACCGCAGGACTTTCATTTGATAACCTGGAAAATTATCCTTTTACTGAAAGACCTGGGGGCATGCAAACCTTTGCATGCAAGTGAAAAGTGACCCTTGATTTTCTTAGTTTGTAGGTTCTTAACCCTTTAACCTCGTAGCTTGGTCGTTTCTAGCTTACATAAAAAGGTCATGAGCACATGTTATAGTAGTGATCAAGCTCATTAAAAAATAAATCTACCAAGAGACATTATCAAAAGACTGGTAAGAGCAATGTTCCCGTAAGGTTCAAGCTCATTAAAAAATCAACCTACACTGAGCACATGTTGGCACAAGGTTCAAGCTCATTAAAAAATAAACCCACCTTTGGTAAATGACCTTTGTGATCGCTTTGCTATCTGCCGTTTTGAACTTTGGTTGTGTTCCTTTCGTCACCTCCACTTCATTTGGCCGACCATACGCTTCCACTTGATTATTTACCCTTTTGAGGAACATCTGCGATGAGTGATTCTGATTGCCACCCTCTTCACACTGCCATATTTTGAGAAGTTCCAAACTTACCTGGAACCAGTTGCTACCCAGAAATATCACTCGTTCCTAAGAAACGAGCCTCTTTTAAACTCTTTTTAGACTTGTTAAATATAAAAAGATTGTCGAGCTATTAGCCTTCCCAACTCGTTAAAGTAAGGGGAACACTATCCCTCTCATATATTTTAATCTTTTTGGACTTGAGGGATCATTAAACAAAAATATCGAGCACTTGTCTTTGTCGGCTCGTTAAAACTATCGAAAAGTCATCCCTTTCGTATTATTTTACACTTTTTTGGACTTAAGGGATTATGCCACGAAAAAGGACTGTTGGAGTCTCCTTTTTTTCCGTTTTCAGACTCTATAAACAAGAAAAGGACCGAGTTATCTTTGCCATTAAACTCGTTAAAACAATAGCGACAAACTTGTCCACCTAGACAAGAACGAGTCTCACTGACGCTAGGCTCATTAAACACAAAGCGATAGGTTTGCTTGAATGGAAAATTATAGACCAAGCATATGTTATCCTCCTCAAGCTTGTCAAAAATAAAGAGGTACTGGTCAACAATGATTGGGGAAAAATGGGAAGAAAACTTGAAGAACTCTATTGGTAGCAAGTCGCTCTTGAACATGACACTTTCACTCCATCACCATGATTGAGTTGGGTTGGGTTTTTCTGTTCACCGTCACCATTGGTCCGCTGTGCCATCCATGGGGTTAACGCTACCAGTCCATATCAGTGTCGCGAATATGTTCAAGAGAAGTCAAACAGAGAATTCACCATCCAGCATACGCCTCATCCACTGCATTACATCCACGCTTCATTTTTCATGACCGCCATTCCTGAACCTCATATCATCAGATCGTTTTCACCTCCACAAAAATCATTTGCTCCGTTTCGCATCGTAGATGTGGGATACATCAAGGCCCTCCTACGATAGGTCACTTCTTTTCGACATCAGCTCGTTATCCAATAAGTTGACTTAGAAACAACCCTTTCAGTACTTTGAAGCTTGCATGACTCAATAGCAAGTTTCTCACTTCCGCGACAAGTTTACATCAATGACCTTCGTTCGAAATACTTTGCGTGGTGTTTGACATCAGCTCATATATTCACACCATGTGAATTGTACTGTAGTACCTTGAGGGTCATCATCATTATCGGTGATTCCTCTTGCGTCTGTTAACAGCTCACATTGTTGGCTGGTAATCAGGCAATGTCTTTCCATGTTCGACTTCAGAACATCTTTTCACATGGATCGACTTGTACATCGGGTGAAGATTGGATGAGTTTTGAAGACCCTAGATCTAGTTTCATCCATCTAGGTTGTGATATATTCAGGAAAATAAAGACAAAAATTGTACACAGAAGCTGCACAAATAGTCATCTACGCCAAGGAAGATGACTCTTCATGCGAAGAATCACCAGTCTGCAATAGCAGACGATTGTTTGTCCTATGTACATGAAAATGAATTTATAAAGTTGAGCATGGGAATGCCCACCTCAGCTAGATCATGAAAATAATATGATGATGATGTGTTGTATTGTATCTTATACATGTCACCTTCCAGTTCGAATACCTTGGATCCTCATGAATAAAGCATTTCACCCGACATCAGAAGATTTACAACCTCATGCTTTAGGGGGCATCTGTTATAGACCTATTTGGGCACTGCAATCCCAAACTCATATGTCCATAAACTAAGGGCTCATCAAGTCCCTAAAAGTGTTGCTTCATACCATAAAGAATCGTGGTTATTTGATTACATCATTTCCCAGAAGTTCCACCTGAAAAACTACTCAGAACTAGCCAAAACTGGACCATACAGGCTGCTCCATGGACAAGGTGCAATGCATACTGACTGCCTAACTGGCCAGGTGTGATGCATACTAAAATGGCCTTCTGTGGGGTGCGATGAGTGAGAATAGACAAATGGCAGAGACAATTTGCAAGGTGGATGATCATGGAATCTTCCAGAAACTTCTCTTGTGACACTTGCCTCTCTAAATTCGCCTAGGGATGAGTAAGAGATCATGAAATCTCCAAGTGGAACCAATAACTATCAGTGGAATGACACTAATAAAAAACCCAGAGCTGACTCACACCCTTGCAAGACATCTATATATGGATCCCTCATCTGAGAGATCTAGAGGCTGGAATCTTGTCTTTTGTAAGGAAGCGCTGTTGGTTTGGTGAGAAGAGACATTGCATTATTGGGTGATTTTCTTGTTCATGAGGTGAAGAGGGCTTCTACAACTGGGAGGATGATACTAGATCAAACAACTGGGTTGTAATCCTCTCTTACATTTCTATTAATAAAGTTCTTTGAGTTTTCCTCCATATGATCTTGTATTTGTGAATCTTATTGTTTTTTAATGCAATTGTATGGTCAATGTGTTTCTGATTCTGCATTGTTTATGATTTTATAGATAGAGATGCTTTGATAGTTTGATGTTACTTTAACTCTGTAGGTACTCTTTGAAGCGGGACAAGTAGGAGAGGAGTGGCAAATTCTATCAAGGGAAGGAGAAATCAAGCTAGGATCAAAGCGCAAGATCCATGTTGGTCCTCTTTTCTTATCTTCCATCTATCACACTTAAAGGAACTCTTGAAAAGCTTTCATTGTTTGTTTCTAAGATAGCTACCCATCTTAGTGGGACTAGAAGTTCGAATTGACACTAGTTTTCCCTGTAAAAATATGGAAAAAGGTTCAAATACTTTATTGAATAGAAGGAAGAATTACAACCATGAAGTCTGATTCGAAGTCACTACTCCAGCTTTGATCCCATCGACATCACATCAAAAGCATGACACTCTAGTAGCATAACAATACTTGTCTCAAATTCAATTTTCATAGCAACATTATCTCCTTACAATTCATCAAACTCCATCCCCTGATCACTTAGATGAGTGCTCAATTTATAGGAAGATGGAGGAGGTTATGTCATAAATGGGGGTATTGAATGGCCTTCCATACTTAGAATTAGTTCCATGGAGGAAGGGATGAGAGGATAGGTGTCACACGGAATTGGTCAAGGGTGCGGACACAGCTGACCTTCCTAGAAGTCTATGACATTCTAATGACAAACAAGACAAAATGGAGTGATCTTTCTCTAAATACACCTTTTACAACATGAAAACTACAAGTGTTTAGGCTTACCTTATTCCAAAACGCTGTTGTTGAAGTCCGTTCTTGACGATCCGGATGAGCTCCTCCTTCAAGTCAATTCCTGCAACCACAAACAATCAAACAATTACCAAGCACTTGCATTTCATATAATAAAACATATATTCAACATGCAGACCAAGGAACACATGAAATAACTCATTAACACAAGCTATTGAGAAAAATAAACCAGTTTGTATTAATAACGAAACAAAGAAACTCTTACAACCTGGCCTTGGTGTTGTGCAAGTTCCTCCCAGGGTCCATCAAGGGTTTTCCTCTACTTTGACAAAGCTCACCCTCTTCCAAGTAGAATCAAGTAAAGACAATCTCTCCTCACAAAGGCTCTAATGGAAGACCTAAATCCTGCAGCATTTACCCAAAGAAAATGTATAGCTCCAACCTCTTCTCCCTCTGGCTCAATGTCTTTATTTATAGTGCTGTAAAGAGGTTATTCAGGTCCACTATCAATGGGATCATCCCCCTCTTTGGGTGGGATAGCTCCCTTATTGATGGGATAAGTTCCCCCTTAATAGAGATACATGAACCAACTGGAGGCGCATCCATTTCATCAAACCGACCTCTAGAATGTTCTAGAAGTAACCACAAGTAACTTTTTCAAGATAAAACTCGCGCATTTTGCCTTTTACAGAGGGACGCACCTGTCCCTTAACATACAGAGCGTCCATGGACGCAGATTTTGTGAACATGGTCAGCGTCCCCGCAGGTAAGGCTAGAGAGAACCTGCGACCCCAGAGATAAACATAGTTTTTACAAGACTTTCTCTCTTCTTTGAGTTTGAGATGGATAACAGAGGCATGAGACTTGCCTAAGAGGGTAGCATGACTGTTGATTTGAGCCATACTAACTGTAAGTAGTCAAGGTGACATTTTTTAGTGTAACAATAGGATGGATCTTAACTCATTCGTCATCCATTTTCGAGTTCATAGGAGTTAATAAGTGAGGGAAACTTCCAGAAGACTCCAAGAGATAACAATATTCCCCAAACCCTATGTGAATTTCACTCAATCTCGCCCAACACAGGTCAAAGAGGGCCTAAGTTTTCTGTAGAGCACCCTGGCATGGACTTAACTGCTATGCAACGCACACTTACATAGGCCTACCTGCACTGGTCCCTATAGAGGTCGTTTCAGGATGTCCTCAAGCCATGAAACTGTTTGGGAAGGAGGCATTCAAAAGGTTGACTTGTTTAGGGCATGTAGCAACTAAAATTAGGGTTTGATGAGCCCTAAAACATTGATATGGATGATGGGAGTGATATGCCCAAATGGATCTGTAACAACTACCCCCCAAAGCATGAAGTCAAAAAATGTAAATGTCGAATGAAATTCTTTACGATGTGATGAGGAGGTTTCGAAGTGGAAGGTGACCTGAATCAATTACAATACATATATCATGATATTTTGATTTCTACATGAATCATTGAGGGAAGGCATTCCCATGCTCAACATATAAACTTTCATTACATGTACATAGAAAGTCGTCTAAAGATATAGACCCGTGAATGGATGAACATTAGCGTAAGTCCATTGTACATATGATTTAGTAGTCCTGAAATTGCAGCCTGGATGGATGAAACTAGATCTGGGGTCTTCTATCTTGTTCAATCGTTCGCTCAAGTACGAGTCTAACCATGTGAATATGTGATCTCAAGTTGAACATGGGATGAAACCGTCTGATTACTAGTCAATGATGTAAATTGTTAATAGATGCGAGAGAAGTCACTGATGATGATAATGATCCTCAAGGTACTGCAGTAAATTCTGCATGGTGTGAATGGATGTTTTGATGTCGAACACCATACAAAGTCTTTCGGTCGAAGGCCAGTGATGTCAACCTATTTCCGAAAGCGAGAAACTTGTCATTGATGTATGCAAGCCTCAAGGTACTGGAAGGGTGTTTCTAAGTCAACTTCTTGGATAATGTGTTGATGTCGACAAGAAGCGACTTGTCGCAGGAGGGCCTTGATGTATCCCACATCAATGACACGAAACAAGTGTAATGATTTTGGAGATGAAATTTGACTGACGACACAAGGTTCAGGAATGACGGTCATGAAAATGAAGGTTTATGGTATTGCAAAAGATGAATTTTAACTGGATGACTTCTCTTGAACATGTCGGCAACACTGAAATGAATTGGTAGCATTGACCCAAAAAAAAGTGATGGATGGTATGATAGACCAATGGTATGATAACCATCAAGCTGATAACCCAACCCAAGTAGTCACAATGATGAAGTGAAAGTGTCATGTTCAAGAGCGACCTGCTACCATAAAGTGGTTTACCCCTTTTTCCATTTTCCCCAGTCATTACTGACCAATACCTCTTTATTTTTTATCAAGATTGAGGAGGATAACATATGCTTGTTGTATAATTCCACCCTTTGGGTGAATCCATCACTATGTGATGTTTTAATGAGTCTAGCGAAGGTGAAACTCGGTCTTGTCTAGATGGACAAGTTTGTCGCTATTTGATGTTTTAACGAGTTTAACGAAAAAGATAACTTGGTCCTTTTTATGTTTAGAGAGTTTGAAAAGGGACAAAAAGAAAAATCCATAAGTTCTTTTTCGTAGATTTTTCTCTCAATTCTGAAAAAGCGTAAAACAATACGAGAGAGAACCTATTGACCATGTTCGGTCAACGTATTCCTTTTTCGTAAATAATCCATCTCAATCCAGAAAAGGGTTAAACTTATATTGAGTAGATGTCATTTCGAATCCGTTAACGAGCTGAAAAGGACAAGCGTTCAACAATATTTTCATATTTCTCGAGTCTGAAAAGAGCTTAAAGAGGACTCCACTGAGAGGAACGAGTGGTGTCTAGGATAGCAACTGGTTCCGATGATGTTGGAACTTCTCAAAACATGTTGATTTATGTGAAGAGGCTGGCTAATAAGACCACTCATTGCAATTGTTCCTCAAAAGGGTAAAATAGCCAAGTGAAAGAGTATGATCGGCCAAGCAGATAGTGACGATTGAAGGAGAAGAACCAAGGCTCATCAGAAGAGGTTGATAGAATAGAAATCATGAGAGTTAAAATGGAGATGGGTTCATTTTTACACAAGCTTGAACCATAGGGAACTATGCTTGGATTCAGTTTCATGTTTACACAAGCTTGAAACAAAAAACTATTCTTGGATTCAGTTTCATGTTTACATAAGCTTGAAATGAAAAAATAGCTCCCATGTCACAAACATAGTCGCACCCAAGAAGTAAATTGTAATCTAAAGGGCTTGAGACTACCATCACATTGAGATAAACAATTTTTCCTCCCAAAGTAATAGGAAACTGAGGAAGGATCCCTAATGGTTGACTAGTTCCTCTGTTAAAAGACAACAGAGTCTGGGTAACAGGCACAAGTGGCGGCGAGCCGAGCGTTTGCCAAGTAGTGGAGGAAAGGATACTCACCGATGCACCTTCATCTATAATAGTGCCAGGAACAACCATATTACAAACATGTACTATGATTTGGAAAGGCACATAAGAAGGAAGACAACATCCTGCCAGTCGATTCCAATCAAAGGAAGTGACCAGACTACTTGGAGGGGGTACCGTAAGAACAAGAGAATTACCCCCTTGAGTTACGAGAACGGGAGGATTTTCCTCCTGTCTTGATGGAACAAGAGGATTTCCCCCAAGCTCATTGGAATATGAAGAAACGAAAAGAACCTGAGTGGTATCATATTCACTCTCTTCGGGAAAGGTACGATTAACTGAAGGTGAAATCGGGTCAACTGTTTCCTCGACCTGTGATTGGTCAGGTATAGACTCATGGGATTCACATTCAGAGAGAGTGGGTTTGACTGACGGTTGATTTGGGTTAGTCACTTTATCAACTAGTGAAGGATTAAGGGATAGTCTCCTGTAACCAGATGGAAGTCATTGCGGTGAAGCAGGACAGTTATCCAACACTTTTTTGGCTTCATCCAGATAGGGACAAAGGTGAATGGGGTGATTCCCTTCACATAACCTACAGGGAAACTTAACTTTACCCTTCTTTCCATGAAATTTACTACCACTATTTGATGGTGTGTCACCAACATGATCTCCAGAAGTTGATGACATAGGATGATGTGAACGAGAAGACCATTCTTCTAAGATTTGAGGAATACCATGACAATTTCGAAGAAGACGGTCTCCCGTACAAAGTTTGCATGGATATCGAAAGTTGTGAGGCTTATGGGATGGTTTCTCATTAGAAGTTGCATTCAAAGCATTGGTTGCTTGGTTGCCCCCCTGCTAAGTTGCCTTCTTCTTCTTCTTCTTCTTCTTCCCTTTCTTCTTCTTTTTAGCCACCTGGTTACTAGTATCAATACTTTCACCAGGCGAAGAGGAAGAAGGGGAGGAAGAAAGAACCGATGAAGAAGGCAAAGGGTCAACTTTGGGATCAACTGAAGGTTGATTTTGTCCAGTTGGAGGAGTACTTGATTGTGGATAAATCACGACATTTTGAACCAAGGAGGTTGGAAACAACCATACTGGCAAGCCAATGATAAATCTCGAAAGGGATAATGTAGCCATATAAGGAGCACCTATATTTCCAAAAGGAGGAAAAGGACTAGGATTCCCATCAAAAGGAATTCCTTGATTGGTGAACTCCGGTTTTGTTGCCATATGTCTCAACCTAAGATCAATTAAGGAACGAGCATGGAGGATGTTATTCGTGGTCAATTAATTTTATTTTAATCAAAATAACATAACAAAACAAAAGAGGGATGATCTAGGGAAAAGGATTACCAAGAAACTATGAACTACAGAATACTGCCTGACAAACCAAGAAGTGCGGGAGGGAAATGTCCCTGAATGTTGTGTTCAGTGTATCACAGTGTACAAGGCGGCCGACTTGGTTACCTAAGGATGGATAGCAACCTAGTGTTGTCCTCCCATATATACTCGAAAGTACGTGGAGGCCTAATCCGTATTAGCCTTGTCTAATGAGAAACCGCATAGTGAGAGCATTCCCATATACTTTACATAATGTAACACCGACCTATATACCTGAAGGTACGTGGATGAGCTACGATATACTCACGTACGTGGAATGAGGTATCACACTCAGAATGTATCACAGATAAGTTAGCGACAACTGCTATGTTTTACGACACCAGAACACGTCTCTAGCCTAGAACCTATAAATGTTATGTGTTAAGCTACAATGATCCATTAGGTTAATTCAAATGAATTTTAAGTTGATCTTATTTAGAATTTGCCTTTCAAGGTTCACCGTGTGATGTATGTTTGCAATTCCTAGAATGCAACTATTATGATAAACATCCTTTTCATTCAATTTGAACAATGAAAACCTTAGCTAGAAAGGGATAGAGAAATCAGATCTTTGACAAAGAGCAAAGAGAACATCTAATGCAGTTTCTCTAACTATTCCTATCAGGCATTCAGAAACTACAATATGCATAATGCAAGTTTTTCTTTTCTATTCATTTAATGTTGTGATGAACAAAAGGAAACTAATGCACATACAATCAATCAATCTTTTTGCAAGAACAAAGACTTTACGACAGTTCTGTTTCGAAAGAAAAGAATACTTTTACGACACTTTCTTTTGAACAAATATTAATCGACTATAAACTAACTTTGACAATGAATTGATAGTGATAAAGAAATCATTTAAGAAACACTAAACAATTGAAGACAAAGTAGGGTTGGCAAAGGAAACACAAATTGATTTCAGAGACATAACATTCATTGATCATTCAAAAAATAGAAACAGAAGGAAATTTGGTGAAAAAACCAAATCCAAAGGTGGAAATTTGACCTAAGGAGGATCAGTGCAGGTCTAAATGGGAGACAGTGCACTGAAATGCACTGTCTCTAAGCCAAGGGTGCACTGATCAGCACAAGTATGAATGGGAGACGATGCACCGTAGGTCTGAATGGGAGATAATGCATTGATCAACGCACTGTACCTTGACCAAGGGTGCACTGATTCCAACACATTCCTAAAGTAGGGATTCTACTACAAATTTTGACCAAAAAACTTCAACAAGGTTGAAATACAATCAATGAAAGGAAGTAAGGTCTGCTAGAGTGTCCTAGGATGTGGATATGCTACTTGGAACGATGATCGTTCCCCAGTGGAGTCACCAATTTGTTTTGGAGAATTTGGTATCTACGGATAAATACTAATTCCCTAGATAAGTAGCCATATCTAGAACAACTGTTTAAAGCACTTTGGCCTTTTCCTATAAGCAATAGATAAGACAAAGGGAATGAGAAGACCTACTTGTAGTTTCACTTTCCTCTTGTCTCCTTTGTATCAGTCTCATTGCTCCTTCCCGTACTTAACACGCTTGAGAAGTACTTGTAAACATCAACAAAAGACAAAGAACCAATCAAATCAAAAGATCTATTGATTACAAGTAAATGGAGTCAGATACATTCACATAGATAAGCATCATATAACAAGATAAGGATATGGAAAAAGGTTCAAATACTTTATTGAATAGAAGGAAGAATTACAACCATGAAGTCTGATTCGAAGTCACTCCTCCAACTTTGATCCCATCCACATCACATCAAAAGCATGACACTCCGGCAGCATAACAATACTTGTCTCAAAGTCAATTCTCATAGCAACATTATCTCCTTACAATTCATCAAAGTCCAGCCCCTGATCACTTAGATGAGTGTTCAATTTATAGGAAGATGGAGGAGGTTACGCCATAAATGGGGGTATTGAATGGCCTTCCATACTTAGAATTAGTTCCATGGAGGAAGGGATGAGAGGATAGGATGCATCTTAACTCATTCCTCATCCATTTTTGAGCTCATAAGAGTTGATAAGTGAGGGAAACTTCTAGAAGACTCCAAGAGATAAGAATATTCCCAAAACCCTATGTGAATTTCGCTCAATCTCGCCCAGTGTAGATCAAAGAGGGCCTAAGTGCTCTGCAAAGCACCCTGGCATGGACTTAACTGCTCTACAGCGCACCCTTACATGGGCCTACCTGCACTGGTCCCTCTAGAGGTCATTTCAGGATGTCTTCAAGCCATGAAACTGTCTGGGAAGGAGGCATTCAAAAGGTTGACTTGTTTAGGGCATGTAGCAACTAAAATTAGGGTTTGATGAGCCCTAAAACACTGATCTGGATGATGGGAGTGATATGACCAAATGGATCTATAACAATACTTTGAATACATGACAACATATATCATTGGAACAAACAAACAAAGCATTCCTCTCTGTGTGACTATCTCGTGACAAGATGCGACAAGTACGACACTTAAGACAAATTTTGGGATGACCATGATGACACTTGTGCGACAACGCTCAAGACTTTGTGTATGAGTGTGACAAATGTTTACATGGTTAGGAAAACTCATTTACATAAAGACCGACCTTTGAAACCACCTAAAAATGCTCACAAAAATTACATAACAGTCAAACATGCCCGAAGATGACAGTTAATCCAACAAGAAAAAGGGGGCAAAGAACTTTGAGAAAGCTCTTGGAATGAGCTGGAGTGCTTGAAAAAATCAAGGAAAGACCAAGGAAGGCTTTGAAATTTTATTGCAAGCTAAAATTTTGGAGGGTGTTGCAGCAACTACAACACTTGGCGACACACTGGTTGAATTCCATCTTCTCTATCTTGGTTAGTTTCTTCTATGCAGGGCCTTGGTTCCTTAGGGAGTATTGATTCATTGTGCATATCATTTTGGCCTTCCCACTTACCCCATGGGAAGACATGGCCGCTTCGAAACCTTCTCAGTTGAACACAACATAAGAATCGATGTAATCACAATGTTTTGAGTCGAGAAGGGTAGTTTGGCTCGTGAGTTTAAGATTTTTAGAGTATAGATTTTTATCTCTGGTGTTGCTCCATTGCCAACAGGCCTGGATAGTACCCTGGCGGAGTCACGCATAAACACAAACATTTCTTCACTACCAATGAGCCTGGACAATACCCCTACAAAGTTTCTTTCTTCACCTCTCTATGCAGAAAGCCTTTCTCTTCTTTCACCTTTATTTATTTATTTAAAGAGAATTGTGCATTGACACTTATTTATTTTGGGACGGAAGAGGGATCTTGACTTATTGAGAGAAAAAGAGGTTGTTCCTTTAGAGAAGCATATAAAGACCTCTGATTTAGGTTTTTTCATTTAGATTTTTCCCCTTCTCCATTTCTACTAATTAGATAAGCTTGAGAACACCAGCAAAAAAACTAAGTATATGCATGAGGTTTCCGGTCTAGCCATGGGTTCATGGTTGGACCAAAATTCTCCTTACGGACGGATCATATTTTCCATCAGAACTTCATCGGCCAAAATATGTAACCAACATAAGGAAGATAGATAGAAGGCTAGCCAAATGTTGCAGTGTCACAAGACTCTTTAGACTTCAACCACACACACACTTAGAAGCCACAACGCAATTAGGAAAAACACTTATTTACATGACAAAAGAACTTTAAATTCAAGTAAATAAACAAACAGAAAATAAAAAAAGACTATGTACATAGTGTAGGGCGCAACCCCATATCTTCATTGAAAATATTGTTTTAAGTCTTGGCCATTGACAGGGAGAGAGTCAATCTTCCCATCAAGTGATTGAAGATGATACTTATGTTGGCCAAGATTCTTCTGTACTGTGTGTGGTCCAATCACAAGGACTGAAACTTACTGTGTTTTCTTTTTTCCTTATGGGCTTTATCCCATTTTAAGACTAAGTCACCCACACTAAAGCTATTTTTCCCTGCAGACTTTCTATCAAACCACCTCTTGATACGATTATGAAGAAGCAAAAAAAAATCTTTGGCTTTCAACCTTTCTTCCTATAGCATGTGCAAAGTGTCCATGTTGGAGAGAGGGAAAGTAGATGTTCAGTGGGAGGATGACATCTTTTCCATACACCCAGAAGTAAGGGGAGGTGTTTAGATCAGGTTTAGGCATGACCCAGTCAGCCCATAAGCATTCACCAAAGTAGAGTGCCAGTTTCACTATTAAAATAATATGGTCTTTTTGATGATACAGATGAGGTTATTTTTCATGGATTCAATAAGACCATTCCCCTGCGGATAATAATTAGCTGAATGTTTCAATATAATACCATTTTACCATGAAAAACCATAAATTCTTAACGATGAATAATATGTTGCATTGTAAAAAAAAATGACAAAGGAACATCGAACCTGGAAATGATATTCTGTTGCAGAAAGCTGATGATTTCCTCATCGTTCACCTATTTTAGCAGAACTTCCTCTGTCCATCACATGCAACAGTTTGTAGTAGTTAATATGTAGTGGTGTTTCTTTGATGAGTGTGGGAAAATTTCCCCAATGATATCCCAGCCCCACTGTTGAAAAGATTCTTTTGCTGCAATGGGGCTGCTGACTTCTGATTTCTGCAGGTACACCTTTGACAAACTAGACACTTGCGGGAATAGGCATGAGCATATTTGAATAATGTAGGCCAGTAAAAGCTAGTCCACATAGCCTTATATGTTGTAGTGTTTCCTGCAAAGTGTCTCCCAATTGGTCCATCGTGGAGATCACATAATACCTTTTCTCAATCGTGTGCCTTGGAACACTTGAGTAGTACTCCATTGTAGTTATTCTTGAACAACACCCCATGCACCAACTGATATGATAATCCTTTAAATCAGAGTGCCCTCTTCTACCATGTAGAGAAGTGAGAGGGCATTCTAACATGCTTGAGGTATTGGCACACATATGTGTACCAAGAGTCTATGTCTGTAGTGGGGGAGGCTCGCTCAACGTTTTACATTTCAATCTCTTTCTCCCATCTAGCGAGCTCTTCTCCTTCCTCTTTTGCGTTTACTGCCTCTGTTGCTAATTGGAAAATACGGTGACCCTTGATTTTGTGAGCTGGATTGATGTCTAGATCTTATTCTTGTAACCCGGTCATCTAGTGCGCCCTCCTTTCACCCAGCTCTTGTTGAATGAGTAGTGATTTGACTATTGGGTGTGGAACAAAGATAACACAATGGTTCTTTAACAGATAGGGTATGAAGTCCTTTGTTGCATCATACACTGCATAAGCCTGTTTCTCCATGACGGTGTAATTAAGCTCTGGTCCTTGTAGACTTTCACTCATGAAGGAGATAGGTCGTTCATTGTTCAACTCATCCTTCTAAGTGAGCACAACAACAAGAGAAGTGTCAGAAGAAAAAGTGTAGAGCAATAAGTCTTTACTGAAGTTGGGGTTGTACAATGCAGGTGCTTCTAATATAGCTTATTTGATATGGGAAAACACATCCTTTTCCCTCTTATCCCATTTATAGACAATGTCCTTCTTGATCATATCCTATATTGGTTTAACAATCTAGGCATAGTCGGAGATGAACTTATGGAGGAAGTTGATCTTCCCCAAGAAGAAATATATGGCTTTCTTGTTCAATGTGTGGTGAATATGCGTGATGGTCCTGACCCTATCTGGGTCTACCTTGATCCCACTTTTAGCAATGATGTGTCCCAGGAGGTTATCTTTGGACATTGCAAAGATACTCTTATTGGGATTCAAGGATATCCCATATTTACGACATCGCTCAGAAATCTTCTTCAAATGGTGTAAGTGGTCTAATCACTATTTGGAGAATACTATTACATCATCAAGATAGACCACTATGCTTTGTCCAATAATCCTGCGAAAGGTGATGTCCATCGCATGTTGGAATGTTGCACCAACATTGACTAGCCCAAAAAACGTTCATTTAAATGAAAACATGCCCCACTTTGTCCTAAAAGTAGTTTTTAATATGTCAGGATTTGCCACCAGAACCTGGTTGTATCATGTATTCCATCAAATAAAGATAACATTTCAACCCCCCATACTGTTTACGGTATTTTCTCCATGGACGACACATGGTAGTTATCCTTGTCTGAGACGTGGTTGAGATTTAGGAAATATACACACAGGCAGATCTCCGTGGACTTTTTTCTCACAGGAATCAAGTTTGATACCCACGTTGAATGTCACACCTTGTAGATAATCCAAGTATCCAGAAGTTTTCTCAACTCCTTTTGTATGAGGGGCTCAAGTGTTGGATGAAATTTCCTTAGTTTCTGTTTAAATGGATTGGCCCCTTCCTTGATTGGTATTACATGCTAGATGATTCACGTGTCAGATGTATTGATTTCATTGTACGTCCACGTGAAGACATCACGGTACTGCTTGAACAAATGGATGAAGGTTTGTTGGTTTTGGATCTTTCTCAGTTCCCAAATTGATTTTCTCATGTGACAATGTGAAACTGTGGGTATTGGCATTAACAGGTCCCTGAAAACGGTTCTGTAGATCATACAACTTCTCTAATGAAACCACACCCTTGGGGATGAGGTTCCCTTTACTTGCATTAGCTACATCCTATAGTGCCTTTTCGTGCTCATCCTCATCGATCACTGCATCCTTGAATACGTCAGCGTTCACCATAAAATAAAGTATATGTTGGTCATCATAAAAAAACGTAAGTTAGTGATATTATCCAGGACGAAAGGTTTACAGAAAACTTCAATAGAAAAGTCATCCCTTAAAGGTGGAATCCTAGCAGTAGCATTTGCCAAGGCATCTGAAACTGCATTATGCATTCTTGGAACTGAAATAATAATAAAGGCTTGGAAGTGAGAGATGAGTCACCAGACCTCTTGTCGATAAATTTTAAGATGAGGTGACACACAATGTATAACATTACGTACCTAGCGCACCACGATTTCAGAGTCACCTACCACTTTTAGAATGTCAATGTTGAGGTCGATGGCCTTCCGTAAGTCCAAGACAAGTGCTTCATACTCTACAATGTTATTTTTGCACTCAAATTCCAAGCGGATAGAGATCAAATGTTTTCTGTGGAACAGATCTATTAAAACACAACCAGCTCCAGAGCCTTCTTGCATCTTGGATCCATCAAAATACATAGTCCACGTATCATATGTACAGGGACTACTTACTACAGCATTTGCCTAGGGATCCGAAACTGTATTATGCATTCTTGGAACTGAAATAATAATAAAGGCTTGGAAGTGAGAGATGAGTAACCATACCTCTTGTTGATAAATTTTAAGATGAGGTGACACATAATGTATAGTGTTACGTAGCTGGCGCACCACAATTTCAGAGTCACCTACCACTTTTAGAATGGCAACGTTGAGGTCGATGGCCTTCTGTAATCCCAAGACGAGTGCTTCATACTCTACGATGTTATTTTTGCACTCAAATTCCACGCAGATAGAGATCAAATGTTTTTTCTCCAACAAGTCTATTAAAACACAACCAGCTCCAGAGCCTTCCTACATCTTGGATCCATCAAAATACATAGTCCATGTATCATATGTACAGGGACTACTTACTGCACTATTACTACTACTACTACTACTACTAATTGTACATAGTTCATTATCACTAGTTGGACATGGAAGGAGATCCAACTATGTGTCTGGTGGAACTGGGGATGGCTTTGCAAGATAACACCCCAACTGTGTCTCCAGAAAATAATTTCCAAATAATATTTCTGCAAAAGCCATTGGCTCTTTATGTCCATTAAAGGGAGTCATCGTGTACTTCATGTGTCTCTCTGTCTCTACCCAAATCTAATTGTTCTTGTCCCTATACAGAATCCATAGGTGTGACTAGTCTATGGCAACGTATCCTTGAATCTTGCTTGACCAATCTCTTCTCAGTAACACTCTGTATGCTCCCAAAATGTCCACAATCACTATGTTTATAGATTCGTGAACTCGTCCGTTAGATGATAAACAGATGATGATATCCGTGAGTTCACCAATTGCCCAGACATGAGTTTTGTCCAGCTGAATAGTTTGTGCATCTATCTTTTACCATTTAGAATTGATCTTCTTGGCCACAGATATTGGCATGACATTCACCAATGCGCTCGAATCAACCAAGCAATTGTGTACATTGAAATTGAAGATTTCGAATGTTAACAAAAATGACAGTCAAAGAGTATTTGCATCCATCATGAGTGCATTAAGTACAAATGCGAGAGTGATAATGGACTTAATAGATCCCTTATCCAAAGAGGTGGAATTACCTAAAGAGTTTTTCCAAAGTTCCTATAGAAGGATGTCCTATTGGCTCATGATCTTTGTAAGTTAGAACATGGAGATGTTCGCATGAACCTTCCTCATATCATCTACAATGTTATCATCCATGGCAGGTAGATTGACCGAGGGGTTTAGGGATGCAGCTTGGTTTGTAGTTTCTGGAGGGATGGTTTTGTCCGTACTGCTGTCAGAAACACTTTTCGATGAGACTGCTTTCTCGGACTTGATTTGAGTTTTATGTGCTGAGTTAGTTTGAGGATTGAATTTACTTAACAATTTTTCTTTGAATTTTTGTTTTGAAACCTTAATCACAGTGGTTGGCCCTTGGATTCTTAAGTTGTATCAGTTTCTTTGCTTCTGGACCGGACCATCACTCAGAGGCTGGTTATCGGCAATACTCTTTTGGGTTGTGATAACACAATCATACATGTTCACTTCATGCCTAATGATTGGAGCTTCATCAACTACAACAACTTCTTCCTTCTCTTCATCAGGCTCAACCTACTTCTCAACCATGATTGAGTCAACAAACTGTGCAACCATTCTGCTCATGAGTTGGTTCCACTATGAACATGCCTTCTCTGAATGGATCTCATTATGAAACGTGTAATACAAATTTGTGCCAATTTTTTGAATATTTAGGACAACATTGGAACTCTGCCCAAACTTTGTTGGTTGATTGTTGCTGCTACTGGAAGTTGAATCCCTTTTGAGAAGGAACTTGGGGGGCTTGTTGCTCATGGTAGTCTCACTTGTCCTTTGTTTGAGTTCAACTATTTTAGTGGTCAGAGACTTCATGAGATGAGTTAGGCTTTCAAGATCATTCAGTTATTTCTCCTTATCCTTGCTCATGGAGGCCTGGGACCTCTTACTCATGTCCTTGGAGTATTTTGTTGATTCATCATCTGTGATGACTCCAATAGAATGCAAGTCCTTCTCAATGATGATTGCCTCTTCATACTTTTCTATCAATTTTTGTCTGACCATTCACTTTACAAACTATGCAATATTTGTTGGCAAGGTAGAAGTGTAGTAATCTATGTTGATGGACTCATGAGGTTTTGTGTCATCCGAAAATCTGTTTAGGATGAAATTGAACCTCTGTTTGAAATCTTTAATTTTTTCTTTTTTGCTCCATTTTAAGATTACCGAGTTCCTTCAATAACATGGCATGGGTCCTATCTTCAACAAAATTTTCAAGAAAGATATTTTTGAATCCTCTCCAATTATGGATTTAGTTTGGAGGAAGGCTGTGACACCATACAACTACTCTACCATCCAAGGTACATGGAAAAAATTTTCATGCAACATTATCGTAACGTACCTCAAGTGTTTACAATTGTAGGTAAAATTGTCTACGTGATCTTCAGCCTTCACTGTCTTATCAGGGTCATACTTAGTCAAGAGCTTCTCAGCATGCCTCAACATCTTGTGCAGGACACCCGGAAGTACCAGTGGACCCTGAGTCATCCAGTCTAGATTTTGCTCTGCCATGACTTCCTCTTGATTTTCCTCCTCTTCCTTTTCCGAATATGATGGTACCTCTTCCTCTTCTTCTCCACCTATCCCACCAAAAGTTGAACCCGAGAGTAAGGGTTTGCCTCTTTTATCTCCTTAAAAGAGTGGAGGCTCTTCCTCCCTTTCCATAAGGTCTGCTAATTCTTCAAGAGTGGCGAGGCCCACCTCTACAATGGATGAGACTACTATTCGTATGGGGGTGGTCTTGTTCTTCTTTTGAGAATATGGAAGACTGATTACTCCAGGAATCAATCCAACAACTTTTGAAAAATAACGGTTGATGGGGTGGAAGAGGTACCAACTTCAGAAGTATGAGTAGGAGAGATGGAGTGTAGAATATGGATTAGTGGGTTTGATGGGTCTATCAACCATAAAATACTAGCGAACCTCCTTCTAGCACCAGAAATGTTGACGGTGTTGGACCCGCCAACATTCAAGGGATCTCCTCGATATGAAGTCCCAATCAAACCTCACACCATTTGGTGTAGGAGTCTCGTCTGGTATAAAGGCCTGGTTGCCAAATCCTTAAATATTTTCCTTGGCTCTAACTATCAGCACATGAGAGTGATGCAATGGTATCTTTGAAAAGCAAGGGGAGTGTGCCTCATGAGTGTGTAGTGCAACTATGTAAAGGTTCTTCTACTGCAAAGGGGGAGAGAAAAGTGATCCCCTAAGTGAGAGGTAATAGTACCACCAATTGAGAGACACACATAAACTAGAAGGACCTATCCAATATCCAGCAAAAGATTCCACAACGGATGCGATAGTCGTTACAACCAACAAACAAGGGAAGATTCATCTAACATCCATTGGAGAAAGTCCACAGTAGATGCGACGATCATTATAACCATGGGACAACAATAATAATCATTAAAACACATTATAAAAAAGATAAGCACTAAAGTAACTAATATAGTTCAACTATCTTAGTACATGTGAAAGAAAAAATGAAATACAAACATCCACAGAATAGTATTACAAACATTCATAGTTCTTGCATGAAGAACATGTTGGCCTTAAAAGGCTTCTGTTGTTAAGAAAAAGTTCCAAGACACATATTTACATTGTACATCACTAGCCCAAGTAGTGGGACATTGGAACCACTCCTTTCTCCTCAAAGAACTACCTGATCTCTCTAATGCCTTGCGGGAGGAGCCAAGGTGAAAAGTTCTTTGCCCATACAATGAGGGGTATATATAACCAAAGGGGTGATTCTTTCTCCTTGTGACTCTTTGACTACCCTCATGACTGTTCAACTTCCTATGACTTTTCAACTTACATGACTCTTCATATTCAGATGTGTCCTTTGGAATTCCACTTTACAATAGATTTGATTACAATATACATGGTCCACAACAGTGATGTGGCATATGACAACTCATGAAATGACTTGACATGACATTGCTGACATGGACTGGATTGATGATGTGGGAATGTTAAGTCACTATTGTTGTTGAGTTTTAGAGGTGGTCTTGGATATGCTTTCTCTTCTCCTCTCCATAGCTTGGTGATGTGGGGTCTTCAATGATCTTTGGTCAGGGAAGGTGTTTACAAACTTGTGTCCCTTTTCTTACTCTTGATAGGTCAACCCGTAAGTTCAGCTACAAGTGAGTCTTTAGGCATGCTTCCCTCCTTATTATCCTTCTTTTTCATCTCACAATGACTTGATAGTGTACATGTTCCTATAATTCACTCACGATGAGATGAAATTAATCTGAAAACTCCCAAGTCTAATATGATGCATTATTATCCATAAAATGAGCCCAGGACAAGTCATAAATTAGGAGGAAGGTCTCAGTAACTGTGCATTTTTTAGTTCTATCTGGCAGGGAGAGAACGTGATCATTGAGACTGCGCAAAGTGTACCTCAGGCTTGACTGAGGAACTTTTCTACACAGTCCTTGTTGAGGAGAAAGATTGTGCAGTTCCCACTAAGGGTTAGAATTGCGTAGTTCAATAAGGCTGTGGTTGTTGTGGGATGGGACCCTAGGAGGACTGCGTAGTTTCGAGAGGTAGGGTGTGGACTAGGCATCAGAGAGGCCTGAAGGGAAAATTTGCACATTTTCTGGGGGCAATGAGCTTCGGATGAGGGATGAGTACTTGAGAAATCATCTGTGCAGTTTTGGAGGCCAAGGGAGGTTGGGATCTCTATGCATTTCATAGTTCCAACATGCAAGGGAAAATATTGATGGTTGAAGGTGCGAAGTGCGTAGTTCAAGGAAAAATGGGAGGCACAACTGCATAAATATGGAGGTCAAGGGAGACTGCTCGACTATGTAATTTCACAGAACCATAGCCCTGGAGGAAAATCATTGTGCACTGTGCAGTTATAAGAAGCAAGGTCACATCAATGAGGGCTGAGACTACACAGTGCGCAGCTCAGTCAGGGCCCAGTGAGTTAAGTTTCTTGGTCGAGAATATTTTCTTAAAATGGCTAAGTGCGAGAGGGAGGTGGACTTGTGATGAAATTGAATTGTGATCACACACTTAGCATACTTTGATGACACAACAAGATGGATCATCACAACAAACAAACAAAGCATTACCTTCTATGTGATTGTCTCATGATAAGATGTGACAAGTGCGACACTTAAGACAGACTTTAGGATGATTGTGACGACACTTGTACGACAGCACTCATGACTTTATATATGAGTGTGACAAATTTTTACATGGTTAGGACAACTCATTTACACAAATACCGACCTTCGAGACCACCAGAAAAGGGTCGTAAAAAATACATAACAATCAAACATGCCGGAAGATGATAGTTAATCCAACAAGCAAAAGGGGGAAAATAACTTTGAGAAAGCTCATGGAATGAGCTTGAGTGTTTGCAACAATCAAGGAAAGACCAAGGAAGGCTCCAAAATTTGTGTGCAAGCCAAAAGTTTGCAGGTTGTTGTAGCAGATACAACAGGTGTACTACAAAGTGTTTCCTTTCTTTGCTCAACATTCCCTCAACAAACCATTTTCCTCTTGTTGTTCAAAATAACGTTACAAATACAAATAGAAAGACCATTGGGCACTTGTGCACCACTATATCCTTTCCATATCAAAAAAACATTATGGCATCACACATGGTTAGTACTCCTGGAATTCACTTGTATAACATGATTATAACACCTAACATGTCATGGTTATTTGCTCATAACCAACACAACTTGACATGCTATTTTATCTCATATGAATACATTCAAAATATTAAACCTCCTTTATATAACAAAATATTTCTACCTTCACCACAAAAAGTGGAATATCATTCACATAGATGCATTCAAATCACAAAACCATACCAATTGGGATGTCAAATCCTGACTGAAAGAATTCTTAGCTAAATTCCCTCCAACATCTATGCAACATAAGAAAACTAAATCCATAAAAGAATGGCTTTTGTCAACTTATTTGATGCTACCTGATCAATTGGTGTGTTATGGAGGCTCACATACTCTTTTCACCAACCTCTTGACCAACACTTTTTTGTCCTCATCTTTAATTCGTAAGACTCATTTCTATATGCAATGACATCATCAATATTTTCAACCGTACTCTCAACAATCTCCAATTACATAATCCATTGTTAGCCACATTTAATCATCATAACATCTTTATTGCATATATACCAACAAACTACTCTTAGTCTATAATCATATTATATATGCTCAAACATTTCTATATTAATTCTACATAACTTCTACGTATTCTTTATAGTGTATATTAATTCCATCCATTTAATCTCTTGTATTTTTAACATTGCAATGTTTTAAAACTATCAACATATAGAAGCTCTCTCAATATTAAGAAATATATCCGTGCAACAAGAGAATAGTTAAGGAATTCTCACTTTTTATCATATTTTCTTTGGTCGCGATGTTCATCATTAAATGCTACAACATATTTCTTAGTGTCTCGTAGCTTCATGTAGAATTTTCTTGCTTCCTTAACTCTCTTTTAGAGTCTTCAAATCCCATTGGATTCCTGCAACACTTTGTGCTATAACTATGATCATCTTTGCATTGATGCTCCCTTTTCTAAACACTTTCAAACCAAATCCAACTTGGCTACATAATATTTCCAACCCATATCTCATATTGGTATTGCATCTTCAACTTATCCTTATTTTTTTAGATCAATATTTCCCAACTTTACCTTGCATGAACTTTCCATCACTCATGGTGTTGTAGCTCTTAGCGACATCCCCTAGGTTGAGGAGAGACCAGTGCCTATGACATCTTAAAGATTTTTTGTAAGATCTGCTGCAATTGTACACTTACACTCAACATTGAACATATTTTTAATAGAATTGATTCAGAATCTCTTTCAAGAGGGTAGATTGCCATTTATATCAAAGTATACTCATAGAAGACTTAAATGCCAAGCTCTGGGGGCTAACTTACAAAATCATATAGTTCATTTGCCATTGTAGCAAGTTTGAAAGAAGAATATGTAGAGGAGACATCAAATACATAGGGCTAAAAATAGAATCCCATACATCAGACTTTGGTAAGAAATGAAGGAATGAACATTTGAATGATATTTCAGATTACATGGAGTGCAAATTAAGGATGTTGAATCTCATTAGTCACAGGAATCTCATCCCAACTTTAGACATAGATGAATCCATGATTTCATAAAACTACATCGAATAAATATTGTCACGTCATCTGAGAAGAAAAGCATAGCTAAATGGAACAAACACAAGAGAGAATACATACTACAATCATATGTAAGCAGAATCACCAAAACTACTTATTAACCTTCAGATAGAGAATACATTTTCCATTTCTCCATTAACAGTTCTAGAGCCTCTTTGAAACAAAATTTGGAACCCTTCAAAATGTATCATAAACAATCTTTTATAGGGTCTCAAGATGAGTACCCCTTACAAAGTATTCCTTCTTGATTTTCCAATGATTCATCAAAACACAATGAGCATGCTACTTGCACTGTTGTACTGAAAAAAAATATGACTAACTTGAGTTCATTTATGGAAATAAAATATTTTGAAAAACATAAAACAATAAGGTGTCATGCTTGATACAATCAGAAAATATATTTATCTCTACCGATGAGTTTCTAGAGGAAGAGTTATTGGGTCAATGATCTGGATTTGAGTAGGGTTGAAAAAATGGTCACATTTCTACCACAGTGCTTGACTTGGTAGAGGAGAACAAAAGAAGTTTTGATAAGCGATCTTGAGACCTATGAGCCCTGCATAATTTGGCGTTGAATGAAATAAGGCCCTCACCAACCCTAGCATTCAGAAATCTCTCCTTAGATAATTTACCATTGTCTTTCCCTTTAAGGAGGATGTCTTCTCGTTGAAGGAATCAACTTTTCTCTTATCCACTACAAGCATTTGACTGTATTACTCCCATGGGATTAATCCTCCTACGAGGTCCCAACAGCTATGAAATCCTGCTTAGACTCTCTACTCAAACTCTGAGTCAAAAGAAGCTACATCCTTCAACACCTTCTCCAGAAATTCTTCATAATTAACTCTGGCAGCTTCCTTTTGGATCATTTTGGAGACCTCTATGATTGGAGTCACTTGATCTACCACATCTATGGCCCTCAACTCACTGAGTAGTTTTTCATTTGCATATTGAATGAATTATTTTGTTGTCTCAACATTCTTTTCATCCTCCTCCTTGGCAGCTAAGATGGAGAACTCACAGTCCTTGATTGCAACTTTTTTCTCTGCCATTAGAGTCATATACTCCTAGTTATTATTCATATTTGTTATCACTTCATCCCATATTAGTTGTTTGTCCTAAAGGAGAGACATGTTACCTTTTAGCCTATCTTTAAGCTCAATGATTTCTTGATTTATTGACTGTAGATTTTTGTTGATCAGTTCTGCATTTGTCTTGGCAGTCTCCAACTGTTTCTCCTTTTGTGCAAGGGCACATTTGGAATTGTCTAAATCCACCTGTACCTTCTTGAGTTCTCCTTCTGAGAGTTGCATCTTATTGAGAGTTTTAGTGAGTTGCTTAGTGGGTTTCTAAGGATTCTTTGGCACAAGAACTGCACATATACGAGAGTCAATTTTATGTTGGAGTTTTGCTACCTATTGTTTGAGAGCCACCACTTCATTATTCTAGCCGATTAGTTCCTTGGATATGATCTCTTTCTCTCCCTCCACCTATGCTAGTTCTTTGGACTGCACATGTTCACTAATAAGCATCTTCAACTTATGCCTCAGTTCTTGGGTCTGAGCCTGTGAACTCTGGACAAGAGTTTCTAAGGAAACTTTGTCTTTGGGATTCGTTCCCAGCTTCATAATTAGTTCCTTAAGTTCTCGTTTTGCATGTGTAGAGATCTAGAGTTAGCTCTCCCTTGTTTCAACTTCGTTGCAACCTTCTCTAGCAAGTTTTTAGCTTTACTAATGGTCATGGCATTCCTCCTTAGTTCACTATACAACATTTCTCCCACATGCCTATGGAATTTGATTTTGTCAAGCATAGGGACACTTGTCAGGTCCAAATATACATCCAAAGCCCTAAATTCTGAGCCATGTGGAAGGGACTATGCCAAGGGGTGTTGCAATGAAAAATTCATCTAATTCCTCTTTAGGTCCATGGCAGCCAGGATTCTGGTCTGGTAGGGGACTGAATGTGTTTCCAACGGATATTACATTTCTTCTCTCACCTTTCTATTCATTTCCTCTATCACCTTCCTTGCAGCCCAACTAGAGTTTGTCATTGTTGAACTCCCTATATAACTAAGGAGGTCTACCTCTGTAGATGAGGAGGCAGAGGCTTGCAATGGGTCTTCTAAAGTTACTTGGAAGCCTGGTTGATCTGGCCTTATCTCCATCAACCTGGTTTCTATCTATTCCTCCACTGTTTCTTGGGTCTTGGCCCTTTTTCTTGTGTGAACATCCTCCATTTCCATATCTCCGGTCTCATCCACACTCCTTTTCTGTGCCTTGTCCTTTGTTGTTGGAGTCTCAATCTCCATTTCTGTATTAATAGGCCAAGAATCAAATTTAGCCTTCCATTCAACTTCTAGCCTATATTCATGTTCATAGGTTAAAGCATTAATTATTTTCCTTTTCTTTGCAAGGATACCATGGGGGTCATAATGCCAAATATCCCCCATTTCAAAATTCATTTCTTTCAGCAAATTCTTCGCTGGTTGAAGGGCTTTCCTAGTATTGATAATGAAAGGGCCTATAGGCTTGCTTAATTTGAACATATAACCTTTCTTAGCAGGAACAAAATGGATTTGATCCATGTGTAGGCTCTATCTAATGAAGTCTAAGAAAAATATCCTCATTTGGATGAAAAAAGGTAATCGATAGGGAGGGATCTCACATCCATAAACCCTAATTTTAGTGTAATTCTCAAACAAATACCAATCACCCACCCTAGTGTCCTTACTAAGCTGGAGGATCTCTTTTTGCTGAGGCATTCTTGGGGGGGAGACATTATGGATGATTTTGTATGCAATAGCCATATAAGAGGATATGAATTGAGAGTAGCCCTCATTGTTAGGTTTCTGCCTGACAACAACATCCTAATCAAAGATAAAATTTCTGTACTTGTTTGAATCCATTAAATTGAGACCCAAGCATTCAAATTCATCTACATGGGTATATAGGAACAAATAAAAAATTACGGAGTAATATATGAAAAACGAGGTGGTAGAGAAGTGGTAAAACTGGGATTTGATGGACTCAGTTAGGAAGGAAGGTATATCAAACAGGTGACCTGCCTGCCTCATCTCTCTCAGAAACCCTATGGTGGATTTGTTAGCACTATTGGCATCATCCTCCCAAACAACTCAGCTATTACAGTGAGGATAGGTTGCACTACCTCTATAAAGGTAGGTATTGGGAAAGTATCAGCAATAGGCAATGATCACTGGCCAAGGGCAAAAATCATTTGCAAGAAGAATTGTTGTTCACCAGTTGAGAGGGTACTATAATTGTAATATAAGATGGTTTCAGTGAATTTTTATGGCTCAGGAGAAACTGGGTATACTAAATCCTTTTGAATCAGTTCAGGGGTCACCTCCAGGATTTTGACTCTAGTGGAAGATATAAAACAATTTTTCTTCTCAACATAAGATGCAACCAACCATGAAATGAATTCGGGGAAATGATAAATAGAGGGTGCAATTTGGTAATATAGCCTGGACTCGATTACTTTGAATGGGTCTTGTCCCTTGACATAGCGGCCATACATATAAAACCTGAGGTCTAACAGGTGGTAAGGACAGGACGACTCGAAGATTTGTGCCTCTGTGTCCATTAGTGGATCAATGTAGGATGAGGGTTTAGTTTCCTGCACTTTGGGGGTCTTGGGGGCTGGTTTCTTCATTTTGAGCATCGAGACAAAAATTACAAGGAGGAGGTTGATGGGTTACCTGGTTGACTAGGTGAGAGTTTGAAGAACGACGTTGGCGGGATGTCTGGAGTAGTCTAGTGGATGAATGACATCACGAACCATTTTAACAGTGGGAGAAATTTGGATGCGAGGAAAGTGAACTTCAATTCAAATGGTTACGAGGGTTGGGACATTATAAGCAGAGGGAAACAATCATCTGACGTCAGATGAGGTCATGAAGGGGGGACACGTGGTTGAAAATGACTGGAAGGGTGATAGGTGGACCATGGAGGGGATACTTTAGTGTTACCTTGACACTCACTTGTTTTCATTTTCAGTGACTAGATGCATGGCAGGAGTGGTCCCCCCTCTCTTGGTGGGTGAGGGAGTAGGAGGCAGGATCAAGCCAAGACCCCCTAGAGTTAATCTAGGCCATTAATCGGTTGATCTCACCCTAGTAGCTTTTGAAATATGGGGGTGGCACCCATGTATTAGTCACGAAAGTTCCCTCCCGAAGTGCCTCTGGGGGTCGGTCGAGTAGAGATGAACGCTAATTTTCCCCAGGACCTGCTTGATCTTTAACAAAATCCCATTCCTCTTCAATTTTATCCTGTTCCACTGTTGCGTCTGCGCAGGGAAATATTTTTCTAATGTGGTCTCTTTCCTAAAGACCTTTAGTTTACTGCTAAGACCAAATTTTGCCCACTTTAGTCAATCTATGCATCCATATTTGCACTAGGGATGCCAAATGGAAATAGTATGACATATGACAACATTAGCTCCAATTGGGGACATTGCATTTCAAGCAATGCACTGAGAACCTGCATATTAGTGCCTTGCCCATTAGGTATGGAGTCATTTCATTCAAGGACACATAAAGAAAAATAAAAGTAGTAAGAACATAAAACATTATTCGTATGTACAATGGCTCATTGGTGTATACAGTGGGTGAAAATGGACCTCTTTAATGCTAAAAATAGAGCTTGAGAAACTTCCCATTCATTGTAGTATATATGACTTGAAAAAATATTAAAACGCCAAATACTCCCAAGAAATATCAAAATCGATCCAAGAATAGAAATAGAAATGCTCCTTTATTAATATCAAAATCCTTGAAGTAGGTTAACACCATACAACTACTCCTTAAGGAAGGAGATCACTCCACAAGCCATATGCTTTTAAATACAAAACAATACTTGGAATCTCTCAATGGAGAGTCTCTAGCCTCTATATAGGCTTCATACATACAATACCATGGGTAATTACCATGGGTCTCTCAATACCATACATCTATTACAATGGTCTTATCACATTATTCCCTAACTACTTGTGGTCCCTTACATAATGTGGGTTAACCACTTTATTTATTAAATATGGCCCATCAAATTATTACATTATTCCCTTGGGTACCTCCCTTTGTACCCCATATTATCCCCCCTAGGTATACTACATTCCACCCCCTTAAACATGTTTTGTCCCCAAAACATGAGAAGAAAACAATTAATAAGATATACTAAAAAGAGTAGTCCACTGGTACCATACACGTGCATCTAACCATCCCAAAGAAAGGTCAACACTCGATCTAGTTGGTACCTCGTTCGCTTGAGATGGAATTCTTTTCTAGTGGTTCCTTTGCGTCGATGTGCTGTGAGTGTCTTGTCGCACCTCTGTGTGTGTCGCCCATGGGTTGTTGTCTTTGTTGCTAATTCTTTTCCCCTTTGCTGGTTGTTGCGTGGCTGGGTGGTGCGGGTGGTGATATGCTGAAGTTTTAACTGAAGGTGTAGCTTCCTTCAATTCTCCGCCTGATGGAGCCTGAGTTGTATCTGGTACCTATTGTGGCACTTGCATGTGTTGCTTGTCTTCTATTATTACTTCCACCATGAACTCCTCATCTGATGTGTCCGTACCTGTAGCGTTTTCTACTTCCACCTCCTTGGAATCTACCTGTTTACTGATGGGAATATCCTGCAATGTCATTTTCTTCTTTTCATACCAGAACTTCAGTAATTTTTTTTGTACATTAATATTGACCGTACCAACGGATTCCATCCAAGGGTATCCCAGAACAACATCAACAGGATCCATATCTGAAATATAAAAATCCAATTGCAACACATAATTATCCATAGAAATCTTCAAATCTTTATAAATTCAAACATCTTCATTATAAACTTGTGTGTTTTCAATATGTTTTTCTTGGACTTGCAATTTTTTTTCTAAATTAACATTGATAAAATTATGCTTGCAACTAGGAATGATACACACAATGATGTTCTCTTTCTGAATACTTCCATGAACCTGTAATATGGAAAGATGAGTATAAAATAAGACTTTATGGATCTTAGTTTCATCCTTTTCGACTTGAGACCACTTGTCCAAAAGGACTTTTTCAAGTGCTTTCTCGGGAAGTCTCTTCACTAAATTGTCAAGTGAGTCCCACCAATTAACGGCCTCATCTTTCATATGAAGCCCTAGGAAGCCTTTCCAAACATATGGCCATTTAGACTTGTTATATTGTATAAATTCTTACATAGTAGGGCCATCATCTTTTCCTGTAAACTTCATCTTGATAGAACCCTTAAAAATAGAGTAAGGGTTTTGAAGAAAATCACTCACTTTTGCGAAAATTTGAAATGTGCATAACTCGGTCAATATGACTCAGAATCCTTATTATAGCCTATTTTGGGAAATGGAATGATTGTTCTGCATTGTCTCAGTTAATTGAGATCTTGATCCGGGCATTCTAGAAACTCATATTCATGTTACCATTGTCCCGCCCTCATAATAAATTCTGAAAAAAATCGCTGATTTTAAATCAATGATATCTCCCTCATCCAGACTCTGATTCGACCTTTGTTTTTTTTGAATTTGGGTGATTTTTCAAGAGGATCTGATATCTGTAATTATTTTCCCAAAATTTACCACAAAACGACAAAAATTTATTGGACAGCTGCTATCCATGAATTGTCGTCAGAAACTTATCTGCAAAACAGTTGATTTTAAATCAAAGATATCTCCCTCATTCAGACTTCGATTCAGCCTTTTTTTTATTTTTAATTTTGGTATGTTTATGCAAGGAATCCATCTCTCTCTCTCTCTCTCTCTCTCTCTCTCTCTATATATATATATATATATATATATATATATATTTCACCAAAAGTTTCAAATTTGATCTGAAAACTTGCTGCCCAAAAAATCCCTGCAAAATCATGCAAAAATAATCCCCCCCTCTTTTCCCAAGAGAGTGATCTGATCTACTTGTAGTAGATCTGATCTACAGATATATTAAAATTCCAAATACGCTCAAGAAATATCAATATTGATCCAAGAATAGAAATAGAAATGCTTCTTTATTAATATCAAAACCCTTGAGGTAAGGTAACACCATACAACTACTCCTTAAGGAAGGAGATTACTCCACAAGCCATATGATTATCAATACAAAACAATACTTGACATCTCTCAATGGAGAGTCTCTAGCCTCTATATAGGCTTCATACATACAATATCATGGGTAATTACCATGGGTCTCTCAATACCATACATCCATTACAATGGGCTTATCAAATTATTCCCTAACTACTTATGGTCCCTTACATAATGTGGGTTAACCATTTTATTTATTAAATATGGCCCAACAAATTATTTCATTATTCCCTTGGGTACCTCCCTCTGTACCCCATATTATCCCGCCTAGGTATACTACAATGCCAATGAGATATTGAAGAAGTTCCACATTGAGAGCAGGAAACCCATGTAGACTTCTTTAGTAGGTACATTAGGGGAGTTTTTAGGTCTAAAATGGGCCTCCTAAGGAAATTATAAAATAATAGTGGAAATAATAAAATTAGATTAGATTACATCATCAAATTTTAGAGGGAAAAAAGACAACCATTTTTTCAACTCGTATTTTCAACTTATCTTCGTATGAGTTTACTCAAATTTCAACCGAAAAGACTCATTGGATGTCGAATTTGATTCCTCATCCAAGGAGTACCAATTTTGCATACTTTCGATGGACCCTGCTACACGAAAAATGAGAAATACATGAAAAACATGATTGCAATCACGTTTTTTAATGTATTTCTCATTTTTCATGTAGTAGGTCCAATTGAAAGTATGCAACATGGGTACTCCTTGGATGGGAAATTAAAATTTTCATCCAACGAGTACTCCCGCTCAAAATTTGAGTAAAAACTTAGGCAGATAAGTTGAAAATATGAGTTCAAAAAGTTATTTTATTATTTTATTATTTTTTAATCTTTCTACTTTTTTACTCCAAAAATGGTGAATCATCCCCCATGGTTGACATCATCATCTAGAATCCTATTAGTTCTTATAAAGTTTATTTTGGTTGTACATTTTTCTTAGGATGCCCATTTTAGACCTCAAAAAAGCCCTAGTGATTGGAGGAAGGAGGATGCTATTTCAGGTGAAGTAGTGAAGGCTACTATTTATAGATAGCTTGTGGGTTCACTTATGTATTTGTTGAACACATGACCGGACATGTGTTTTACAGTTAACTAGCTTAGTCAAGCCATGGTTAAGCCAACCAAAATCTATTGGAAGACAACTAAACATGTGTTGAGATACCTCAAAGGAACCACTGAGTTTTGTCTTTGGTACAAATTTATAGAGGGAGTGAAGCTTCAAGGCTTCACAGATGCAGATTCGGCAGGGAGTCCATCCAATAGGAAGAGAACATCATGGGGAATCTTCAGTATTGGGTCAACAACAATTTCTTGGTACAACAAGAAGCAAAGATCAGTTGCACTCAATTCAACAGAAGCAGAGTACATGGATGCTAATCAAGAAACTTGTGAGGCTATCTAGATGAGGAAGATCATTGTTGGGTTCTTTGGTCAACAGAGGGACCCTACAGTGATTTACTATGATAATCAAAGTTGTATCAAACTCTCTAAGAATCTATTTTTTCATGATCAGTCCAAGCATATCGACATCTGGTATCATCATATACGATATTATGTGCAGAGGAGAATCATGTTGTTGGAGTACATTCCTACAGAGGAGTAGGATGGAAATATTTTGACAAAGAAATTGTCAAGATGCAAATTCGAGTTTCATAGAGGTAGGATCAGGGTAGAAGATAATCCATTTCTTGTTGAGAGCATTGAAAATGCAACAAGAAAATCCTAATTTAATTTGTCTTTGAATTAAATTAGGAATTAAATTGTAATTCCATATCTCATGACAACTTGTAATAGTTAACTAAGTTAATTTTACTTAGTTAGCTCAATTAAATTCTAGTTGAGGGTCTAACTAGAGTCATGTAGAGTGTGTCCTAATTAGGAGCACTAGTTTAGTTTATTTTGAGTTGTAAATATTTAATTCAGTCGAACTAATTTAAAGTCAGTTAAACTAGTTCCAACTGATGGAGGAATTACTAGGAGATCAGAAACAATGGGGTCTAACCAACAGTAGTGGGGTGTAACCAACAGCAGTGGGGTATAACCAACAACAGTGGGGTGTAACTTACTGTAGTGGGGTGTGAATTACTATAGTGGGGTGTAACTTACTATGGTGGGGTGTAACTTACTCTAGTGGGGTGTAACCTGCAATATTGGGGTGTAAGTTGCAGTAGTAGGGTGTAACCTGCACTAATTAATAAACTAAAGATTAACTCATAATTAACTCATGCATGTGAGATCAAAGAGAGACCGAGTTGAGATTGTAGTTCAAGGGAAGTGTACTATTAGTTGTATAATAATCTGAATTGTACAAGTGGTTCATGCAATTAGAGGAAGGCCTATGAGGATTTTGCAATTCATAATTGTGGGATTTCCCAATTAAATATGGGTTAATTCCCAAGGGAACAATGCAAGGAAATAAGAGCTTGGCAAATAGTAGAATTGGTAAGTATTGGCTTGAGCTTGTCTAGGAAGCATTGAGATAGATAGAGATAGTGCAAAGGTTGCTCGGACTTGAGAAAAGCATTGCAATCTTCTCATATTTTCTAATTAATGAAATATACATATAGCAGGGGTTTTTAGTTGTGGAATTTCCTAGAAAATAATTGTGTTATGAGTGATTGCATTCTTTCTCTTATATGCTTCATGGTTTCATCGATCGTTTATTGTTTTTGCTGATGAGGTAGAGTAGATTCAAGTCCATTGTTTTAGCATATTACAATATGTAGCTTGAATCAACAAGGAATTTCTACAAAAGAAAAAATTATGGAATGCTAGTGATAGTCTTTGTCGTGCAACAACTTCACTTAGTTTAAGGTTATGTGATACATCCCTCACCGAAACTAAGCACAACAATGACCATTCTTTTACCATTTATGCTTTCTAATGGTATAATGAGCAAAGTTAAAATTGTGCAAAAAGTTTAGATCAATTTGGTTATGAAGCTTGCAAAGGTTGTTGGAGATGTTATTCGGCCCCATTTACCATAGTTGGTTTTTGTATGTTAGAAAGCATTTCAAGTTTAGAAGATGAAAGAGCTCAAATCACTGTCGATCATGTTGCAGAATCAAGGATGATAAGAGGAACTAAACATTTTCAAAATTATATGTGTTTTTGAAACTGAACTCTGAAAATCATTTGGGAAAGTGGTGATTATAATCTTCAGTTTAGAAGTTGGAGCATGTCTAATGGTGTCCGTTTGGTTGGTTAAGGAAAATTTGGTTATACTAACTCAATTAGAAACAACATAATTTCATTTGGCACTATAGCAACATAAATCACTCTTGAAACTTATAATCAAATTTTCATTAGTAAAGATGATGCTAATTTTGATTTCCCATTAAAGGGGGTCAGTGCCATCCATGATTCCAAAGAAGACACTCACCACGACAGGTTTTTTATCATGGTGAATGATGAAGACAGGGAAAATGAGGAAGATCCTATAATAGCTACATCATTGGTAGCCCATGAGGCGATGTCCTTCATTCTAAAGTATGGTATTAGGATTGTGTTAGTGTCAGCCAATTTTTCCTTCCACCAGTGATAAAATTTTCTCTTTCATAATGTCCATTAGGGTTTAAGGTGAAGTTTTTGTCATTTCACTAGTTATTCCATGCAAAGACTTTGGTCACTCGTTAATGTGTCTAGGATTATTTCCACTCCTTCAAATATTTCCATGTCTGGTCACTGCCATCACTCAGTTGGATGTGTTATCAGTGAACATATCATCATCATCACTTTAGTTAGATCACCATGGTTTTCATTCCGCTCAGTACCTCCATTAGGTCATTATGGTTTCACAATCACCAAATTCTCATTCCATGCATAAAATTTGGCAAAGGAGGAGTGGTAATAAGAAAGTTTCTTAATAAATCTGATATCAAGTGTAATTTTATGTTTTCATATGTAATAATTACTTCAAGGTTCTAAGTTTAAAGGCTGCAGTTCAATGTCTAAAAAGAGGTTCAATGTTTCAAAAAGGCTCAATGTCTCCAAAAGGCCATAAAGTGACCAAGTTTCAAAAAATCAAAGATCATAAAGTGTCAAGGGTCCTAATTTGAGTTTAAAAGGATAAGAGGAGTTACTTTCTAACTCATTTTCACTTTCAAATGTCCAAGCATAGCTCAGTTATTATCATGCAGCAGGAAAATGTGGTGAAAACTAAGGGTTTTTGTTGTATTCCTAGTCAAATGCGACCCTTCTGAAGTGATTGCAACCCTTATGTGCACAAATACAACCCTTCTGAGGTGGATTGTGACCCTTTGGGATTAAAGCGTGACCTATTTTTCTAGGAGTGTGACCCATATGTTGAGATTGTCCAAAAGTGCGAATCTTTAGCAATTGTGACCTTTTTGAGCTAGATCGACCCACATGGGTTCTCTTCTTGTTTTTAAGGAGATTTTTGACTTTGTCAGACCTCCAAAGACCATTCAAATACTCTTAAATCTTCGGTAAAAAATAAGTGGGCATCTACACCATCCTTTCAAAACTTTTCTCAATGTGAATTGATTGTTTCTCAGGGTTTCTCTCCAGTAAATTCTTGGTGAATAAACCTAGTTTCTATTGATCACCACTGTCATCTATCACCCAGAAAACCCTAAATTTAAAGTCTCCTATCATTCCACCACTCATTTTCCATTGAATTCATCAAACCCTAGCCTCCCACTACATTTCACCTTGAGAAAAACTTCCACTTCAGTTTTACCAACATCATCTGACTAGTGTTTTACCATTCAAAAAATCTAATGGAAGGTGAACAAGAGAGTGAAAAGAAAGTTCACAAGGGAGGCCATCATTCAAGTTTTGAGCCATCCAACCTAAGAGAAATCAATGCTTCTTCACAAGGGAGGCCATCATTCAAGGTTTGAGCCATCCAACCTGAGAGAAATAAATGCTTCTCCATTTGCTCAGAAATGTTTCAGAAATGTTGGTTGTATGAAGTTTTGTGAGCAGGTTGCAGAGTATGGTTTCCATGTTCCTTTGACAAGCATCTTTGCCCAAAATTTCAACATAGATAAAACTGTCATAGCAGGTATTGAGTTCAGTGTTTTAGCAGGTATTATTTCTTCAGCCACAGGTATTCCAAATCATGGTGACACCTGGTTCAAAGGCATGGAATTGTCTCTTGATGATTATAAGATGTTCCTAAAACCTAATGTTAGAGAGACTTGTGAACATGTTTTTCCTTTTAGACATCTGCTTAACAAGTATGCCCCTCTAATGAAGCTTATCATGAAGTATTTTACATGTGAAGGTAGATTCTCTAGATTATACAGGTATCATGTTAGGTTACTTATGCATTTCACCTCTACAAGAACACTTAATTTGTGCAATTTTCTATCTAAGAGTGTGGTGAAAATGACTGAAAAAATTCACACCATTGGGACAGCCTCATATCACAAATTTGTTTCACCATACCTTGTTCAAGATTTTGGGTATGCATAAGCTCTCAGTCAAGAAAATCACTTGGGAAAGCTTTTTGGATAAATTAAAGACTACCCCTATCATTAGGCCCACTGTTTCTCCTAGCAAAATAACATCATCAGGACCTAAGTTCATAAGTTCTATGAAGCATGGTTCAACAAACAAGCAGGAAAAGGTTTCACAAGAACTTCGAGCTAAGGTAACCATGACATATCAAAGAGGGAACATGCTTGTGTTTTCTCCACAAATTGTGGAAGGGGTCAAGCCTTCTACATCATGACAACAGGGATTGCATTTGCAGGGTGAGGAGGCTACCCATCATCACATACAGATAGTGGACTCGGAGTCCCAAGATGATCAACAAAACCTGAAACTAGTTTTCAGAGAGAAGGATTCTTAGATCAGGGAGCTTTTGGATAATGTGGCAAGAGCCAAATTTGTCATTTCCTTCCTTGAGCAAGAAAATGAGCAGCTGAAGGCAAAACAACTGCTTCTAGAAAAGGAATTGTTTAAAAACTAGTATGAAATAGTCCAAGGGTAAAGAAGTGTTGGACCAAGATGAACAAGAGAGGGAGGTTGGCAGGAAGAGACCTAGGACAAGGGGTCTCAAAAGGACAATTGCAGAAGAAAAAAGACCAAAACCTGCTGAATGAGGATTTGAGTCTTGAAGATAGAATAACTATGGAGATCAATGAAGACAGGTAATATTGGATCAGGAAGATAAATGATCATCTGGAGAAGCTTCTTGAAAAAGCTAATAGGGAAAATAAGATATTGAGGCATATGGCTTATCACTATCAAACAAGAAATCAGGTTGCACAAATCAGAATCAAGAGACTGAAAGAAAAACTAAAATAGATCCAGGACAAGCAAAGGGAATTGAGAAAAAGGGGTAAGGGAGTGAAATTTATTTCTAAAACATCCAATAATGTTTAGCCTATCTTCCATAATAACCAAGGAACAAATTTTGAAAGTTTTGGAGAAATTTGGAATTTTTTGAAATTTTGCAGAAATAGGCACACATAAGCGTCGTGCTGAGGTGCGACCCTTTTTCCTTGGACATCCAAATGAGGTTTTTGCGACATGGATGGATGAATTATGATGAGAACATGCCAAATATAATCATATTTTTGCATGAAGGATTCCCATTTTGATCAAAAACTGAAAAAACCTCACATTTTTCACCTCTTTGCCACTAAAACTAGACTGGTGTGGCGCTTCTGAGTTAGGTTGGGAGAATGCGTTTTTGGAGGCCTTCCCATTGGTAATTTTCCAAATTTCAAGATGATCTGGAATCTAGACATAAAAATCTAATTTACCATTCTTTTAGATGTCCATATTGACTTGGGGAAGTTATCTAGAAATGACTTCGAACAGGCGCAACCCTTCTGCAAATTTTCCTGTTTTGGTGCATGCTAGTTCGACCTTTTTGCAAACTGGCGCGACCCATCTAGTTCTGGTGCGACCCATATGGTCTGGTAACCTCTTATGTACTGAATGATGGCAAGTTTGAGATTTTATGATCTATTAATGTTACTTTAAGTTTCTTAGTTGGTTTTTGCCTCACTTTATGAGGAAAATTGTAATTAATGAGGAGATATGTTCTCCTAAACTTTAGCCTAAATTGTGGAAACTGTCTCAACTATCCTAGTTTTCAGTGAAGACTCATCAAAGCTAGTTATGATGAGCCTTGAATAGAATTTTCGACCTGATGAGATGTCATATGATGTATTTTCCTATATAAGATGGAAGGGAATCATTTTCCAAGGGTTGGACATTTGAGGAGAGAGCCATTGTAGCCTGTATTTGACATTTTGGAAATCAAAAGACAGAGTTTGTAGCTATTGTAGTGGGATTCCTATGGTATGTGTTATAGCAGTGTTTTTTCTTCTGTGATCATATGTGTGAATGTATTGTATCCTTCATTTCCATTTCCATGTTTCATGTGCTTGCTTCCTAAGATAATAAACATAATTCATTCATGTAATGCTCTGTTTTGGAGAATCTTTCACATTATTGTTCAGTTGTTTTCTGATATAAACGAATTCATGAGATCCATGCTCATTTAGAAACCCTACCTATCTCCCATATACACATCGAAAAACCCTAAAGTGCTAAAGTGTGTGCCTACCTTGCCCCATTACATGTCTACAAATCTGATTCTCAAAGCCTAGACCTTGCTACCTAGTTTTTCTCCCTTATCTAGCAACAAAACCCTAAATATTTCAAAACCTACTTGAGCTTAGCTATCTAACCTAAAACCCTTTATCATCTAGTCATCTCTTGGTTGTGATTCCATAGAGAGAGCCCTCTCTGGTTTGGTAGGGCTAGCTACCAAACTAAAAGCTTGGTCTTTGGTTACCTCCATCGATTCCTCTCAGCCTAGGACATTGTGGGGGATAACATTTTTGCATTGTTTCCAAGGAAATGACTGTTATATCATTCCTAGGGTTAGTTCTATTAGTGCTTTCAAGACTAGTTCTATGGGTGACAGATTCTAGTATCCAAAGGAAGGCTGATTTAAGTAATCTCATCAAGTTCAAGGTGTAAAAACTTTGGCTCCTAAAAGATACATGAGGTCAAATCTTGACCCAAATCCACCTACTATTGTTGATGATCTAGAGAAGTTACTTAAAAACCCAAAACTCCCATTCCTGAAAGTGAACCTAGAAAATTGGTAAAAACTACATCTCTACCTGATCAAGTATTGACTATTGAAGATATTTGTTTTGATATTCAGTTTGAGCAATCTTTGTTTTGATCTAAATCTAAGTCTTCCCTTTCGGAAGTGGTTTTTGATCCTATTAGGTTTGATTCCTACCTTCCTTATGCTAAATCCCTCTTTTCCAAAACTGATCATGAGTTGTGGTTAAATTTTGATAAACTTCAAAGCTTAGCAGACCAACTTCAAATCACTACCGAGAAAGATTACATTCAATATCAGCTTGAAAACCTGGCTACTGCTTCCTCTTCTACTTCATCTCTAAACACGTCAGCTACATCATCTTCCCTTGTTAGTTTACCACTCTCTCCGCTAGTGTCATCATCTTTGTCAACATAGCCTATTGTAATACCTACACAACCCATTGTAGTACATCTTCTTCCTCCTCTAGTAGTCATGGCACGGTTTTCTCCTTTACTATTACCTGGTCAACTTGTTGCTCTACCTCAGAACTATGGTCAAAGACTCCCTCTGTTTGATGGAACATCAGAGATTACAGCTCAGCAACATGTTGACAAACTGATAGATTTCATTGACCTTGAAGAGGTTGATGAGGAGGATGAAAATATGAGAATCATAGCTCAGAGTTTTTCCAGAGATGTGAAGAAATGGTTTTGAAGTTTGGTAGCCAATTCTGTTGATAGTTCCCAACGGTTGATAGAGTTATTCTTGGCCCGGTGGTAGGAGAAGAAAAATCCATTACAGATTTTGGCTAAGTACAATGCTATGAAAAGAAACCCAAATGAGTCAGTGCAGGAGTTTACAACACGGTTCAATCTGGTTTATAATTCCATTCCTAATGACATCAAACCTCCCCCTAGTTTAGCCCTCCTCCACTATCCTAATGCCTTCGATCTAGACATGGAATATCAGCTTAGGGAGAGAGATCCTGCAACCTTGGAAGAGATGCAGCGCAATGTTGTAAGTGTGGAAGCCAATTTTCTTATCAAAAAGTCCAAAATCAAATCGGAGAAACTTGAGAAGAAAGTCACCATTAAGGAGGAGTCATCTTCTTCTTTTGAGGTAAAGCTTGACACTCTGATTAAAACAATGGAAAGGATGATGGACATAATGACTATTGCTGATAGACAAGCAGAGCCTTCGATAAGGAATCTGAACTACAGGGGCTAGCAACAATCACAGTTCCGAAATAAGCAGAAAGAATAGAAAAATCAGGATCCTCAAGGATAGATCAAAACACCATTTTAGCAAAACTACACACAAGGCCCGGAAGATGATGAAGAAGAAATTGTTGAGGCTAATCATTTCTTTGAAGAAGATGAATCACTTACCTTTTTGACTGAGGAAGATTAGTTTTCTCAGGAATTAATAACACCAAGTGATCAACAACTTGTCCTTGCCAATGATGATTCATGGGCAATGCAGACTGGAGAGTATCAAAGGGGATATCAGAATTCCTCAATCATTTGTAGAAACAATACAACTTAAGGAGCATAAATGTCCCTGTCACATTACATCAGAAAAGGCAAAATGTTTAGAAAGATGCACTAGATAAAGAAGCAGCTCCTGCAAATCAAAACAAAGAAAAAGAAATTGTCATTCTGAGTCAGGATAAAAATAATGAAGCTTCTACCAGCAATGTGAGGAAGGACAAGGAGGTTCAAACTGAAGGTTAGAAAAAGGAATCTCAAGCCAAAGGATAGCCTAAAAGGAAGGATACTACAACAAAAGAGGTAGACAAGCAATCCAATATGTTTAGCTTAGAGAATGAAATTGCCAAATTGAAGGTTTCAATTCCTCTAACTGAACTAGTTCATAATGAAAAGTACAAATTCCAGATTGCTAAGATGTTGAAAGTAGATCAAATGTTAGATACTGTCAATGTTGTCGATGATGAGCCTACAATTTTATTTGGTCCAGCTATAGAGGGAAGTCCTGAGGATAATGAAGTTCCTCCTTTCTATCTTAGTTTGAAACTCCATGAGTTTATACTCCATAATGCCATGTTAGATTCCGGCACCTCACATAACCTGATGCCAAAAGCTATTATGGACAAACTAGGATTAGATATTACTCGACCTTACCATGATTTGTATTCCTTTGATCGAGGAGAGTCAAATGCCTTGGCCTTATAAAATATCTAGTAGTGTCCCTCGATCAAATCCCGACCAAAAATGTATTGATGGATGTAGTGGTCACTGATATACCTCCACGTTTTGGCATGTTTCTTTCACGGTCTTGGGGGGGGGGGGAATTGAAAGGAACCTTGCAACTTGATTTTTCATATGCTACTATATCGGTATTTGGGAAACTCAGAAAACTATATCGGGAGAAGAGGATGAAATTCATGATTAGTAGCAAAGAAAGACCAAATAATCACCCTATCCATGCTGTACATACCTGTTATAGACATATTTGGGCACTACAACACTAATCACATATGTACATAAACCAAGGGCTTCTAAACCCCTAACAATTTTGTTTCATACGCTAAAGGAACAAGGTCAGCTGATTACATTATTTCCCAGAAGTTCTCCCTGAAAAACTGGTCAAAACTAGACCATATAGCTTGCTCCATGCTAAGGGTGCGATGCATCTCACCTGTTACACACAGGGGCTGCGATGCATACTGTAAATCCCTTATGTAGGGTGCGATGAGCGAGAACAAACAAATGGCAGAAGCAGTTTGCTAGGTGGAAACTCAAAGAATCTTCTAGAAACTGCTCATATGACACTTGCCTCTCTAAATTCGCCCAGGGATGAGTAAGAGATCATGAAATCTCCAAGTGGAACCAAGAACTATCAGTGAAATGACACTAATCAAAATCCCAGAAGCTGACTCACTCTCCTGCAAACATCTATATATGGATCCCTCATCCTAGAGATCCAGAGGCTAGAATTTTGTAATTTGTAAGGAAGTGTTGTTGGTTTCTCTTTGAAGAAATTGTATTGTTGGGTGATCTTGCTTTGTATGAGGTGAAGAGGGATTTCATGCTAGGAGGATGATGCCGGATTAGACAGCTTGGTTGTAATCCTCTCTTCTACTACTTCTATCAATAAAGCTATTTGAGTTTTCCTCCATATGCTTGTATATCTCTGAAGCTTGTTTTTGTATATGCATTTATATGGTTAATGTGTATCTGATCCTACATTGTTTATGGTTATATATCTCTATGCTTTGATGGTATTTTGCTGCTTTGACTCTATAGGTGTTCTTTGAAGCAGGACAAGTGAGAAAGGGGTGGAAAAATCTCTATCAAGGGAGAGAGGAAACAAGCAAGGAGACTAGTGAAAGACTGAGGTTGGTACTCTCTGCTTCTCTCTCATCTATCTCTCATAAAGGAAAACACAAGTAACTTTAGTTTGTTTGTTTCTAAGATAGCTACCTGTCTTAGTGGACTAGCAGCTCTGAATGGCCACTAGTTTTCCCGATAACAAAATGGCGACTCAACTGGGGAACGAATAGTTTGTTTTTTTTGTTACTGTTGTTTGCTTTATAAACTACAGACGGAGCCTAAAGTTAAGCCAGCTAGCCTTCGAACTGCTTTTGCTATGCAACTGCAAAGTAGATCAACGCTGCTTCAGTCAATCTCTGGGTTGGTTTATGAACTGAACATATGACTTGCAAACATCCTAAGTGCCCTAGTGGCAGCTCAAATAACCTCATTAGATCAGCCCCCTACACTTTCTGTTTACTGACAATCATTAGCTTAGCCTAAATCCCTGAACTTCGCTGCAAACTGTGAGTGAAAACCAAGCTCAGTCTCGTCCCTGGACCATCGCACTGTCTCTCATTGGCAATTTGGATGCATCTCACCTCCCATGTGTTGCAAGTGAGATGCATCCCTGTTTCCCTGTGTTACAGGTGTGATGATTGACTAAGACTGTTTCTGCGTCCAGATTTTGGTTTTTTCTTCATTGTCTTCAGCTTTATTCAGTATTTTTGCTGTCTATGATCAGTATATCACTGTTGAAACCTTATTCCTGTGCATTATTTGGCCTCCATTGATAAAGAATTGTGAATGTTTTTTATGTATTTTTCATCATTTGCAGTTCTATTTTGTAAATAGTAGCTTAATCGAACTGTCGTCTTTTGATTTGAAAGTGTCGCAAGTGTCGTTTTTAGTCAAGAAAAAGAGTGTCGTAAAGTCTTCCTCTTTTAGATAGTCGATTACACTTTTTCCATTGTATTTGATTTGAATTAATAGTATTTCAAGTGTCGAAAGAAATTTTAAATTCAAAATCGCAAAGTGTCGTCTTAGTCTTCCTTTCGTTTTTTGAATTCGAAATCGCAAAGTGTCGTCTTAGTCTTCCTTTCGTTTTTTGAATTTGAAATCGCAAAGTGTCGTCTTAGTCTTCCTTTCGTTTTTTGAATTCGAAATTGCAAAGTGTCGTCTTAGTCTTCCTTTCATTTTTTGAATTCGAAATCGCAAAGTGTCGTCTTAGCCTTCCTTTCGTTTTTTGAAGAGAAAATTGTTAGTACTGTCGCTTTGAAAGAAGATAGTTCAGATCTGTACTTAGTTTTCTTTTGTCATTCTCACATTAAGGAAACTGAAAAACAATACATGCATGTGCATTTTCATTTAGACTGCATGCTGAAATTGATTTAGGAAAAGTGCATCTAGTGTGTGCTCTCTGCTCTATGTTGAAAGAATTTCATTTCTCTTTCCTTAGTAGCTAGGATTTTCATTGCAAAAAGAAAGTAAACGACTGTTTATCATCTTAGATTGCATATTTAGGAATTGTATATCTACATCACGCGGTGAACCTTAAAGGCAAACTTCTTAAGAAAGATCAACTGTAAAATAAACCTCAATGAACATAAAAACGCTTTGGAACCTAATGCACAACATTTAGAAGTCTAGGCTAGAGACGTATTTCGGCGTCGTAAAGCCTGGTAACTATCGCTTTCATCGTAAGTTGGGTGATTCCTTCTCTTTGAGACAACAAGTGCCAATACTTACTGTCGAGTATATATAGGGAGACCACAATAGGCTACATCCTTTATCCTTAGGAAGCCGTGTTTGCTGCCCTATCGATCGCAATGCACTGAACACAGCATTTGGGAAGATTGACTGCCGTACAGTAAAAAGTATTCTGCAGTTTTTCGATTGGCTTGGTAATCCCTCTGTCTAGATTTCCAGAGATGTCACTTTCATTCCTTTTCAAACTCCCTAAAAGAAAAGGTCCGTCTGAGCACTTGTCACTTCAGGCTCATTAAAAATCGAAGGCGACTAGAGTCATCTTTAGATTTTTCTCAACTCTTAAAGATTGAAAAAGCAAGTTGTGTCAAAGTGTCTTAAAATTTATTTTAATCGAAATAACATCACTGTTCCCTCATTGGTCTTAGGTTGAGAAAATGGAGTCTACCAATCAAGGATTTCCCCATGGGGGAAAGCCTAGTCCCTTCTCCTCTTGGGGAGATGTTGGTGCTCCACGCATGGCTACATTGTCCCTTTCAGGACTCACAATTGGCCTGCCAGCATGGCTTTTCTTGACCTCTGTTGTTCAAAACACCACAATTCCTCAATAATAAAATCAGCAACCAGATGATACTGAAGTTGCTCCCCCACCTTCTACTTCGTTTGTTTCTCCCTCTCCTTCTTCCTCTTCACTTGGTGAAGCTAGTAATGCTAAAAACCAAGTAACTGAGAAGAAGAAAGGGAAGGAGAAGAAGAAGAAGAAGCCAACGGCGAAAGGGGGAAACCATGCATCATCTGGTGAAAATCCACACACTGCACCATCCAAACCTAAATCTCCATGTGTCATTTGCAAGGGAGACCACTATCATCAAGATTGTCCCTGCATCCCACGGATCTTGAGGGACTGGTCTCCCCGCTTGCACAATCCGGTGTCTTCAACCTCTAATGATCATGTTGAGAGCACACCATCAACTAGTGAAAACGAAGCCAATGGAAAGAAAGGAAGATCTAAATTTCCTTGTAGACTGTGTGAAGGCAATCATGCCCTCCACCGTTGTCCTTTCCTGGACGAAGCTAAAAGAGTCTTGGATAACCGTCCTGCTTCACCGCAGTGACTTCCTCCTGGATACAAGAAACTCTTGCCGAGTCCATCGCTAGTTGAAAATCCGACTGACACACCGTTGTTGTCAGTCGAAGCACCTATCATTGAAGATAGACCCTCTGAGTCCACACCGGACCAAAGTCAACAGGTCGAGACGGTAGTTGACCTAGTCTTGTCTTCAGAAGGTCCACCTTCAGATGATACAGTCACCAAAGAGGATGAGAACGACACCGTTCAAATTCTTCTTGTTAACACAGAATCCGATGAACATGGGGGCAATCTACCCGTTCCTTTACCGCAGGAAAGAAGTTCTTAAGATATTTACCCAGCCGTTTATTCGGTCCCTCCTCCAAGCAATCTAGTCGTTTCCTTCGACTGGAATCTACTAGGGAGACCCCGCCTATCATTTAATGTACCATTCCTAATCATAGTACAAGCTTGCAAAATGATCATGGTTTGTACTATCATAGATGAAGGGGCTTTTGTGAGTATCATTTCCTCAACTTCTTGGAAAGCGCTTGGTTCGCCATCGCTTCTGCCTGAGATTCGAAATCTAACGGGCTTCAACAAAGGAACCAGTGGACCGTTAGGGATCCTTCCAAATTTGCCTATAACTTTGAGAAGGAAAACCATTCATCTATACGTGATGGTAGTACAAGGACCTCTAGATTACAATCTACTCCTTGGGCGTGGCTACATTTACAGCATGGGAGCTATTGTTTCCTCACTCTTTCGAGTGACGTGTTTTCCGCATGAAGGCAGAGTGGTCCACCTAGTTGGCCAACTTTCATTCCCTAGGTCAAATACAGTTATTAGTCAAATGCCATCCCTAACTCGTCTTTTTTCACAAGGAATGTCTCATCAATCTCCAGTCCGTCCACCTGATGAGCGCGAGTGATTCGGTGATTGTGACTGAAACCCAAGGGTCATGCGCCCTGGTCTGCTTCGGCAGGAAAACCCCAGAGATAAGGTAGGTTTCCGCGTAGGATATATGAATAGTCTAATACCCCTGTCCGTTTAGGAAAATGGATTTGGACTAGAAAAGGATTCCCTCATCAAAGGTTATGTGATTGGCACTGACAATAATCACCCTTTGTCCATTTTGATGGACAAATCCAAGGAAGTGTTTTTTCTGCTACGCGGATGGAACAATCTTGCTAATGCAAGAACTTCCGTACAATAACCTGGAAACTCTACTTCGCTATACCTGGGGGCATTCAAACCTTTTTGCATGCATGTGAAAAACGACCTTTTATTTTCTTAGTTTGTAGGCTCTCAACCCTTTAAACTCGTAGGTTGGTCATTCCTAGCTTGCATATGAAAGGCTCCGGAGCAAAGTTTCGATGGGGCAAGCTCCCTAAAAAATGAACCGTCTAATGAGAGACATCCTTATTATATGACTGGCACGAGCAGTTTTACGCGAAGTTCAAGCTCGTTAAAAAATAAACCTAGCAATGAGCAAATGTTCCCCCAGAGTTCAAGCTCATTAAAAAATGAACCCGTCTTCAATAAATAACCATTGTGATCGCATAATTATCAGCTTTTTAACCTTGGTTGTGTTCTTACCATCACCTCCACTCTTTTTTAGCTGATCATACACCTCCATTTGATTGTTTACGCTTTTGAGGAACAACTGCGACGAGTGATTCTATTAGCCACCTTCTTTACACTGTCGTGATTGAAAAGTTCCAAACCTTACCTGGAACCAGTTGCTATAAAAAAAAATCACTCGTTCCTCAAAAAATGAGTCTCCTTTAAGCTCTTTTCATCTGACTCATAAAATATGAAAATATTGTTGAGCAATTGGCCTCTCCAGCTCGTTAAAGCGATCATAAGTGCCATCCCTCCTCTAGATTTTAATCTTTTTGGACCTGAGGGATGATTACACAAAAGGATCAAGTGCTTGTCTTGTTCGACTCATTAAAACTATTGAAAAGTCATCCCTTTTGTATTATTTTATACTTTTTTCGGACTTAAGGGATTATATTACGAAAAAGGACTACTAGAGTTGCCTTTATGTCTCCTTTTATACTCTCTAAAATTGAAAAGGACCGAGTTATCTTTGTCATTAAACTCGTTAAAACAATAGCGACAAACTTCTCCATGCAGACAAGAGCGAGTTTCACTGTCGCTGGGCTCGTTAAAACATAGTGACAGGTTTTCCCAAAGGGAAAATTATAGAACAAGCATATGTTATCCTCCTCAAGCTTGACAAAAATAAAGAGGTATTGGTCAGCAATGACTAGGGAAAAAGGGAAGAAATTTTGAATAACTTCATTGGTAGTAGGTCGCTCTTGAACATGACACTTTCACTCCATCACCATGATTGAGTCGGGTTGGGTTATTTCATTCACCGGTCATATCACCATTGGTCCACCGTACCATCCATTTTGGGGTTAACGCTATCAATCCATTTCAGTGTCACAAATATGTTCAAAAGAATTCGCTCAGAGAATTCACCAACCCAGCTAACGCCTCATCTGCTGCAATACCTTAACGCTCCATTCTTTCATGACTGCCACCCTGAACTGTGTATCATCAGATCGTTTTCACCTCCACAAAATCATTTGCTCTGTTCTGTGTCGTAGATGTGGGATTCATTAAGGCCCTCCTACGACGGGTCACTTCTTGTCGACATCAGCTCATTATCCAAGAAGTTGACTTAGGAACAACCCTTTTAGTACTTTGAAGCTTGCATGCCTCAGTGGCAAGTTTCTCACTTCCGGCGACAGGTTTACATCAATGGCCTTCGACCGAAAGATTTTGCGTGGTGTTCAACATCAACTCATGTATTCACACCACGTGAATTGTACTGCGGTACCTTAAGGGTCATTATCATTATCGGTGATTCCTCTCGCGCCTGTTAACAGCTTACGTCATTAGCTGGTAATCAAGTGATGTCTTTCCATGTTCGACATCAGAACATCTTTTCACATGGATGGACTTGTACTTCAGGCGAAGATTGAACCAGTTTGAAGTCATCCATTCGAGCTGCGATATATATTCAAGAAAATAAAAACATCAAATGTACATCATAGCTGCACAGATAATCATCCAAACTAAGAGATGATGGCTCTACAAAAATCATCAGTCTGCCACACAGATGATTGTTTGTCTTATGTACATGAAAATGAATTTATAAAGCTGAGCATGGGAATTCCCACCTTAGCTAGATCATGAAAATATTATGAAGATAATGTATTGTATTGTATCTTACTACATGTCACCTTCCAGTTCGAAAAACCTCGGATCCTCATGATAAAGCATTTCACCCAACATCAGAAGATTTACGACCTCATGCTTTAGGGGGAAATTGTTGTAGAAATATTTGGGCACTGCAACCCCAATCGCATATGTCCATAAACCAAGGGCTTCTAAACCCCTAAAAGTGTTGTTTCGTACCCTAAAGAAACAAGGTCAGTTGATTACATTATTTCCCAAAAGTTCTCCCTAAAAAACTGCTCAGAACTGGTCAAAACTAGACCATACAGACTGCTCCATGCTGAGGGTGTGATGCATCTCACCTATTACACACGAGGGGTGTGATGCATACTGAAAAGCCCTTCTGCAGGGTGCAACAAGCGAGAGCAGACAAATGGCAGAAGCAGTTTGCTAGGTGGAAACTCAAAGAATCTTCTAGAAACTGCTCATATGACACTTGCCTCTCTGAATTCGCCCAGGGATGAGTAAGAGATCATGAAATCTCCAAGTGGAACCAAGAACTATCAGTGAAATGACACTAATCAAAATCCCAGAAGCTAACTCACTCTCCTGCAAACATCTATATATGGATCCCTCATCCTAGAGATCCAGAGGCTGGAATTTTGTAATTTGTAAGGAAGTGTTGTTGGTTTCTCTTTGAAGACATTGTATTGTTGGGTGATATTTCTTTGTATAAGGTGAAGAGGGCTTTCATGCTCCGAGGATGATGCTGGTTCAGACAGCTTGGTTGTAATCCTCTCTTCTACTACTTCTATCAATAAAGCTATTTGAGTTTTCCTCCATATGCTTGCATATCTATGAAGCTTGTATTTGTATATGCATTTATATGGTTAATGTACATCTGATCCTACATTGTTTATGGTTATAGATCTCTATGCTTTGATGGTATTTTGCTGCTTTGACTCTACAGGTGTTCTTTGAAGCGGGACAAGTAAGAAAGGAGTGGCGAAAGCTCTATCAAGGGAGAGAGGAAAAAAGCAAGGAGACTAGCGAAAGACTGAGGTTGGTACTCTCTGCTTCTTTCTCATCTATCTCTCATAAAGGAAAACACAAGTAACTTTAGTTAGTTTGTTTCTAAGATAGCTACCCGTCTTAGTGGGACTAGCAGCTCTGAATGGACACTAGTTTTCCTGATAACAATACCGATCTAGAGTCTTCATTTTGTATAGTGATTTGAATTCAGTTGATGATGATAGTCAAATTGTTCAGATTTCAGAAGTTTCAGATGTCATAAGTAGTGTACAGGAAGATTTGATTGCAAAAAAATAGGAAAATGATACTAAAAGTTTGCAGCCAGAAATTTCATCTGAAGAGATTGTTGAATTAGTGCCAAAAACTCAGATTGTTGAGAGAGTAAGTCATCCTCCAGAAAATCAGAAAGATCAGTCCTCTAAAATTCTGTTTCCCAATGAGGAAGAAGGTCTTTGGACCATGGAGTTTGATGGTGCATTGGGTAAGGAAGGAGCTGGAATCGGCATGTGGATTCATGGCCCCTTGCATCAGTCATGTAAAATTCCTCGAAATGTAAGATTAAGTTCTTATAAATTGGCTTTTGATTGTTCGAATAATGAGGCAGAGTACGAAGCACTAATTGCTGGCCTTAAAATTCTGAAAAAATTGGGAGCGAAGAGAATTTCAGTTTATGGCGACTCTGAGTTAATAATTAAATAGGTAAAAGGGGAGTACCAGGCCAAGCATCCAAGGATGCGAGCTTATAGAAATGTTGTGCTTGACATTCTTAAAAAAAATTCAGAGTATACTGTTATGGCCTAAATCTACCTCAGGCTAAGAAAGGCAGGTCTAGGGTAACATCAAACCACGCTTAACCTGGTAGGTAGCCCTACCTGGTCGGGAGAGGGCTCTCTCCTTGTCAATAGCAGGAAAATATGATCAATAAATCTTGAAATGACTGATATAAAAACTAATTTTAGGCTAGGTATATGCTCAGAGGAGTTTGATTGAATTTAATGTTGGTTTGATGGCTCAAATGTGAAAGACAGATTTGGGTCCGGGGAATGGACTCAGTCTTGCAGAGGTTTCTGTGCGGCGAGGTAGGCAAATGGTTTAGTACTTTTGATTAAGTGATATGGAGAGTCTTATGACTGGTGAGGAGTTGGAGAGGGCATGAGAGTCTCAAGAATCCTCTTCAACAACAGAAAACATAAATAACTAAACAAACCCTAGGTAGAGCACTGCAACATCAATGAATTCTATCTTTATCCTTGATTCATTTAGTTAAGCTAAATAGAGAGAGATGATGGCATACATAAACACATGTAAACTTTAATTACAGAAGGAAAAACAATACCAAATCAAGTTGCCACAAGAATCCCACAAAATGTTGCAAACCCTGGTCTATTCCTTTACCAAACTGCAAAGATGAATGTACAATAATGCTCAAAGCATTCACAAGAGTCCAACCTTATACCAAATTCCAACCCCTACACTATGAAATTCATAAAATATATACATTTTCTCATCCTTGTACTAAGGGAATTGAGCTCAACCATTTTCTTCAAAATAGAATCAGTTACATTAAATTTGGACCGAATTTCTGAAAATAGGTGTTGAAGATGAACTTGTATCTCCTAAACCATAGCACCTGTTACAAAAATGAAAGAGGATTTTGTATATAAGTTCATTTTTGAGAAAAACCTCTCTCAAATTTTGGAAATTCGTTTCCAGTTGCTCGCAATCTGTGCCACAAAATCATCTCTAAAACAGAAAATCATTAAAAATTTAAATATGTGAAAATGAGCTGTAAAGATCTAGTCACATATCCCAATGCACGCCACCTCTGAATAAAATGAAAGAGGTTTTTTTTATATGGCTCATTATTAACAAAAACCTCCTTGGGGTTTGCAAAATTACTTTCCATATGTTGTAAAATGGCACCGCACTAAAATGACTAAAACAGTGAAAATTTTGAAAAAATTTCTTTGTTTTAATGTCGGCTCCAAATATCACTATATATCTCCCACATAATAGCACCTGTGCATAAACGGAAGGAGGTTTTTTTTATTTGGTATGTGATGAATGAAAATCGCTTTCACTTTTGAAAAATTCCTTACCATTATTTCAAAAACTGATTTTATACTAAACTTGTCATTGTGTGCAGCAACTGACCTCAAAACATGCATAACCAAGAATCACTCATTCATTTCGATATGATCTCGAAACCGGTTACAGGAGTGTGATATACTGTTGGAAATATTTTTCTGAGCTTCTTCTGATGGACAAATTTGTGACATGTTTTGTGCTGAACATCATGTGAAAAACATCCAACCAAACCAAACCTAGTAAGAGCTCATGTTGATCCCTGGTGACAGGCTGCGAAGACTGGAACTAACATCGGCTCCACTGGGGATGGCAACTCCTTGGAGGTGTCAAGAAAACTGTAGACTAAGTGCCTCATCCATTAGACAATACAGTTAGACAGCTGCAAACTCAAAGCAACTCATACCAATCCAAACATACACATACTGCAACCTGTACATAAAAAATATAGGAAACTGAAATGCTACCTTTGGAAGCTTATTTATTTACAAATATACCCTACTTTGCTGAAAAATTGATAGATCAAGTAATTTTGTAATGCTAGATCAACCAATCAAGTAACTGTGACAAGGATGCTGCTTGAAAGTGCTTCAACCAAGACACAAATGTAAATGCTGACAACCACCCATGCACAAACTGAATTTGGTTGTGAGAAAGACAATCTAACTTATCATTCAAACTGAAAAAATACTCCATATATGCGAAAATAGGATCAAAGAAACCAAACTCTGTTTGCTGCCCTAACTCCTCAACATAGACCTCCAACTGCAAACTGTCAATGCAAACATCAACGGGTAGCTCTATTGTTTCTTGTTTTGAAGGAGGGAGAGTTTCCAAGAACTTTTTGGGATCTCAGAATTCATATGATTAGATATGATCATTTAAATACTGAATCTCCTTCTCAAAATTTTCAACAACTAACTCAAAGAAACCAGTTTTAGCTTTAGGAGAAAACTTCGATGATCTCAAAAATTGAAGCACGGTAATGAAAAATACTTCATCAATTTCAATATCCACTAACTGATATCTAACTTCTTTTAAAACTTCACAAAACACAGGGTTTGCCACATACCCTACCATTTTATTTTAGTGCATGAATGGATCAGTGAGTGCTGGAATCTCTGGATTGGGTTGGAGTCACCAGGTGAATGTTTCAGCCTTCATATGTGTCTGACTGCTGTCCACCATCAGCAATCAGATCTGCAACTTGAATGATCTTTCTTGGAGAAGATCTGTCACCTCTTCCCCAGTTTAATGTACTGGGGAAATTTGCAAGTCAGATGTTTAGTTCATAAACTAGACCAGAGATTGACTGAAGCAACATTCATCTACTTATGCACTTGCAGAGCAAGAGCAGTTTGAAGGCTACCTGGCTAACTTCAGGCTCCATCTGTAGTTTATAAAGCAAACAACAATAACGAACAAACAAACTTTTCTTCCCTAGTATGGTCGCCAATATGTTATGGCCTAAATCTACCTCAGGCTGAGAAAGGTAGGTCTAGGGTAACATCAAACCACGCTTAACTTGGTAGCTAGCCCTACCAGGTTAGGAGAGGGCTCTCTCCTTGTCAATCTCAGGAAAATATGATCAATAAAGCTTGAGATAACTGATATAAAAACTAATTTTAGGCGAGGTATATGCTCAGAGGAGTTTGATTGAATTTAATGTTGGTTTGCTGGCTCAAATGTGAAAGACAGATTTGGGTCCGGGGAATGGACTCAGTCTTGCAGAGGTTTCTTTGGGGTGAAGTAGGCAAATGGTTTATTACTTTTGATTAAGTGAGATGGAGAGTCTTATGACTGGTGAGGAGTTGGAGAGGGCATGAGAGTCTCAGGAATCCTCTTCAATAGTAGAAAACATAAATAACTAAACAAACCCTAGGTAGAGCACTGCAACATCAATGAATTCTATCTTTATCCTTGATTCATTTAGTTAAGTTGAACAGAGAGAGATGATGGCATACATAAACACATGTAAACTTTAATTACAGAAGGAAAAACAATACCAAATCAAGTTGCCACAAGAATCCCACAAAATGTTGCAAACCCTGGTCTATTCCTTTGCCAAACTGCAGAGATGAATGTACAATAATGCTCAAAACATTCAAAAGAGTCCAATATTCTGCCAAAGTCCAACCCCTAAACTATGAAATTCATAAAATATATACATTTTCTCATCCTTGTACTAAGGGAATTGAGCTCAACCATTTTCTTCAAAATAGAATTAGTTACATTAAATTTGGAACGAATTTCTGAAAATAGGTGTTGAAGATGAACTCGTATCTCCTAATACATAGCACCTGTTACAAAAAGAAAAGAGGTTTTTGTAGATAAGGTCATTTTGAAGAGAAAACTCTCTCAAATTTTAGAAATTCGTTTCCAGTTGCTCGCAATCTGTGCCACAAAATCATCTCTAAAACAGAAAATCATAAAAAATTTAAATCTGTGAAAATGAGTTGTAAAGATCTAGTCACATATCCCAATTCATGCCACCTGTGAATAAATTGAAAGAGGTTTTTGTTATATGGCTCATGATTAACAAAAAAGTCATTGGGTTTTGCAAAATTACTTTCCATCTGTTGTAAAATGGGACCGCACTAAAATGACTAAAACAGTAAAAAATATGAAAAATTTGCTTTGTTTTAATGTAGGCTCCAAATATCATTGTATATCTCCCACATAGTAGCACCTGTGCATAAAATGAAGGAGGTTTTTGTTATTTGGTATGTGATGAACAAAAACCTCTTTCACTTTTGAAAAATCCCTTACCATATTTCAGAAACTAATTTTGTACTAAACTTGTCACTGTGTGCAACAACTGACCTCAAAACATGCATAACCAAGAATCACTCATTCATTTCGATATGATCCAGAAACGGGTTACAGGAGTGTGATATACCATTGGAAAGATTTTTTTGAGCTTCTTCTGATGGACACATTTGTGACATGTTTTGTGCTGAATATCATGTGCAAAACTTCTAACCAAACCAAACCTAGTAAGAGCTCATGTTGATCCCTGGTGACAGGCTGCGAAGACTGGAACTAACATATACTTTATCTTTGATCCCTAGAACTTAGAATATGATGGCTAATTCTCTTTCTACTGCAACAAGTATGGTTAATATTCCTACCCATTCAGGTAAGAAGTTTTTAATTCATGTAAAACACCGCCCAACTGTCCCTAACAATCTGAGATACTGGCAGTTGTTTTGGGACGACAAACAGATTAACAACTTTTTGCAGATGGAGGATGAATTTCTGAATTGCCATATTGATAATACATGTGATGAAGATGATCAAGAAATTGAAGCAATAGAGGTTGAAATTTTGGATTTGAAGGACAATAACATTCCACGAGGTCTTGTACCTTTGGAAGAGTTATTTGATCAAGATGATGTTGCTAGAAAGCCCACCATGCTCCCTACAGAAATAGGTGTTGAGGATGTAAACATTGGTACAACAGATAAGCCCAAGATGGTGAAATTATCAAGGTCTCTATCTCTTGAAATCAGAAGTAAGTATATTGCTTTGTTGACCAAAATTTTCTAATGTATTTGCTTGGGACTATTCAGATTTGAAGGAGTATGATAAAAACATCATTCAACACACTATACCGGTTAAGCCTGATCAAAAGCCATTTCACCAGAAGATGAGGAGGATTAATCCTAAGTTGTTGCCATCCATCGAAAAAGAGGTAAATAGGCTTTACAAATATGGTATTATAGTTCCTATTCGATTTTCTGAATGGATGTCAAATCTCGTGCTGGTGAGAAAGAAGACCGGGGAGATCTGCCTTTGTATCGATTTCAGAAATTTGAACAAAGTGTCCTTAAAGGACAACTATCCCCTACCAAAGATGGACCATATCCTGCAAAGAGTAGTTGGATCTTCCAGAATGTCATTACTTGATGGATACTTAGGCTACAATCAGATTTTAGTGCACAAGGATGATCAGTTGAAAACAACCTTCACAACACCATGGGGTACATTTATGTACGCCAAAATTCCATTTGGATTAAAGAATGCAGGAGCAACATTCCAGCGGGCCATGGACATTGCTTTCACCAACGAAAAGGATGTTTTTCTAGTCATTTACTTAGATGATCTCACAATTTTTTCTAAATCTGATGACGAACATTTACATCATCTAAGAATTGTCTTTCAGAGATGTAGAAAATTTGGCATTTCGCTGAATCCTAAAAAGAGTCTTTTCGCCATGGAGGAAGGTAAGCTGCTGGGCCACATCATTTCCAAGGATGGCATCTGGATTGACCCCACAAGAGTTGAAGCTATTTAGTAGTTATATTTTCCGAGGAACAAGAAAGAAATTCAATCATTCAATGGGAAAATTAAATTTTTAAGGAGATTCATCCCCAACCTTGTTGAGCATTTGAGAGAGATGACAGACATGCTGAAAAAGGATAGCAAGGTAAGATGGTCTGAAAATGCCAAAAAGTCTTTCAATATAGTCAAATTTTCATTATCTACTACTCCTACTTTAATCAGTCCCGACTATACTTTAGATTTTATCATATTTTCATTTGTTGTGGAACATACTATAGCAGTAGTCTTGATGCAAAAGAAGGATCAGAAAAATGAACAACCCATAGAATTTTTCAGCCATACAATAAGGGATGCAGCACTAAAATACAACATTATTAAGAAACAAGATTTTTCTTTGGTAAAAGCGCTTAAAGACTTCCAAGTATATATTTTTCATTCTCATACTATAGCTTATGTTCCAACAATAGCAGTAAAGGAAGTCCTTACGCAGACTGATCCAGAAGGTTGGAGAGGAAAATGGATAGCAGCAATGTTAGAATATGATCTAGAAATAAAGCCAACAAAGCTCATTAAGGGATAGGTTTTGGCCAAACTCATGGTTGAATCTAATTTGCATGCATTAGATATCAATCTGATCATTTCCCTTTTTGAAGAAGAAGCAGAAGGTTCACTGGTACAGGTGTCAGATATGTTCACTTCATCTCCATGGTACTTCGACATATTTTATGTATTGCAACATTTAAATCCTCCGCCGGAAGTGCCCAAAGGTAAAAGTAGATCCTTAAAACTAAAGGCTTCAAAATATTGTGTTCTTAACAATGTTTTGTTATGGAAAGATTTGGGTGGTGTATTGTTGAACTGTCTTGTTGAAAATGAAGCTAAGGATGTGATGATTGATTTCCACAAAGGAGATTGTGGAGGCCACCTCTTTTGGAAAACCACAGCCAACAAAATCTTGAGGGTTGGGTTTTATTGGCCTACTCTTTTTGCAGATGTTTATAGAACTATAATGAGCTGCCATGAGTACCAGATTTTTCAAGGGAAAATAAAACTTTGTCCATTGCCTTTGCAGCCAGTTTCAGTCTCGGCTCCATTTTAGCAGTGGGGTTTTGATTTTGTTGGAGAAATACATCCTTCATCGTCTGCACAACATAAGTGGATCTTGACAGCCACAAACTACTTTACGAAATGGATTGAAGCAATTCCAACCAGGCAAGCCACTGATTCTGTTGTCATTCAGTTTATTGAAACTAATATCTTGTCTAGATTTGGTTGCCCGCAGAAAATAATCACTGACAACATTGCTACTTTCAAGTCCAAGAAGATGGTGGAGTTCTATGAAAAATACCATATTACGTTGGGGCATTCTACCGCTTATTACCCACAAGGGAATGGGCTGGCTGAATCCTCTAACAAATCTCTGATCAACATCATTAAGAAAGTTCTGGAGGTCAATAAAAAGAACTGGCACAAAAAGCTCATTAATGATTTATGGGCAGACAAAGTCAGTACTAAAAAATCCATAGGCATGTCTCCTTTTCAGTTGGTGTACGGGGTTGATACTATTTTTCCTTCATCCCTTGTTGTTCCCATCATGAAACTTCTGCAGGAAGTGAGCAACGAACCAAATGATGTGCAACAGAGGATAAGTCAAATGATCCATTTACAGCAAACTAGGGAAGAAGTATTTCAAAATACTTCCAAACTTCAGGAAAGGATTAAAAAGATTTATGACCGCAAGACCAAAGAAGACAACTTCAACATGGGTGATGTGGTTCTTCGTTGGGATGCACGGAATGAAGAGAAGGGAAAACACAACAAATTTGAAAACCTATGGAAGGGACCCTACAGAATCTCAACCTTCAGGGGGAAGAATGCTTATGTGTTGGAAGAAATGGATGGCCAAAGTTATTCAGGAGGAGCAATCAATGGTAGGCTTCTCAAGCACTACTACATCTGAAAAGTTCTGGAAATTTTCATGATCATTGTATATATCAGTTTACATTTCATGTCAGAGTTTGCAGTGGCTATTTAGGAGTTTGAAGCTCGAGGAGAAGGCCATAAGACTTCTTGATCAATTATTGGTTTAAATTTTCTGTTCGCTTTGTTTATGGTTTGTAAAAGTCAGTCAGTTAGTTTTCAGATTCAAGTTAGGTTTTGCATTTTAACTCCATGCCCAATGAATAAGGCCACTAGGTCTACGGTGTTCTTGACACCTCCTATGGAGTTTTCATCCCCAGCTGGAGCCAATGTTAGTGTCAGTCAATTTTTCCTTCCACTAGTGATCAAATGTTCTCTTTCATAATGTCCATTAGGGTTTAAGGTCAAGTTTTTGTCATTTCACTAGGTCTTCCATGCAAAAACTTTGGTCATTGGTTAGTGTGTCTAGGATTATTTCCACTCCTTCAAAGATTTCCATGTCCGGTCATTGCCATCACTCAGTTGGATGTGCTATCATTGAACATATCATCATCATCACTTTAGTCAGGTCACCATGGTTTTCATTCCGCTCAGTACCTCCATTAGGTCATTAGGGTTTCACAATCACCAAATTCTCATTCCATATAAAAATCTGGCAAAGGAGTAGTGGTAATAAGCAATTTTCTTAATAAATCTGATATCAAGTGTAATTTTATGTTTTTATATGTAATAATTACTTCAAGTTTCTAAGTTTAAAGGCTACAGTTCAATGTCTAAAAAGAGGTTCAATGTTTAAAAAAGGCTCAATGTCTCCAAAAGGCCATAAAGTGACCAAGTTTCAAAAAATCAAAGAAAATAAAGTGTCAAGGGTCCTAATTTGAGTTTAAAAGGACAAGAGGAGTTACTTTCTAACTCCTTTTCACTTTCAAATGTGCAAGCATAGCTCATTTGTTATCTTGCAACAGGAAAACGTGGTGAAAACTAAGGGGTTTTTATGTGTTCCTAGTCAAATGCAACCCTTCTGAAGTGATTGTGACCCTTCTGTGCCCAAATGTGACCCTTCTAAGATGGATTTCGACCCTTTGGGAGTAAAGCACAACCCATCTTTCTAGGAGCATGACCCATTTGTCCAGATTGTCTAGAAGTGCGACCCATCTGTCCAGAAGTGCGACTCTTTATCAATTGCGACCTTTCTGAGCCAGATCGACCCACAGGGGTTCTCTTCTTGTTTTTAAGGATATTTTTGACTTCTTCAGACCTCCAAATATCATTCAAAGACTCTTAAATATTCTGCAAATAATAAGTGGGCATCTACACCATCCTTTCAAAAAATTTCTCAATGTGAATTGATTGTTTCTCAAGGTTTCTCTCCAGCAAATTCTTGGTGAATAAACCTAGTTTCTACTGATCACCATTGTCATCTTGTTGTAGTGGCTAAAACCACCCTCCAAAATTTTTCCATAGCCTGTTTTGGAGCCTCCTTACCAGCCTTACACAAAACTTTGTCTTGCTTTGTCAAGTACTCAAGCTTCAAGTATTTTCCTTGCACAAAGGCAGCTTGTCGATCACAGTTGATCCATTCCCCTCACAGGCGAAAGAAGAGAAAGGCTTCCTACGTAGGGAGGTGATGCAGGTAACTCCACTGGGATGCTGACTAGGCTCACAGGCAGCGGAGCCATGCTTGTGCTCCTATGTCACTCCACCGAGGTACTGTCTAGGCCTATTGGCAGTCGAGCAACACCAGAGATGAAACTAAGACTCTGACGACTATACTGCTTGTGCACCTATGTACCCCTCAACCCCAATCGAAACAACTGTGTTGCCTTGGCTTCGAACGTGTGTTAATCGACCAAGAGTCTGGCAGATGCTACATCTTAGAATCAAGCTAGTGTGAAACCAAGATGAGCTGAGAGCTGAACAATACTTCTGAAGGTGTTAGACTTGATTTTCACGAACAAGGTCCATTTAGAGAGTTGGAGTTCTACCTTCTACCAGTGTGTTGCCAAGTGTTGTAGTGGATACAACCATCCTCCAAAAATTTTCCTTAGCCTATTTTGGAGCCTCCCTACCAACCCTACACAGCACTTTGTCTTGCTTTGTCAAGTACTCAAGCTTCAAGTATTTTTCTTGCATAAAGGTAGCCTATCGATCACAATTGATCCGTTCCCCTCATAGGCTACTCACCCAGACTTGGTCCAGCTGCAGGCTGCACAAATTCCCCTTGAAAATTCCGCATTTCTAGAGGGAAACCAGCCTTCCCTCTAGGAATTGTGCAATCCTATCTGACAGTCTGTTGGGCTCCATGATTGTGCAATCCCCCCAGCCAACCCCCCAGCAGGATTTGCGCAAATTTTCCCAGCAGCAGGCTGTTCAACCCAGGATTTTCACAAATCTGGTAGCAATCATCTACTCTGCCTAGAAATTGTGCAAACCTCTTGGGAATTCAGCCCAGTTCCCAACCAGGAATGCATACTTTTCCCAAGAAGTTAAGCACTTGCATGCATGGACGGTTCGGTTGACCAGTTCCACTAACGACCGAGGAAACTTGACTTGCATGCATGTATCACTTGATCTTCCCAGAATATCAAGAGACAACATTAAAAAGACATCCCATGATTCAGGGAGCTATTTTTAGCAGCCGAGGGCTACATGCAAAGTTGTTTTAGAAATTTCCCTCCAAGTGTCGCTTTTTCCTAGATTTGTGGCATGCACATCTTGAGACCAAAATTATTTAGTCGATGCATCAAAGCTCATTCATTCACACCAATCTTGGAGCTCTAACATCCCACAACACATCCGGGACTCTTCGACACATCCGTCTCAGCTATTCATGGGTAAGTGGCCTCAACTTGTCTTTTTCAGCATTTTGGTCGCTTTTTGTGTATTCGCTTGTGTGAGTGTTGTTTTCTTGATTTATTTGAACTCATGCTGTCATTTATATGTATTATAGCTTTCCCTAGCTCTCTTTTAGTTTTCGTTGCTATCTCACTGCTGTCGCATGCATCAAACTGTTTTGCATGGACGTTCACCCTACCAATGAACTGCCTTACCCACATGCATGTTGATCTGTCTGCTAAATCTTTCATTCATGTTTTTCATTCACTTCTGCTATCACATAGTCTTGCCATGCATTTTACTCTCTTAGTCGCTTTCAGTTTCCCATCAGCGAGTCAGGCCAACTTTGGTTGGGCTCTGCCTTCACCAAGGCTGCATTGCGTAATCTAGGGAACGAAGGCTCACCTTCCTTTCCAAAAATGCAAATTCTTGACCAGCACTGACCTCCAGGATTATTTTGCACATTTCTGGAGGAAAGTGGTTGCTTGACCCAAGCAATTGCGCAAATCTGTCCCTAGGCCAGTAGTCCTTCCGAGCTAGAATAGCGTATTACACAATCCCAATAGCCAGCTGCCTGACTGGATTGTGCATTTCGCTAATCCAGCATCAAGTCCTACCTCCCAGACAACCCAGACTGCCTTTTGTGAAGTTTTGGCAGCTAGTCACTCAACCTCCTGGTAAAATTTGCACAAGCTTGCTCATCATTTCCCCAGGTATGTGGTGTGTCCTTCCCCAGTTTTTCTTTGTTTTCACTAACATATATCTTGCCATGCATGCTGTTTGTTTCCAGATCTTTCAGGTGTTCATCTGTCCCAATGGCTTCCAAGAGAAAAGGATCACAGGACATTGATGGAGTTGCAGCTGGAGTAGCAGTTGAGCAAGTGTCCTATGGTTTTCCGATCTACGAAGATACGAAGCTATATCTAGACATGGACATCAAATTAAAGTGGCAAGAGGTTAATGAAGCATTCGTAGGAAATTTTGGGGAAGACCTCGAAGACTGTCACGTGTATGTGAATATTGATAAGTTTGGCTTGTACTAGATTGCATGCAAATTCCCCGCATTCCCATGTGTGGACATGATTCACTGGATCGTCTCTCACACTGACCCCGAGATGATGACCTTGAGCAGTGTCAGTGGAACGAAGCTTGCAACTTTATAGGCACTAGATTATGATGATATGTATCATATGTCCGAGCCCATGACTATCATGACCCCTCCATTCAGTTATCCCAACAATAAAGCTCACTCCAGAGACATTCTGAAGGATTAGGTAAAGGAGCCAGCTCACTTCAGGATGACACCCAACCAGATCTACAAGACAAAGATATTGAGGAAGGTGTACCAATACTTGGTCATATTCGCATGTCGACTGAGTGGCTAAGCAAGCACTGAAACCTTTCCTCAGAGTTGGGTGATTGCATTGGACTAGCTAGCTAGAGAAGGAAGACCATGCAACTGGTCTGGCATACTAGCTCACCAGCTGAAGGAACAAGTCACGAAGGCTCGACAGTCACCAGAGGGTATGCATGCAGATATTTATATGTCTGCTTACATTCTAGATGTAGTCTGTGCTCGACATGAGTTCCTAGGCTTGGAGTGGGCATGGTCACAGGCGGAGACTGTTGTGAACACGTATTTCAAGCTATTGTCCAAATGCAGCTTCAAAGGAGTGATCATACAGTTGTCCAACCATTTTGCCACCCTAGTGCATAGGTTGATATTCGAATAGGATCCACCCTGCATGTTAGAGGAAGTGATGAAGGCATTGCTAAGCATTACAGATTGGTCTGCCTCACTGTCCGGCATGTTCATCTAAGTGTTCAGTGCAGAGAAGTCTCTGCATTTTCTGCCAAAGTTCGCCATGGACATGCTTGTCATGCAGGAAGTAGCGTAGCACATATCGGCACGATTGACAGCTAGACTGCAGTGGAAGAAGAAGGCACCTTGGCCCGCTCTTCTATTGCAGATTGGGTTATATGAGATCCGGAGTATCAAGTAAGCAGATTTCGAAGAAGAACAGATGTGGAAGTGTCCTTTCGACCTCCGAAAATTCAACCCCTATGACCCACATTTCATTGTGAAGGATCACTATGTGAGAGTTTAGTTCAATTGGATCCATGGGGCATGTCATTGGGCTGAGGAGGACTCATGGAGGTACTGCTACAATTCCTCCAGGCCCAATGAGTAGGTTAGCTTTGCCGTGGAGTGTTTAGTAAAGCAACATGAAGCAGCATCACGAAAAGCACCAGTAGTAGCAGCAGTAGAAGAGGCATCAGAGCCAATCATGCCTGTGCGCGACAAAGGGAAGAGGAAGATTATCGACTGCATGGAGGAAGAGAAAAGCTGCAAGTTTCGAGTAGATCCACTTGTAGAACAAGCAGTTATGGCTATTCAGGAAAAGAGGCAGCAACGTGAAAAGTGAATTGCGTGAAGGCAGAGGGATAAGAATAGAATGGAAGAAGCAGAGAAGGAGTTGCATGAGCTGAGGGAGCAACTCCGAAAAGAACAAGAGTTGCACCAACAGGAGAAGGAAGCGTAGTAGCAACAGATTCGGCAGGGGGCGCATCACATGCAAACAGACAAAGCAACACCCGTACAAGTAGTTGATTCATATGAACAGCTGGCATCAGGCGAACAGGTTGAACCATCACAGGGGCAAGACTTTTCTCATGAGATAGAACAGGAGCTTGAATTGTTGGATGCAGGCATGGAGGAACAGGAGTTGGAACAGGACACCGACCTCATGCCTAACCATAAAGAGGTCGACTCACTCACTTCATTGCATCTTGATGATGATCAAGTCTCGAATGACCAAGGAGGCACTGAGATCCTTGGTGGTCAACCGAAAGCAGAAATGCACAACATCTCCTTTGATGAATCTCATCACAGATTTGTGCAATCTGAGAGAGTACCGACTCTGGAGGACCAAACATCCCCTGCGCAAGTTGAATAACAAGTGATCGTGATTGATGTGCACAAGCATCCAGCTGCTTTGGACAATGCAACTAGAGTCTATGCCGAAGCCACTAGCTCAAGTGTTTGTTTCCTCATAGCTAAGAATGAGCGAATGGCAAAGGAACTACAGGTGGCCAAGCAAGGAGGAAATTTGGTGATAATGTCTGCTCGAGCTGACCTAAAGAAGGAAATACTAGATGAGGTATTGTTCGTTGATACAGTTATGCAAGCATTGTACTCCAAATTTGGTACCATGCACCAAGCAGTCGTCCATCTCCACGGGTGGCAGCAATGATGTGTGAGAAGAGAACGCAGCTTGAAGAACATACATGATGTTGTTGATAACATTCAAGCATGGATGATGAAGTACAAGGGAGCCCCGCTTCACTTTCCAAAGATGATGAAGGCCAATGTGGTCAAGCTGCAAGCATGTATCCGGAGTCAAATCTAGAACTATGAAGACCTATCGCAACTTATCACTAGCATACAGGCTTCCCATGCATGAGTATTGAAGAGCATGGATATTATAGTGCACACCCACGTGATCCCATCACTTGGTACTCTCACCGAGGCGAAGATAAAGAAGCTAGTCTAACAGGAGCTTGACTCGTACTTCGACGAGTTGATGTGTATCGGCACCAACCCCAACTTGCTTATCAGTGCAGACATCATGCACAAGTATGTTGCTAGTCCAACCACATTGAAGACAATGGCGCGCATGCTCTCATACAAGTTGGACAGAGGAGCCCGAGTAGTGTACCCAGATGCTATGGAGGCAAGGTTTAGGTTTCATATGGATGTCACAGCAGAACACACGGACACTATCAAGGACTACCAATCTTGGCATCAATATGTAACTGTTGATCAGCATGAGGATGTTGAGTAGTTGGACTTCTATGGTTATCTTAGTCTGAATGATGTCTAGTTTGGCTTGTTCAAGCAATTGTTCACATGGGTACATGTGCATTATAATGTTGAGTCATGTCAAGCGTAAGTCGAGTCTCAATAGTGGATCTAATAGTCATAGAGTAGGTGAAGAGTCATGAGGGTAGTTGAATGGTCACAAAGGGGAATGTCAAGGGTCACCCCACCATTTCCTATAAATAGTCCGTCATAACTCATTGTATGGGCTTTTGGTCAGTCAAGATTCTACTGAGACTATCTTGAAGAAGGCTTGGACAGTATTATAACATACCTTAGCTTCTCCACTGCACGGAGCTAGTACATCTCTTTAGAGGAGCAGGTGGATGTGGCTATAACACTCCATTGTTGGGGCTAGTAGGTTTACATGGATGTATTGTATGATTGTGACTTACACTTCTTTATATAATAAGAGCCAACACATTTTCATGCATATGTTGTTATTGTATTTGGTCTGCTCTGGTTGCCTTAATGATATATGTTGTTTAACTTACGTACTTGTGTATGAACCGATTCACATGCAATTATATGAATCTTGTTGTTAATGTGTTGAAGATGTTGTCAATGCTCTCACTGCTCGTGTTGACTGCTCTTCTAGACATCAGACAGACCTTTCACATGAACCTTGTTGTAAAAATCGTCGCACTCGTCTTGGACTGATCCGTGAGTATTGTACGTGTTATCTTACCTTGTATGATGTGACTGCTGCATCCGAGTGGACTGCTCTATTGGAAGCTATGCATGTCCTTTTGTGTTGTGTGATCCTAGCCGAGTTGGGACTGATCCCTTTCAACCTGGAACTCACCTTCACCTCCTTCCCTCTTCGAAGTGTTAGAACCTCTCATACACCTTCCTTGACTCACTACATCAGTCACACCCTTACTAGTGAGAGAGTTATCTTACTTTCCTCTGTGCGACATCATAGTCAAGTCATTACCTTACGACCCACTGTTGGGACTCCTACACCAAACGATCTGAAGTCTAATTAGGACTTTTTACTGGGGAGAACTCCTTGACATGTTGGCGGGTCTAGCACCGTCAACATTTTTGGCGCTAGAAGGAGGGCCTGATGATAAGCAGTGCCCTCCCATCCAGTTTTGAACCTTTGCATATCTTTTATGGAGTCTTGCACTCTTATTCCCCTGAGGTGTTTTTCAAATCATAAAGATGTATCCATCTCAGGGAAGCTTTTCGATCTCTTGTCCACTCACACGTATGATGGTGAAGGTGAGGTGGCCTAGCCTGAGCACTTACATAACTTTATTTCCATGATTCATGAGGAAGATGAGTTTTCTAATGAAAAGGCTGGTTTGTTGGTTGTATACACACTTCATGAATCTCAATTTCGCTGGGTTCTTAGCCTACCGGCTGACACCATGCACTCATTTGAGCACTTCTATGATCTTATTAAAGACACGTTCTATCATTTTGATCCAAACCATCTTGACTAGAAATTGTTACAACAACATAGGGCTCCACATGAATCCGTTAAGATTTTTGGCTGTGCTTACGTGACTTGCAGTTTCAAGCTTCGAGGAGCCAGATAAAATTTTCTTATCTCTAGGACCGGTTCAAGTATTTCCTTAAGAAATATACCTGTCCCAAGAGGAATCTTGATATCAAGCCTCGCTCAACATTATTCATTGATGGAACTGTGCAAATCTCATGTGGGAGAGGGCACTGTCTCAACTGACTGTCCACCTCCCTCTCATTCAACAACTCCACCACTGCCCAACGATGTTGAGGATCATTCTCACACACCTGTTCATCCTTCACACTCTCTGAACATCACTCCACTCAATTTTCGTGCAGATTTGGTTGTGAGTCATTAGAGTTATCATATGCATTATTTTATTCGACCTCTATCTTCGCACTCAGGTGTCCCTCCGGATGATGTTGTCTTGTGTTCGTCCATTCTGGACTCTTCAATTGTCGTGAACGAGGAACAACCTAGTGACGAAGTTGGTGTTGCAAAACCGACATGCACTGTCATTCATGAAGAGTATGAGTGGGAGCTTGGACATCAACACTTGGCGAAGAATGACTCCCTTCTATCTGAGTCCCCTTCGCTCTTTCCTAACCTCTTTGGTGAACCTACCATCCATGATTTTGCGTGTGTGTCTTCATCCACGGATGCACCCATTGTTGATCACTTATAGGACTCACCGGATGTTAGTCCATCATTCGACAATGGAGATGATAAGTTACTCATTCAAAATCCACTTGATCCTTCATTTATCTTGTCCAGAAACACAAAGGATGATTTTGTTTTCTTTTCATCTACCCCTTTGTTCGATTCATCTGAACATGAGGATGCCAAAGAATTAATTGATTTTTCTAATCGTGGCAGTCGTGATCCATTTTCTTCCATTTTTTATCATGATCATGAATCTATCGTAGCTGATCTTTCGAAGCCACTGGTGTATGATGATCTACCTGATGATGAAGTTGAGACACCCAAAACTGTCAAGGGACTTCAGCCTGAGCTGATGGTTATGTTAGGTCCTTGCTCTATTGGGGTTAGTCTCACTTCTGATCATGAAACTATTCAATCATCCAAGGCTCCTCATCACTAATCTGTATGCATTAAAGATCCTTATCACTCACAAATCACACTTCCTCCACTTGAACTACACTATCCCATTGCTCATGCATTGGAGAAGTCTTACATTGCAAGCACTCGTTCGTGACGCAAGTTATCTTTGTTTCTTTTGTTTTTTTGCATGTCACAGTCAAGAGTGTGCTTATGCTTCAAAGTTGCACGTAGTGTCACACAACACCACGATAAGTCCACGGACTACTCGTCATGCACTTGCACTCACTCATGTCCCGTGGGCACTTTGAAACATGAAGTGTGGTTGTCTTCATTGTTATATCTTTCTTTCTTGCTGGTTCGCACCACTGGGTTGCTCGCAGACCAAGCCTTCACCAACATGGGTCTACCAATGTGCCGGTGGCTGCATTGGAAGTATCACTTCACGTGATCAGGCCCATGCACCGTTAGTGTAGGAGTAAGAGTATTGTTTTCGTTCAATTGTTTGCTTTCATGCTTGTTTGGTTGTTTGTTTGCTTTCTCGTTTGCTTACTTTCTTTGCTTTCACTTTCGCTTCTGCTTTTGCATTGTTTTGGTGTTTGTTAGCTCGTTTGTTTCATTCGTAGGTTAGTCATGCATGAAACCATGTATGACTCTTGAAGCAAGCTGGGTAAAGTACAATAGGGCTTGTACATCTATTACTGCTTGGTTATCTGTCATCTTGCCTCTGTGTGATGAGCTTTTTACTTTTAGTCTATGATACGACGAAGGAAAATACGTACTGTTCAAAGTGAACCTTGGTGAAAACACAATGCTTGTGCGCTAACTAGTGTCATCTTCTCTAGTCGGTTGTTTTTGGGTTAACCCTTGTCAGCTCAGTTAAGTAGAGTAAGGTGAGGGGAAAAACCTTAACAAGCATATCAGAGATACAATAAACTACTTCTCTGCTAGAACAACCTCTTATGCTCTCAATAAGTTGGGATCCCTCTTCTGCCTCTGAAATGAATAAGTGTTATGCACAATGAAAATGAAAATGAAAAAACGAAAAGTCAAAAAATTCAAAATGAAATATGAATAAGGTGAAAGAAGAGAAAGGATTCCTGTGCAGGGAGGTGATGCAAGTAACTCCATTGGGGTATTGACCAGGCTCGCTGGCAGCGGATCTATGCTTGTGTTCCTATGTGACTCCACCAGGGTACTGTCCAGGTCTGATGGTAGTGGAGAAACGCCAGAGATGAAACTAAGACTCTGACAACTATACTGCTTGTGCACTTATGTACCCCTCAACCCCAATCAAAACAACTGTTTTGCCTTGGCTTGGAATGTGTGTCAATCGACCAAGATTTTGGCAGATGATACATATTACAATCAAGCTAATGTGAAGCCAAGATGAGATGAGAGCTGAACAATACTTCCGGAGGTGTTAGACTTGATTTTCACGAAGAAGGTCCATTTAGAGAGATAGAGTTATACCAGTGTGTCACCAAGTGTTGTAGCGGTTACAACCACCCTCCAAAATTTTTCCTTAGCCTGTTTTGGAGCCTCCCTACCAACCTTACACAACACTTTGTCTTGCTTCATCAAGTACTCAAGCTTCAAGTATTTTCCTTGCACAAAGGCATCCTGTCGATCACAGTTGATCCATTCCCCTCACAGGCTGCTCACCTAGACTTGGTCCAACTGCAAGCTGAGCAACTTCCCCTTGAAAATTGCGCATTTCTAGAGGGAAACTAGCCTTCCCTCCAGGAATTGTGCAATCCTCTCTGACAGCCTGCTGGGCTCCAGGATTGCGCAATCCTGCCAGCCAACCCTCCCAGCAGGATTTGCACAAATTTTCCCAGCAGTAAGCTGTTCAGCCCAGGATTTGCGAAAATCTGGGCAGAAGTCAGTTGCTATGCCCAGAAATTGTGCAAACCTCCTGTGTAGTCAACCCATCTCCCAACCAGGAATGCACACTTTTTCCAAGATGTTGAGCACTTGCATGCATGGACAGTTCGATTGACCAGTTCCACCCACGACTGAGGAAACTTGACTTGCATGCATGCAGGACTTGATATTCCCAAACTAACAAGAGACAACATGAAAAAGACATCCCATGATTCAGGGAGCTATTTTTAGCAGCCGAGGGTTACATGTAAAGTTGTTTTAGAAATTTCCATCCAAGTGTCGCTTTTTCCTAGATTTGTGGCATGCGCATCTTGAGACCAAACTTATTTATTTGATGCATCGGAGCTCATTCATTCACATCGATCTTGGAGCTTTGACATCCCACAACACATCCAGGGCTCTTCGACACATCCGTCTCAGCTATTCACAGGTAAGTGGCCTCAACTTGTCTTTTTCAACATTTCTGTCGCTTTTTGTGTATTCTCTTATGTGAGTGTTGTTTTCTTGAATAATTTGAACTCCTGCTGTCATTTACATGTATTCTAGCTTGTCCTAGCTCTGTTTCAGTTTTCATTGCTATCTCACTGTTGTCGCATGCATGAAACTGTTTTGCACGAACGTTCGCCCAATTGGTGAACTACCTCACCCACATGCATGTTGATCTGTCCTTTGGATCTTTCATTCATGTTTTGCATGCACTATTAATCACTTCTGCTATCACTTGGTGTCGCCATACATTTTACTGTCTTAGTCACTTTCGGTTGCTCATCGGCGAGTTGGGCCAGCTTTGGCCGGGCTCTACCTTCACCAAGGTTGCATTGCAGAATCTAGGGAACGAAGGCTCACATTCCTTTCCATAAATGTGCATTCTTGACCAGCACTGGTCTCCAGGACTGTTTTGTGCATTTCTGGAGAACAACGGCTTCTTGGACCAAGGAATTGTGTAAATCTATCCCTGGGCCAACAGTCCTTCCCAGCTGGAATTGTGCATTGCGCAATCCCAGTAGCCAGTTGCCTGACTGGATTGCGCATTTCGCTGATACAGTATCTGCTCCTACCTCCCAGACAACCCAGACTACCTTTTGTACAATTCTGGCAGCCAGTCACTCAACCTCCTAGCAAAATTTGCGCAATATTGCTCATCAGTTCCCTAGGTATGTGTTGTGTCCTTCCTTGGATTTGCTTTGTTTTCACTAACATATTTCTTGCCATGCATGTTGATTTTTTCCAAACCTTTTAGTTGTTCATCTGTCTGAATGGATTCCAAGAGAACAAGATCACAAGACACTAATGGAGTTGCAGCTGTAGCAGCAGCTAAGCAGGTGTCCTTTGGTTTGTCGATCTACGAAGATATGAAGTTGTATCTAGACAAGGACATCAAATTGAAGTGGCAAGAGGTTAATGAAGCATTCCCATGAAGTTTTTGGGAAGACCTCGAAGACCGTCAAGTGTACGTGAATATTCATAAGTCCAGCTTGTACCAGATTACATGCAGATACCCCGCATTCCCATGCATGGACATGATTCACTAGATCGTCTCTCACACTGACCTTGAGACAATGACCTTGAGCAGTGTCAGTGGGACAAAGCTTGAAACCTTCTAGGCATGATATTATGACGAGATGTATCAGATGTCAGAGACCATGAATGTCAGGACCCCTCCATTTAGCTTGCCCAATAGCAGAGCTCACTCTAGAGACATTCTGAAGGATTGGGTAAAGGAGCCAGCTCGCTTCAGGATGACACCCAACTAGATCTACAAGACAAAGATATTGAGGAAGGCATAACAATACTTGGTAGTATTCACATGTTGAATGAGTGCCCAAGCAAACACTGAAACCTTTCCTCAGATTTGGGTGATCTCATTGGACTAGTTGGCTAGAGAAGGAAGACCATGCAACTGGTCCACCATACTAGCTCACCCGCTGAAGGAACAAGTCATGAAGGATCGATAGTCACTTGAGGGGATGCATGCAAAGATTTATATCTCTGCTTACATTCTAGATGCAGTCTGTGCCCGACATGATTTCCCAGGCTTGGAGTGGGCATGGTTACCAGCGGAGACTATTGTGAACACATATGTCAAGTTGTTGTCCAAATGTAGCTTCAGAGGAGTGATCATATGGTTGTCCGACCATTTTGTCACCCCGGTGTACAAGTTGATATTCGAACAGGATATACCCTACATATCAGTGGAAGCGATGAAGGCATTGCTAGGAATTGCAGATTGGTATGCCTCACTGTCCGACACATTCATCCGAATGCTCAGTTCGGAGAAGTCTCCACATGTTCTGCCAAAGTTCACCTTAGACATGCTTGTCATGCAGGAAGTAGCATACCACATCTTGGCAGGATTGACAGCTAGACTGTAGTGGAAGAAGAAGGAACCTTGGCCCGCTCTTCCATTGCGGATTGGGTTATATGAGATCCGGAGTATCAAGCAAGTGAATGTTGAAGCATAACAGATGAGAAAGTATCCTTTTGACCTCTGAAGCTTCTACCTGTATGATCCACATTGCATTGTGAAGGATCATTGCGCGAGATTTCAGTTCAACTGGATCCATGGGGCATGTCATTGGGCCAAGGAGGACTCATGGAGGTACTGCTACAATTCCTCCAGACCCAATGAACAGGTCAGCTTCACCGTAGAGTGGTTAGAAAAGCAACATGAAGTAGCATCACAGAAAGCACCAACAGTAGCAGGAGTAGCAGCAGCAGCAAAGACAGCAGAGCCAAGCATACCTATGAATGACAAAGGGAAGAGGAAGATTGTTGACAGCATGGAGGAAGAGAAAAGTGCAAGTTTCAAGCAAATCCATTTGTAGAACAAGCAGCTATGACTATTCAGGCAAAGAGGAAGCAATGTGACAAGCGAATTGCGCGAAGGAAAAGGGATAAGAAGAGAATGGAAGAAGAAGAGAAGGACTTGCATGACCTGAGGGAGCAACTCTAAAAATAACAAGAGCTACGCCAACGGGAGAAGGAAGCGCAACAATAGTAGATTCAGCAGGGGGTGCATCACGTGTAGACAGACGAAGCAATGCCTGTACAAGTAGTTGATTCATGTGAGAAACTCACATTAGGCGAACAGGGTGAGCCATTGTAGGGGCAAGACTTTTCTCATGAGATAGAATAGGCGCTTGAATAGTTGGTGCAGACATGGGGCAGCAGGAGTTGGAACAAGACACCGACCTCATGCCTCACCACAAAGAGGTCGACTCACTCGCTTCATTGCATCTTGATGATGAGCAAGTCTTGAATGACCAAGGAGGCACTGAGATCCTTGGTGGTCAATTGGAAGCATAGATGCACAAAATCTCCTTAACGAATCTCATCACAGAGTTGTGTAGTCTGAGAGGGTATTGACTCTAGAGGACCAAACATCCCCTACGCAGGTTGAAGAATCAATGATTGTGACTGATGTGTACAAGCATCCAGTTGCTTTGGCCAATGCAACTAGAGTCTATGCCAAAGCCACTAACTCAAGTGTTCATTTCCTCATAGCTGAGAATGAGCGAATGGCGAAGGAACTACAGGTGGCCAAGAAAGGAGGAGACTTGGTGACAATGTCCGCTCGAGCTGAACTGAAGAAGGAAATACTAGATGAAGTATTGTCCCTTGATACAATTATGCGAGCATTTTACTCCAAGTTTGGTACCATGCACCAAGCAGTCATCCATCTCCATGGGTGGCAGCAGCGATGTGTGAGAAGAGAATGCATATTGAGGAACATACATGTTGTTGTTGATAACATGCATGCATGGATGATGAAGTACAAGGGAGCCCCACTTCACTTGCCAAAGATGATGAAGGCCAATACAGTTGAGCTGTAAGCACGTATCCGGAGTCAGATCTGAAACTATGAAGACCTACCGAAACTCATCACTAGCATATGGGATTCCCATGCACAAGTATTGAAGAGCATGGATGTTATAGTGTACACCCACGCGATCCCATCACTTGTGACTCTCACCATGGTGAAGACAAAGAAGTTGGTCGAACAAGAGCTTGAATTGTACTTCGACGAGTTGATGCGCATTGCCACCAGCCTAGACTTGCCTATCAATGCAGACATCATGCGCAAGTACATTGTTGGTCCAGCCACATTGAAGACAATGATGCACATGCTCTCATATAAGTTGGACAGAGGAGCCCAAGCAGTGTACCCAAATGCTATGGAGGCAAGGTGCAGGTTTCAGATGAATGTCATAGCAGAACACACGGACACTATCAAGGACTACCAATATTGGCATCAATATGTCACTGTTGATCAACATGAGGCTGTTGAGCAATTGGACTTCTATGGTTATCTAAGTCTAAATGATGTCTAGTTTGGCTTGTTCAAGCCATTGTTCACATGGGTACATGTGCATTATAATGTTAAGTCATGTCAAGCGTAAGTCGAGTCTCAATAGCGGATATAACAGTCATAGAGTAGGTGAAGAGTCATGAGGGTAGTTGAATGGTCACAAAGGGGAATCTCAAGGGTCACCTCACTATTTGCTATAAATAGTCCCTCATAACTCATTGTATGGGCTTTTGGTCATCCAAGCTTCTATTGAGACTATCTTGAAGAAGGCTTGGACAGTATTGTAACGCGCCTTAGCTTCTCCACTGCATGGAGCTAGTACATCTCTTTGGAGGAGCAGGTGGATGTGGCTATAACGCTCCACTGTTGGGGCTAGCAGGTTTACATGGATGTATTGTATGATTGTGACTTACACTTCTTTATGTAATAATATCCGACACGTTTTCATGCATATGTTGTTATTGTATTTGGTCTGCTCTGGTTGCCGTAATGATATATGTTGTTTAACTTATGTACTTGTGTATGAACTGATTCACATGAAATTATATGAATCTTGTTGTTAATGTGTTGAAGATGTTGTTAATTCTCTCACCGTCCGTGTCGACTGCTCTGCCGGACATCATACAAAAATTTCACATGAACTTGGTTGTAACAATCGTTGCACTTGTCTTGGATTGATCCGTGAGTGTTGTATGTGTTATCTTACCTTGTATGATGTGACTGTTGCATCTGAGTGCACTTCTCTACTGGAAGCTGTGCATGTCCTTTTGTGTTGTGTGTTCCTAGCCGAGTTGGGACTGATCCCTTTCAACCTGGAACTTACCTTCACCTCCTTCCCCTTCAAAGTGTTAGAACCTCTCATACACCTTCCTTGACTCACTGCATCAGTCACACCCTTTCTACTGACAAAGTTATCTTACTTGCCTTTGTGTGACATCGCAGTCAAGGCATTACCTTACAACCCACTACTGGGACTCCTACACCAAACGGTCTGAGGTCTAATTGGGACTTCTTACTGGGGAGATCCCCTTGACATGTTGGCGATTCCAGCACCATCAACACATATATCACCTAGAAAACCCTAAATTTAGAGTCTCCTATCATTCCACCACTCATTTTCCATTGAATTCTTCAAACCCTAGCCTCCCACTACATTTCACCTTGAGAAAAACTTCCACTTCAGTTTTACCAACATCATCTAACTAGTGTTTTACCATTCAAAAAATCTAATGGAGGGTGAACAAGAGAGTGAAAAGAAAGTGCACAAGGGAGGCCATCATTCAAGGTTTGAGCCATCCAACCTGAGAGAAATCAATTCTTCTCCATTTGCTCAGAAATTTTGGTTGTATGAAGTTTTGTGAGCAGGTTGCAGAGTATGGTTTCCATGTTCCTTTGACAAGAATCTTTGCCCAAAATTTCAACATACAGAAAATTGTCATAGCAGGTATTGAGTTCAATGTTTCAACATGTATTATTTCTTCAACCATAGGTATTTCAAATCATGGTGACACCTAGTTCAAAGGCATGGAATTGTCTCTTGATGATTATAAGATGTTCCTAAAACCTAATGTCAGAGAGACCTGTGAACATGTTTTTCCTTTTAGACATCTGCTTAAGAAGTATGCCCCTGTAATGAAGCTTATCATGAAGTATTTTACATGTGAAGGTAGATTATCTAGATTATATAGGTATCATGTTAGGTTACTTATGCATTTCACCTCTACAAGAACACTTAATTTGTGCAATTTTATGTCTAAGAGTGTGGTGAAAATGACTGAAAAAATTCACACCATGGGACAACCTCATATCACAAATTTGTTTCACCATAGCCTGATCAAGATTGTGGTTATGCATCAGCTCTTAGTCAAGAAAATCACTTGGGAAACCTTTTTGGATAAATTAAAGACTTCTCCTGTCATTAGGCCCACTGTTTCTCCTAGCAAAAGAACATCATCAGGGCCTAGGTTCACAAGGTCTATGAAGCATGGTTCAACAAACAAGTAGGCAAAGGTTTCAAAGGCACTTAGACCTAAGGTAACCAAGACATATCAAAGAGGGAACATGCTTGTGTTTGCTCCACAGATTGTGGAAGGGGCCAAGCCTTCTACATTAGCACAACAAGGATTACATTTGTAGGGCGAGGAGGCTACCCATCATGACATACAGATAGTGGACTTGGAGTCCCAAGATGATCAACAAAACCTGAAACTAGTTGTTAGAGAGAAGGATTCTTAGATTAGGGAGCTTTTTGACAATGTGGAAAGAGCCAAATTTGTCATTTCCTTCCTTGAGAAAGAAAATGTGCAGTTGAAGGCAAGGCAACTGCTTGTAGAAAATGATTTTTTAAAAATTAGTATGCAAGAGTCCAAGGGTAAAGCAGTGCTAGAACAAGATGAACAAGAGAGGGAGGTTGGGAGGAAGAGACCTAGGACAAAGGGTCTCAAAGGAAAATTGCAGAAGAAAAAAGACCAAAACCTGCTGAATGAGGATTTGAGTCTTGAAGACAGAATAGCTATGGAGATCAATGAAGACAGGGAATATTGGCTCAGCAAAGTAAATGATCATCTGGAGAAGCTTCTTGACAGAGCTAACAGGGACAATCAGATACTGAGCGGCTACAACCACCCTCCAAAATTTTGGCGAGCATCAATTTCAGAGCCTCCCTTGAAGAGTTTCACTTAATGACTGCACACACTTGGGCTCACTCCATGAGCTTGTGTGAATATTTACATTCACCTTTCTTGTTTATTGTATTCAAGTCTCTGCATGTTGATGTCTAAGTCATGATTGCAACCGTGTTCTAGTTATGCTCAAAGTCTTTTCTTCGTATGTGTTTGTTGTGTTCACTGTGAAATCATCTGTTGCACTCACACATGGAGTCACATTCACTGTCGTGCAAGAATCGTCCTGATCATGAACGATCAATCATGAGTGTCATGCTTATCGCTGCACTGTCGGTCAGTCATGTTGAACATGTGTGTCTGGATGGTTCGGTCATTTCGTTGTCAAGTCATGCGAGTGTGTGTTCATATGATCACCTATGCATCTTTCTACTGTTCACACACTTACTCATTTTTGTTGAAGTTCTAATGAGCAAACTCCTCAATAATATTTGAACGATCACCCTGCTTTTGACTTGATCGACTGTCAACCACAACAACATAGAAGCACCAAGCTATTTCCTTCAGGCAACGTTGCCCGCAAGCAACTCAAGAAGCACTCATGTTGGCCACCCGGATAGTCGACCGATTATTCATCTCAGAAATTACGCAGTGCTCATGAGCAGGCCTCTCGTTGCCCATCAGTCAACTCAGCTCAGAAATTACGCAGAGATGATCAACATGCCGGCCTCCCGACCTTAGTGCAATTTTCTCTGCCAACAACTCCCAGTAGCAGACTGCTTGTTCCCTCCAAGAATTGCACAGTTTCTACTGCCAGTGACCCCAACAGCCAACTAGTTGTTCCCAATTGCACAAGTTTGGCTTTCAGTGACCCCAGCAGCCAACTAACAGTTCCCTCTGGGAATTGTGCAAGTGTCGCTGCCAGTGACCCCTGCAGCCAACTGGAAGTTCCCTCTGGGAATTGCGTAAGTCTGGTTGCCAATGACCCCAGCAACCAACTGGCAGTTCCCTCTGGGAATTTTGCAAGTCTGGTTGTCAGTGACCCTAGCAGCCAACTAGCAATTCCCTCTGGGAATTGCGCAAGTTTGGCTACCAGTCTCTCGAGCAGTTCCCCAGAAAAACTGTGCGATCCCTACCTGCTGACCCTTCATGTAGCCCGACATGTTCCTCTAGAAAATTGTGCAAATCTGGTTGTCCAGCCCTTGCTGACTGTTTGTTCCAGAAAATGTGCAGAGCATGCCTGCCTTGCCCTCTTGCAGCCTGAACTGTCCCTCCCAAAATTTGTGCAATATTTCCTCCCAGTCGAGTTAGACCTCGTAGGTAGTCACTGTCGACTCAGGTTGTCTGTCTCCATCCCTCAATGACACTTGTGCAGTTTTCATCAACAGTTGCCCAGAGCCATCATCCCGCATCACAGCCCTACAGCCTCTCCCAATCACCTGCATTTGAATGATCATGTGTCATGGTTTACTAGGAGGTTCTGGATTTTATGTCGTCTCGTCATGAGTGACTATAGGTACAGGTACACCAACAAACATGTCAAGATGATGAATGGGATGAACGATGGGAGCACATGTAGATGGACAGGTTCACCAACGAACGAACGCGACAAACATGCACCTTTGCAAAAAAGTGAGCATGTTAAGCCTTACAACATGAAAGCAAGGAACAACACGCTAGAGCTTCATCAAGAAAACCAAGGACCATCGAAGACTCCGTGCACTTCTCCATGCAGAGGTGAAGCTATGATACACCATGAAGGCATCCATCACCCAGCAGCACTGTAGCTCAACATGCACTCCAGTAGCAACATGAATGTACTAGCATTGTCATGTCAAGTCATGTTGAGTCAAGTCATGAGTCATGTTGCCCACATCTCTACTATGGGTTTGTTGTCAATCAATGTGATGTAATGTGGAAGTCCAAGAGACCCACTTGTTGAACATAGAGTCATGTAATTCAGAAAGTCATGGAAGTTGAATGGTCATGAGGGTAGTCAAACAGCCACAAGTGTCAGTTTCACCCTTGGCTATAAATATCCCCCTCATTTGTACATGAAACAACTTTTCACCTCAGCTCCTCCCACATAGCCAAGAGAGTCTGTAATATTTTCTTTGAGGAGTAAGTAGTGGCTCCAACGCCCCACTGACGGGGTTAGTGATGTATGGTGTAACGATGTGTCTTGGAACTTTCGCTTAATTCAGAAGCCTGTCAATAGGCCAACACGTTTTCACACATGTATTGTATTTGTTGTAAGACTGATCTTTAACACTTGTAATGCATGTTGCTTTAACCATGTGTTCTACATCTGAACTGATTCATTTGTTGTAATGCATAATCTATTAATGGAAATGTGTTGTATATGTTGTTAATGTTATCTCGTTCGTGTCGACTGCTGTGCCAGACATCAAACATACCTTTCACATGAACCTTGTTTTAACAACCATTTCACTCATCTCGGACTGATCTGTGAGTGTTGTACGTGTTATCCTACCTTGTATGATGTGATTGTCGCACCCGAGTGGACTGCTCTGCCGGAAGCTGCGTATGTCCTTTGTGTTGTGTGTTTCTAGCCGAGGTGGGACTGATCCCTTTCAACTTGGAACTCATCTTCACCTATTTCCCCTTACAGTGAAAGAACCATCGACACAAGTACACTTACACTCACTAGGCACATGAACCTCACTTCTCGAAGACAAAGTGAACCACTCTCTTGTGCTGACAAGCAAGAGTTGAGGAAAATACTTAAGACAATGGAAACTAGGGCATCATATCGGATGGGACTCCCACACAAAACGGTGTGAGTTATAGTTGGTAATTCATACCGAGGTGATCCCTTGAATGTTGGCAGGTCTATCACCATCAACAGGCCCATCACTATCAAACAAGGAATCAAGAGACTGAAAGCAAAACTGAAAGAGATCCACGACAAGCAAAGGGAATCAAGAAAAAGGGGTAAGAGAGTGAAATTGATGGCTAAAACATCAAAGAATGTTTATGCTATCTTCCATAATAGCCAAGGAACAAATTTTGAAAGTTTTGGAGAAATTTGGAATTTTGCAGAAATAGGCACATAGAAGCGCCGCACTGAGGCGCGGCCATTTTTCCCTGGACATCCAAATGAGGTTTTTTCTACATGGATGGATGAATTATGATGATAAAATGCCAAATCTAATCCTAGTTTTTCATGAAGGATTCCAATTTTTATCAGAAACTCAAAAAACCTCACCTTTTTCACCTCTCTTCCACTAAAACTGGATTGGCACAACGCTTTGGGAGAATGCATTTTTGGAGGCCTTCCCATGGGTCATTTTCCAAAATTCAAGATGATATGGAAACTAGACAAAAAATGATAATTTACCGTTCTTTTATATTTCCATTTTGGCTTAGGGAAGGTACCTAAAACTTGCTTCAAACAGGGACGACACTTCTGCAAATTTTCCTGTTTTGGTGTAGGCTGGTGCGAGCTTTTTGTTGACTGGCGCGACCCATTTGGTTTTGGTGCAACCCATCTGGTCTGGTAATCTCTTATGCATTGAATGATGGAAATTTTGAGATTTTATGATCTATTAATGTTACTTTAAGTTTCTTAGTTGGTTTTTGCCTCACTTTATGAGGAAAATTGTAATTAATGAAGAGATATGTTCTCCTAAACTTTAGCCTGAATTGTGGAAACTATCTCAACTATCCTAGTTTTTAGTGAAGACTCATCAAAGCCAATTATGACGAGCCTTGAATATAATTTTCGACCTGATGAGATGTAATATGATGTATTTTACTATATAAGATGGAAGGGAATCATTTTCCAAGGGTTGGAAATTTGAGGAGAGAGCCATTGTAGCCTGTATTTGACATTTTGGAAATCAAAGGACAAAGTTTGCAACTATTGTAGTGGGATTCCTGTAGTATGTTTTCTAGCAGTGCCTTTTCTTCTACGATCATATGTGTGAATGTATTGTATCTTTCATTTCCATTTCCATGTTTCATGTGCTTGTTTCCTAAGATAATAAACATAATTCATTCATGTAATGCTCTGTTTTGGAGAAGCTTTCACATTATTGTTTAGTTTTCTTTTGATATAAATGAATTCATGAGATCCATGCTCATTTAGAAACCCTACCTATCTCCTATATACACATTGACAACCCCTAAAGTACTAAAGTGTGTGCCTACCTTGCCCCATTACATCTCTGCAAATCTGATTCTCAAAGCCTAGACCTAGCTACCTGGTTTTTCTCCCTTATCCAGCAACAAAACCCTAAATCTTTCAAAACCTACTTGAGCTTAGCTATCTAGCCTAAAACCCTTTATCATCCAGTCATCTCTTGGTTGTGATTCCATAGAGAGATCCCTCTCTGGTTTGGTAGGGTTAGCTACCAAACTAAAAGCTTGGTCAGTGGTTACCTCTGTCGATTCCTCTCAGCCTAGGACATTGTGGGGGATAACATATTGTATGTGTGGCAATGAAGGAACAAGACCTGTGAAGGCTTGAATTTCAACTTATGGTACCAATTTCATGACATATCAACAAAAGGTATGGCTATTAGTTAGTTAGAATTTTTTGAATGCAGATCATAGGTCAATAGATGAAAGATGTTGGAAAAATATTGCAAAGTCACTTCAAAAAATATTAGGTTGTAATGTGGAATTTATGTTCAGTCTTTAGTCTCTGGTAGTTGAAGAAGATAATATTTAATGCAGAAAAGGATCAATTGAGTTTCCAAATCTTTCATCTAGTAGACTAAAAATAAGGGCTAGCATGGTTTCTAAAGAAGGCATGCATCAGTCACTAAGCAATGCAATTGATTCTGAACAAACGATATGTGGAGAAATAATAGGAAGATGCCAAACACAGTACATAAGGAATCACAATGCCAACACAACATTTTCAAGAAGGAATATTGACTACTGTAAATATGGCCAAAAGTAATGACCAAAGTACTTCTTGTTATGATAAACATGATGGTTCAAGGACATAAAAGAATGTAATTCTAGATGAGAAGAGGATTGAAATAGCTTGATCACAAGAAGATGAAAAATGCATTTTTGGCCTAGCAAATATACTTGAGCAGAAAAGAATTCACAAGGTGCCAATAATCCTCAAAATGGAGCTGTGTCATCTAGTGGCACTGTTATGATACCATTTCGAGTTTTATTGTAGTAGACAGAAGGAAAGTTGGCTTGTAAGGTGAAAACTATGCAAACAAGTCTTGCCAATGATGTACAAAAACAACACATTTCTAGGAATGATGACCCACGCCGTCTACATTTAGGCTCAGTCAACCATAACTCTTTTATTGAGGAGGAAAAATAAGAATGCAAATCTAGCTTAGAATTTGATACAATCCTTTGTTGGAAATTTTCCAAATTGGATCGACATAAGGAAAAGCTACAAAAAATAAGACAATGTAGAAAGTATGATTTGATAATGTGGGTTGTGCCCTATTCCAATGCTAAAGGGTAAGCATAGACCATGTGCAATTTTCAAGAAAATCAACATATTGGTCGATAATCCTAAGTAATATGGCTTAATCAGTGGAGAAAATTAAATAGCACGAGCATTAAAAATAGATTTGGAAGAATCAGTTAGATATATTGGCATAATCCAACAGGTCAAATATTATTCTTAGTTTTCCCTGCAGATAATTAAGGCTTCATATCACTTCATATCACATATTTTTAGGCAACAAATTAGCCTTTCGATTGGAAAGTTGGGTATTTCTAGATAAGGAATATATACCAACAATCAAAGAGAAGTTGATATATTTCAAAATCAATATTGGAGGGTCTTCAAAAACTGTTTTAGATGATTATTCATCAAATTATTTCACAATTGGTTTATATGACTGATTTTATTTCTGGAAAGTCTGTAATAAATTAGATGTCATTAATTTTGATAAGAGTTGAATAGTATTTGACCATGGATAATAAAATAATAGTGGGAACATATAAGTGGTAGAATTTCCATATTTAAAAGGATACAAGTGGAAATTAGTTGAAGAAAATCAACATCTAGGAACCAATTCCCGAGTTGGATGCAGGAGATTCTTTAGCAACTCCAAACTTCCTGCAGCTTTTCAAAGATTTTGTTTATTTTTAGTTTTATATTTTATTTATTTCCAGAAAGCTAGTAATAGCTACCATTTTGTAATTCCTATATATTGTATCATTTGAAAAGTAAAAGGGTTGGCTTTTAATGCCAGAACCCTGCCATTTTTCCAAAGGGCTTATATTGCAAAAATTTTAATTAAAGTTTTTTGGCTCTAGTTCATGACAAAATTTTTTCTTTTGTATGTTTTTTCCAGTGGTTTCATAATATGTTTCCTCATATGTTTAAGGTAATATAGAATTTAGGGTAAGGCTAAGTTGAGGATCAACTTCCCTCACAACCCACTACAAAGTTATCATCTACAATGGGACTTGCTAATTGGACGGGTTGTTTGAATTAGTACCTCTGCATCATTAAATTATTCCTTTTGTCGTCTCTTAAACATATTTATGTGGGTTACAAAGATTCTTATTTACGCATCTGCTCTTGTTGGATAATTAAGTATCTAGGGAGGATACTTACTTATCTAATTTCTCTTCTATTCCTCTACCAAACTCTTTAAAACTATGTTATTCTGTCGAAGTTGGACATTGGCACTTTGATAAAACCTCGACAAGAGAGGACTTTATTTTTTAGCAGATATTGGATAATCATTAGAAACCACTTATATGAATCATAGATTTGGACATTGTGCTTTATAGGCTATTGTCCACTGATATTGAACAACATTAATAAGCCTCGTCAAACTTTAGGGATCCCCCTTCTAGTTCGAGGGCCAACCTGAACCTAAAGTTTGGTCGATTTGGGTTCTCGGCATAGTTTCATAGCCAAGAACTTCCTTCAAGAAACAAATACAACATTTTGTACCATTGTCAGGGAGCGAAATAACAAAAAATATTTCCATGAAGAATGATCAAGACTAGATCTATTCCTTGCCGGTGAACAAGGATTAGACATTTGATATTGGTTGCATTGCTTTCACGTGGTGGCTCCACTTTGTCTATATGGCGATTCCACTTGGTTCTAGATCATGTTGGTTCAAAATGACAAATACATCTCTTGTTATGATAATGGCATGCAACTACATGTTTTTCTTCTTCATGGAAACGATAAAAAATTTCAGATTTTTACAGAACATGCAAATTTCCAAGTTCACCTGTAAGTATCAGTTTCCTATGGAATTTAAGCTTCATACTATAAATATTTTTCATATCTTTAGCTACATGCAAGGTTATCTGCCAGTTAATCGACTTCCCACATGATTACACTAGAAATTTGGCTACATCTAACAGTGAAAAATTTTCAACTCAGTTAGGTAAAGGCTGTGTGGGATTGAATTAGTTATTTTTAGATTGTCGTATGCAATTTTGCATTAATAGTTTTTTCAATTTGGTTTTAGTTGCAGTTTGCAGTGTCAGTTTTCAGATTTCAGTGTGAGTCAGTCTCTGGATTAGTGCAAGCATTATAAATTCATATCAAGCTATAGTTTGCAGGTTTCAGAGTACAGATTGATTTCCTTATGGAAGGACTCGATGTTAAACAAATCCAAAGCATCTAGCCCACAGATCCTCTACATCTGACAGCGGGAAGCAGTCCCCAACTGGAGTCAATGTTGTAACTTTTTCTTGTCAAAGGAAAAGCTACTAAACAAAAAAAATTCAAATTTTTCCAATTAGTTTTCAACTGGTCTGTCTCCCAGAGTGGGCTCTCAAACATATATGACTTTTGGGGTAAATGGTTTAATTTTAAATTTTTGGACTGAATTTTAATTTTAAAATGTACCATTATATAATTTTAATATTAAAATTATTGCAAAAAAAGTGTTTAAACCTATGGCCAATTAGTTTTCAACTGGTCTGTCTCCCAGAGTGGGCTCTCAAACATATATGACTTTTGGGGTAAATGGTTTAATTTTAAATTTTTGGACTGAATTTTAATTTTAAAATGTACCATTATATAATTTTAATATTAAAATTATTGCAAAAAAAGTGTTTAAACCTATGGCCAAATCTCCTAGTCATAAAACAACTCGAAGGGTCCACCATGATACAAATTAAACAAGCCTAGGCAATATATAACAATACCAGGCACCAAGTCAAAGGAAAAGTCGACACGGAGCATACATATATTGCACAACATGTTGGTTAAACCTGTAATCTTTGCCATATATAGACAAACGAAAAATTCCTCCGACTAATGTGGGATAATTCCCACCAAAGCAAAATAAAGTACTATGGTTGAGAGACCAATCTCCAGGTCGTTAACCAATCGTGTTCAAGCGGTCAACCAAGTCAAAGCCCAACGTAATAAGCATTAAGCCAATGAAGCAAGGGTGCAGGTTTCAACGGTGTTCATCATTTTAGAAAAGATCGATGGTTTAGAAAATTTTCGGATCACCTCATTCAGAAGTTTCAGATGAGAGGGGAGGGGTCCCGCATTAGTTGTTTCCCAAAACCATTTTTGTAACATGGCAAGAAATGGAGAATTGTGGAACCCCCAACCAAAAAACCACTCACTGTGTGGAACCCCCTCCGCAATCTAGTTATGGTTTCAATGGCAGTGCAACGTTTAATCGTGTCAATAATATGGCAAGTGGGATTAATTTTGGGTACATATTTTTCTATGTTTGCAATTTTTCTGCCACTATTACAGAGTGAAAAGTTTTGTTAAGTATTCAGGAGCACAAAGCCAGGGTTTCCATCCTTATTCACATTTGGCATTCACTGATGGAATATCCCAAGAAGAACATCGATGAATTATTTGATGATATACTTGTGGATTTATTGACACAAAGTGGATTTAGACTTTGGTGTTCTCATGACTCTTTATGCCTTGCTCTTTCAGATCTCTTACAGGGGTGCAAATTTGATGAGGTTGTAAAGTACCTAGAGAGAGTTTGGATCACAAATTTTCGAGCTATGGATGACATAAATAAAAGTTTGTGGAATGCTGGTGATAGTCCTTGTCGTGCAACAACTTCACTTATTTTAAGGTTGTGTGATACATCTCTCATTGAAAGGTCTTATGCAAGCACAACAATGACCGTTTTTTTACCATTTATGCTTTATAATGGTATAATGACTAAAGTTGCAATTGTACACAAAGCTTCGATCAATCTGGTTATGAAGCATACAAAGGATTTTGGATATGTTATTTGGCCCCATTTACCAGAGTTGGTTTTTGTATGTTTGAAATTCTTTCAAGTTTAGAAGTTTAAAGAGATCAAATCACTATCGATCCTGTTGTAGAATCAAGGATGATAAGAGGAACTCAACGTTTTCAAAATTAGATGTATTTATGAAAGTGTTTTCTGAAAAGCATTGGAGAACGTGGTCATTCAATTCTTCAAGTTAGAAGTTGGGGAAAGTCTAATTATTCCCGTGTGGTTGGTTAAGGAAAATTATGTTATACTAACTGAATTAGACACATACATAATTGCATTTGGCACTATGGCAGCAAAAATCACTCTTGAAACTTATAATCAAATTGTGATTAGTAAAGATGATGTCGAACTCGATTTCCCATCAAGGGGATCTATGCCATCCCTAATGCCAGAGAAGGCATTCACCATGGTAGTTTTCTCATCACGGTGAATGATGAAGAAAGGGAAAATGAGGAAGATCCTATAATAGCAACATCATCAGTAACCCATGAGGCAATGGCCTTCATTGTGAAGCATGATATTAGGATTGTATTTATTATAATGAAGGAACAAGACCTAAGAAGGCTTGAATTTCAACTTATGGTACCACTCTCATGAGATCTTAGCAAAAGGTATGGCTATTGCTCGGTTAGAATTTTCGAATGCGGATCACAGGTCAATAGCTGAAATATCTTGGAAAAATATTGCAAAGTCACTTCAACAAGTATTACGTTGTTATGTGGAAGTTAGGTTTAGTCTTTAGTCTCTGGAAATTGAAGTAGATAATATTAAATGCAGAAAAGGCTCAATTGAGTTGCCAAAGATTTTAGCGATTATATTAAAAAGAAGGGCTAACATGGTTGTTGAAGAAGGCATGCATCACTCACTAATCACTATAATTGATTTTATTTCCAGAAAGTCTGTAATAAATTAGATATCATTAATTTTGATAAGAGTTGAATAGTATTTGACCATGGATAATAAAAGAATAGTGGGAATATATAAGTGGCAAAATTTCCAAATTTAAAGGGAGACAAGTGGAAATTAGTTGAATAAAATCAGGGAATCAATTCCCGAATTGGAGGCAAGAGATTTTCCAGCAGCTCCAAATTTCCTGCATTTTTTAGAGATTTTATTTATTTTTAGTTTTTGTATTTGATTTTATTTCCAGAAAGATATTAATACATACAAGTTTGTAATTCCCATATATTTTATCTTTTGAAATGTAAAAGGGTTTTCTTTTGATGCTAAGACCCTGCCATTTTTGTAAATACTTCTATTCCCAAATTTCTAATTAAAGTTTTCTTGCTCGAGTTCATGACAAAATTTGTTTCTTATGTATGTTTTTTCCAGTGATTTCATAATCTATTTCTTCATATGTTTGAGGTAATATAGAAGTTAGGGTAAGGCTAAGTTGACAATCGACTTCCCTGACATCCCACTGTAAAGTTATCATATACACTGAGACTAGCTAATTGGACAGGTTGTTTGAATTAGTACCTTTGCATCGTTAAATTATTATCTTTTGTCATCTCTTAAACATATTTATGTGGGTTACAAATATTCTTATGGACACATATTCTCTTGTTAGATAATTAAGTATCCGGGGAGGATACTTGATTATCTAATTTCTCTTCTATTCCTATACCAAACTATTTAAAGCTATGTTATTCTATCAAAGCTGGACGTTGGCACTTTGATAAAACCTCAACAAGAGAGGACTTTATTTCTGAGAAGATATTGGATATTCATCAGCAACCACTTATATAAATCACATATTTTTTTTTTGTGCTTCATAGGTTGTTTTCCAGTGATAGCAAACAATATTAAAAAGCCTCATAAAACTTAAGGGAATCCCCTCTGGTTCAAGGGCCAACTTGAACCTAAATTTTGGTTGAGTTGATTTCTCGGTGCAATTTCGTAGCCAAGAACTACCTTCAAGAAACAGATACAATAGTGTCCATATGTATGCCTCCCAACATTGTGCTCTAATCTAGTGCAAAGTTAGAGCTTGTTAGTCAAGGCCTTGATATATTGCAATTTTGACAATGCTGGCCATGATGTTGATGCTTGAAGATGGCTTATCAATCTGACTCTTCTTATGAGAATATTTCAATTTGAGAGTATCAATGTACCAATTCGATAATTATGAATACCTCCCTAGTTAAGAGGGAGTGTTAGAAAATGTAACTAGGCTTGGTCTTCATAATTACCATTATACTTGTATCATTATGTATTTCCTATAAAATCAAAGGAAGAAAAGAAAAATTGTTTTTAAAAGCATCTATTTCATGTTCAAGTCAAAATGTTATTTAGGCCATGCACGTTCTTCATGCTTCTAGGGTTTATTGAGTCAAAATAATATTTTTCATAAGTCATTCTATTGTACTAGAGTCAAGTCCCATTTGGAATTTTGAAAGAAGCAAGAAAAATAATTTTATTTGAGTCAAAATTCTCAAAGTTTTCCCCACAAGACCAAGTCAGCCCTAGAAGGAACCCATTCGACCTCCTGGATGTGTATAAATATAATGCAACTCATACTCATCATAATACATTTTGATTTTTGTTCCATGAAGAGAGAGAAAACAAACGAAGAATTCATGGAAAAGATCAAAAGTCAAAAGAGAGAGAGGAAAGGGTAAAAGCAGGAAGAATTTATACCACATATGCAAACATTATGCCCTATTTTAGGTCACATGTGCAAAGTTGCAAGAAGCTACAAGGGCTGAAAATTATAGACCTATTATAGAGACTGAAAATCTGTTGTGGGGTAATAAAATTAGAAGTTTGACCATATTTAAAAGGCCTTGACTATTGTTGACTTGAGTTCACTTCGTCTCGTTGAAAGAGTTTAGAAGGAGGCTAACCTGGGTCTTGTGTGAGGTCTTGGTCTTGGATTTTAGGTCTTGGATTTATCACTTTGATATGATTCTATAAGAAGAGAAGATTTGACTAGGTTTTCCCCTTTGTGCGCTATTGATCTAGATTTAAACAAAAACACAACAAATTAGAGAGATAACTAGAAAGAAAGAGATGACACGGAAATAATACTTCATATCATTGCTGTAAAATACTGAAATATGCTTACACACAGAAATGGAAATAAACTAGCTAGGGTGATGGTAGCTTATCTCTAAGAAGAGATGTTGCGGCTACATGCCTCTGAACTGTCTTACAATGAGGCTCGAAGGCCTATTTATTGTTTAGAAACAATGGAGAACCCTAAACTTCCAAAAATCTAACCATAGAAGATGAAACGCCAAACTGTGGGCCCCGTTTGGGTAAATTGGTACATCAACTTCCCGGGGTCGTAACTTTGGCATACGATCTTCGTTTGACATGCATAATATATCGTTAGAAAGATCTATCCGAGAACTACAAATTTGGGAAGAGAAACATGACCAATGTTGCTCCCAGTTTTCCCAAATAACGTCGTTTAGGGCCTCAAAACAACTCCGGAAGTTCAGGACCCGAAAAACTACTAAAAATAGTAAATTGTGCTACAATTAAGGAAACTAAAAAGATGAAAGAAACAATGGTGGGGGTCCAAGTGGACTTGGTGGGTGGCCACAAATATCCACCTGGATCATTCCTCCCCCGTTAGGAAACAATGGTCCCCATTGCATTGAGTTCCTCCATGAGATGAGGAAACTTCTGCTGAACTTGGTCCCTGGTGAGCCACTTGCCCTGGTGAAGGAGTTGGCCTGCTTTGACAGTTTGATACAGTTGGATATTTTGTTGGTGAGTGTGCTTGATCTGTGTCTCGATGATCCGGTCAGTTGCATCTTGTTCCATGCAATCTAGATTTAACTCTGTGGGTGTGAGTTGTTCTGCAATGTCGGATGTATCTAGTAATTGTGGAAAGTATGGCCGAAGGCGGTCCACATTGAATACTGGATGAAAGCCAAGGAATGGGGGAATGTTGAGCTCAAATGCATTGTCTCCCATAGCCTTGGTAATGGTGTAAGGACCATATCGAAGTGGTCTGAGTTTCCAATAGGCTCCAGTAAGGTAGTCCTTTTGCAAATGCAACCAGACTTTGTCACCCACCTGAAACTTGTGTGGCACCCGATGTTGATCATGTCGCTGCTTGTACTTGGCATTTGATTTCTCCAGAGCGTCGTAGAACTGCTGGCGAATATGTTGGATGTGCTCAATGAAGCTGTTTGCCTTATCTGTTTCAGACTGGACATGAGCCGAATCTACGTGAGTAGCTGCAATTGTCATAGCCACATCAATGGGACATAGTGGCTAGAATCCCAAGCCCACCTAAAAAGGGTTGTGGCCAGTCAAGCTGTGGAGAGCCCAGTTGTAGTTGTACTAAACATAGGGGAGGCTCTCGTCCCATGTGCGTGGATGCTTTGAGTTGTACATGTGCAGAATGTGTACGATCATCTTGTTCACGACCTTTGTCTGGTCATCAGTTTGAGGATGGAAGGTTATGGACTTAGTGAGTTTGGTGTCCAACATCGACTAGAGACTAGACCAAAATGTACTGAGGAACCTGTTGTCCCAATCTGAGATGATAGACTATGGGATCCCAAAGTGTACCCACACTCGTTCAAAGAAGAGTTTAGCAGCAGCTTCTGCTGTGATATTCTTCTTGCAGGCCGCCATAATGGCCATCTTCAAGAACCTGTCAACAACCACAAAAACACAGTCATTTCCATGCTTAGTAGAAGGAAGGCCCGACATGTAATCCATGGAGATGGATCCCCAAGGTCGACTAGGGGTAAGCAGCGGGGTATAGAGGCCTTGCTTCTTGATGGTCGATTTGGCAATGGCACAGGCAGTGCATGATCACTTCTCGACTTCCTGTTGAAGATTCGGACAATAGAAATACTTCTACAGTACTGCCACCATTTTCTTGACCCTGAAATTCCTAGCAGCCCGACTGTAGTGTGCTTCCCAAATCATCTTGGCATGCTCACTTGAAGGAACACAAAGGTGACCCGGGTGGCATAACAGGGCATCTTGGAGGTGAAAATCTGGAACATGTTGACCCTCCAAGAGTGTCTGGTATGTGTGGCTGAATTCTGGGTCGCTTTTGTAGATAAGTGGCCAATCAGAAGTCCCATGCCCACAAGATTTTAGCACGGTGGTTAACACCATGATCGGTGGTCGACTGAGGCAACCTGCAACATTATTGGTGTTGCCCTTCTTATACTTGATATTCAAATGGAACTGTTGTAGGTATGTGAAACACTTCTGATGGCGATCATTCTGCAATTTCCCTTGGGTCTGTATGAATTGCAGGGGTCGGTGGTCTGTGTGGATGACCGTTTCCTTTCCCAAAATGTAATGCATCCAATGTCAGCAAGCCTGCACAATGGAATACATCTCTTTGTCATAACTGGGATACTTTCGGACTGTGTCTGAAAGTGTCTCACTGTGATATGCCACTGGATGCCCGTGTTGAGTAAGGACTGCCCCAATAGCATAGTCAGAGGCATCTGTCTCGACCTTGAATGATTGTTACAAGTCTGGTAATGTGAGAACTGGTGCTGAGCAGAGGCGATCTTTCAACTCTGTGAATGCCTTCTATTGAGATTTAGACCAAAAGAAATTTTCTTTCGCTCCTCGCTTGGTGACTTGACTCAAGGGCCAAGTGATATGAGAAAACCCCAACATGAACCTACGGTAGAAGTTGGCAAGACCTAGAAAGCTGTGGAGCTCTGTCAAAGTGGTTGAAGATGGCCAATCCTGAATGACTTGGATCCACATGAACGCCCCGTTCATCAATAATGTATCCCAGATAATGAACCTGGTGTTATTGGGAAATCTAGTGTCTATGCAGAGCTGCTAGTCCGACTAAGGCTGGTAGCTACCTTAGAAACAAACAAACTAAAACCACTTTCGTTTTCCTTTATGAGAAGTAGATAAGAGGGGAAAGAAGGAGACCAACCTCTGTCTTGCGCTTGGTTCCTTGCTTGATTCCTCTCCCTTCTGATAGATCTTTTCCACTCGCTTCCTCGTCTACCCAGCTTCAAAGAGCACCTGTGGAGTCAAAGCAGCATAACACTATCCAAGAACAGAGATCTACTATCATAAACAATATAAGACCAGATATATATTGACCACAAAAATGCATATATCATCAATCATACAAGAATGTGGAGGAAAACTTGAATAGCTTTATTAATAATCAAGAATAGCAAAGAGGATTACAACCAATTGTTCTGACACAGCGTCATCCTCTCAGCAAGAAAGCCCTTCTTCACCTCATGAAAATCTTAGATCACCCAACACTATGATGTTACACCAAGAAACCAGTAGCACTTCCTTACAAGATACAAAATTCCCTCCTCTGGATCTCTGGGATGAGGGATCCATATATAGATGTTTGCAAGGGGGGTGAGTTAGCTTTTGAGATTTGATTAGTGTCCTCTCTATGATAGTTCTTGATTCCACTTGGATATTGATGATCTCTTACTCATCCCTGGGCGAATGCAGAGAGGCAAGTGTCACAGGAGAAGTTTCTGGAAGATTCCATGATCCTCCACCTCACAGATTGACCCTGCCATTTGTCCACTCTCGCCCATCGCACCCCATAGAAGGGCTTTTCAGTATGCATCGCACCTCCCGTGTGCATTTAGGTGGGATGCAGCGCACTTTGACCATGGAGCAGGTGAGATGGTTCAATTTTGACCAGTTTTGAGTAGTTTTTCATGGAGAACTTCTGGGAGATGATGTAATCAGCTGACCTTGTTCTTCTAGGGGTTGGAACAACACTTTTAGGGACTTAGGAGTCCTTGGTTTATTGACATTTATGATTGGGGTTGCAGTGCCCAAAAATGTCTATAACAGTTTCCCCCTAAAGCATGAGGTCGTTAATCTTTTGATGTCGGGTGAAATGCTTTATCATGAGGATCCGAAGTTTTTTCGAGCTGGAAGGCGACCTGTAATAAGATACAATACAATACATTATCTTCATAATATTTTCATGATCTAGCTGAGGCGGGCATTTCCCATGCTCAGCTTTATAAATTCATTTTCATGTACATAAGACAGACAATCGTTTGTGTGCAGATTGATGATTCTGGTAGAGCCATCATCCCTTGGATTAGATGATTATCTGCGCAGCAATGATGTACATTTGATGTCTTTATTTTCCTGAATATATATCACAGCCCGGATGGATGAAACTAGATCCAGGGTCTTCAATCTTGTTCGATATTCACTCAAAGTACAAGTCGATCCATGTGAGAGATGTTCTGGAGTCGAACATGGAAAGACATCGTCTGATTACCAGCCAATGATGTAAGCTGTTAACAGGCGCGAGAGGAATAACCGATAATGATGATGACCCTCAAGGTACTACAGTACAATTCACGTGGTGTGAATAAGGGACTTCGTGTCGAACACCACGCAAAATCTTTCGGTCGAAGGCCATTGATGTAAACCTGTCGCCGGAAGTGAGAAACTTGCCATTGAGGCATGCAAGCTTCAAAGTACTGAAAGGGTTGTTCCTAGATCAACTTCCTGGATAATGAGCTAATGTCGACAAGAAGCGATCTGTCATAGGAGGACCTTAATGAATCCCACGTCAATGACACGGAACAGAGAAAATGATTTTAATGGAGGTGAAAATGATCTAATGACATAAGGTTCAGGGTGGCGGTCATGAAAGAATGTATTGCAGTGGATGAGACACAGGTGAATTCTTTGAGCGACTTCTCTTGAACATATCAGCGACACTGACATGATGGATTGGTACCGTTAAACCCGAATATGGATGGTGTGATGGACCAATGGTGATATGACCAGTGAACGGAACAACCCAACCCGACTCGGATGCAGAGTGAAAGTGTCATGTTCAAGAGCCACTTGCTACCAATAAAGTTTCTTCAAGTTTTCTTCCCAATTTTTCCCCAGTCATTGCTGAACAGTACCTCTTTATTTTTGTCAAGCTTGAGGAGGATAACATATGCTTGTTCTATAATTTGCCCTTCGGGCAAACCCATCGCTATGTTTTTAACGAGCCTAGTGATAGTGAAACTCGTTCTTATATGTATGGACAAATTTGTCACTATTCGATTTTAACGAGTTTAATGACAAAGATAACTCGGTCCTTTTCAATATTAGAGTCTAAAAAGGGACGTAAAGAAAACTCCAACAATCCTTTTTCGTCATATAATCCCTTGAGTCCGAAAAAGTATAAAATAATACAAAAGGGATGATTTTTCGGTAATTTTAACGAGCCGAACAAAACAAGCGCTCGATCGTTTTGTGTAATAATCCCTCAGGTCCAAAAAGATTAAAATCTAAAGGAGGGATAGCTCACTTTAACGAGCTGGAGAGGCCAATTGCTCGGCAATCTTTTCATATTTTACGAGTCAGATGAAAAGAGCTTAAAGGAGACTCATTTTTTGAGGAACGAGTGATAAATTCGGGTAGCAACTAATTCCAGGTAAGGTTTGGAATTTTCCAATCATGGCAGTGTCACAAGGATGGCTAATAGGATCACTCTTTGCAACTGTTCCCCAAAAAGGGTAAACAATCAAATGGAGGGGAATGATCAGCCAATACAGAGTGGAGGTGATGATGAGAACACGACCAAGGTTTAAAAGGCTGATGATAATGCATTCACGATGGTTATTTACCGGAAATTGGTTCATTTTTTAATGAGCTTAAACTCTGGGGGAACGTTTGCTCATTGCTTATGTTTATTTCTTAACGAGCCTGAATTCCACGTTAAAACTGCTCGATCCAGTCGTATAATAAGGATGTCTCATCTAAAATGGCATTTTTTCAAAGCTTTGCCCCGCATCCTTTCTTTATGCAAGTTAGGAAACGACCAATCCTACGAGTTTAAAGGGTTAGAGGACCTACAAATTTAAAAAATAAATGGTCGCTCTTCGCTTGCATGCCAAAAGGTTTGCATGCCCCCAGGTATAGCGAAAAATTTCCAAGTTACCAAAGATTGTTCTATCCGCACTGCGGATAAAACACTTCCTCGGTGATGTCTATCGAAATAAACAAAGGTGAGTGGCGCAACTGGCTCCACTCACATAACTTTGACGAAGGAATCTTATTCCAATCTAATCTCATAAACCAGTCATATATCCTTCGCGAAAACCTACCTTATACCCAAGGTTTTCCTGTCGAAACAGACCAGGGTGCATGCCCCCTGGGTTTCAGTCATGTCCTCCGAATCACTCGCACTCATCAGGTGGATGGACTAGGGATTGATGAGACATTCCTTGCGTGAAAAGACCATTCAGGGATGGTATTTGACTATTTGCTATGTGTGAACCGGGAAATGAAAGCTGGTCTATGAGCTTGACCACTCTTCCTTCATGCGGAAAACACATTACTCTAAAGAGTGAGGAGACAATGGCTCCCATGCAATAAATATAGTCGCGTCCAAGGAGTAGATTATAATCCAGGGGTCCTTGGACTACCATTACGTTCATGTGAACGGTTTTCCTTCTCAATGTTATCGACACATTGGGAAGGATCCCTAACGGTCGACTGGTTCCTTTGTCAAAGCCTATTAGATTTCTCATTTCAGGCAAAAGCGATGGCGAACCAAGCACTTTCCAAGCAGTTGAGGAAAGGATACTCACAGAAGCCCCTTCATCTATGATGGTACTAGCCATGACCATTCTATATATTTGAGCAATGATTCAAAATGGTACACTAGCCAGTAAGCGGGGTCTGCCTAGTAGATTCCAATCGAAGGAAACAACTAGGTTGCTTGGAGGTGGGACCGAATAGGCGGCCGGATATGACTCTGACGAACTTCCTTCCTGCGGTAAAGGAATGGGTAGACTGCCCCCATGTTCGCCGGAATCTGTGCTTACGAAGAGAATTTGAACGGTGTCGTTCTTGTTCTCTCCGGTGACTGTATCATCTGAAGATGGACCTTCTGAAGGCAAGACCGGGTCAACTGCCGCCTCGACCTTTTCACTTTTGTCTGGTGTGGATCCAGAGGGTTCCTCTTTAATGATGGATGCTTCAGCTGACCACAATGGCGTGTCAGCCGGATTTTCAACTAGTGACGGACTCAGCAAGAGTTTCTTATATCTAGGAGGAAGCCGTAACGGTGAAACCGGACGGTCGTCCAAAACTCTTTTAGCCTCGTCTAAGAAGGGACAACGGTGGACGGCGTGATCGCCTTCACACAGTTTACAAGGAAATTTACATTTTCCTTTTTGTCCAGGGGCTTCACTTTCACTAGTTGATGGTGTATTCTCAACATGATCGTCAGAGGTTGATGACACCGGATTGTGCAAACGAGGAGACCAGTCCCTTAAGATCCGAGGGATGCAAGGACAATCTCGATGATAGTGGTCTCCTTTGCAAATGACACATGGCGATTTAGGCCTGGACGGTGCAATGTGTGGATTTTTGCTAGACGATGCCTGTTGCCCCTTTTCTCCTTTGGCTCCTTCTTCTTCTTCTCTTTCCTCTTCTTCTCCTTCTTCTTCTCAGTTACTTGATTTTTGGCTTTACCAGCTTCATCAAGCGAAGAGGAAGGAGGAGAGGGAGAATTGGACGAAGTAGAAGGTTGGGGGGTAATTCTGGTATCGTTTAGTTGCTGACTTGATTGTTCAGGAATCACGGTGTTCTGAACGATAGAGGTCAAGAAGAGCCATACAGGCAGGCCGATTGTCAATCCCGGAAGTGACAATGTGGCCATATGAGGTGCACCAACATCTCCCCAAGAGGAGAAAGGACTAGGATTTCCCCCAAGGGGAACTCCTTGGTTGGCGGACTCCATTTTTCTCAACCTAAGACCAACGTAGGAAAGGTGATGTTTATTCCGATTAAAATAAATTTTAGACGCTTCGACACAACTTGTTTTTTCAATTTTTAAGAGTCAAGAAAAAACAAAAGATGACTCTAGTCGCCTTCGATTTTTAATGAGCTTGAAGTGACAAGTGCTCAGATGGACCTTTTCCTTTAAGAAGTCTGAAAAGGAATGAAAGAGACTACTCTGGAAATCTAGACAGAGGGATTACCAAACCAATCGCAAAACTGCAGAATACTTTTTACGGTACGGCAGTCAATCTTCCTGAATGCTGTGTTCAGTGAATTGCGATTGATAGGGCGGTAGACACGGCTTCCTATGGATAAAGGATAAAGCCTATTGTGGTCTCCAAATATATACTCGACGGTACGTGGGAGCACAAGTCTGTACTGGCACTTATCGTCTCAAAGTGGAGGAATCACCAAACCAGCAATGAAAACAATAGTTACCAGGATTTACGACGCCGGAATACGTCTCTAGCCTAGACTTCTAAATGTTGTGCGTTAGGTTCCAAAGCGTTTTTAGATTCATTAAATTTATTTTACAGTTGATCTTGCTTAAGAAATTTTCCTTTCAGGTTCACCGCGTGATGTAGATATACAATTCCTAAAATGCAATCTAAGATGATAAACAATCGTTTAATCTTCTTTTTGCAATGAAAATCCTAGCTACTAAGGAAAGAGAGACGATATTCTTTCAACATAGAGCAGAGAGCACACACTATATGCACTATCCTAAATCAAACCAACAAATAGTCTAAATGCAAATGCACATGCATGTATTTTTTTCAGCCTTCTTAATGTGTGAATGATAAAAAGAAAGCTAAGCGCAAATCTGAATTATTTTTCAAAGCGACATTACTAACAAGTTTCTTTTCAAGACAAAATGAAGACAATGACGACACTTTGTTATTTGGAATTGAAAACTTGCTTTTGACACTTGAAAAACTATTAATTCAAATCAAATACAAGAGTAACAGTGTAATCGACTATCAAGAACAATCGGATTCTCTTCTATGACTGAAAACGACACTTGCGACACTTCCAGATCAAGAAACGACAGTTCAATTACGCTACTTCTTTGTAAAAGAGAACTGAAAATGGCTCACAATACATAAAAAAATTTACAGTTCTTTGCACAATAGAGGCGGAATAATGGCAAGGAAGGGAGTTTCCAACAGAGGTATACTGATTACGGACAGCAAAACTCCTGAATAGAGCTGAAAAGAGTGAAAAAACCAAAGTCTGAAGGCAAAATTAGCCCTTTTTGATCAGCGCACTTGTTACACAGGGATTCGATTATGCATCCCACCTACAACACATGGGAAGTGCGATGCATACTGATATCCTGGAAGAGAGGGTGCGATGGTACAGTGTGAGACTTTTGATCCAGTTCTTGATCACAGTTTGCAGCACAGTTCAGGGATTTGGGCCGAGCAAATGGTTATCAGTAAATAAATCACAGGGGTAGATCTAAGGAGGTTACTAGAGCCATCATAAGGGCAATTAGAGAGCTTGTAAATCAATTTTTCAGTTCATAAACAAAACCTGGAGATAGACTGAAGCAGCATTGATCTACTTTGCACTTGCATAGCAAATGCAGTTCGAAGGCTAGCTGGCTTGACTTCAAGCTCCGTCTGTAAGTTTATAAAGCAAACAAATATAGAAAAACAAACAATCTATTCGCTCCCCAGTGGAGTCGCCATTTTGTTATCGGGAAATCTAGTGTCTATGCAGAGCTTCTAGTCCGACTAAGGCTGGTAGCTACCTTAGAAACAAACAAACTAAAACCACTTTCGTTTTCCTTTATGAGAAGTAGATAAGAGGGGAAAGAAGGAGACCAACCTCTGTCTTGCGCTTGGTTCCTTGCTTGATTCCTCTCCCTTCTGATAGATCTTTGCCACTCGCTTCCTCGTCTACCCAGCTTCAAAGAGCACCTGTGGAGTCAAAGCAACATAACACTATCCAAGAACAGAGATATACTATCATAAACAATATAGGACCAGATATATATTGACCACACAAATGCATATATCATCAATCATACAAGAAAGTGGAGGAAAACTTGAATAGCTTTATTAATAATCAAGAATAGCAAAGCGGATTACAACCAATTGTTCTAACCCAGCGTCATCCTCTCAGCAAGAAAGCCCTTCTTCACCTCATGAAAAGCTTAGATCACCCAACACTATGATGTTACACCAAGAAACTAGCAGCACTTCCTTACAAGATACAAAATTCCCTCCTCTGGATCTCTGGGATGAGGGATCCATATATAGATGTTTGCAAGGGGGGTGAGTTAGCTTTTGAGATTTGATTAGTGTCCTCTCTCTGATAGTTCTTGATTCCACTTGGAGATTGATGATCTCTTACTCATCCCTGGGCGAATGCAGAGAGGCAAGTGTCACAGGAGAAGTTTCTGGAAGATTCCATGATCCTCCACCTCACAGATTGACCCTGCCATTTGTCCACTCTCGCCCATCGCACCCTATAGAAGGGCTTTTCAGTATGCATCGCACCTCCCGTGCGCATTTAGGTGGGATGCAACGCACTTTGACCATGGAGCAGGTGAGATGGTTCAATTTTGACCAGTTCTAAGTAGTTTTTCATGGAGAACTTCTGGGAGATGATGTAATCAGCTGACCTTGTTCTTCTAGGGGTTGGAACAACACTTTTAGGGACTTAGGAGTCCTTGGTTTATGGACATTTATGATTGGGGTTGCAGTGCCCAAAAATGTTTATAACACCTGGGTCATGCCAAAAGTGCATTTCTCCAAATTGGCACATAACTTGTGTTGCCGCAGTGTTTGGAGAACCTTTCGGATGTGGTGGAGGTGCTCTCCCCAACTTTGGCTAAAGATCAAGATGCCATCCAAGTATACCACTACAAATGAGTTGGTGAATGGCTGCAAGATGTCATCCATTAGCCTCATGAAGGTTGCAGGAGCATTCGTCAATCCGAAAGGCATAACCAACCATTCAAAAAGGCCCTCCTTAGCTTTAAAGGCAGTCTTCCACAGATTGGAGGGTTCAATTGGTACCTGGTAATATCCTGACTTCAAATTGATCTTGTTGAAATGTTTTTCCCCCTTCAGTTGGTCTAGGATGTCATCAATCCGTGGGATCGGGTACCTATTACAAACAGTGATCTTGTTCAGCGGCCGATAGTCAATACAGAGTCTCCAAGTCCCATCCTTCTTCTGTACCAACATGATCGGGCTCCCACAGGGCGATGAACTCGGACAGATGTGACCTTTTTGCAACAGCTCCTAAATCTGCCTCTTGATTTCATCGTTCTCCAGCATGGAGCGCTGATAGATTGGTCCATTGGGTAGTGGCGCACCTGGGGTCAGATCGATGGAGTGCTTGACCTGACAGTGCAGAGGAACCCTTGTGGGGGAGGTGAAGATGTCCTTGTACTCCTCCATGACCTTGCCCATCTGTAGTTGTCGTGCGGAGGGGCCTTGTCTGGAGGTTGTGGCCACCGTATTCTTCTTTCCTTGAGGGCGTATCATCAGAAAGACAAATTTCCCAATTTTGGAAATGATCCTACTGCATTTTTTTGCAGTAACCAAAGAGATGGTGGTAGGAGGTGCTACCTCTGGTATCCTATACAACTTATTTCCCAAAGTAACAATAACAGCACCGGACCTTGATTCATACACAACATGTCGCTTCCACAAGTATGGTTGTCCTAATAATACATCACAAACATCAAGGGGAGAAACGTCACACAATACCTCATCGTGAAGGGTTTGATGTTGTATGGAAGGCGACACTGCTAGCTTACGCGAAGATCCCGTCCTTGGTGAAGCCTCCCGATGGTGTACAGTTGTGGATGTGCTATGGTCAGTAAGCCCAACCGCTTCATGACCTCTGCCGAAATGAGGTTCTTTTGGCTCCCGATGTCGACAATGAACTGTAGCAGAGAGCCCTTTACGCACATCTGGGAGTGGAAGAGATGCTCCTCCTCTTCTAGATCTTCAATTCCTCCTTATGTATCTTCGTGGTGGCAATGGTGGAGTTGGGCTCCGCATCAATAATCTACTTCCCTTTGTCATCCCCCTTGTCAGGTTTTGACTCAGAGTCAGAACATGCATTTGATTCTTAAACCCTTAGCTCGGCCACTAGTGACTACTTGGCCCGACACTCACTTGTGTTGTGAGTGGAGCTCTTATGGAACTCACACCACTTTCCCGTGTCCTTTTTCGGCTTCGCCACGCTGTTCTTTTCTTGCAGCTTTGGCGGGTTGTCTTGGGCCACCCCGCCTTGGCTTTGTCATTTGTTCTGCAGTTTTGGGGCACCTTTCCCTTGCTTTGGATTCTCAAATCCAAAGTCTCGCTTCTTCTATTTAAACTTTTGCTCGATCTTAACGGCATATTGGTATGCCGTGTCAAGTGAGGAGATGTTCAAGAATTCTATTTCTTCTTGGATGTACTTGTGTAGGCAGCCATGGTATTTGAGTTCCAAATGCTGCTTTGAATCCTTGATACCCAAATTTGTGCGAAGGGTATGGAAAATATTGGTAAACTTCGGCATGTCATGGTCCCTTCCTTGCTGCAGTGTGGTCCACTTTATGTATTGATCCTCATAGCTTCCAAGAGGGTAGTACTGCTCCTTGATGGGAGTCTGGAATGAATCCCAAGTGGGTGCAGCTGAAAACAGTGAGGTTGTACTTTCATCCTTCTACTCGCAGTAGGTTTCCCACTAGTCCTTGACGTGGGGGGTAGCTTTGAGAAGAGCGAAAGTAATCTTTTCCCAGCCAAAAAAATTATGAACAAAAAAAAACCCTTCTAGCATATTTAACCATTTATCTATGGCATCTGCATCTATCCGACCCTCAAGTATGGGAATGTCAAAATTAACTTGTACCTTAAAGGGTGTGGTGCTTCCAGAGTAGCTGCTGGAACTAGATGTGTTGCCCCTGGGTAGCCATTGAAGGATCTGGGCAAGGTTGTCCATCATTGTGTTCCTTTGTCGCTCGAGGGCCTCTTCGAGCAAGATTTTGATAGGATCTCCTGCCCCCTCGTCTTTCTTTTCATCCGCCATGGGAGGCCGTTGGGATACGTATTTAAACAAGAATGCAACAGATTACAGATATAACCAGAAAGACAAAGATTCCGCAGAAATAATACTTCATTTCATTACTGTAAAATACTGAAATATGCTTACAAACATAAATGGAAATAAACTAGCTAGGTTGATGGTAGCTTATCTCTGAGAAGAGATGTTGTGGCTACATGCCTCTGAACTGTCTTACAATGAGGCTCAAAGGCCTATTTATTGTTGAGAAACAATGGAGAACCCTAAACATCCAAAAACCTAACCCTAGAAGATGAAACGCCAAACGGTGGTCCTCATTTGGGTAAATTGGTCATCAACTTCCCGGGGTCGTAACTTTGGCATACGATTTCCATTTGACCCGCACAATATCTCGTTAGAAATATCTATCTAAGAACTACCACTTTGGGAAGAGCAACATCGGTCCATGGACCTATGTTACTCCTATTTTTCCCAAAAAAATTCGTTTAGGGCCTCAAAACGACTCCGAAAGTTGAGGACCCGAAAAACTACTAAAAATAGTAAACTATGCTACAATTAAGGAAACTAAAATGATGAAAGAAACAATGGTGGGGGTCCAAGTGGACTTGGTGGGTGGCCACCAATATCCACCTGGATCAGGTATTGCCCTGGCCTGGAGTTTATATCTTCTGTTAATTGTCTTTTTGTGATCTTCATGGTTTATGGAATTGGTAATTGTTTGACGAAAAGAACTAGGTATAGTGATGGTATTTAGGCCCATGTGGTGATTCTTGTCCTCTGAATCTAGGAAGTTATCAAAGCATAAGGTATGGACCACACTGATATTATACTTATCGACATTACAAGTCCTTTTAGGCTTGGTGGGGTTAACCGACAGAGCATTACTGTCATTGTAATCAAATATCACCATTTATTTATGAGACTTCTTGGGCGCAAAGTTAAGTTCATTGAACCAAAAGCCAATGTGTCAAAATTACTCTACTTTGGGGTCTTGAGATCACTACTGAAATTCTCTGCAACCTTTTCATTCCACTTGATTCCCTCATTATAATATAAATCACCAAAATCACTCTTCCTTGTTGCAAAAGAAATGTTGGTTAATGGAGTTAGGTTGGTAACCGAAATCCTAACATCCTCCCTATTATTAAAGGGTGTCACAATTCCTCTGTTAATAATACATTATCCATTGAATATCCCAACAATGTGACCTTGTCATTAACCTTAGTCTCCTCTACAAGCATTTCCTTCTCTATTCGAGAAGGAAAATCCAATTGCTGCATGATCCCTTCCGCTAATGGATGTAGATATAGTTGAATTCTAAATTCATAAAGCGCCTATTTAGCTTCGAATCAATCAAAAACTGAAGAGGGAAATTTCATGGAGTGTAAACAATGTATTTAAGAAGTCTAGGATAGGGGACTGCACTTTGGCGCAATGGAGGTAAAATATTAGGAAGATATTTTTTGATGTGATGAGGGGATATTACAATGTTTCACGTCATATTTATTATGGCTGGAAAATCAAGTAATATGTGCCATTGTGAAAGGATAGGCAAGAAGTCTTGAAAGAAAGATTTGGCATAACTTAGGATGCATGGAAGTTACCCTCAAACCTATTCCTTTGAAAAAACATCCATCATTCAATGGAAACAAGAATTAATCCTACATTCCTATTGACCATTACAGTAGTAACTACTAAGACAAGAACACAACATGACTAGATGGTACAGGGGGTTTTTAAGGAGAATTTAGCACCTACCAAATTGCTTTGATCAGAAATGTTGTCATGTCCCTCTATTTTCTCTGTTTTGCTACAATGAGGCCGCTTCAATTGTGCTATAATCACATATGTGGATGAACATTTTGTATTACCTCTACAATAGAATTTAACGATAAAAATACCATAGTTTCCACTCATATCCAAACCAATTTCACTAATTATTTTGACATGGGAATCATTTTCGGCATCTAAATAAATGCACATGAATCTCCTTGATATAGACTTATTTTATGGGCATCCTTTACAAGCCCACCTAAAGAACATTGTAACTAGGGTTGTATCATAGGTAGGATCTACCATATGCATATTTTGAAGCATATCCTTGGTTTCCTCTTCCTGTAATATTTCCACAAGCGATGGAAGTACATGTTCCAATAATTTTAGGGGCATCACATGTAAGCTCCCGCATAAAATATTATGTTTCTCTTTAATACTGCAATGTTTGTGTGTGAGCGGAATAACCTCATTCTCCTCATTGAGAAAATACTTTTCAATTGTTTCTAATATTTGGTCAGCATGTGCACAAAGATTGTGGTAGAATTCAGATGCACTGAACTAACCCCAGCATTATGATTGTTTTCTATAAGGTGACAAAAATCATTAAATTGAGTTTCCTCTGGAGCATTCTTATTAACAAATGTAATACCCTCCTTAACCTTCTGATCAATAACTAGGAAAACATATTTATCCTCTACAATAGTATGAAAAATGCAAACTTCTACAAGGAGCTATAAACAATCATTAAATGAGGACAAATTTGAAAAAATATCTTGAAAATTGTATTTTTCATGCCTCCTCTGCAGTTTCCTTTAATTCCTTTCTGATTGCATATGCATGTGCATTATCTGTTAATTGGAAATAGAACCACCACATCAACATTATTATTAACATGATTATTTGTGGCTAAATGTGACTTGTTGCACATATTCATACAACAATCCAATCTACTTGAACTTTGCCCACTCTTCCCATTGTTGTAGTAACCTTTAAAGATAGTAATCCTTCTTAAGAGCCTACTACTTGTTTGTTATCGTCTCTTAAAAAATCTTCCATATCAAATAAGATGCTCTTTTCTTTCAGCCAGGTAAATACAACCTCTTGAATCAACTTTTTCTTTGCCACTATTTCATGCATACACTTTATCATATCCTAACATTCATCAAATGAAAGATAAGAGGTAAGCCATGGAATAAATTCTTCCATCAGGTTCATAGGGATGTTACATATGAACTGCTACAGTAGTGCACCTGTTCTTCAATTGAAGATTGTTGTATAAGCAATGGAAAATCATGTTCCTCTTCTTTTGACATATGTTTAAAAATAGATGTTTGAATGGATTTCGTGCAGCAAATAAGTTCCCAGTGAAATTTCATTTAACCATGGTCATTATCCTTTAAGGTTGAAATTAATAATTCAAAAACATAATCAAACATGTCATCCCCTTTATTCTCCAAACAATATGTGTGAGCCACATTCTTTACACGCATATCAAGAGCTTGAAAGATGAACTTTCACATATTGATTGGATTTGAATGAGGAACTTGATGTAATATTACTATTATTATTGATTTCCAAGCTCCATGGCGACATAGAAAAAACTTCCTTTCATGAAAATGGCTTATTCATGGACAAAATTTGGTGATGCGTATTCCATTTTAAAGAGTTTTTCTAACTAATTCACATGAATGATTGTGAAAAAAAGAATAAAAATAAAGGGGGATCCAAAATTTTTAAATGTACATGGTAAAATTTGTCGAGGTTGTTATAAGGTATACAACACATGGTCATATATAATCAAACCATGGTTAACCATAGTGAAATAATGGTAATCATGGTCAACAATTTTTAGTCCATGGTCAACCATCATCAACATGTTCAACCATGTTCAAGATAGCTAGCCACAGTCAATATTGTCAACCATAGTCTACCATGGTTAAGGTGGCCAACTATAGTCAACCATGGGTAGTCATGGTTTACTATTTTTAACCATGTTTAGCATGATAAACCATGGTCAACCCCATTCAATCATAAGCAACATATTCAACCATGGAAAATCATAGTTAATGATACTTTGCCATAGACAACTTTAGTTTAGTGTGGACATCATGGTCTACATGGTCAACATTTTTAAAATGATTAATCATAGTCACCCATATTAAACATGGGCATGATAGGAAACCATGGATGAGAACATTCATTTATACATAAGTGCTTATAACCCTATCTCCACCCTCAATCGACCATATGTTGGCCATAGTCAAGCATAGTCTAACAAGCTGAACCACGGTCAAACATGGTGAACACGTTTTAACATAGCAGGCCTTGCTCAGTGTCATTGAACATGGTCAACCTAGTCAACCATGTTCAACCAATGTCACCTGAAGTCAACCAAAGAAAACCATAGTCAATCATAGCCATCCATATTCAACCTTCTTTTCAATGGTTGACTATGTAAAACCATGGTCAACCATTGTCAACATGGCCACCTAATGTTAACCATGGGAAACCATGCTCAACCACATTCATTCATAAGGAACATGGTCAAGAATGATCAACTATGGTTAAACATGTTGATGAAAAATAAATGTCATCATAATTTGATACACAAGAAACAACGTCATAATGTGATGAAAATCAAATGTCATTGCAATTCGACAAGAAAATGATGTTACAATTTGACAAAAAAAACCACTGAAAACCATGGTTGATCATGTTTATAAACTATGTCAACCATGATCTTCCCTTGGTTCATTGAAGTTAAACATGGTCAACCATGGTCGTATGTGGTTGAGAAAAGTCAATGATAAAAATCAAGACTAACCATGGTCAGGATGGCCAACCATGTTCAAGATGGCCAACCATAGTCAACATGGGCATCATGGTCAATCATGGTTGACCATCATCATCTATAAGTATATGCTAACAAGCATGGTCTACAATGTTTATCCATAGTCAATCATATGTTTACCATCATGAACCATGGTCGAATCACATCAACTGTGGTCAAACATGGTCAAGCAAGCTCAACCATGGTCAAAGCATGGGGGATTCACCTTGTTGACCAATATCTTACCAAATTCATTCATAAAGGGGGTTTTTAAATTGTAAAAAAATAGAGTCAATAGATTGTAGGTATTAGGGGAGGGATGTGGAGTAGAGGGAAATTATAGGTATTTGAGCATATACAAGGGAATATTCAATGAAAATAGGGGATATATATTAAAAACAGGGGTTACTTTTATTAGAAAGTTGTATTAGGAGGGAATTCAATAAAAGAATTTTCGGAGGTTTTAATCAAAATCTAATGATACTATGGTATTCTCTAATATCCTATGAATGTAGGCACTATATGTTGAGAAATGACAACAAGAAATTTCAGTTTAAATTTGTCCTTGAATTTAAACTATGAATTAAAATCGAATTCTATTCTCATAGCAACTTGTAAATAGTTAATTAAGTTTAATTAACTTAATTAGCTTAGTAATTTTGAGTTGGAAGTCTTTTTGAAGTCATATATATGTTATCCCTAAGTTTTAGGGGTCCATGATGAGTTTAATTGTGAGTTGTAATTAGATAAGTCAGTTTATTGAGTTAAGTTAAGTTAAATTAGTTCCAAACTATTTATGGAACTAATAGAGAATTAACAATCAGTTGGTGCATTAGTGCATCCACAAGTGTCCCTCTAGTTAACTGAAGATTATCTCATCATAAACTCATGCATGTCAATTTTGAGAAAGACCCAGTTGAGAATAGAGTCCAGGGACAGTGTACTATCAGTTGTATGATTTATTGAGTTGTATAGATCATGCATGCAATTAGAGATGGACCTATGTTTGGATTGCACAGTTTTGAAAGCATGAATTCCCTTTAAATACAGGTTATTCACCTTAAGAATTGCACAAGGAAATAGAGGCTTGGAGAGCTGCAGAATTGGATAAGTGTTAGTCAAGAGCTTTCTTGTGAGCTGAGAGAGTTGAGAATACTTGTGCGGAATTGTTCTAGTGAGAACAAGCTTTGTATCTTCACTCATATTTCTGAAATATGTAATATAGATAGCAGGGTTTTGAGTAGTTTCTTTCCTCATATACATCTTATGTTATGTGCCATTGATTTATCTTCTACTTGTTCATATGGTTTTCATCGATTTATTCGCTTCCGTTGGTTGAAAGTAGAAATAGATTCTTGTCCTATTCTTTAGTACATTGCATGAACTTGTGAATCTACAGGATTTTCTACACTATAACATAGGCTGAAACCTTATGATTTAAACATGGTCATGAGTTTCAACCATAGTCAACGTTATTAAACCATTGTAAACCCTATAACATTCATTGTCAACATGCAAAACATAGAATACCATCTTCATGGTCAACTATAACTTTACCATATTTAACCATATTCAACCATGTTTAAACATGGTCAAGCAAGCTTAAATACGGTCAAACATGGTCACAAAGTTTAGCCATAGTCAACCTTGTTTAGCAATGTAACATAAATACATTATTACATTAATGGTTGACCATGGTCAATCATGGTCAACCTTGTCAACCCTCTTCAACCATTAGTGTAACATTAATGTAAACAATAATGTAACATCAACCATGCTCAACCACAATTGAGAAACATTAATCATAATGCTCAACATTAATGTAGCATAAATACAATGTTATTTTAGTCAACCAAGGTCAACCCTAATAAACCATGGTTAACCTTGTCAATGAAGGTCAACTATGGTCAAACTTCTCAAACCTCTTCAACCATAGTTAACTATCATCAACCCTCAAAAACCCTTGGCAACCATGGTTAACTATGGTGAACCCTCATCAACAATTTTTAACCATAATTAGACAATGTCAACCATAGTCAACCATGGTCTACTAATATGTGCCATGCATGTCGATTATCAACTAGTACAACCACATCAATAAAGTGGTTGATATACATCGACGAGCATCATTTTATACCTTTCATATTCCAATCGATGCCCTTATGAGTGGAAAATGACACTTTTCATCATATATCAATTACTTTATTTATGTGGCTGTGCTAGTGTAAAAGAATTTCAGAAATATTAAGAAACACATACACACTCACACACACATTTTTCCAGAGGTGGTAAAACATATCATAAGTTAGTTGTCAACTAGTACTAAGGAAAAATATCAATTAAAGAGTACAATTTGAAAATTATAATACAATAAAAGTAAAAAATCAATGTCAAAGTTTTGTTAAGGCTTCAAATTTATTTTTAATTTTCAATGAAATTTAAATTAAATATAATATGAGTTGGCAGAATTCTGATTACCTATGCGTGTTAATTTTGAATAGGGTTTTCATAATTTTAATTTAATTATGAATAATTATTAAGTGGATGGTAGGGATGATGTAACAACGCTGCTGAAAATTCCATGTAATAAAAGTTAATAAAGGAAAACCAATAACCACGGGTGATGGGACACTTATTCCAAGCTGAATGTTGGGAAAAAACATAGTGATGGGAATCACTAATGGTTGATTAATGGCCAAGGGAAATGGCTAAGGCTTTGGAAAGGCCAAATCACATTTTGGCACATTTATTTATGAAAATAATGGAAATTAGGAGAAAAGGGAGGTTAGAGGTCACTGGTTGCACGTCAAGAGGAAAATGAAGAAAATAGAGGCCTCATTAATAAAAGGCTTTTGAGGATAAGTTCACAGACTTTTTTCAGTTCAATTTTGGAGCTCTCTGTCTATTCTCTCTCTCATACCCTTGGAAACTTATAGTTTTCTTGGAGCACTCTTCAAGAGTGTGGCATACTTGGAGTTTTGGAGCAAGAAGGCAAAGGAAGAGTAGGAAGGCACAAGAGGACATTGAGATAAGAAACTACAATGGGTTTTTCTTGCAGGTACCGAGTTGCATGCATGTTTTCCTCACTAGTTTTGGCATGCATGGCATAGGCATGTGGTTTATTGGTTATGATCTATCACTGGCATGGATGATTGCCTGGATTGACAATGAATTTGACTAGTCTTGCCATTTCCTAGATAGCCATAGTATTATGGGTTTATTTCTTTATTTTTCTTGTTGATTCTCATGTTTCCTTTAGCTTCGGTTGAGTTACTAGTTCCTAGAGCCTTGGTTGGAAAAATGCTCTGGAGCCTTGTAACAACGTGGGTTGAGTTACTAGTCCTAGAGTCTTGGTTGGACAAATGCTCTGGATCCCTTCGCCAGAAGAAAAAAGGACATTGGTGAGGGTCAAAAAATGTCACCATAAGCTCATTGGTGACAGTCAATAGAGCCTTCGTCACTAAAAACTGAACGCCACCAAAGGTGGCATTGCCAAAAATATAGTTTTTTTGGTTACATTCAAGGTCCGTCACGAATAATGCTTTATAATGACAGATAGTGACCATCATCATTTCATATGAGCAATAGTGACGGATCTTAGCCTCTGTCACCACAAAACTGAACATCACCAAAGGTGGCATTGTCAACAGTATAGGTGTTGTGGTGACATTCAAGGTCCATCATGAATAATGATTATAATGATGGACAGTGACCATCACCATTTCATACGAACAACAATAATTTATTGTGATGGACGTTTCATGGAAGTCACTATTGATGCATATATATATGGCGACATTTGTTGACCATCACCATTTCATATTTTTGTGAGGGTCAAAAAATGTCACCAAAAGCTCCTTGGTGACAGTCAAAAGAGCCTCTGTCACTAAAAATTAAACGTCATAAAAGTGTTGTGGTGACATTCAAGGTTTGTCACGAATAATAATTTTAATGACAAATAGTGACCATCACCATTTCATATGAACAACGAAAATTTATGATGATGGACCTTTCATGGCCATCACTATTAATGCATATATAAGGTCGCAATTGTTGACCGTCACCATTTCATATTTTGGTGACAATCGAAAAATGTCACCACAAGCTCATTGGTAATGGTCAAAATAGTCTTTGTCACAAAAAACTAATCATCGTCATTCTATATGAATATCAAGGCATGATGGAATCAAGCCACCAACCTCCTTCTTGAAAAGTAGGTGCTCTTCCATTGAGATAGCACCCTTTAAAGAATTATCCTTTAAAAAATTAGACTTTGAAACTTTATACGCTTTAAATTCTACAACCTTCAATAAATTATAAAACTTTGTAAAGTCTTGGAAAATGCTTTTCTAAACAAGCAAAATAACATCAAAGTTGCAAATCCCTACCTGACGGTTATGAAAGTTATGAAAAGTGGTCAGAGGGAAAAATAGTTATGTATAAGATATTCAATTAGAAGTGAAACTTTGAAGAAATTTATAGCCTATAAATGACCTATAATTATCAAACCTAAAATTTGCAATTACACCAAAAATTGATTTCTCACCTTGTGAGTCATGTAAATCTGATGAGATAGCATAAAAATATGCCTCTAAAAGAATTCTTTGCATGCCAAAAGTAAAAAAAAATGAGTATATATGACGCAATTATGAATAATAAGCTGCTTGCTTGAATCTGTTTGCCTATGGGGTGTAGAAAACTAATTGGGAGTGTTTCTCATTATTAATTAATTCAAGATGTCAAAATACAATGATCAATAATAAAGATCCTGAAATGTAACCACTAAACAGATGTTAGAATTGTAAGCACAAACTTTAGCTAATATCTTTAGTGCACACTAGGATACACAGGAAAAAATAACACCAACACTCTTTAATTAATTAATTAATTAATACTACAATTTCTTTAGCACTTAACAGATTATATTAATAATTCACAAGTTCCAAATGAACATGGGATTGATAACTACATGCATAGTTTCTAATTTATCTCTTAAGAAATTAGAAGGTAATTGAAGAGCCTACCATAGGACAAAAATGCAATAGAGAAGCATAAATCACATTAGTATAAAGTACAAGGATATAAAGAAATTTAAAAAAAAATAATAATAATTGCAAGGTCACCAAAGCACTTATTTTCACCTTGTAGCAAAACCATTCCATTCCATACATTACCATAGTTATCTCATCATTACTAGTTTTCATTTCCATTTCCATCTCATTCTATTTTCTTTCCATTCCATATCCATCCTTGTTCATTTTAATAACTTTCCATTAACCCCTATCCACTAAAGAAAATTTTCCACTTAAATGCTCACCAACAAGAAAAATCTGCACATTCCTTTTATTTCTACAGGGAGGCTACATGATTGAGGAAAAGCTACAAGTCATTGAAATTTTCATAGTCAAGCCTTAAGATTTTAAATAGAATATCCTAGAGGCATGACTCATACTCAACAAAAAATGAAAATTTGGAGTACCTCAACTTCTACATGGTACCTTGTACCTCCATAGGAACCCCTACAAGTAGTCATGTAGAAGTTTCAACCAGTGTTGATAATATCGTTGATATATCAACGATATTTCAAAATATAGCGATATTTTCAGAAAAATGATATATCACCGAGTAAATATCGCAATATTTTCCGTTTTGCAAATATCGTTATATTTTCAAAATATCAGCGAAATATTGCGATATTTTGAAAATATCGGCTATGTTAATAAATCTGAAAAATAAAATAAATATATATATATGTGTGTGTGTGTGTGTGTGTGTGTGTGTGTGTGTGTTTTCTGATATTTTCTCCGATATTGCTGATAATATGTTTTCAGGACCCTCACTGATATTTTGTCGATACTGATATTTTCAACACTGGTTTCAACATATAAAATGCAACATTGTACAATAGTAGAAATTACACCATTATTCACTTATCCAACACCTCTAGGAATGATTCTACTTTGATGCATCCCTTTACTAATATTTTTATACAATGTCATTTAGTTGTATTTACGCAATTTTTTTTTATCATGAAATTTTATATAAAAAAAGGAGAGCTCGGCACTCTAGCTTGAGTCAAGTGGGTCCCATCTATTACACGTAAGAAGTGATAGGAGAAAATTATATAAATGTTCTCTTGTAATTGGTAGAGATACCATAGTCATATGAGACATCAACAATACTCATCCAAAAGGTGACACAATGCCATATCACCAATCGAGGATAAAGGAGAAAAAAATAGAGTTTAACCAAAGAGATCATTAAGTAAAGTGCATGGAAAAATAAAGAAAATACATGACTAAATGTTATGATTATATTCTTGGTGTTGATCCAATTCATTTTCACCACCCTTTTTTCTCAACCATGCCTACATGTCATTTCACTTCTCCTCATCAATTTGCTACAAGAAGAATAATTCTTTCTACAGTATTAGCTACATGAATGACTATAAGATTGCAATGATCTATAAGAAACTCCAGATAGGAAGCACAATAAGCTCAATAGAAGAAAACCACAACAATGTAAAGTCATTTGGTTTTGTTTTCCCTCTTCTTTGACTTTTTTTTTTTTAATTCTTCTACTACAATTGTTGCTAGAATGCATATGTTGATTGTTCAAAATTTAGAACCCTTCCTATAAGAATTTCCATAAATAGAAGTACAATATGCTAACCTCAAGTTTATAAGGCAAGGAAAAACAAAGACAAAATAGCAGGATAACCCCCTTTCTTTCCAAAAACAACCTTCTATGTGTTCTATAGAATGGGGGTAGGGTTTAATGGAAGAGAACCCACAAACGTTGCTAGATTTTATCAGAATATTAGGGTTGTAAACATTTTTTAGAGAAATCGATGGTTGGGTATTTTTAGAAGAGTTTATGATGATGATGATGTGGCCCTTGAAGTTTCCTCAACTTTCAGAACTACAGGGGCGAAATATTAAGTGACCACAGTGAGAGGATTAACGATTTGTATCAATGAGGAGACAATTGATAGAATCACATGCATTCCTCAAGGCTTACCATGGGATAAGGAGGAGAGGCAAGATGCCACTCTTGCTAAAAAATAATTTTTTTCTTGGATAATAAGGAATTTATAGAGGATAAATATGGATTCAAAAGCAAGAGTTTTCCATCTCCCTAGAATGAAGTTGCATACCACATACTGAAATACATCTCTTATGATGGGAGATTTAGTGTGGTATTTTCATATCAGTTGAGACTACTATATCAACTTAGACACCAATATCACTAAAACCATCTCAAAATATAAGCATTTTTCACTTCCTTTTACAATCATTAAATGAGATGAGTGATAAGGTGAAAGGCAGGAAACATGAGTCTTTGGACCATCATGGGCTTATTAAATTGATTATTTATGATGCCTTGTGTTACACAAAAATATCGTCACCATGATTATTTGCAGTCAGTATGGATCTATCATCACTTGTACTGACCTCCTAAGCAAGTCTCAGACCTCAGCTCTTCAAGTCAAGCTTTGAAAATGAGAGAAAGACATTGAAAATCAATAAAGCTCTGGTTCCGCACTTTCTCTCACTATTGCCTGCGGTCCCGCACCTTCTGTTTACAAAAACTGCGGACCTGCCCGCTCTGTCCCTAAAGGTGTGGGTGCGGACCCCTGTGAAAGTCAAAAAGGCGCAAGTTTATTCTAAAAAACTCACTTTGGGTTAATTCTAGATGATTCTAGAAGGAATTTTGACGTGGATTGGCCGCTCTTAGGTGGTTCATGCATCCCAAAAGAGAAGGAGCTAATCCCTTGATGAGAGGAGCTATCCCTTTGAAGGAGGGCTTTATCCCTTTGAAGGAGGACCTAGTAACTTCCCTCCATTGCACTATAAATTTAGGCATTGGGCTGGTTGCTAGGGAGGTTAGAAGCTGAAAATTTTTGAGGGTAAATGCTGGTGAAATTAAGACTTCCTAGTTGAGCTTGAGAGGAGAGATCACATACCTTTTTGGCTTCATTGGGAAGAGAGTGAAACTTGTCAAAGTAGAGGAGACTTCTTGCTGGACCCTGGGAGGAGCTTGTATAGCGTCAAGGCACAAGTTGTAAAGTTCTTCTTTGATTTGAATTAATACAATCAGATTCATTTTTTTCAACAAATTGTCTCATGTCATTTGTTTCATGAATTCCTTGACTTTCATGTTAAATATGTTTTATGATATTGGCTTTTCAGGTGCTATTTAACTTGTTTGCTTGTTTCTGTTTGCAGATTCGCGATAAGGGAGCTCATTCGGATCGAAGGAGCGAAGGCTTCCACAAACTTGCGTTGGACCCAAGGTAGGCCTAAAACACTTGTTTGCCTTTGTTTATAAATGCATATTTAGAGAAAGATAGTTTGTGATTGGTTTGCTTGTCATTAGGTCTTCTTTAGATCCTAGGAAGGTCTATCTTGTCCGCAAGATCGACTTATTCCGTGTGACAAAATGGCGACTCCGCTGGGGACTTGATTTTTTCCTTGTTTTTACTTTGACCTAAGAAACTGTGTTTTTGTTTCTGTTTTTGGCTTGTTGTGTGTGGAATTGGGTGGAAATTGTAGATCCAGGGTTATTTTTCGTTTTTCATAACTTTGGGAGAGGACCGCACCCTAGCCTTTTGACACAGTGCGTACTTATCCGCACTTTTTCTTTTAGCACAGAGTGGTACCGCACCTATGTTAACTGTGGGATTGCGGACCCTGTCAAAATTTTGAAAAACCTAAGATTTCCTCTGTTAGTCAGCTTAGTTTTTGTTTAGAAGTTATTATCCACTGCCCAGATCTGCATGTAACCTGTCAGAAGCTTTCCTTAGGTTGATTTCATTGGTGTTAGAGTTTTAGGTGAAATTCCTAGGAGTTTTGCTTGTTGGGTTTGTTTTTCATTTTGGTCTTGTAGTATCTTTGAGCTTAGGAGCTGTAGGGACCTCAGATCACCTTGGTTTCTGCCAGCCTTCTTATGAGTCTGCCCATTTATTAAATCTACCCTTGTTGAGGAATCCGCTTTGGGTTTTCTCTTTACAAAACTTCGAAAGGCTTGTGTTTAAAAGTTTGGATTTTCATTTTTAAAAAGAAAACAAAATTGGTTGTTTTTGACTGATTTGTGATTCTGCATAAATTGGTCCTTAGTTTACATCTAGCTAAGTAAAACATCCTTAAAAAAGACATCTTGTAGGCTTTGACTTCAAATAGGTTTTTATAATTTATAGATCTCAAAGTTAGTCGTTTTCATAGTTTTGAGTGTTTTATAAAAAATAAAAAAAAATCTCTTTTGGAAAAAGTTTGTTTTTTGTAGTGGTTGAGTGCTTTGAAAAGAAAAGGGAAAATTTTTGTGAAAATAACTAGTTGTCTCGTTTTGAGTGCATTGGAAAGGACAAAAGCTCTTCTTTTAATTTGTTTGTTAAGAAAGATTTGTGTTTACAAAGTATTTGCATTCTCAAACTCTTTCCTAGCTAGAAGTTCATCGAAGGGAAAAGATTGTTTAAATCATCTTAGGTGCATCTTTAGTGATTTTGAGTCGAGTCTTCATACCACGAGTTTCATCTCCGCACCTTTTGACTTAAACAAAAAAACCAATAAAAATAACGCTTAAAGTAAAATTCATCTAGCAACATTTTTATTTGTAGGGCTCTGATACACCAACATAGCTTAGGCTAGTGTCTTGGAGTAGGAGAGTAATTAACTCTCCAAGACAGTAAAAACAAACAAGTATCTGTATCTTGTGGTTGGGAAGAAATCCAATTGTTGCATTTATGCTCTGGGAAAGCTCCTCTTAAAGGAGAAGCACGAGATCATGTTTGAACTAGTGTGGGAATCAATCTTTCCTCATTGGGAACGACGCCAGATATTCACGTATTAAAAACGGTAAACCTCGGATTAACCATTGTCGAGGAGCCTAGGGTCACTTGTTGGTAAACCTTGGATTATGTCAAGGAGCCTTCAAGGGGATTGAGCTTGCTACTCTGCCCTTGCGTGCGTATCGGATCGTAGACTGTTCCCCCAGGTATATTTGTTTCAGTTGGTAACCTTAGTGGCCATATTCTTTAGGATTCTTCCTAAGGTGACAGTGGTGGGAAGATCCCACTGTACCTGGAGCAGACGTCGGCTAGACTCACTTGGATTTTCTGGGGGGTTCTCTTCACTCGAGACGGTTAAGTGGAGGAACTTGTGCCAGTCTATTCATTAAGCAGGTTGCCGGGGTAACTGTTCCAACCGCCATTTCTGTATTGAACTCTGCGACGTTGGATTTCATCACCAACTAGTGTTTTCAGTACGGAAAGTTACTGTTTGTGTGTGTTTGATGTCCTAGATTCTTTAGGCGTGTGATTCAAATTTGTTTGGTTCTTTAGAGACTTTAGGTGGTTTTCATTGAGATTTTACTTTGTTTGCGTGTGAAGTAGTTAAAAGTTTTTAACCGTGGCTGAATTACCGAGGAAGTCCCGTAGACTTCGGGGCCAACCTCTTGAGTTTTCACCAAGCCAGCTTGAAGGGTTGAAAGTCCTCGTAACTCCTAGAGACAGTAGAGTTGGGTCGCCTGAAGAAGGAGAGTCTTCTTTGGTGGTACATCCTGATTTTCAAGCTTTAGTAGCAGATTATAATCCACAATCAGTGTCTGTTTCCGAAGTTATTGGTAGCTTTTCATCTACTAGTGATATAGGTGAGGAACCTGAAATATCCGAACCTGAAAGTGAATTTGCTGCTACTCCGACATCGGGGTTTGCTTCTCCAGCTTCTAGTGGTCCTGGTTCACCTAGGGTAGAAAGAATAATCACTCAAGATCTTCCTTCTGGACTTATAGCTATCGAAGAACTTGCTACTCTGGAAGAAGAAGTAGGCATCCCTATCCCTGAAAATCGACCTGTTATTGAGCTAAGGGAGCGTGAATCAATTTTTTACAGTCCACCTAGGAGCAGTGCTTGGTATCTTTCTTTGACTAATTTCTTAGAAAACCTAGGGTTAAGTTTTTCACCACCTCATGTTCCTTATCACCCAACACCTAGAGGTTATTATCCTCCGTTAAATATGTCAAGACAGTCGTCCATGTTTACTCAATCGCCCCAATCTTTTTTGTACGGTGGTCCTTCTGTTCCCTCTGGGTATCAGTCACATTCTGGTACTTTTTCGGGAGCATCTCCTCAACCCATTGAACAAGGGTTATTAAATGGAAGCAATGGTACTAAGCTGTTGAGCGTAGAAGATATTCTCATGATGTCAGGTTCTATTCCTAATCCTCAACCTCAAGGTGGCCAGTTACCGCCTGGGGGGCAGCCTCAAAATCCTCAATTATCGCCTAGGGGGCAACCTCAAGGTACCCAATTTGCACCTGGGGGGCAACCTCAAGGACAGTACATACCTACGGGATAGTACGTTCCTCAAGGTCAACCCCAGACTCAATATGTACCCCAAGATCAACCCCAGTATCAATTTATACCTCAAGGTCAACCCCAGTATCAGTACGTGCCTCAAGGGTATCAACCCCAAGGTCAGTACTCGAACCAAGGTTTCCAACCACCCTCCGGTCAATCATATGTTCAGGGAACGGGAAATGTACCCTTGAATTATCAATCCTACCCTCAACCCGGTTATGGTCCTCAATATTCTCAACCTGTTATGGGTCTGTACCCCGGAATGAATTTAGTGTGGGATCCATCGCAAACTCAACAGGTGTTGCAGCCAAATGTACAGTTGTCATCTCAGACCGGACAACCCTTAGTTTCTGGTACACCCCAGCAACCCGTCCAGTCTAATATTCAAACTTTTGTACCTTCGGTAGTTTCTCAGTCTGGGCCTAGTACGCCTCGTACTCCGCCTCAAATGACTGCTGCAACTGCCGCAACATCTGTTCAATCCACCCCACCTACTTCTGGAGTATCGACAGCTCCGGTTTCTACTGTTCGTGTATCTACTCCTCAGACATCTTTACCTCTGTCTGGATCCACGATTCAAACTTCGGTTCCGATGCCTGTAGGACAACCTGGTTCAAGTACGATTGTCACAAGTCAACCACAATTTACTTATCAACCGTACCAGGGACAGTACCAATTCGGTCCTGCTGTGTAGCAGCCAGTCTATTAGTATCAACTGTACCCTGGGTACACATATCAACAACCTCAGCAACCCCAGTACGATCCGGTTAATCTTGGTTTTCCGGGAGGATACAATATCCCAAATGCAATTCCTATTCCTAGTTATCCTGGATATCCTCCTCCTGGGGCTGGTCTCATGACCCAGAGTTTTAGGGACCCTAATCGTCAGTTACCGTTTATCGCAACTTTGGACTTGCCTGACTTGTCGCGCCTAACGAACGATCCCATTAATTATCTTCCGTTTTGGCCGCCAATGCCAAATAAGTTGCCTAGTGATATTCCTAAGTTCGAAGGCAAATCAGGAGAGGACCCGTCGAACCATGTGATGACTTATCACCTCTGGTGTGTGTCTAACTCCATTTCAGATGATTCAATCCGTCTAAGGCTTTTCCAGTGCACTCTAATTGGTCTTGCGGCCAAGTGGTACATTGAGTTACCGCGAGGCACTTTTTATAATTTTAGTCAGTTAGCTACCTCATTTTTAACTCATTTTCAGTTGCCAGTCCGATATGACAATGGCACGGAATTGTTAACTTCGTTAAAGCAATCGACATCCACTTACATTTCAGATCATATTCATGAATGGAGACGTCAACGGCGTTTAGTGAAGGTTTTTATTCCGGATCAGATCTTGGCTGAATGGTTTGTAAAGTCTTTGTTGCCAAAGATCACTGAAGATGTAGCTAAAGCCGAAGTTGTTACTGAGGAGCAAGTAATTGCTCAAGCACAGTACCTTGACTTGGTCTATACTCAGTCAGGTACGTTACACGAGAAAATCCCCGATCTTCCCAAGCAAAATCAAATCGCTGCAGCTCCTTCGGGATCTCATGCCGTCGATGGTATGATTGGTACGGTTAACACTAAGAGTAAGAAGAAGTCTTCCAAGAATTCTTCTCCTATCATAACCTTGCCTGATTCCCCGACAGGAGATTCTTCCGCGGAGATTTCCGCCGATATTCACGTTGTAGAGTCATCTATAGCCAAATCAAAATCCGGTGGGAAGAAGAAAGGGAAGAAGAAGAATAAAACAGACAAAAATTCAAAGGAGAAACCTGAAAAATCGGAATCCAATGATGAAAAACGCAAACCTCGTTATCCTTGTCTCATTTGTGACGACGAACATTTTACAAGAGACTGCCCTCATCGTGCAGAGGTTGCAAAGATTGTCAAAGGTTCCCAAACGCCCGCTGTTTTGAAGGATCCTTTTCCAAGTCAAGACAGTAAGATGATAGGTTCTTCCTCGAGTGCCAATGAAGAACCCATACTGATGATGTCCCATGTTAGGATTGCGACTCGATCGCATGATTATGGTAGTAAAAGTCCTGTTGATGGTAAAGAAGCAGAATCTTCTCATTCTAATCCATCAACCTCAACTCCCGGTTCCGATCCACTACAGATCGAGAAACCTAATCCAAACTTGGTAATAAAACCGCCCGCCAAGGGTATACTTCGAAAGTCAGCTTTCAATCCACATGCGAGAGCGGCTCAGAACTATAACATTGTTGAGGATTTATCTATTTCACCCTCAGCAATGTCGGCTTTGGAAGTGTTGCAATCATGTCCAACACAGCGTACATTACTTTTGTCGGCTATAGGAGCTGTTGACGTTCAGGACTCGAACCTAACAATTTTCGATCTAGAAAATAGTACACCGTGCTTACCTCATCAAATGGCTTTCCAGATTCTAGCGATAGTCAAAAACAGGCCTATTCATCGGACTGTGATTGATGAGGGAGCCTCAACGTGTATTATGTCGATACAGTGTTGGAGATCGCTTGGTTCTCCTTCGCTAAATCAATCCTCGACGATTCTAAAGGCCTTTGATGGTCGTGGGTTTCATCCTTTTGGCATTCTACAGGATTTGCCTATAGGGGTTGAAGGAAAAACCGTTAATCTAGATGTGGAGGTGGTTGATGCCCCTCTAGATTACAACCTTCTCTTGGGTCGTAGTTGGTCTTACGCTATGACAGCTGTCGTTTCGTCGGTCTTTCGAGTTATAAAGTTTCCTCATAATGGAAAGATCGTAACAATAGACCAGCTGGCTTACTTTTCATCCGACCCAGCCTCTTCTGAAAGTATTCAGCATGTCGGTAAAACGACTATCCCGTATAAGGATGTTGGAGTAGGACTAGTTAAAGATGCCGGTTTACTGGAACTTTTCCTTTTCCTCCGATCAACGCATCGTCTTCATTTGCAACCATTCATATGATTACGTCAGACACCTTTGTTTATGATGATCCTTGGATCGTTCCTTCTGAATCTGAGATAGACTCATTTGGTGATGTCATGCCTTTGAGTCCATATGAAATTGCGTATGAGGCCGTGCAATCGTTTACCAACCCATCTTCAACCGAAATTGACTTAATGAATGTGGTCCGTGAAGAATCACTTTTCACATCAAGCTCGGATTCAATCACATTTTCTGAACTTGTTCACTCTGATGAGCAAATACTTGAAATCCTATGTGTAGATGATTTACCATGGGAAGATCTCCATCACAGATCTTCGTTTTTACCCGAGAATGATCGTTTTGAAAATGATTTTTCATCAATCTTTATGATTGAATATGTCAAGGAACCTCAGAATCCAATGAAACATCCTGATTCAGAGTTAAATTTGGGAAACATCTCTCGAAATATTCCTATTGACATTTCGGTTAAACCTGGAATTGTTGAGAACATTCATATAGGTGCCTCGTGTACAGATTACGAAATTCAAATATATAAGGCCCTATTTCAATAATTCCGCAACGTGTTTGCCTGGTCCTATGAGGAAATACCAGGAATTGATCCCGTGATTGTTGTTCATGAAATCAAGACTTACCCGAACGCTAAACCCGTCCGGCAACGTTTGCGTCAGATTCACCCGAGAAAAGTTGCTGCAATTAAAGCAGAAGTTGAAAAATTACTCAAAGCAGGTTTCATTTATCTGATCCCGTTAACGGATTGGGTATCGAATATTGTTCCGGTTAACAAAAAGCAAGGGACAATAAGAATATGTATCGATTATAGGGACATTAATCGAGCCTGTCCAAAGGACAATTACCCAACTCCCTATATCGATCAAATCATTGATGATTGTGCCGGCAGCGAAATATTCTCCTTCATGGATGGTTTTTCCAGATATAATCAAATCAATATTCTACCTGCCGATCAACCAAAAACGGCTTTCATTTGTCCATGGGGAACATTTGCTTATTGCAAGTTACCTTTTGGGCTCAAGAATGCCAGAGCAACTTTTCAAAGGGCCATGTCTTATGCGTTTCATGACATCAAGCACATTGTGCAACCCTATCTCGATGACTTGCCTGCTCATTCATTACATCGAGCTGATCACCTCGTCCATTTACGAGCAATCTTTATGAGGTGTAGGCATTATCAGATTCGGTTGAATCCACACAAGTGTGTTTTCTGTATAGAAACGGGTCGATTGCTGGGGTTTGTTGTTTCGAAAGCCAGCATTCGCGTCGATCCCTTGAAGGTCGAAGCTATTGTCAAATTGCCTCCTCCTTCGAGTCTTCGCCAACTCCAAAGTTTGCAAGGGAAAGCAAACTTTTTACGACGATTCATTCCTAACTACGCCGAGGTTACAAAGGGTTTTACCCGGTTGTTGAAACAGAATACTCCATTCTATTGGGATGAGATAGCTCAGAAATCTTTTGATGCACTAAAACACGCGTTGACCCATGCACCGTTATTGCATCCTCCCAACTACAACCAGGATTACTTCTTGTATCTCGCCGCCTCTCATTCCACAATTGGAATGGTCTTAGTTCAGGAAGATGAATTCGGTACTGAACATGTGATATATTACCTTAGTCGAACGTTAAATCCAACTGAGCTAAAATACTCACATGTGGAGAAATTGGCATTGGCAGCTGTTCAAGCTGTCCAACGTTTTCGTCACTACATTTTACTCCGTAAAACTACAGTAATTTCATATTGCAACCCTATGATCTACATTTTGACCAAGCAATTGCTAGGGGGAAATTACTCTAAATGGATTGTTATCCTGCAGGAGTTCGACTTGGAATTTGAAAAATCTAAGTCTAAGAAATCTTTAGTCATTGCGGAGTTAATGTGTGACTTCCCGCGTGCTGACACGAAAATTGTGGCGGAAGAGCCCATTGCGAACGAATCCTTGTTTCTAATCAGCACTTTAGATCCATGGTATGGGGATATCATCGTTTATCTCCAGACCCAATCCTTTTGGCCAGAAATTTCAAGGTCAGAGCGTCGGAAAATACGATTCCAGTCCCAACAATTCAGGATTATTGGAGATACTCTTTATCGCCATGGGGCGGACTCCGTTTTTCGACGTTTTTTAACTCACGAGGAAGCTGAAAGGGTTCTAAATGACTATCACTCTGGAGCGTGTGGCGGTCATATGTCTGGGTATGCCACAGCCCAAAAGATATTGCGCGCTGGCTACTTCTGGCCGTCTTTGTTTAAAGATTGTATTACTGCGGTCCGAAAATGCCACAACTGCCAAATTTTTGATCGAAAGATGCGTGCTCCACCTGCTCCTCTCCACCCTATAATTGCCGTTGGTCCTTTTGCCAAATGGGGTATCGATTTTATTACATGTAACCCTCACTCGGCCGGGGGGCATGCGTATATCATCCTTGCGGTAGATTATTTTACCAAGTGGGCCGAGGTGATGCCTACATTTGAGGCAGACGGCAAGACAGCTGCAATTTTCGTGTTCAATCATATAATTTCTAGGTTTGGTGTCCCACAAGCGATTATCACTGATCATGGGCGTCATTTTTGAAACGTTATGATGACCGAACTTACAGGCCAGCTTGGTTTGCGTCAAGATAGTTCAACTCCTTATTATCCACAAGCTAATGGTCTGGTTGAGTCCATCAACAAAGTTTTAGTCATCATGATCCGACAAATCATTGGGATTCATCGGTCGAATTGGCATAACATGCTATTTTCAGCGCTTTGGGCATATCGAACTTCAGTAAAAACATCAACAGGGTTCACTCCTTTCCAACTAGTTTATGGTCTGGAAGTTGTGTTACCCATTGAATGCGAAATCTCGTCATTGCAAATGGCCATCGAGTTACTTCCAACCACTTCCGAAGAGGAAAAGCGTTTGTTATACTTGGCTCAATTAGATGAGAATCGACGTGATGCTGCATTGGCGATCGAGACTCACGCAAAACGTATGAAAGCTCAGTATGATCGAAATGTGACCCCTCGAAATTTTTCGGAAGGAGATCTAGTCTTAGTTTACGATCAAGTTAATGATAAGTTAGGCGCTAGAAAATTCGTTCCTATGTCGCATGGTCCCTATGTTGTCAAGCGAATGCTAGCAAAAGGGGCCTATGAATTGGTAGACTTTGACGGGGACTCTTTGGGTAAACCCAGAAATGGTCTTTACTTGAAGAGGTATTATGCTTAAAGGATGGGTATGGAGATTTTTAGTTAGGATAGTTTTTCTTTCTAGCTGGTGTGTTTTAGTTTTAAAAAGTGTGCTTAGCTTAGAGAGTGTTTTTCGTCATTATTCCTGCTTATCTTGGTTTTACTCTTGATATTGCAGATGTCGATGCCTCTCCAAACATACATTGGTTTCGCTGATGGTGCCTGTCATAATACACGGAACATTTCTTCCACAGCTTGGGTTATCTATTCGCCCTCTGACGAGTTGGTATCTATGCATGGGGTAAGCCTCAGTCAAACAACGAACAACATTGCCAAGTATAGTGCAGTGATTGAGTTATTATCTGAATCTATTTCATTTGGGATTCAGAGTTTGATAGTGAGGTTAGATTCTGAACTCGTTGTATTACAGCTTAATAGAGTGTATGCCATTAGAAATCCAGTGTTATTGAGATTATTTTTGAGTGCGTCTCTTGGAACGTGAATTTGATTATATTGAATATCAGCATATTCCAAGATCTTTAAATACATTGGCAGATGCAATTGCTTCTCGAATGTTAAGTAGACATTTGCAATAATCATACATGTAAATTTAAAACCATTCCATAACATGATTTACAAGATAAGACGGTAATAGTGATATATATATATATATGTAGGAGTGTGTCAAAAAATACATTGTCCTCGATCATAGGTTGAAAAACACCTTATGATCGGCAAAAATGATAAGTACAAAAAACAAAAATGTCATATGTGCCCGCAATAGGCGATCATCCTATCACTGGTGATGATCTCAATAAGAAACCACTGCACGGGCCACCTTGCAAAGGAACCTCCTAAAAGGTCTTGGGACCCCAATCACATAGCGTTGAGGTCGACGAGTGGTCTCTGGAATATCTCCCGTCAAGCGCTCTAGATGACTCTCCAACTCGGCCAAAACCTCTGCTGATTCGTCCTGTGGGGCTGGCGCGGCTGCAACTGGTTGTTTCCTCTCATAAGGCCAGAGAGCGGCTGGTCGCTGTGGACCCACATCTGCATTTGAAACTTTTACTATCAGTTTTGGGACGATAGAAAAATAATAAAAAAATTAAAATAGGAAAAATGTTGAAAATTATTTTACCTGAGTCATCCCATTTCTCTCCTGGTGGAAGAGCCATGTCTGGGTCACCACGAAAATCTACCCCAGCGTAAGGGAAGTCCTGAATAGAAAAAACCTGGTTTTCCAACCATTGGAAATACTCAGGTTTGAATCGAACAACCTCTGTCCCCTCGTCCGGATGACGGGCCATAACTGCGACCCATCGCATCAGTTTGGGCTCTCGAGGAAGCCCAGCTCCAACGGTAAGGTGCTGCGGGATCAACATGGGAACCCTCTCCAAACCAAAGCTCACAACCAAAGCCCCATAACCAAAGGTCTTTAGTTGTCCGTTTTTGGCTCTGGTCAGTTGGCCTTTCACATTGGCCAACACAGCATCGCACCAGTTGAAGATGGTGCCTCGAAAACAGTCAATTGCCATCCGCATTTGGGATCCGGTGGCAATATTTAATGCGGCACTCCCGCAAAGTCTGGTGACAGTAAACGCGATCACCATGAGTTCAGGAAGGGATATGGTTTTTATGTCTATCCCTTTGTCTCTAGCCTGGCTATTGCAGAACTCTAGCCGGAGGCTATCGACAGACTGGCCACCTGGCCTAGTCCCGAATAGAGTCAAGTCTTCACCTCTCTTAGGCAAACTGGTCAAGAAATATATGTCTGCCGGCTCGATTTCGAGCTGGTGGCCACCAATGAAGAAGCACTGGTCCTGTATGCTCCATCTGTCAACCAGCCACTGTAAGAAATCCACCTGGGCCCTCATGCCAGGTATGGCCCAGAATTTGTACAAGCCACAGGCCTTCAATGCATCGATCGAAGGTTGGTGATTCAACGCGGCTAGATCCACGTCCTCATGCTCTCGTTCACGCCAATCTAGCATGATGTACTCTCTGCATCAAGTAAAAAGACAAATTAGAATGCTAGAAATTAATTTGTTTGGGCCAAATTTGAGAATTTTTGGGTTAAAAACCCTTGCGGCGGGGACCGCACCCTCTGGGTTAGACACAGTGCGTGGGTCCGCACCTTGCCTACATGGAAGGTGCGGACCCCTGACTTTTTCCCCATTGAGAAAAAGTCGGGGTCCGCGGGCTGGCAGTGTTACGCCTGCGGGCCCCCGCGCGCGGGTTTTAAGCCTAAAAACCCTCCAAAAAATGAAATAAAAGCCTAAAACAAGAAATGAAACAGTTAAAAATGAAGAGTAGGATGATGTGGATTACCTGGAGAAGACGACGTTCGATTCCGACGGTTGGATTTTCCGCAATCTTCATGGGAAGTTTTCTGGACAAAAGCACTATTTTCTCACCCAAAACTCAAACGGTAAAAATGAATTGACGAAAGCCCTTTTTATAAGTTTTTTGAGTAAATAAATTGCAAATTTGTTTATGTTTCACTTTGAAAAGGTATTTTTGCAACATTTTTATCCATTTCAAACAGGTATGAGTAATGTTTGCGTTTTGTTCAGGATAACGGATTATTCAGGCGAAATCTATCATTTTCGACGGAAAAACATTTAGAGTCACCTTTAAGCTCTTTTCTGACTCCTAAAACATGAAAAGATTGTCGAGTTTTTCTTTTAAACTCGTTAAAATGGAACTAAAAGACGGTCCACTTACAGCTCTTTTCTGACCGTAAAAACATGAAAAGATTGCCGGATTTTTGTTTTTTCGAATTCGATATTGGTTATAAAATGACGTGTCGTTGATTGCTTTTTTACTTTTTCGGATCAGGGGCACTAATTACGAAAAGTACTCCTTGGTCGTAAAGATCAAGCGGTTCTCTCAAGTATAATTTTATACTTTTTCGGGCTTGGGAGACATAAATTTATGAAAAAGGTCAACCCTGGAGTTTTCTTAAGTTTTTTTAGACTCTCTAAAATTGAAAAACGCCGAGTTTCTCCTATAGTGGACTCGTTAAAATTTCACAGTAAAGGACCTGTTCAATTACAAACAGGAACGAACCACTCCTTCTTAGGGTTCGAATTTAAACTAAGTTGGACTCATCCGAAGGATGAGCTTATAATCAAGCAAATGTTATCCTCCTCAAGCTTGTCAAAAATAAAGAGGTACTTGCCAGAAATGGTGGGGGAAAAGAGAGAAAAATGAGCCTGTTTGTCATACTTTGTAACCACTCTTGAACACGACACTTTTATTCACCTGGGTTGGGAAATCCTTTGCCTAACAGTTGATCAAACCACATTGAAAGTCTTTAGCCGGTTTCTGGGTATTAACTTTGGGTCAATTGTCACCAAGCCATCTGTCATGTCGTTATGTGTTCAAGAGGTCACTGCCAATAAGCCATTCATCTGCAAAATATCTGTCATCCATCTTGACCATCCCTGAGTCAGTCCTTGCAACTAAATTTCTTCAACTTGATCTATGATTTCGTGTTGTGGGCTTGCCTGCGACGGATCACTTTCTATCGACTTCAGCTCATTATCTAGAAAGATGATCTAGAAATCGTCAGTACCTTGGGATATGCATGCCTCAATGGCAGGTTTCTCGCCTTTGACGACAGGTTGCATCATTGACCTTCGATCAAAGGATTCCGTGACATGTTCGACATCAACACATTTATTCACATCTCATGGATTGTACTGGGTACTTTGAGAGCCATTGACATCACTGGTGGTTTCTCTCACACTTGTTAACAGTTTACATCATTGACTGGTAATCAAGTGGTTTCTACCATGTTCGACTTCAACACATTCATTCACATGGATAGAATCGTACTGTTTCGGGAAGTAGAAATGAAGACCCTGGATCTAGTTTCCACAATCCAGGCTGCGAGGAATTTTGTATTCATTATATAATGGACTACTCATAAACAGATGGCTGCGTCCATACTGTGTCCACATGAGTCTATACTTGTGATGTATTACAAGATCATTCATGTATCAGAGCAGTAGTTAGTTTTCTAAGTCAGTTTTGATCTGAGTATGGGAATGCCTACCTCAAATATGATATGATCTCATATATATATCTTGCATTGAATGTTTTTACAGGTTCCAACCGGGCTCTCCACAAGATGATCCTCGAAATGATAAAGTACTTCACTCTTCCTAAATGATAAATGAAATCCTCATCTACTACAGACTTCGCACTTTAGGGGGCAATCTGTTACACAAAAATATCGTCACCATGATTATTTGCAGTCAGTATGGGTCTATCATCACTTGTACTGACCTCCTAAGCAAGTCTCAAACCTCAGCTCTTCAAGTCAAGCTTTGAAAATGAGAGAAAGACATTGAAAATCAATAAAGCTCTGGTTCCGCACTTTCTCTCACTATTGCCTGCAGTCCCGCACCTTCTATTTACAAAAACTGCGGACCTGCCCGCTCTGTCCCTAAAGGTGTGGTGCGGACCCCTATGAAAGTCAAAAAGGTTCAAGTTTACTCTAAAAAACTCACTTTGGGTTAATTCTAGATGATTCTAGAAGGAATTTTGACGTGAATTGGCCGCTCTTAGGTGGTTCATACATCCCAAAAGAGAAGGAGCTAATCCCTTGATGAGAGGAGCTATCCCTTTGAAGGAGGGCTTTATCCCTTTGAAGGAGGACCTAGTAACTTCCCTCCATTGCACTATAAATTCAGGCATTGGGTTGGTTGCTAGGGAGGTTAGAAGCTGAACATTTTTGAGGGTAAATGTTGGTGAAATTAAGACTTCCTAGTTGAGCTTGAGAGGAGAGATCACATACCTTTTTGGCTTCATTGGGAAGAGAGTGAAACTTGTCAAAGTAGAGGAGACTTCTTGTTGGACCCTGGGAGGAGGTTGTACAGTGTCAAGGCACAAGTTGTAAAGTTCTTCTTTGATTTGAATTAATACAATCAGATTCATTTTTCTCAACAAATTGTCTCATGTCATTTGTTTCATGAATTCCTTGACTTTCATGTTAAATATGTTTTATGATATTGGCTTTTCAAGTGCTATTTAACTTGTTTGCTTGTTTGTGTTTGCAGATTCGCGACAAGGGAGCTCATTTGGATCGAAGGAGCGAAGGCTTCCACAAACTTGCATTGGACCCAAGGTAGGCCTAAAACACTTGTTTGCCTTGGTTTATAAATGCATATTTAGAGAAAGATAGTTTGTGATTGGTTTGCTTGTCATTAGGTCTTCTTTAGATTCTAGGAAGGTCTATCTTGTCCGCAAGATCGACTTATTCCGTGTGACACCTTGCATAGCTCAGAACTTCCTATTCCATAGATTGGGTTCATATATATGGATAAATAGGGATCCTGAGTAGCCCAAGAAGCCTTAAAATATCTAGGCCTCATAACTATCAAGAAAGGAAAAGAAAAAGTAGCCACCAAGCCTCAGTCTTCTAAGAAAAAAAATAAGATTAAACTAAGGTAATTGAAAAGGAGATTGTATCCACAGTAGTGAAGATTGGGGAAACACCCTAAGCCCAAGAAAAGGACACAACTAATCAAGTACGAGTCTCAAGTTTAAAGGAAGCATAGGCCTAGGACCAATTCTATCTCCAAATAGAAGGAATCTTCCCAAATTGTAGTAAATATAGAGGAAACCCAAAGGCTAGAGGAGAAAAAAAAAATCTTGTAGAATGAATAGAGCTATAGGAAGAAGGAAAAATTAAAATTTCACCATGAAGAAGGAAAAAAGAGAAAAAAAAAAAGATAATCTAAAGGTTGTTGGACCATACACTACAGGAAGAATGTCATGCTGGAAATAGAAAAGGCCAAGATAGGCCCACAAATGGAAGAGGACTGCAATAGAAAAGGGAGTAGAGGAAGTACAAAATTTGGAAATCAAATAGACCAACTTAGAGAGGATATGATGATCCTCAAGATTCAAGTGACAAACAATAGGGAACACTTGGAAAAATAAAACAGGAAACTCAAATAGCAATTAGAGCAACCAAGAGGAGTGATAGTAGTTATGGAAAATCAGATTTCAGATATGGAAACTTCTTTGGGAGTCATGGAAAACTTTTCCTTGGAACTAAATAGTTGCATACAACCAACAAGGACATATTCTATTTTTTCTGAAAGAGAAATGGCGTAGGTATTATATTTCTCATTTTGACTAGTAAGGATAATTTCATGTCCAAACTCCCAGATATTTCATCAAATATTGTTGGGGTTGTAGTATGGATGACAAAGGAAGTTTGTGTGAATTCTACCTCCACAACCTTGTATTTTCATACTCACCCTCTTGGGATCCTAACCCCAATGTGGGGTATGTCCAACTCTTGGCCTTGACCTCTTGGCTAAGGCATGAGGAAATGAGAGCAAACAATAGAATATGAAGTTGAGGAAAGAGTTGATTTCTCCCCTATGGATTAGGGTAGAGGACCCTAACCCTCAAACCATCATTATAGCTCATAATATATTGACAGAAGACCAACAAGTGGCATGAATTTGGAAGCAAAGGAAATAGAAAGTCATTTTACACTTTGAGGATATGTTGTGACTATTAGGAGATGAAGCTACATAGGGTTTCCAAATAAGATGGAAAGCCTTTCCTTCCAGCATGTAGATTAGAGAGCTCCATTCACCTATCAAATTGCACCATCTCTAGAACACCTCTTTGCAAGAGGTTAATGCAAAATTTGGGAGTTCATAATATTGGCTTGAGATTTAACCCCCCACTATTACTCATATGATCAAATGAAATTAATAAATACCAAGAAGCCAAGGACTATAAAATAATAAAGGACTCTAATGGATTTTATCAGCAAGGAGAACCAGATATATTGGATGAAATGCAAGATAGGTTGTCAAGGAATAGAAAGACAAGGATTAGGAACATTAGAGGAGAGGGTAGTTTCTCAAGAGTGTGCAACATTCCAAGCTAGGGTCATGATGGTCCCACCCATTGGATATTTTATAAGGCCCATGTACCATGATATTTTACCCATATCACACATTTTTTACCATACATTAGCAAATTCCTTAAACCTCTCTGTGTTTCACTACAAAATACATTATAAATGCATTCTAGACAGTGATGAGGCAGACTTTTTATTTTTCTCAAGTCCAACCAATTAATGACTTCCAACCATATATCTGGATCTCTTTATTTTCTTGGACATGTAAATATATATATATATATATATATATATATATATATATATATATATATATATATATATATATATATCTGTGTGTGTGTGTGTGTAATCTATTAATTGCATGGTATCACCCATTTAGAATTGTGAATGCACATATGTTTCGTTGAAAGAGCTAGATATAACTTTTTATTGAAAATAGAGATACATGCTAGTGTAACAAAGACAATGAACACTGAGGATAAATGAGATATTATATTATTGTTTGCTTGCATTGTGATGGGAAGATGCAAATGTTTAATCAAGTGATTTGTCTGAAATAAGACCACATAGTCCCACTTCATTTTGCCACTGAAAGAGTTGTAGAATGTTGTGTGATCCAGATTTAAAAAAGAACACAAAAACTTACAGATATAACCATAAATACAGAGATGCAGTAGAAATAACAATTCATTTCATTAATATCAAATACTAAAATATGCTTACAAACAAAATGGAAATAAAACTAGCCCGGGCGATGGTAGCTTATCTTTGAGAAGAGATGTGGCAGCTAAATGCCTTTGAACTTTGTTACAATGAGTCTCAAAGGCCTATTTATTATTTAGAAACAATGGAAAACCCTAAAAATCCAAAAACCTAACCCTAGGAGATGAAGCACCAAACTATGGGCCTTGTTTGGGTAAATTGGTACATCAACTTCCTGAGGTCATAACTTTGGAAAGATCTATCTAAGGAATAAAACTTTTGAATGGCCAACATTGGTCAAAAACTTTGTTGGCCAATTTTTCCCCAAAAAACGTCGTCTAGGCCCTTAAAACGGCTCCGGAAGTTCAACACCCGAAAAAGTGCCAAAAATAGTAAATTGTGCTACAAATAAGGAAACTAAAAAACTAAAAGAAACAATGGTGGGGGTCCAAGTGGAGCAGGCAGGTGGCCACCAATATCCACATGGATCATTCATCCTCGCTTAGGAAGCAATGGTACCCATTGCATTGAGTTCCTCCATGAGATGAGGAAACTTCTACTGAACTTGGTCCCTGGTCAACCGCTTGCCCTGGTGAAAGAGTTGGCCTACTTTGAAAACTCAATATAGTTGGATCCTTTGTTGTCGGGTGTTCTTGATCTATGTGTCCATGATCCGATCAGTTGTGGCTTGTTCCATGCAGTCTATATTTAACTATGTAGGTGTGAGTTTTTCTGCAATGTCTGATGTGTCCAACAATGGTGGGAAGTATGGTTGAAGACGGTCCACATTGAACACTGGGTGCAGGCGAAGGAATGGGGGAATTCTGAGCTCAAATGCATTGTCTCCCACAACCTTGGTAATGGTGTAAGGACCTTATGAGATTGGTATGAGTTTCCGATAGGCTCCGGTAAGGTCTTCCTTCTGAAAATGCAACCAGACTTTGTCACCCACCTGAAACTTGTGTGGCACCTGATGTTGATCATGTCATTGCTTGTACTTGGAATTTGATTTCTCTAGAATGTTGTGGACATATTGGCAGATGTGTTGGATGTGCTTAATGAAGTTGTTTGCTTTATCGACTTCAGACAGGACATGAGCCGAATCTGGTTGAGTAGCTACAAATGGTATGGCCATATCAATGAGACATAGTGGCTGGAATCCCAAGCCCGCCTGAAAAGGGATATGGCCAGTCAACCTGTGGAGAGCCCGATTATAATGGTGTTGGACATAGCGGAGGCTCTCATCCCATGTGCATGGATGCTTTGAGCTATACATGGACAGAATGTGTACAATCATCATGTTGATGACCTCTGTCTGGCCATCAGTTTGGGGATGGAAAGTTATGGACTTAGTGAGCTTGGTATCCAACATCAACCAGAGACTAGACCAAAATGTACTCAGGAACCTGCTATTGATCTGAGATGATAGACTCTGGGATCCAAAAGTGTACCCACACTCGTTCAAAGAAGAGTTTAGCAGTGGATTCTGTTGTGATATTCTTCTTGTAGGCCGCTATAATGGCCATCTTCGAGAATCTGTCGACGACCACAAACACATAGTCGTTGCCATGCTTAGTAGAAGGAAGGCTCTAAATGTAATGCATGGAGATGGATTCCCAAGGTCGACTAGGGATAGGTAACAGAGTATAGAGGCCTTGTTTCTTGATGGTCGGTTTGGCAATGGCACAGGTAGTGCAGGATCTGATGTACTTCCTGACATCCTGTCGAAGATTCAACCAATAGAAATACTTATGCAGTACTGCCATCATCTTCTCGACCCCGAAATGGCCATCGACCCAACTGTAGTGTGCTTCCCAGATCATATTGGCATGCTCGCTTGAAGGAACACAAAGGTGTTCCAAGTGGCATAACAGGGCATCCTAGAGGTGAAAATATGGAACATGCTAACCCTTCAAGATTGTCTGGTATGTGTGGCCGAATTTTGGGTTGCTTTTGTAGAGAAGTGGCCAGTCAAAAGTCTCGTGCCCACAAGAGTTGAGCACAATGGTTGACGCCATGATTGGTGATTGGCTGAGGTAGTCTGCAACATTATTGGTGTTTCCCTTCTTGTACTTGATATTTAAATAGAATTTTTATAGGTATGTGGACCACTTCTGATGGCGATTATTATGCAACTTCCCTTGCATCTGTATGAGTTATAGGGGTCGGTGGTCTATGTGGATGACCATTTCCTTCCCCAAAAAGTAATGCTTCCACTGTCGGTAGGCCTACACAATGGAATACATCTCTTTGTGATAACTGGGATACTTCCGGACTGTGTCTGAAAGTGTCTCACTGTGATATGCCACTAGATGCCCCTGTTGAGTAAGTACTACCCCAATTGCATAGTGAGAGGCATCTGTCTCGATCTCAAATGGTTGTTGCAAGTCTGGTAATGTGAGCATTGGTGCAGAGCAAAGGCGATGTTTCAACTCTGTGAATGCCTTCTATTAAGATTCAAACCAAAATAATTTTTCTTCCTCTCCTCCCTTGGTGACTTCACTCAAGGGCCAAGTGATATGAGAGAACCCCAACACGAACCTGCGGTAGAAATTGGCAAGACCCAGAAAGTTACATAGCTCTATCAGAGTGGTTGGTGCTGGCCAATTCCGAATGACTTAGATGTTGGCTAGATCCACATGCACCCCCTGTTATCAATAATGTATCATATATACTGAACCTAGGTCATGCCAAAAGTGCATTTCTCCAAATTGGCACACATTTTGTGTTGTTGTAGTGTTTGGAGAACCTGTCGGATGTGGTGGAGGTGCTCTTCCCAACTCTTGGTGAAGATGAGGATTTCATCCAATTATACCACTACAAATGAGTTGGTGAATGGCCAATAGATGTCATCCATCAACCTCATGAAGGTTTTAGGAGCATTCGTCAACCCGAAAGGCATAACCAACCATTCGAAAAGGCCCTCCTTAGCTTTGAAGGTAGTCTTCCACACATTGGAGGGTTCGATTGGTACCTGGTGATATCCAACTTCAAGTCGATCTTGCTGAAATATTTTTCCCCCTTGAGTTGGTCCAGAAGGTCATAAATTTGTGGGATTGGGTACCTATTCCAGATAGTGATCTTGTTCAGTGCCCGATAGTCAATACAAAGTCTCCCAGTCTCATCCTTCTTCTGTACCAACACGATTTGGCTCCCACAGGGTGATGAACTCAGCCGGATGTGACCTTCCTATAGCAGCTCCTGAAACTACCTCTTGATTTCGTCATTCTCCAGAATGGAGAGCTGATAGATAGGTCCATTGGGAAACGACGCACTTGGGGTCAAATCGATGGAGTGCTTGACCTAACAGTGCAGAGGCACCCCTGCGGGGGAGGTGAAGATGTCCTTGTACTCCTCCATGACCTTGTCCATTTATTTTTGTCATGCAGAGGGACCCTGTATCAAGGTCATGGCCACCGTCTTCTTCTTTCCCTGAGGGTGTATCATCAGGAAAACAAATTTCCCAGTTTTGGAAATGAGATTAGTGCATTGTTTTGCACTAACCAAAGAGATGGTGGTAGGCGGTGCTACCCTTGGTATCCTGTACAACTTATTTCCCAAAATAACAATAACACCGTGAGGCCTTGACTCATACACATCATGTCACTTCCATAAGTATGGTTGGCCTAATAATACATCACAAACATCAAGGGGAGCAATGTCACATAATACCTCATCCATGAAGGGCTTGATACTATATGGAAGGCGACACTGTTGGCTCACATGAACATCCCGTCCTTGGTGAAGCCACACAATGGGGTACGGTTGTGGGTGTGTTGTGATTGTTAAGCCTAGATGTTTCATGACCTCTGCTGAAATGAGGTTCTTTTGGCTCCCGTTGTCCACAATGAACTGTAGCGAGGAACCCTTTACCCACATTTGGGAGTGGAAGAGGCACTCCTCCTCCTTTGGATCTTCGGGTTCCTCCTTTTCGATCTTCGTGGTGGAAACGGTGGTGTTGGGATCTGCATCAATAATCTACTTTCCTTTATCATTCCCCTTGTCGGGTTCTAACTCAGAGTCGGAACATGCATCTGATTCTGAAGCCTTCAGCTCGGCCACCAGTGAATGCTTGGCCTAACACTCACTTATGTTGTGAGTGGAGCTCTTATGGAACTCACACCACTTTCACGTGTCCTTCTTCAGCTTTGCGGTGTTGTTATTTTCTTGTGGCTTTGGTGAGTTGTCTTGGGTCGCCCCACCTTGGCTTTGTCCTTTGTTCTGCAATTTCGGGGCACCTTTCCCTTACTTCAGATTCGGAGATCGAAAGTCTCGCTTCTTTTGTTTAAACTTCTGTTCGATCTTGACGGCGTATCAGTACGCCGTGCCAAACGAAGAGATGTCCAAGAAATTCATCTCGTCCTAGATGTACCTGTGTACGCTTCCACGGTACTTGAGTACCAATTGTTTCTCAGAATCCTTGATACCCAACTTCGTTCGAAAGGTATGAAAAACATTGGTAAACTCCTGCACATCTTGGTCCCTTCCCTGCCGCAATGTAGTCCACTTTATGTATTTATCCTCATAGCTCTCGACAGGGTAGTACTTCTCCTTGATGGCATCCCAAAATGAATTCCAAGTGGGTGCGGCTGAAAATAGTGAGGTCATACTTTCATCCTTCTGCTCATAGTAGGTTTCCCACCAGTCCTTGACGTGGGGGGCGACTTTGAGAAGAGAAAAAGTAATCTTTTCCTGGCTAGAAAAATCATGAACATAAAAATATCCTTCTAGCATATTTAACCATTTATCTACAATGTTTGCATCTATTTGGCCCTCAAATATGGGAATGTCAAAGTTTACTTGTATCTTAAAAGGAATGTAGCCTCCAGAGTGGCTTCTGGATGTGGATGTGCTACCAGTGGGCAACCGTTGAAGGATCTAGGGAAAGTTATCCATCATTGTGTTCCTTTGTTTCTCGAGGACCTCCCCAAGCAATATTTTGATAGCATCTCCTACTCCCTTGTCTTTCTTTTCTCCCCCCATGGGTGGTCGTTGGGGTTTGCGAGGCTGGGTTTTCAATGGTTCAACTAGATCGAGCCTTAACTCCTTATATCCCAACCTCTCTGGGGACATGCAAAGAAAAACAAAGAAAGATTAGACTGCTCTGATACCACTGATCCAGATTTAAACAGGAATGCAACAAATTACAGATATAACCATAAATACAGAGATGCAGCAGAAATAACACTTCATTTCATTAATATCAAGTACTAAAATATGATTACAAATAGAATGGAAATAATATTAGCTCGGGCGATGGTAGCTTATCTGTGAGAAGAGATGTGGCGACTACATGCCTCTAAAATGTGTTATAATGAGACTCAGAGGCCTATTTATTATTCAGAAACAATGAAAAACCATAAACATCCAAAAACCTGACCGTAGGAGATGAAGCACCAAACTATGGGCCCTGTTTGGGTAAATTGGTACATCAACTTCCCAGGGTTGTAACTTTGGAATACAATATTTGTTTGATGCACAAAATACCTCGTTAGAAAGATCTATCTGAGGACTACAACTTCTGAATGGCCAACATTAGTCATGAACCCATGTTGGCCCCGGGTTTCCCAAGAAACGTCATTTAGGGCCTCAAAACGGCTAAGGAAGTTCAGGACCCGAAAAACTGCCAAAAATAGTAAACTGTGCTAAAAATAAGGAAACTGAAAAATTGAATGAAATAATGGTGGGGCTCAAGTGGAACAGGCAGGTGGCCACCAATATCCACCTAGATCATTGTGTGAAATTGGGATTGCAAGCAGTTTAGAAATGAAGCATATCACCAATAGAGTAGACTTGCTTTCAATAGGTTGGCATTCAACTGGCCCATAATTTTTGTTGTTCATCAAGTGCTTAATTTCGTCCATCTCATAATTTAGGACTAGGGCTTCTTCATTGATGTAAATTTTCTTTGACTCGATTGCGGTCTTTCCTTCTATCAAGGTTACATAAAGAGAGGTATAATCAACATAGATGAAAATTGTTCTAACTGAGATTTAGGGCTTCTTTCATGAGGTTGCTCTTTCACCCATAACTTTGATACCACTTGTAACATCTCATGACTGAAAAAGAAAATATCTCAGGATAGCAGCAAGAGCAACCCCACGGTATTCCTCAAAATGTTCCAGATCAAAAGGGGAGTTGTGAGGTTGTAGGGATGATAATGTAGAGAAAATTAATGAAACTGGTAGTTTGCATGAGAAGGCACTTATGGTTCTAGATGAAGGACAAATCTTGGAAGAAACCCATCAGAATTTTTCAAATGCCCTAGAGAAGGAAGGCCTTGTTATCTAGACAAAGAAGCATTGATGGAGGGAATTCCTCGTGATATTATTCAAGAGGATGATGCTACTGCTATTGTAAAGGAAGTTCCGAGGCTAGAATTTGAGGAGGTTGAGGCAGACATAGATGGAAGAGGAAGCCCATAAATTAGAAAGGGGTGATTTCTTGTTAATGCATAATTGAGCTTCATAGAGAATCTAAGAACAACAACATGGACATCATTGGGGAAAGCGATGTAATTCCAGAAGAAATGTGTCACAGTAACCTTGATATCAATCTGGATGTATTTTTTTAAACAAAACAAAGGTAGATCATATATAATGTATTTTGACAAACTGACAGTTTTAGATAATGAAAGAAGCTCAAGCACACAAGAAAAGGAGAAAGAGTTGTCATAATCCTACATTGTTAAGCACGGTAATTTGAATTTTCTTGGTCAGTCCTCTGAGTGTATGTTTTGTGAGTAGCCTCATCCCATAGAAGAACTAAATTCTACAAGGTTTAACTTGTTCATTAATTGTAAAACTGAAACATGTTTGAATATGGATTCTAGGGGAAAACCATTGAGGATATAGTTTGATAACAATTATGGAAACAATTGTAAACCCACCTTTGAGATACAAAATGATGATGCATTTTCCAATCTAGATCTGTGCTCAGAATTTGAGCAATCTCCTAAGGCAAGTAAGATATGTCTCTAATTTCAAATCATGGTAAGTTTGATGATCCTCCACAGTATGGGGGTTATAATCAGAATTGAAAGAGAGAATCAGTTTTTCTCTCACAACATTTTCATGGAAGTTAATGACTCAATGAAGGGAGACACAAACAAAGGAATCTCAGTGGCCTAACTAAGAAGATAGTGTGAACAATGGAAAATTTTATGATCCCAACAAAATTTGCAAGTAGGAAGTTATGTGGTGTTTTTATTTTGACAAGATGTCGCCCTAAAACCTATAACCATTAGCACTATGTCTATGATTAAATACAATTGAAATGAATCCCATGAGCTCCTCAAACCCTCATAGTTAAAAGATCATCCATTGATCTTGGATTTCTTGAATCTCTCTCACAAATTTGAAGTAAACAAGAGCTGAAAGGAGAAGATGACGAGTTTTTTGGAGGTCATAAAATGGAAAGGATTCATGGTCAACATAATTTCAGATACGTACCTTGTAAGGAAGGGATGGGGAAGCCTCTAAAACAATATCACTTTGAAGACACTCTGTGGTAGAGGCCGGAAATGAAATTGGAACAAATTATACTCCTTAATGAAAGAAAAGGAATTCTACTATAAAATGAGACCAACTTCATTTTGATTTTAATATCCCTCTATAGAGCATGGAAAACTTGCTAATAAGGATAGCAACCTAGTAAGGGAGAAAATAACATGCAAGCATCTGAATTTTAGCATTTCTTTGTTCTAGGTAACGATCAAGCACAGAGGAAAAGGACACTACACAATGGAGATAATGAGGTGGTTACATTGGCTTAATATTTTTTCTTTCCAATGGTTTTGACAAGATTTTGGGGTTCTCAAGTGCTCCCAAGAAGTGCACCCATGCCCAACTTGAGTCAGTGGTTACCCACCATTTTTATTGGGTGCTAAGAATTTTCTACAATGATGCATAAACGCGAATGGTTACTTTCTAATCTAATGGGATTGAGGATATTGTAGGCATCGATGTCTTCAAAAAAATTTGGTTGCATTCTGCCCATGTAATAATACTTGTGGGGAGCTCAGGAACGTAGAATCCAAACACATACCATATTTTGAGGTTGATAAGAAGATGATGTTGAGGAAAGACCCAAATTCGCAGAGATCAGTTATGGATAAAAATGAATTCAACCTCTTCGAGGGGGGAACCTCCTTTACATTACACAAATGAACAATTCTTCGATGATAGAAATGACAAGTCCTCCTTTCTATATATAGGAGTCTAAGGGGTCATAATATAATCAAAGCTGACATAACAATAATAATGTAAGGGCACAATAATAACAATAGTGGGCTTCTATGGGGCACAATAATAACAATATGGGGACTACATGGGCACAACAATATAATAAGGGGGTTGTAACTAATAAAAATAAGGGGTTACGCTAGTAGTATAGGGACCTAACATGCCCCTCTACTTCAAAAAGTGTTGTCCTCAACGCTTAAGTAGTTCTTGATGCTTCTGTATAAAATTCTTGTCCTCCCATGTGGAATCTTCAGCAGGTAAGTTCTTCCACTTGATGAGATACTCTGAAATTGATCAATTTCGTAGCTGCCGAGTTCTTGTTTCTGTGACTGCTCCAGGCTCCAATATGATTTTTACTTCCTCGTCAAGTTCTGGAAATATTGTTTGAACTAGGATCTTCTACAACTTTTGAATGAGTGGCCACAATTCTTCGTCCTTCTTCCATTCATCCCTTGCTTCATTTATCCAATCTGGTTGGATAATAGAAATATCACAAAACAATGCTTCCACATCCTCATCCTTTCTTGAGAGTGCATCTGCAACAACATTTTTCTTCCCTTTTTTGTAGATGATTTCAAAGTCATAACCCAACATATTTGTGACCCATTTTTTCTATTCTTCTAAAGATAATCTTTGTTCTAAAAAGTATTTAAGACTATCATGATCCATTTTTACCTTGAAGTGTCTTCCCATTAGGTAAGGTCACCATTTCTTAAGTGCATGTAGTATTGTCAACATTTCCTTCTCATAAATAGCTTGCTTGAGATGTAGTCGTAAAAATACCCAATCGCCTACATCAAAACTTCTTTCACTGCGATGTTGATATGACTGTTGTTTCATTCGATTCTGCACCAAAGTGGTGTTATCCTTTAAAAGTTTTAGAACTTGTTGTTGATGCTCGATGTCATCTTTCACTGCTTGAATCTTTTTCTTCTTGATATGTCCTTCTATCTTGAGATTTTGAGGAGTCGTAATTCCTTCCAATGCATTTTTTTTTTCTACGTAAAGACTATGCTAATGTATTAAGAAAGAAAGAAAATATTTACAGAGAGGTACTAGCCTCTGAGGATGAATAGAGTCACCCTCCATCTGAAAAGCATAACAGGTGCGCAAGGCTACCTGAGTTACAAAGATAGATGCAATAGAAATAAGCATGGACAAAACAGCAGCGTGTAGTCCTCTGACTTACAAGAGAGATTACTCCAAAAAGAACAACAGCAGCATAATTGTAGAACCAAAGAACCTTTACATGCCTCTCACACCTTGCTGCTGATATCATTGTGACATTTGAGGGTAGGATGACAGGTGATTCTAGAGATCTGGAAACACTGCTAAATCTGGGCATTCCTCTACCCCAAAAGCAAAAACTGGGCCTCTCGGGAAGAAAAGAGACCCCTTCAAAACTTCGTAACTTGACCATTGTGCAGCAACAAAAACAGTAATTTAGCCTTCGAAGGCTCACCTTAGGCTTTGTTGTCAAATTCTGGTGTAGTTGCATCTTCGTTCACTGACTGGCGGGAACCCGGTGGGAGTGCTGGCGGCTGAAGCGGACCCAGAACACGAGCGTGCTCTTCATGATTGACAACTTCTGGAGGAGGATTAACGGCTTGGCCAATTTCCACCCTCGCTTGGGGCATACCAGTCTGAGCCAGCTCCACAACATCTTCCTCCAGGCTATCAGAATCCTCATCATCTTCCTCTGTCGCTATTACAGTGATCAGCATAGACACCTTAGATCGATTTCCCCGGCATCTGAAAGTAAAACGGGATGTATGCACTTGACTTTCTAGCTGGTCCGACTCCTCTGAAGGAGAAGACGGAGGCGCTACCATAGCCAATGGCTGAATTTCCCTTGCTTGAACCTCCGCCCTTCTACTAATACCCCAGACACCTCCTCTTCGCGGGACTCCACGCTGTCTCGGCGCCATGAGCCGGGTGACTTGAGGGCTATTGACAGTGGGAGGCCGAAACTCCAGACGTAGAGCTTGAACTCCCTGAACCACCCTATTAGAAACCGAAACCAGATTAGGAGTTCTCACAGCTATTTTCTCCGGCATAGAACGACAGAGCACACACTGAGCAGAGGTGTGGCCTCTGCCACTGCTCACACTTCCAGAGCTCGCCTCCTCTCCACTTTGCTCAGAGCACAGCATAATAATACAACAAGCATACCCAATCTGGAGCAGATACGCCCTTTTGTAATTCCTTTTGTAGAATTCTCTGGACGCCTCCATTACGAAACCCAACAAAATTGCGTACACAGCCGTTAATTCTCCTCGCGCGAACCCATCTCCCCTCTGCACTATCATCTCCTCGGCCTTTAATGGCATTAATGCCTGACAGAGCCACCTGGTGTGGCCGTCCTGGCAGGCTACATTCTCATGCCAGCTGCCCATTGCTGGTGAACAAATTGCCACCCGCATCCGGGTAATTCCTTCCAATGCATTACAAGATATGGTTGGATTCATTTCTTGATGCTCGATGCAATCTTTCACTTCTTGGACATTTTTCTTCTTGATATGTCCTTCTATCTTGATAGTTTAAGGAGTGGTAATTCTGGCCAATGCATTACAAGATATGGTTGGATTCATTTCTTCTTTCTCGATGTGATCTTTCACTTCTTGAACCTTTTTCTTCTTGATATGTCCTTCTATCTTACGAGTTTGAGGAGTGGTAATACTTGCTAATGCTTTACAAGATATGGTCGAATTCATTTCTTATTTCTCTAGGGTTGGTTCCTGGTGTATATCCTCTTCTTTTGATGTTTCTTGATCCTTTTCTTCCTCCTCTTCATAATATATGTAAAATAATTTCTTCTCAACACACTTATGACCTTTAGTGTATTTGTTATCACAATTGTAACAAAGCCATTTTTCTCTTTTTTCTTCCAATTGTTGTCGTGTAAACCTTGTAGGTTGTGGAAGGCTAGGAGAAAAAACACTTCCATAATTATAGTCGTGAGTGGTGGGATTCCTTGTTTCCATAATTCTGCTTTCAATTTTTATTGCCAACCTGAATGCTTTCTCCAATGAATCAGGTTCCCAAAGACGAATCTCATGTTGAATGTTATCCTTTAAAGTCCCTATGAAGACATCAATCCTTTGCTTCTCTGGAATGTCATTTACCCTTATATTCAATTTTTGAAAGTCCTCAATGTGCTTTGCCATAACCCTTTTGTTCGAGATTGATCAGTTGGCTAAAGAAGGTGTTACTCTTTGTATCCTCATAATGTGCTATCATTTCTTCCGTGAAAATTGACCAAGTGACAAGTGCTTTACGAGAACAAAGCCCTTTATACCGTAAAAATTGATTTGGTTCTAAATATAAAGATGCAATTTGTACCTTTTGTAACATTTGAACCTCATGTAGATCAAAATATTGCTCCATTTGTAGTATCCAATTTATCGGATCCTTGCCATCAAACTTCCTCATATCACCTTTTCTTGATTTTAGGAGCTTGATCTTGAAACGACTGTAACTCTGTAATTTTAGATCTCCAAGATCTAAAATTGTGTCTTGCAGTAGCCATCTGAGTCCTCTTTCTAACCCAACAAGTCGGATCAGAATTTGATTCTCCACGAAAGAGTTATGTCTAATCTCCTAAGGTGACCTGATTATATAATATTTCAGTAGAGCGAACTTGTACGACGTGACACATGTCACTGTTTCGACCATCGGATCTGAAATATATATATAGAAAGCTACAGTCTATCCTCTTTCTGTAAATTCTTACGAAATTTCAATTTGTTGCTCAAAGAGAAAGTTATGAGGATTTTCCCAAGGTCACCTATTTAGAATGTAATTCAGAAGTCTGCAAAAACCCTAAAGTCCTTAGATTATGTCTTTGAAACTATAGCAAGAAAAGATCTGAGATTCGGACCCGAGCTTAACAAAGATTTCGACTCAAAGGGGTTTTAATTGCATAGTTCGAACCTTTATAGAAAAAATATTGTTGCGAAAATTCCACGATGACCTGTTTGAGATGAAATTCGAGAGCTTTCAAAAACCCGAACTTACTCAGATCATATCTCCAAAAATATAGCGAGACAAGATCTGAAATTTGGAACTGAGGTTCAGACCAATCTCTTCTCAAATGGGTGTATTTTTTAGCTTCTGGAAATTTGTAGCAAAAAAGTTATAGCAAAAATTCCACAAAGACCTGTTTGGAGCAGAGAAACCCTAGAATCCAAAGCTCTGATACCAAATGTTAGGAAACCAGCTCACAAAAAGATAGAAAAGATAGATCAACACCTTAGAATTCAGCCTCTTCAAGGGGAAAACCTCCTTTATATTACACAAATGAATAATTCTTCACTGATACAAATGACAAGACCTCCTTTCTATATATAGGGGTCTAAGGGGTCATAATATAATCAGAGCCAACATAACAATAATAATGTAAGGGCACAATAATAACAATAGTGGGCTTCTATGGGGCACAATAATAACAATATGGGGACTACATGGGCACAATAATATAATAAAGGGGTTGTACTAATAACAATAAGGGGTTACACTAGTAGTATAAGGACCTCACATAGGTGCCATCACATCCTCTTCCATCTCAAAACTCAGGGTTGGATATTAGACTTGAAGGCATTGCGACTTTAATATATAACAGTTGAACATGTTCTCAACCTACTTTTAATTGAAAATACCTAATTTTAATTTCATTCCACGGAGTATCAGTGCTCGTTAAAGGATAGGCCATAGGCCTACTATTTATAGATCAAATGTGTAGAGAAGGTCCAAAAACTAGGAGTTAAATTGAGAAAGTGAAATGGAGGAGGAAAATAAAAGCATAAAACAGAGAACAGTCAAACATGAAAAGAAACTCAGATCCAAATGAAGAATTTAAAAGTGAATGGTGTTAAATTGAGAAAGTAGAATGGATGAGGAAGATAAAACAGAGAACAATAAAAAATCAAAAGAAAAACAGACTTAGAGCAAAATGACAAATTTAAAGGGAATTACATGGCACTAGTAAAGGACACTTAGGAAGTGATAAGAGAGAATGGAATAAGAAAAGCAGCTGTGATTGAGGAAGTGAATTAAAAGAAAGAATATATCAATAACTAGGTGGAGGAACAGGAAGCTTGGTAAAGAAAGTCAACTCAAATGGAGAAGTATTACTGAACAATAAAAATGCCTCAACTAGCAATTAAGGGAAGAAATAATTTTTGGATACAATAGAAGCTCTAGAAGAGGGGAGGAAAGGTGTGTGCTGAATGATAAGGAAATAAGACATCTATAGAGAAAAAAAATGGAAGGGGAATAAGACATCTAGATAGAAGTAGAATCCAACACATTGTTCATAGATTTTATTCAGAAAGCAAGCATGATGGATGTAGAGTCCAAGGAAAGACAATTTACTTGAAATAATAGAAAATATACCTCCACAATGAAAGGAGCCATGGTGTAAAGATATAATTGGACAAGATGCAGGTACAAGTTAGACTTAACCTCTATTAAAGGCATGCAAAGATAACTAACATGATTTTAACATTCACCTGGTAGTAGAGGAGATGATTTAGAGCATGCCTTGTAGTACACATGACCAAGGTAGGCCTCCAAAGACATGGAGTGAATTTGGAGACCTACCAAGTGCAGAGTTACACCTAGACCCCAAGTCTCACAAACTCAAAAGAAAAAATAAGTTGTGCTAAAAGAAGCATAATAATATCTCTTGTGCACTACTAGACTATTTGATGCTCAAAACTCATCAACCAAAAATGCCACCTTAAGTCTGGGAAGATAAATTTTACCTTTTATATATTCATATATGCTGAAGACTTATGAAAAGGAGTGGAAATAGAGACAGACTAAAATTGGACTAATATGTATATTCTTATGACAAAAAAAAAGCATGCCAATATCCAATCAGATGTATAAAACACGAATGCTTCAGAAACATTAATAGGGAAGGAAAGAGTGAGAAGACCTATAGACAGTTATACATAACAAGAAGATTTAACAACAGAATGACTTGTCAAAGAGAATGTGATGTTGCATCATTTAGAAGTGTTAGAATAGGAGGAAACTTTTAGGAAACAAGTCTAAACTATGATAGCCTAATAAATGGGAGAGGAACAAATGTCTTCAGAGAACTACAATCCAGAGGTGCATTAGCAAAGGTCATAAAGGCAGACATACAAGGAAGATAAAAGATACTTTTATAATTTGACATAGTTCTTATAGAAATAGTAAAAGATGATCCTTGAACGTGTAGGGAAGAACATCTCAATAAGTTAAGGCTCTAAAATCTGTGTTGTGAAAATTGAAGTCAGCTAGCCAGATTGCCATAGGCCATATTTCATAATAGAGTTTACAAAATAATCTCCAAAATAGTTACAAACTAAAATTAGTCCTAAAAATATAATATTGAGGGAAATAAGTAAGATTTGTGGTAGGCACACAAAATCTAAGAGATAATGGTAGCTCAAGGGACTGTAAATGCGTAGTGGGAAAGAATAAAGGAATGCTGACAAAATTAGACATGGTTCTCTCTACAAAGTGCTTATAACTTTTGCCTTTTCTTAAGGTTGACTAAGTGGGTCATAAGTTGTTTTTTCTTAGGATCATTTGCAGTGCTAATTAATGGCTATCCTAGAAACCTATTCCAAACAGAGGAAAGGGGCATGCCTATAAAGCAGATACCAACAGAAAAATATTAGCACTTAACATACATATTATAGTCATGCACAAATAAACAAAAGTCCCACTAAAATGATGTCAATAGAATCTTAAGTTTAAACTGACATCTATGATGATACAATGATACACCTTAAAAAACCCATTAAAGTGCACAAGCTTAACAGTAATGGATCCAGATAAAACAGGTTTAGAGTAGTGGTTCAATGGACATTTTGATAACAAATAATAAGGTGTAGTTATTACAAAGTTATGTAATTCACTGAAATAGATTAAACGACATGTTAAAATGAATTTTTTTGCTCTAAAGGAGCATAGATTATCATAATATTGTCTACAAAAAAACTCAATATATGCACTTATCCCTTGTATGCCAATATATTAATAGATTTAAAAACACGGAAAAAAGAGATTTGACCCCTAGGGAGCATAGGTTATTGTAATACTCTATAGAAAGCTTCAATATAAGCATATATCTTATACCAATATATATAATGATGATAGGAATTGCGAAGATTTGATACTTACAAGGAATTTGGTGTCCCCAAAGTGGACCAATACCTTTGTACATACTGCAATCATTGAGGAAACACAATCAAGTTTCAATCAACCATGGAAAATGTTGATGCAACCTTCAAGTGGACTGCTGAGCAAGGCCAGGAATCATGATTCACAAGAGCCATTGTTTTTAGTGGATGAATTAATGTTGTTAGAGAAAAATGTTGAGGTAGGGAAAGGGACAGGAGGGCCTTCTATTGGCACTCATTCCTAGGTTTTTATATTTAATATGCAATAAAATATTTTTTCATATGATTTTAGACTTGACTCTTGACATTGAACATATTGAACTTTGTCCATTCAGTTCATAACTTACTGCCATGCTCCATGGAAATTTTGATCTATGTTGATAATAGATATATATAATATACTTTGATATTTTATCTTTGCATTATATTCAGTGTTATGATGCTATCTTTCATCTAGGCTAAATTCAATGCCAAAATTTCTATTTTTCATGACTACATTTTTTGTATTTTTCTATATGCCGAGTCACTGCCAGCTTGATAGGTTTTTTGGCAATTGCAGATTCAATGGTGCTTCTTCTAACTTCGCAATTGAGTTATGAAAACAAAATTCCTTGGGCTTGCAATCTAATTTTGACAAAATCAAAATTCCCTTGTAAATCAATTATGAACAATTGTGGAAATGGTGAGTGAGATCAAGCAAATTCTTAAAGAATGGAAGTTTGTATGGCTGTGTCGACCTCATTTGACACGGCGAATATTATTCGTAATGGCTTCCCTCGGCGTATGACAAAGAGGTGCAAAGATATTTGAGGTGTAATGGCTAGCTCCACTTAAACCCTCTTCGAACCCATGAGAGCCCACTTTGAACGATCCATGGTGGTATTTGAATGATGGACCCCTCGAAGAATAATTTACGGATGATCCCAATTCCATCAACTTTCTTTCTGATGATTTCAACTCGATGAAATTTGCCAGTGAGGCCCTACATAGTGGATCTGCAGTCCCTTATGTAGATAAATTAGTTGAAGGGATTCACTGTCTTGAAAAGTAGCTAATAAACGATGCCTATTCACACCATGACACACTAATTCAATAGTTCTAAAGCTTAAAGAATGTCGAGGGGGTTTTGAAGGTAGTTAAATCTCGGGTTGCCAGTTTGGCAACCCTTGAAAAGGCAACGTAACCCTTGCTGATAACATACTTTCTCTCTCCCATGATTGGCACAATTGGCGATAATGTGATGGAAATTTGTAAAATAATGCATTGGTTATTCCAAGTTTATTCAATTCTACCTCTACATCCTTGCATTTGGAAGATTAGAACCACAAGCCACACTAGACTCTGTTAGAGCTGAAAAACAACTAGGAGTAGTTTGAAGCATTGTATTTCCTGATCTGAACTTAGAGTTAGCTTTTGAAATCCTAGGTGTTGAATGTCCCTCCTGAGATTGAGTAGACCAATTGATGCAAGCAATGATCCCATGAGATTCAAACCCATGAACTTATAGAAAACCCCAAAATAGAACCAGTTAAAGTTTAAAAGAAATACAAGAAGTTGTGCATTCTTCTATTCATGAGAAATCTAAAGAAAGATTAAATAAATTTATACAAGTACAGTTTGTCTTTCCTGGATTTATCCATGAATGTATAATTACATTTGTGCATATAAATAATGCTGGATAATTTTAGTAATTAACATACTTAAAATCCCCAAGTGTCGGTGTAGAGAGTAAGGTTTGAGAATGCAGAGACCTACAAACAGATCTGAAATTCGAAAAGTGTGGGTCCATCAACTACATCATAGATATGAAGGAACCCTTTATGCCATCTGCATTGATAGCATCCTATAGAAAATGGTGGACAAGAACTTTCCTTAGACCCTTCCCATTCATGGTAGCCCTTATGAGCCACCTAGTTGCAAATGTTGGTCTTTGAGCTTGCATATCAATCAAACCAAGCCCTTCAACCTACCTAGGCATTGTATAGATTGGCCATGATATTAGTAGGATATTTCTCTTTCCTCCATGCTCCCTTGAAGGAACTTCCTAAGGAACATCTCTAATATCCTCTATCCTGTTGTAGAGAGGAAGGAACCGCCTAAGGAATATCTCTAATATCCTTTGTCCTGTTGTAGAGAGAAAGAGGCAGGAAAGACAATAAATATGATTTGCTTCCAAAATCTATCTACTATGGTGATTCTTCCTTAACTCCCATGGTTTAATGACCTTCCATTTTATAACAATTTTGTGAGGAAAGTCATCATGCCCAATAATAAGAACCTTTGTCATGATCCTCTCTAACTATTGCTTCTAATGTTTGAGTGAAAATGTCCAGACACTTCATCGTTCCCTCTACACAATTGCAATGAGCTATGGGGTGAGAGCACAATCATTTGTGAAATGTAGATTAAGCAACTTCTCTCCATCAGGAAGGATAATTCATCAAATATTCCATTGCAATCAAGTAGCTTCAATGATATATGCACAAGTATCCAATGCAATAACATACAAATAGGGAGCCAAAGGAAAACCTTGTCTAACAGACCTTTGTAGCAGAATCACCTCTAACAAGTTCCTATTGAAACAAATTCAGGATTGTTATTTCCAATAGAAAAAATCAATAGTCTTCATTTATAACAAAGTTTTCATGATTTAATACTTTTTCTTTTAAGAAAATTTGAATAATTACTTTTAACAAAAGCAGATATACAAAGACAGATGACAAGATTTAGAGGGAAAGTAGAACCATGATAAAATCCATCAGTTTCAATGTAATTTACTATTTTCCAGAGTTCCTACCATAACAGCAAACAATGTTGGTAACGAGAAAAAGTTGTTTTTCTATTTCTTGTTCTTCCTTTCCTCAACTAAATAAACACATACTTTCTTGTCCTGAATTTTTTTCAACCACTTGGCCAACATATCCACAGACAAGGGAAATTTGAACAAAATATAATTTGGCTCATGTTCAATGTTTGACCTCAAATTTCTTGAGGCGAAACAAATCTGCAATCCTAGCCAGGTATGCATGCATCTTTCTAGCTGGTCACATGAAAGATGCAGGGAACTAAAGAAGGGAAGAGAAAATATTGGATCAGAGATATATATTTGTGTGCCACACATGCACGCACGCACACACACACTATACATATATATAGAGAGAGGTTGTCATGTATTTATTTTTCTCTTTGAATCCACTAATGTTCATGGTTTCTGTTTTTCTCTTAGTCCACTGATGTTCAAAGATTTTGTGGTCCTCATTTCTTGAACCAAAGTTACCAGAATTGAATTGACTCAGGGATTATTTTGAACCACTGATCAAGCTTGACTTAGTGCTCAGAAAAGGCCCACCAAAAACCTGTCATCTGTATATTGTTTTTTATGAATCCTCTGAGCTTTAGTGTTTATCTTTCTTTGAGTCCACTGATCTTCACAGATTTTGTAATCCTCATTTTTTTTAACCAAACTTACCAGAATTGAATTTACTCAAGGCCCATTTTGGCCAACCAGTCACTTGGGAACGCTATTTTTGTATCAATTTTTCCTTTTCAATGATTGCAATTGATTTTATTGTTCTACAATGAGATTTTCAATAGCTAATTTCGTATATTCTTATTGTAGTATTTGATTTTTGATGAAATTAATAGCACATAACAGAAGAGACAGTGGGTCAATTTTTATTTCTGAATATGGATCCTTTAACCTCGACTTAGCTAATGATCTCAACTGCTAGTTATTTTGGAAAACACTGCTTGGATTCTCTGCTGATTTTGGGGACAATAGGCTCAGATTTGAAACCTTTGTAATGTGAAGGATATTGATTCTATTTATAACTGAAAGAGGCCAAGCCTCTATGTATAAATGATGTTTGAATTTATTTGTAGAGGGGATCGAGTAGTAGAAGGAAAGATCCTTGATGTTGTTATCAAGATCGATCTGTAACTAGGATAGATATTAGTGGTATAGGGGGTGCATACCTTGTTAGTTGTGGGATATACCAGAACAAGAAGAGACCAAGCATTTAGCAGTTGTCAGATTTAGAATTTAGGTTCAAAGAGGGTTTAAGTGAGGTGATGCGGTTCAAGGGTAGGATAGAGTGTTGTTTATAGGTGATAGTATCATGCTTCCTTAGTCAAATGTATTGATGGACCTCTCCAGTTTCTTTGCCCTTTTATTCTAGAGAATTGACATTGTAGAATTGTAGCAATAAGAAAGCATACATACTTGGTGAATGGGAATGTGAATTCGAGGCACTACCATGTAGATCTAGAAGCTCGCAGGTCTGAAAGGGATTGATATTGGGTATATCCATTCCACGAGTCCCATCGATCTCGTTATCGCCTAATACCTTTCTCATATTGGTAATGGTATGCCTCTGATAGAGTTTCAGAACCACTGCTGCTTCCTCTTGTCCAAAGTTTCCTCACTTCTTCTTCAGCATCATAGCACATCCGCTTGTCAAGTTCTGAAAGAATTGCATATTCTTCTCCAATCATTTTGAAAAGCCTCTCTGCATCTCTCTGGACCTCCTCCCCAACTTCATTCTAATAGCCATCATCCCCACTATCAATTCCTGCCCAACCTTATCTAGATGGTATCTGAGAGCAGCTTTTTGGTAAGCCTTCTTGATCTCAACTGCAATACTAGAAACCTCAACACCCAAGATCAAATAATGATCCAAAGGAATTTACCTTTTCATTAATTCTTTTGCTTTGGCAAATCATTCACGATCCTGTCTAAGATCTTGTGTGCTAGTTGTCGAGCTTCCCAATCTCTTTGGTTGGCTTGCTTTGCTCTGTTGTTGGCTCTCTAAGAGTGTTATAAGCTTCTACAGATCAATGGTTGACTATTCTGTAGATCAATGGTGGCTTGTCCATAATCTCGAACACTTTCATGTAATGTGGCTCTCCGAGAAATAGCCTTGGGGTAGTTTGAAGAATGTGCCAAGTGAACATCTTGTGAGAATTTACAAAATGGAAATGGCGGAAGAAAAAGGGAACAAAATTCAAATTCCCTTATGTGGGAGAGGTGAAAATGTGGGCATGTTGATGTTTAATAGTGCATAGGAATTCTTTTGGACTATGACTTACATTGAAATTTTACCTTCTAATTCTTAATTACCATGTAACTAAATTTCTTAGGCATTTTTATATAGGTTGAATTTTTAATATTAGCATGAATATTTCTTTAAAATGTCTCCATGTCAAATTTTGGTAAGTAATTTTGATACTTATTAATATCTTAATTTAAAAATAAAATATAAAGAATATATTAATGAATAAGGTTGTTACATCTCGTAGATTTAAGTAACATTTTTTAAAATCAATATGTTTGCCTTTATTCATACCTTATTACTTATTTTTATGGAGAAAGAGAAGTTGAAGGTTGATTTTTCTAAGTTTCTTGAATTATATTAACTTTCTCCTCTTTATTTTTTTACAACATAGATGGGACACTTTCCTAGCATTAAAAGGGTGTGTGCTTCAATGGAATAGATTGGATTGGTAATGGGATCACTTAAACACGCACATAGATTATCTCACCATCTTCTCTTACACTCTTTTCTCATTAAACTAAGTAGCTTTTATTTAAGTTGGAATGACGAAAAAATCATGGTTTTAATTGCTATATTTTCATTATCCACCACTTAATCCAATGTAATCACAATCAAATTTAGTAGAACAATCAAGCCTTGAACAAAAATAATTGTAGTATTTGAAGCTAAACCTAATAACATGTTTGAGTCAAAGGAATCATTTCAATTATCCATGGAGCTACAATGAAATTATGCCAATTCATCTCATATTGGATCTTGAATGACTAATAAAACTCAAGATTGTTGATATGTCATATTTATGTTGTTTGTGTATTTCCGATACGACTCTATAATGGGATGAATGTAATGCAAACATTCAAGATAACTTCAAAAACGAAATGGTAAGTCTACTTAAGAAATTGGTTGCACTAGTTAAAGTGGCATTTAGAAATTATCAAGAAGTCAAAAAATTTAAGGGGTAGCAAAAGTGATATGACATCTCCATCTCATGCATTTTCAGCCATGGATGGATAGCCACTTATAGGCCATTAAAATTTTGGCCCTTAAGGGACCATTTCACCATTATAACACAAATATGGTTTTCTTAGGGAGGTTTGTAATTTATTTAAATGCACACATAAGGTGTAGTAATAAAAATGCAATGGGATTAAACAAGCATTCATTAACATTTCATAGCAACCAAGAATATATGTTTAAATTAAACCTGACCACACATAACATGCTTAATCCATGTAAATTTATTACAATAAATAATATTCAATCACATTTCATAGACACTTATTTTTTAACTAAGGATGGTCCAAGGAAAGTAGTTGCATATGAGAAATTTTCCTCCTGGTCATAGGCATGCACTATAGATGCCATCCCCATGTTGGGTTATGAGGTCACTAGGGAAAATCAATGTAAGATATAGGCTCCCACTCACTCAACCCAACCCATCGCTCTCATGGAATGGTTAATTCACTCATTACAAAGAATTGCACATATAATCTAACCCACAACTATCAATGGCACTCTCTTCCACTTCCTTACACAACATAAGGAAGATCTTCCCCTACTATGCTTGACAGTGCCTTAGGGATTTTCTTCCCTTCCAATGCTCTTTAGTGTAGGCAAAAAGAGTCCAATTTTTTGAATTATTTCTAGGAGTAACTTGGAATATTAAAATGTGCCTCTCAAACAACCAATGAACAATTATAACTAATGGATGAAAGCTTCTTTAGTTGCCCAAACTCTATGCTCATCTACAATCTCTCTATCTCTTCACCAAGGACAACCAATTCCCCTTTCATGGTGTTGATTTTGATCATATTCATATTTATGGTTAATTAGTAGTAGAAGAGAATGTAGCAAGCACTACAACCATAAGCCTTTTTTTTATGTCTCAAATGCACCTTGAAATTACCTACAAAAAGGTTTTTTCAACCTATTGTGTGACTTTATTATCCACCCTTATTTTAAATAGGGGTCGCAAAATAGGTTGATAATAAGGTTGAAAATTATTTAGTCCAAAAAAACCAATATAATATATGTCAAAGCACCCATCAAAATCTAGGTCAAAATTATTTATAAAAAGAATAATTTTAGATTCAAAAAAATATGTTGAAAATGGATATTACAAATGTGATTGAAAAATGATTTGATGGTCACCATATATTACAAAATATCATTAATGAGGTAGAAATTGTTGAAAATAGCAACAAGAAATGATAAAAATAGAATCCAGAATATTCCAATTTTAATTTGTCCTTGAATTAAAATTGTGAATTAAAATTCGAATTTAGTCTCACCAGCTACTTGAAAATTAATTAATTAATTTATTATGGATTAATTATTTGGAGAAAATCAAGCTAGAAGTCTTTGTGAAGTCATGCAACAGTTATCCCTTAAATTAAGGAGATTATCCCTTACTTAAGGAGATAAGGATGAGTTATAATTGAGTTATAATTAGTTAGCTCAGTTAACTGAGTTATGTCCAGTTAAATTAGTTCCAAACAGTTTGAGGAACTAATTGTGATTTCAGTCAGTTAATGCATGCATGCATCCAACTAGTGTACTCCAGATAACTGAAGATTCTCTCATTAGTAACTCATGCATGTCTATTTTGAGAAATACCCAGTTGAGATTAAAGATAGGGACAATGTACTATCAGTTGCATGTTTTCTCCTATAAAGGAAACTCATGCATGCAGAAGGAAGAAGGTTCCTTGAGGATTGTGCAGTTTTACAGTGTGTAAGATTAGTGTTACACTTGGAAACAGTGCAAGGAAATAGGAGGCTTGGAGGGCAGTGGAGAAGGTTTGTGAGAAGCCTTGTTTTCCTGTGAGCATCCAAGAGGATTGTACTGAGAGCTGGCTAGTTGTGAGAGCTAAATCTTTGTGTAATTCTAAGATATTTCCACCTTGTATGATAATACAGATAGGGGGTTTTTAGCTGAGACTTTCCCCAAATTATTCTTTTGTGTTTCATGTGCATTGATTCTTATTTCGGTTATATGTGTTCTGCTTGATCTTGCTCAAATCTATTAAGATTCTGCAAGTTTGATTGTAGAAGTAGATTAAATTATTTTTCTTTAGTTATATTGCATTATCAGGTTAATCTACAATGAGAATTTCTACATGGTATCGGAGCAAAGGTTATCAGAGCTGTGAATAGTATACTGAGAAGAGAATTCGAAGTTTGAAGTTCGGGGTTGCAGGTGCAAATCAAATTCATCTCATACTTCAAGGTTGGTCAATGGCGTTCTATGGCTTGAGACTCGAGTATGCCTTAGATGGCAGCTCGAATTACATAGCATGGAAAGATCGCATGGAGGCTGTATTAGAAGACAATGGCTTGAAGGATTTCATTGATCAAGAAATCCCAAAGCCAGGTTCAACTAATGCACAAGAGTTGGCTGAATGGAAGAAGTGTATGGTGAGGGTGACACAGATCATCCTTGAGGGAGTTCGAGACCATATTGCCTTGAGTCTCCATGGGAAGGATACTCCATATTAAATGTGGAAGACATTGAAGGACCTGTACCAGAACAGTAGCAACTAGAGGAAATTGGTGCTCAAGGACAAGCTTTGAAGAATCAAGATGGAGAATGACGATAGTATTTCCACACATTTGAACAAGCTCATCACTTGCAAAGATGAGCTTAGCAGTGTGGCAATAACTACTGTCGATGATGATGTGGTGAGCCTCACTCTCCTTGGCCTTCCAAAGAGCTAGAATAGCTACCAGGACTCTGTGAATGGAAGGGAGAAACTACCAGATTGGGAACGACTGTGGTCGAATCTCATGCAGGAGGAAATCAGGAGGAGCACATGAGATGGTTCTTCATCCAAGGAAGATGAAGAAAATGTGGCCTTAGCAAGTAAGGCAAGGAAAGGGAAGGGGAAGGCGTCCCATTCCAAATCGAATTCTTCTCATGGAGGGAAGAAGGTTTACAAGTCTAAAGTGAGATGCTTTAATTGTCACGAGATGGGTCATTATGCGACTAATTGCCCATCGAAGAAGTCCAAGAAGGGATCCTCGGAAGGATCAGAAGGTGAGGCATTAGCCTCTCAATTCGAAATGGACTTTACCCTCATCGCATGCATGGTGTCATCGATGATGGGTTGTGGTTGGTATCTTGACAGTGAAGCCTCATTCCACATGACCAACGGTAAAAGTTTATTTAGTACCTTGGAGGAGAAAGACCTCAAGATGTGCATAGAGATAGTTGACGATGAAAGGTAGAGTGTTTTAGGAGTGGGCACAGTTGCTTTTCAGAGGGAGCATGGAGCTCTTATCACCTTGATAGATGTGAAGTATGTGCCTGGATTGAAGAAGAATTTGGTATCGATCGTGATGTTTGGGGACAAAGGCTACGATGTTGTATTCAGTAAGGGAAAGGTTTTCATTAGACACATCAGCACGGGACAGGTGAAACAGATCGGTTCACGAGTCAAGAACCTATATGCTCTTGAGGTTCAAGATGCATGCAAAGCCTTGAGGAACAAGGAAAATGTTAGAGACTTGGTGGTTGAGAGGGAGAGTAAATTACCTCTCAACATACAACCCCAGAAGAAGTCTCAGACAATTGTGGAGGAGCCACAATTGGAGATGCTGAGAGGAGACCGAGTGGAGGCATCCACTCATGTAGAGACCTCCAGTAGGGGGAAATTTCAAGCCAAGTGGGCAGACGGATCACTTGCATCCATACCTCTAGGTGTGAGGTGGGGCGATGTGAAGTAATAGTCCCATGAAGGCTGAAATTAGGCAGGGTCTATTGAGGGGTTTTATCTCATGGATCGTACCTTGCTACGGGAGCCCAAACTACATAGTAGCGGGAGAAATCAGTGGGATTGATGCAATTAGCCAACGTAAAAAGTTTTCAGTTGACAGAGGCAATAGCAGGCAGACAATTTGATGACAGATGCATCATACTGATTCAGGTTGAATGTTTGTTTGTTTGTTTTTATTTATTTATTTATTTTTATTTATTTATTTTTATTTTTATTTTTATTTTTTATTTTTTTTAATTTTTTTTTAATATTTTTTTTTTTTTTTTTTTTTTTTTTTTTTTTTTTTCTGGAGTTGCTAGAGCAACAACACTAGAGAGAAGTGTTGCATGCATAACATTCCAAAGGTTCAGGATCGAGATTGATTTGAATTCCTTTCTTGTTGAGAGGGAGTGTTGAAAATAGCAACAAGAAATGATAAAAATAGAATCCAGAATATTCCAATTTTAATTTGTCCTTGAATTAAAATTGTGAACTAAAATTTGAATTTAGTGTCACTAGCTGCTTGAAAATTAATTAGTTAATTCATTATGGATTAATTAGTTGGAGAAATTCAAGCTAGAAGTCTTTGTGAAGTCATGCAACAATTATCCCTTAAATTAAGGATATTATCCCTTAATTAAGGAGATAAGGATGAGTTATAATTGAGTTGTAATTAGTTAGATTAGTTAATTGAGTTATGTACAGTTAAATCCAACTAGTGTACTCCAGATAACTGAAGATTCTCTCATCAGTAACTCATGCATGTCTATTCTGGGAAAGACCCAATTGAGATTAAAGACAGGGACAGTGTACTATCAGTTGCATGTTTTCTCCTATAAAGGAAACTCATGCATGCAGAAGGAAGAAGGTTCCTTGAGGATTGCACAGTTTTACAGTGTGTAAGATCAGTGTTACACTTGGTAACAGTAGGATCACCCAGGAGAAACAGCGCAAGGAAATAGGAGGCTTGGAGGGCAGAGGAGAAGGTTTGTGAGAAGCCTTGTTTGCCTGTGAGCATCTAGGAGGATTGTACTGAGAGCTGGCTAGCTATGAGAGCTAAAGCTTTGTGTAATTCTGAGATATTTCCACCTTGTATGATAATACAGATAGTGGGGTTTTTAGCTAAGGCTTTCCCTAGAGTATTCTTCTGTGTTTCATGTGCATTGATTCTTCTTCTGGTTATATGTGTTCTACTTGATCTTGCTCAAATCTATTAAGCTTCTGCAAGTTTGATTGTAGAAGTAGATTAAAGTATTTTTCTTTAGTTATATTGCATTATCAGGTTAATCTACAGTGAGAATTTCTACATAAATTTATTTTGAAAGTTTAATAGGAGGTAAAGGTTGAAACTTTTATTTTAAAAAAATGTTCTTGATCATGAGCTCAAAGATGATCATAGTCATAATCACAGATCAAATCCTAATCCTAAAATCACTTCCTACTCTTAGGCTTTGTTTGTCGAGCCTAACAACTAGCTGAGTCTAAATCACTGTCTAAGTAGCTATATTCAACTTTGGATTGATAAGCTCCACAATTATTTATATATATGTTATGTTGTTATGCTTTACATTTAAATTAATGCTTGAATCTCTCTCCATTATTAATATAAATTAAAACAATATAATTTAATGTCATACCATAGCTATATGACAAATTATGGTTGTTGTTGGATTGCATAGTGTTAAATGAATGTATATGGAATGTTACTTGAAAGCACTGCATCACAACATGATAAATTCACTATGTAGAGCTCCCCACCTATCCAACGCCTTGGTAACACTCCTCAAGTGAGACCTTCCTTGCTTCAGGAATTGATAATGCCAATGCTAGACTAGTACAATGTTTGTTTGACACTTAAGTGGACCCTAGTTTACCAATTAGAGCCCAGAAATGGTTATGTTGTTGGGACCACAACATGATTCTAAGGCCTTAGCAAAATGAAGAAACGATTGGCTAAACCACAAGTGGAAGATTGTTTTGATAATAGAACTAAATATTTGTTAGCGAGGAAGCCTCACTACTTTGTTGGAGAATGAAAATTCAAGGAGACATTCATGTATGAAGACATCTTTGAAATTTTATGGATAGAGTTTTCTAGTGAGTTTTTGTGAATGGATGCATATGCTTAATGAAGCCCCACATCACCATTGAGGAGACAAGAAGAAAAGTTGAATCTTAAATCCAATAACTTTGGAGCGTTGTGATCACTTAGTTAATCAAGCAATCTAGTTTTGGGGGGAGAAGACAATGGAAGGATACATTGTGTCTAGTTTGTAGTAGAATTGTACTAGTTGTACTAAAAAGATAAGGACCAATTTCATAAGGGGTTTTGAGAGAGATTGGTGAACACAAACCCTACAAGGATAAAAATGTTGTTGGTGAAGGAAAATTTGTTTCCTACTAACCCACTAAGCATGGTGGTGTAAAACCTTGCATTATGGAATGGGTTACAATGAGGTTAGCAAAGATGAGAGCTCAAAGGACCAAATGACCATGGAGGACACAAAAGTTAAAGAGAAAGTTGAACAAGCTTTGAGGAAGTAAAAATAACTAACCAGTGGTGGTTGAACTAGATGTGAGCAAATGAAGAAGGCTATGAGGAGTTTCAAAAGGAGATTAGCGAGGAAGGGAGTAGTGAAGTGAGGATGAGAGAGTTGGAGAATTTGAATGGGAAAGGTAAGTTGATCAGTGAATGGTTACGAAACAAAGGGTTGATGATAAAATATAGCTCAATAAGGAGTATTATTCAAGGCACCTCAATGAGGTCTGATGAACACACTGGGGTGGGGTTACGAGAGATATGTGATTACAAAGTGATAGGTTGGATGCAATGTAGAATGAGATTGTGGATGAGAAAGAATCAAATGAACTAATGGGAAACCATATCCTAAGGCCAACAGATGTGTCCCAACTATTTAGGGAGGATGAGAACCTAGTAGTGGACATGGCAAGACAATAGAAAATTTGGCCTCGTATGCTTCTTAAATACAATTACATAACATTACACTATCTTGTTAATAATGGTTCAAGTCCACCTAGTAGTAAGCTTACTTATGGAGGAACAATAAGAATTAGAGGAAGTAGTCTTAACAATAGTGCAATACTTCAACATTAATGCAACGATTGTCATGCGACACATCAAATTATAACTCAAGAAAATAAGTTAATGTAAGTAAATGCAGACCCTACTAAGTAGATGGTCCTCCTTGTAATTGTTTCATATTAATAAAAAGGGCCTATGAGCCTACGGTTTCCAAGTTTCATTCCAAGTTCTCATGGCTTCTTCTATGGCCTGTAACATGGCCTGATTCCTATATATTTTTTATTTAAGTGTTGTTTCCCACACAGTTTAACATTTTATGCAGAACAAAGTTCATCTCAACATTATAGCTTAGTCCTTATTATCATGTGGTTTATTACACAGTTGTGCATCAGATATTATGTGATTAACACCAGCAAGTTATTCACACAACATTTTATTTCTAGTTCAAAAGCTCACGCTTAGTTTATTTATCAATGTCATTTGTTTCAGAGTAACAACACACATATATATATTTAACATATCCATCATTGTCATATCCCCACAGAGGTGTAAGCACATGTTCAAGAATTAACAACACAAACACAACCCCAAAATATAGAACTATTACAATCAGAAAAGCATAATGATTCATCAACAGATAAACAAGCATAAGAAGATACTTATCTTTTAATTTGCAAGGTAACTAAGTCTAGGACAAGGACTCTCCACCCAACCATAGACAACTGCAACCACACTTACTTGCAGCTACCACCCCCGAATCAGATTCCAAAGTCTGAGGGGGATGCTTGCTTAAGGGACTTGAATACCAACTGCCAACTGAAATAGGGACTCCAGAGGATCTCCTTCCTCAATCCCACCAGTTGACTTCCACTTCTTTTGTCAACACAGGGAGTTCAGAGGTGCTCACATAGTGATTCACCCCCTTCTAGGGAGTCCATAATCCACTGTAACAATAATGTAGTAACCACAAGTCTTCAATCAGGTCTTCCTTGGATATTGCTTCAGGATGGCTTCTCCCAAGATGTTATAGGTTTGCAGAGTCTATTATCTCAACCCACAACCTCCAAGGGACCCATCTTGTTATAGGGCTCTAGAGATTCCATCCCAACCCACAGCCTCTAGGGACCCAAGTTGTTATAAGGCTCTAGAGACCTTGTCTAAACCCATAGCCTCCAGGGACCCAAGTTGTTATAAATCTCTAGAGACCTTGTCTCAACCCACAGCCTCTAGGGACCCAAATAACCAATCCCCTTCTCTTGTCTTCTTTTTTCTTCTCTTCTCTTATGTGCTTCCTACTGATTACTTTTGTTGGATGTTTGAATCCTTTTCCTTCTTTGTCTATCTCTATATTTCCTTCCTATGAATTCCTATTGTTGTATTTTCCCTTGTTTTACAAGGATTCTGCCTCCCTTCTGTTTGTTTCCTTGGCCTCTTTCTCAACCAACATTTAATGTTGCATCCTTGTTTCCCTGCAATGTGCAGTTCCTTTCATAAATCTCTTGTCATCTTTTCTTATTGTTGTTTTTAAAGCAACATTGGCCTGAGTAATTTCTCTTGTAGCCCATTTAATTTTAGAACCAATCCCTTGAATTCATGCACCAACCAACCTTTAATGGTTGTCCTGCAATTCAGGTTTCTTTCTCTGCACAAGAAACCTCAACATCCCAAGCAAGCAACCTCCTCCATAACTCTGGAATTTGTGTCCCTTTGACTCAATCCCCCTTTTTAGATTTCACATATTGCATAAATGTTTACAATGTATTTCATGAGAGGACCATGTGTGGGGCTATCACAATCCCCTCCCCCTTGAGGGAACACCACCCTTGTTGTTCAACTATCCATATACACAGAGGAAATATACTAAATAGAGAAAAAACAATGTACTATCTTTGGAGATTTATATTTACAACTCTTTACAACATTTACCTATATTTACATGTCACACATTCACAGTTGTGTGCCCAATGACTAATAATTATAAAAGAAAATTTTAATCATATTAGCCACTTTCTGTGGCTCTTTGCAATTTCCTGGTGCTTTTGCTGCACCAAATTTAGCTTGGATTATTTCCTTTGTTCTAGAGGGTAGTATGCCTCCAATATCCAACATTATATTTATTTGCACTCTTTTTCCATCAGCGAACAATTCCTGACTCATTTCTTCCCAATATAACCCCAATTTGCTTTTGATTCCAATAAGTTATTCTCATAACCAAGAAACCCAAATTTTATATTTCGACCTTCCTTTCTTAGCCCCTTGGGCAATCTAGTTACCCCCCTCTCAATGAAGTCACTCACCTTCCAAGTTCAGCAATCCCTTTCTCTACGTCTCAGTCATTTGGGTGATCCATCCCTTGGTAAGGCTTCCTTGCAGTGGAAGAGTCTAAAACAAAGGTTGTCCTACCTTATTACAATTATAAGGGTCATAGCATGATTCATGGAAATCAATTTACATCATTAGCGTTAGTGTATCACAATAGCCCCATTCTTGAAATATTTAATCTACGTGCCACTGCACATTTGATATATTTCAACTGCAACTATTTATCTTGTAGCCAAGTTCATCCACCCAACTGGGAAATTTCATGCTTTCTTGGATCATATCACATATGCCTCCATAAGTTCCATCATTAAGGAAATGTAATAATTTTAAATCATACCTCACCAAAAGTTCGTTGATGAAGTGAACTTGGAATTCTCCTTTAATTCCTATCATGGTAAGCCAGGTTAGCTCATAACCCAAACCATCATAGATCAGATGATTGAATTTAGATTCATAAAAAAAATATCAAAAGTCATGAAATATTGATACTTATCTTGGTTTGCTTCTTGTTGCTTGCTTTACATACACTGAATCAATAGCCATTTGGGAAAACACCCAGTTCCTTCTCTTCACTTTAACCACGTACACACACTAGATTGGTTTCCCATCGACAAGCATCCAATTCCTTCTCTTCACTTTAACACCAGATTGGTTGCTTGTCTGAAAGCATCCAATTCCTTCTCTTCACTTTGACCACATACACACACCGGATTGGTTTCCGGTCAATAAGCATCTAGTGCCTTCTCTTCTCTTCTATTTGATTTAAAATTTACTAAGTGACTCATTAGCCTCAAAATGAGCACTTAAGCCCAATCACAATATGACAATTATGGGCACTACCAAACTAGGTAGTCTTCTATAGATAGGAATATAAGTGTGTTTCACACCTGTGTAGGTCCAGGCAGTCCCATACCTGCCTGTGTGTAGCACTACACAATACAAGGCCTCAGATAGTTCCATGCTTGTCTAAACACTTTTTCACATACACAACACACAGGCCCAGGTTGTCCCATACCTGCCTGTCCTAAACACATAAACACAACACACAGGTCCAAATAGTCCCATACCTACCTAACTTGAACACATTGAACAACGCACACTTATATACATGGTACGACACAACACACATATAGCACAATATAGTTTTTCCTATTCCCTTATGCAACACATGCATATGTACAACAAAAACACATATACACATAACATATCATAGTACACAATATCACAATAATCCAAATACCACCTTGTCTCTCATGGTATATCACCATGTTGCCATTAATTCATAGACCACCTTGTCTCTCATGGCATATCACCATGTTGACATTAATCCAGAGACCACCTTGTCTCTCATGGCATATCACCATGTTGCCATTAATCCAGGGACCCCTTTGTCTCTCATGGCATATCACCATGTTTCCATTAATCCAGAGACCACCTTGTCTCCAATATGCATGTGAACTGGGCCATACTGCCTCATTTTTTTTTCCTATGTTCTTAGTCTTGACATGGGCATGATGTAAGAGATATGTTCACATGATTATAATTTAGCATAATTCTCCTTTCTGCCCAATAAATTCCTCATCATAGTGGGAATTCTTTTTGTGCCATCTATATCCTTGAATAATTTGTTTTTTTTGTTTGAGCAGTCATCCTTTCATTCATGACTATTTTTTTATAGGATGCTTGAGATCTCTGTCCAAAACTCTATGGAAAATCCACAAAAATCAACTCCTCTTCATGTTAATCCATTCTTCATATGGCACATGTCTTCTGCTCACATTCCACCCACTTTTGGATTTGTCATCTCCACACATACTTCTGCAAGCCATCTTCCATATATGTGGTCTATATTGTAGAGATAAAACTCACTCTAAGGGTCACAACCCCTCTTCTTCTATGAAGATTCGTGACAGTCTTAAGGGAATAACTTATGGACTAAACATGTTAGGAAACTTCACTAACTAGGAAATTATACTTATATTCTAATTTCTTTAGAACAAAACCTATCCACCCATAGTAAAAACAACAACTCTTGCCTCCATAAGAGACTTAGCCTAGCTCATATGGATCCATAGATTCTGGGCATTTCTTTGACTGAATCTTGACATGAACTTCAGATCTCTATAACCCTCAAACTAGGGTTACCTTAGTCAATATTATGCCTATGACTACTTTTGTTTTGGCCCTAAATTCCAGTGCAAGCCCTCCTCCATTTGTGTTGGTATTTATCACAGACCTTGTGACCTACTAACCACCACAAGATAGGGTCTCAACCCTCTCTACTATTTCAGAATTTGATGCGGCCTTCACACAGAGACACCACTGAAATCACATGCTCGTATTCTCATGAGAAACCTCTCTCGATCTCAATCTTCCAAAAGAGAACCAAAAATATGCCATCCTACGTCCTAGCTCGAACCCATTAAGGTATGTAGCATTCTTGTGAACCCTTTAGCAGCCCTTAATCGGCCCTCTAACTCAGCCTACTTTAGGACTACATCTCTCATGGCCTCCTTGATCAAATGAGATCCTTCTCACTTGATGTCCTTGCCTTCATCCTAAGGCCTCCTTAAATATATTTTCCTAGGCCTCTTAGGAACCCTATAAAACTTACGGGTTTTATCCACTTAGACCTTAGGAAATATTAATTTTCCTTTTTAATTTAATTTTAGATTTTAAACCCCTTCTCTTGGGTTCTTTTCCCGCAAATCCTTTTGTGAGAAAAATCACACAAACCCATCTCACTAGGCTTGTGGATTACCTCCCAAGCTACACAATTCAACAACATAGTCTAGTTGTAATATTCAAGCTCTTTTAGTCAAGTGAGGACTTGGTTAGGTTCCCAAGTTTCAAATTAAGGGTAGTTGTGAGGTCATGATAGCTAGGGAGGGTCAAGGCATGCCAAAGAATGAAAATGTGTGCTAACACATGTCGAACAATGTCAATGCATGCTAAGGAGTGTTAGGAAGTGTCGAGGCATCACAAGGGAGAACTAGGTAAAAATGCATGGAAAGGAATGAATAAGAGTGTGTGTCAGGGTGTGTCAGTGAATTAACATGTGCCAAGGATGAAGTGTGTTAGCAGAAGTTTAGAATAGGATTTTCATGATGCAAGCCTACTGTTGTGATAGGGAGATTGACATAGAAATTTTAGACAAAGGGAGACTTTGTGCTAGGCACAACATTGTTTTTCTTTTAGCTATTATTTTTATATGAGATGTGGCACACTTTAGTTGCATGCTCATGTTTTAAACTATTCTAGATAATTGCATATTGTACATTGTTGTGTATAAGTTTTGGGGCACTTGGCTTGTGTCAACTTATATCTTGTGTGTCTTGTGCATCATGTGGTTCTTACAAACTCTCAGTTAATGTTGTATTGTTTATATGAATTGAACATACATGTGAAATATTTCATGTGTAAGTTATGTTGCTTAGTTGTTTTATGGCCATGGCTAGATGTGATCCTTGTCTTGGTAACTAGTTAAGTGGGACAAGTTGAGCTTGGACATGAGTGGAATAAGACGTGTTATAGGATGTTCTTAGGTGAACAAGGCACAATCTACTTGTAGTAGGTGTAATTGGTCAAGTTTTTGTGGCTGAAGCAGGCCAATGTCACATGAAATGCAGTATCCAAGGACTTGATTGGGTTCCCAAGTCATGAAAAAATGTAAGGCTAGTTGTGAGGGCATGAGTGACAAGGCATGCTAGGGAATTTTAGGGCATGCTAACATGTGCCAGATGGTGTGAAGGCATGTCAAACATGCTAATATGTGCCAAGTGATAAGGCATGCCAAGATGTGCAAGGGTGTGAAAATGTGTGCTAGGGACTGTCAAGGAAAAAAGGGAGAAACAAGTTAAACTACAAGGAAATGAACACATAAGAGGGTTACTAAATCATTAATTTACATTTTCCAATAGGGGCATGCTAGGCGCACCAACACTAGGTGCTAATAGGTGCCAAGTGCCAAGTCTTAGTGCATTCTAAGTGTCAAATCTTCCTCTATTTTTTCTCATCTACTTTCCAATAATTGATCTCAAATAAATTTAATATTAAACCATGCCAAATCATACCAAGGAATCTCAATGCATGCCAGACATGCTAATTAGAATTGCCAAGTGCCAACATGTGCCAAGTGCTAATGTGTCAGGGAGTGTTATGCATGCTATGAAGTGGCATGGCATGTCAAAGAGTGCTAAGGTGTGCTAGAGAGTGCTAATGCATGCTAAGGAGTGTTAGGGAGTACTAGAAAAACACAAGGGAGAACTATGTCAAAATGCATGGAAGTGAATGAATATGAGGGTGTTCCATGGAGTGTCAATGAGTGCTAGTTGTCATGCCAAGGAGGGAGTGACAAGGTATGTTAAGCATTGGTAAGGCATGCTAGGGAATATCAGGGAATTTCAAGAAGTTACAAAGTGTGCTAGGGAGTTCACATGTGCCAAATAGTGCCAAGGCATGCCAGGTTCTAAGGCATGATAGGATGTGGAAGGTTCAAGGTGTTACACTTCATTTTGTCACCATGACAAATGATCATCAAATTGGATCTCTCGCCATCCATTCAAGTGTCATGAAGCACTCCCTTACAAGTCAAAAAACTTATATACCTTGAATAAAGTGTAAATTCTAGGAAACATGGTCCATAAACCCACTTTTAGTCTCCTACACAATTTCATAGTCAGTTTCTGCACATATGCAGTTATTGACATTGATCCCTACACAGATGTGTGCTCTGTCTACCACTAAAAAGTGTGCACATGACTCAATAAAAAGTAAAAATAAAAAGTGATATCTAGAAGTATTGTTGGGTGAATCATTCCCAATAGGAAGCCTTGAACTTATGTTTTATTCGAGCCTAACCTCATTTTTTATGGAGCTAATCCCAATTATTCAAGGAGCCCTCATCCCTCTTTTAGTGGATCTCATCCTTGGACTAAGGATATAAAACTACTTCCTTTTTTCCTATTAATCAAGCCATAGGTGGGGGAGTTGAGAGAGGCTATTGAGAGTAAGTTTATGCTGGAGGAATTAGGTTGGAGAACTTATCATTCTTGGAGAGGATTGAGATAAATGGGAGGAGCTTCACAACATAAAGGCACAAGTTTTGTAGTTCTTTTATGTTTATGAAATTAATACAAACAAGTGTTTCTTCTCACTGCAAAGCTTATTGGATTAATTGATTAATTTCATGGATGGTTTATGTTATTTCTATTTGTCCATTGCAATGATTTTTGTTACTAGTCTCCTTGATCACTAGTTTGAATTATTGAATCATTTATGTTGCATATGCCTTTGCTCCTTTGTTGTTTGCATGTGTGTAGGTCTAGATTCAAGCATGGAGGAGCTAAACTAAAGAACAAAGGGGGATATTCATCAATAATGTCATAATAAGGTATGGATTTCCTTTTCTCACCTTGTTAGCTTATGATTCCAGAAAAGATAGATTCAGGGAAGGAATTAGCTTGATTGTTTGCTTGTTACTAGGTTTTGTCGGAAACCTAGGGAGATTTCTTGTGTCTGCACTTGCGATTAGTCCTCATAACACCAGGGTATTCCAATATGTGTCAAGGAGTGTCAAGGAAACAAAAGGAAGAACCAAGCTAAAATGCAAGGAAATGAACACATAAGAGGGTTAATAAGTCGAGACTTTATCTTTTTCAAAAGGGGCATGCTAGCCACACTAATAGTAGGTTATAATACATGCCAAGTGCCAATTTGTGTCAAGAGCTAATGTATGTTAATGCATGCGCAGGTGTTCTAGGGCATGTTAGGGATTAGAGGGCATGCCAAAACATGCTAGGAGAGTGTTGTGCTATGCTAGGGCATGATGAAATGTGCTTGGGCATCCTGGTCATGGAAAGATGTTCTAGGTACAAGGATGTTCCAAGACGTGTGAGGTGCCAAGGAATGTTAGTGTGTGCCAAAGCATGTTAAGGTGTGTTAGGACTGTTAGGAGTGTTAAGTCTCTCTCATTAATAGAATTGGCAAAGCTTTATTATGTATTAAATAATATAGTTCCTACACACACTAGTGGAATTTTACGTAAAGGGAATTTGCTAGATAATAAACCTAATAAAGATGAATCATGTGTTGACTCATAGGAAAACTATATTCTCATTACTTGAGGGAAAGGATACACACTAATTACGTATTAAAAAATTGACTAAGTCTAACCAATATGGCCTAAGACACATAATGAAAAAGGCTCCATAAGAATGGTCTTAAATTGTTTTCTTTTGACAAAAAATATAGTAACAGGCACATGACGTCATTAAAAACTCATTGGAATGATCAATGATGATGAGCATTTTTTGACCATCACCAAAAGTAACCAAAAATAACATTGGTGAGGGTCAATAAAGTATTGTCACTAAAGAGAGAATTAGTGATGGGCCTTTAACGACCCTCACCAAAAGTGTCATTGAAAATCGATTTGGTGACAAACCTTAAAGGACCATCACTATATTCACTTAAAACAACGTGTTTTTTAAGGACTGTCACCATGTGCGACATTGGTGACGGACCTTAAAGGTCCGTCATAGCCATGACCCTCTCCAGTTACCTTTTTTTTTTATAGTGCTTGGTGGGTTGAGTTGCTATTCCTGGAGCCTTAGTTGGAAAAACACTTTGGATCCCTGTATAAGTTGTGGGTTGAGTTACTAGTCTTGGAAAGCATGGTTGGAGCAAACACTCTGGAGCCCTAGAAGGCTTGGGTAGAGACCAATCTAATGATGATTTTGTGATGTCTGGCCGTGAGGTGGAATCACTGGTTGATCGGTTGAGGTGGTTGGGCTCTGGATGTACTGGATGGCTTTTGATTGGTGTGTTTTATGAGATCCCACATTCATGCTTGGAATATGGCACGGGGTGACTGACTGAAGAGAGTTTTGACTCAGCCATGTCTATGGTCGGGTGGTTCATGGAAGTCCCATAACTGGTTGGCATTTGCATCAATAATATGAGGTTATTTCTCCTTGTTATTTCATGACTATTATACTAGTTTATATGTGGATAATATGGTTGTGATTTCCTTGGTATTTCTGTTGCTATTATGTTGGTTATGAATATGTATTATGATAGGGCCTATCTATGGCTCTCATCATGTTCCAGTGATGAAATTACTCCAAGAAGCACAGGTTGAGCCCAATGACATTCAAAGAAGGATCAACCAGACTATTCATTTGCAGCAAACTAGAGAACAAGTCTACATCAGATCCCAAGTGGTGCAGGAGAAAATTAAGAAAGCATTTGACAAAAGAACCAAGGCAGAAGATTTCTATCTAGGAGACAAAGTACTGAAATGGGACTCCAGAAGGGAAGATAAAGGGAAACATGGGAAGTTTGACTTCCTGTGGAAAGGTCCTTACATTATTTATGCTTTCAGAGGTAATAATGCCTATTTCCTTAAAGAACTGGATGGAGTAGAAGTAGAAGGAGGACCAGTGAATGGTCGAATGCTTAAACACTATATAGATCCTAGTTACTGATTCCACTAATCACTTGTACATACTATATCCTTCATAAAGTTCAGTATGGATTGGATGGTAAACTTTGGAATTGAAGCCTGAGGAGAAGGCCCTAAGCTTTAAAGTTTTACTGTCAATAAATATCAATAAAGCAACAAAGTAAAAGGGAAATTTGCAGAGTAAAACCACAGAAATTCAAAGGACATTGATCTACTAGTTCTTGACATTTCACCAGGAAATGCCATCCCCAAGTGGAGCCACTATTATGTTCCTATACCAATAGGGGTCATAATATATGAATGGACAAGTTTAGCTCTATAATATATACATACATTTGCTTTCTACAAATGTTTTCCATATTTGAAAAAAAATCAAAAAATTAAAAAATGTAAAGAGGGTATGTCTTAAAAGAAAAAGAAAAGAAAAAAGAAAAAGACCAGGAAAGTGTGCAAGTCCAAATGCCACTGCTATTTTATTTTTTGTACAATAATGATTGTGTGCAACTTGTTATTTATGCCACAATCCATGGTAACCAAACAATTTAATCTTGGTTATTCCATGTTTTAAATTTCATGCTTAGAGATAGAGAATAAAATCTGACCAAACTATTTAATCTTGGCAGATAAGTAGATAGGTAGAGTAAATAAAAAAGGAGCTCGACAGTTTAATCTGAGCCTTTAGATGTAATAAGGATAGATTTAGATAGATTTCTATTGTGAAAGAAAAGAAAGGTGTGATAAGGGTTTGCCAGTTTAAGTGCACCCTAATAAAGAGTAGAAAAAAATGGTAGGATGAGTAGTTGGGTAAGTAGTTGGATGGTTGCAGAATTATGGTGATTTATCTTGTCATTTACTTTCATCATCAAATTTCTTAAGGTGTAGATGACAATGGAACAGATACAAAGTCAAGTGATTAATTTTCCCTTATTCATTTCACATTTTCACTAATTTCCCACAAGTAAGAATCAAAGTGCCTAAAACTTTAAGTTAAAGGGGCTCAGAGCATTTCTCTGACTTCTGGAGGGACTGGACCCTTGGCCCAATAACTTATAAGGATTAGGTATTTCAACCCCTTTACAAACATTCACTCCCTTCATAAACATTCATCTCACCTAAAAAGCCCTTTTCCTAAGGTAAAATTTCCATTTACCTAGGAAAAGTAATTAACCTTACCTAAAATCCCTTGTTTACATAAAAACCCATAAAAGAGCATTAAGCCTAAGTTATGATGTGTAAATTAAAATGCATGAGTGAACATATCAAGACATTATACTTAGCGCAATTTGTTCTCATTTCCATTTCATATTAACTTTAACTTTTATTATACTTAACTCCCGAGAAACAAAACCCTTTTCCCATATAGATAATTAAAATCCCATATGTTAAATATCCCACCTCGATGGTTTGAAAAATAAACCATAATAATAAGTAATTAAATGGATTAATTAGTCAAGTTGCGACTAATTAAGAGCCATAACCCTTCACCTTACAAAAAGTGATTAATTGATCAAACCATGATTAATTAATAACCCTTCCTCCAATCAAATCGCCCTCGATGTCATTAAGCCACCCTAACTCGTAATTAAAATCTCATTGGGCCCCTCCATTAACTCCCCGATCAAGTCACGTCCCCGATCACCGTACGATCTGACCCCTTCAGATCTAACGGTTGTTGCTCATATCGGGCGGCCTTTGATGCCGACCTTTACCCGCCCGATGTGAGCGGTTTTACTATTCATCCCTCTGCTATGTGTCGCCTGATGAATGGCATTGGGTGGACCTCTCCCAATACCGCCAAGTCTCCAAAAGTGGTGTGATAGATTCCACTTACCGCCTCCACTTACCACCTCCACTACACAACAAAACATCACCTCTGTCAGTTGGCACTAGCTGTCGTTTTCCATTATACCCGCCAAAATCATTGACTTTGTAGATAAACCAAAAATACTCATTGTTTCCATTTTTTACCAAGAAAAGAACCTTCTGTTCTCCATGCAAACACAGAGTACGTTTGAGTTGTCAACCTGCTACCAACCGTCAACCTTCTACAGCCACTGAACTCCAGACCACTGTGCAGACCTGTGCACTTCCTACAAATAGTGCACAACCACCATTTTACTGTTCAAATAACCGAAACCAGGTATTTATCCTATTTTTTACTAAGAAACCCTGTTTTTGTGCCTAGCTTGAGCTAAATTGCTTTAAAACTTAAGTAATTTAGTAAGCTAAGCTGTCTAATAGTCCTGACACACTCTAAAATAGACCAATTGTGTCCAGTTTCCCTGAAAATCCTTTTCCCCCGTCTTTGAATCCACAATAACCAAATATGGAAGCCCTAATTTCTTTGAATATCATGCTAATTACTACTCCCCACAGAGATTTAGACCACCTTCCCCTGGCTGACAAAGATTTTCAGATTAAAGACCTCACCTTTGAAGAATCTCGTCTGAAATTGCATTGCAGACACCGAGATAACTACTTAAACCATGCAGATAAGATAGGCCTCTAGGAATCAAACCTACCCAAATATCAGTTCCCCAACATTCATGTCTTCCCGGAAATTGTTCACTACTGTCATGCCAACTATGACCCTATCATGAGAGTTGTAATGTCCCCAGATCAGAAAGTCCTATTCACTATCACTGCAGAATCCATAAACGAGATATTATAGTTACAACCTGGTGAAAACTTTACCCCCCTTACCATTGTTCACTTTCTTGATAGATTTTCCAAGCTATCTAGTTCCAAAAGTACTCAAATCCTCTAGACTTTCATTATTGAAGAAAAATACATGCCAAAGGACCCCCCTCTTTACATGTCATCCTACTTTTCTAATATGGGCAAAGATATCACATCAATGATATCATGCATTTTAGGTTTTACCACTAATGAATATGTAGATGATATCATTTTTTCCTACATGTCTATTTTTACCCCTGGCCAGCCTCCTACAGTCAAATTTGATTATGCAAAATTCATCTCAGGTAAGATGCATGATTAGTTTCTAAAATTGGAAAATAAAAAGGTGTTCAAATATTCATTGGTCCTGTACCATTTATTTCTTTACTATCAAACTGATAAGTTTCCCTTCTTTGTCCAAAAACTTGATACCAAAGGTAATCCTAGATCTATTGTCTTCTGGACCCCTCTGTTCCGCATGTATAATTCTCCCTACTCATATACATATTTCATTGATCTATTTGTACACCCAGTGACTACCATGTTTCTAGAAAGCCCTCCTCCCAGAATCAGTGCAAACATCAAGAGGATCCTGCAGTTATCAAAGCAATACAAAGTAGGGGATTGGTACTTGTACCAAAACCATACAGAAATCAGAATCTATGGATGTGAGTTGCCACCTTACAAAATGCCAAGGTATCTCCCCGTGAGATTATTTGCTCTGGAGTACTACAGACAAATGATCAATTCTGATGAGGTGCATTTTGTTAAGGCCAAGAAGAAGGCCCAACTAAGAATAAAAGATCATCTTGGACCATTCATTTGTAACAGTAGAGAAGTAGGAAAGGAGGCAGATGAAATCCTTCAGAGATTGAGATTAAAACAGAGTTTCAGATGAGCTTATGATCCCCACAACTTCATTTGTGATAGGAGGCAGAAAAACAAGCTATCTCTTTACATCCACCATAGGATCCCAGAAATCGAACAGTATGCCAATCAATATGAATGGAGGGAAAACACATTAGTAGATCAAGATAGTACACAGGTTGCAGTTGACAATGTATTGATGGATTTGGATAGGAGGCTTGATGAAGGTTTATTTGTATAGGTGCTTGGAGAAAATCCATCTCAAAGGTAGTCACAGGAACACAGTGGACAAACTTCGGAGCAAGCAGGGCCATCAGGCCAACTAGAATCATCAGAACAAGCAGAGCCATCAAAACAACAGGAGCTTTCAGAACAACAAGAAGAATCTGAATAGCCAAAAATCTTAGAGGAACTTGCTCAACCTAAACAAATCATGAGCAATCCTCCTATTTTGCAGACTCCTCTCAATGAGGAAAGAAACCTTAAAAGAGATAGAGAGGAGGCCACTCCTTCCAGCAGGCCTATTGATCAAACTTTTTCTAAAAGGCAAAGGTTAAACCCATATGCAGAACAAGAGTACACTGAGGAAACAACATGCAACACAGTGGCAGAAAGGACAGAAAGTGGGCACACTATCCCTTCAGGAGGTTCACCATCCACCTCATAGTTCTAGGTATTAGAAAGGCAACAGAGCACAAAAGTATCTTCCTTCAGGGCTCCTTCTGGTCAGACCTAGGATATCAAAGAAAAGTATAAAGAGATCAAAGCAAGGAATGAGAAACTAAAGGTTCAAACCTATGCTCATTATCTCAGAATGGCTCCAACCAACCAGACAAGGCTGATGTCAGTCTTTGATATAAAGGAAGGCAAGATGCAGATGAGTTTTCTTAAGCCAACTATGTAACAACCAAGATCAATGGGTGACTATTTGAAAACTGATTTTGAAGTTTTGGCAAAGGATATTCACCCAATTGATCAAATAGAGCTACATAAACAAATAGGTGAAATGGTCTACTCTACATTGACCAACAAAGCAATCACAACTCATCAATTACAGAACTCACTGCATAACACATCTGCACAGCTTCAATTGGAAAAAGCTTCTTCTCAGGCCAAAGACACCAGAATAAAGACTTTGGAGGACTTGATCATAGAGCTGGGACATGATCCCAAGGATGTCAAAGCAGCAGAGCAATTAATAAAAAAGAAAAATGATGATATAGTTGCACTGAAGAAGCAGCTCAAGATCCCTCCTCTTCACCATCCTCAAACTGCTGAAGTTATAGAAAAACAAAAGGAGGAAGAACTTATGGACCTAGTCCTTAAGTTGAATGATCAATTAAAGGAAATTGAGAAAGAATTGGAGAAATTAATGCAGTCTAAGCAGAGTGAGCTGGCCACCACTTCTCAGACTGTAATTCCTATAGTTTCCATAGCAGTACCCTCTACTTTGGTAGCTGCTTTGGCACCAAAAATTCCAACGGCAACAGCATTGCCAGTAGCAGGTACTACTTCAGCGGCAGGTACTACTTCATCCACAGGGACAACAACAGAAAGAACAGATGAATTGGTTAAGGCTATGGAACAAATGAGCATCCAGGCCACAGAACTGAAGAAGCTCAGAGACCAAGTAACAAGTTTGGAAACAAGTTGTGAACTTGCATAGATTCAAAATAAAGAAGAAGCTCGAAAAAAACCAAAGGATGGTGGAAAGAATCCTTGAAAAGGATTTGACACTAGAAAAGCCATTGGAAGATATCAAGGATATAATACGGACCAATATCATTGATTCCATCAATGATATTTGGCCTTCCATTCAGGTTATTTTTGAGCAAACTGAATTAGTCAAAATGGCCATGGAAGCCATAAAAAAGACAAAGGAAGAACTGGGAGACAAGCTTGAAGAAGCAAATCAGTTGATAGATTTTTTGAAGAGTAGAAACAGGTACCAACTAGATGAATTAGAAATTTAGGCTAGAACCGCAACTATCATTGAGATAAAGAAGGTTCTTACTAAAAGGAACCTAATGTCTAATTTGGAGAAAAGATGTCAAAGCATTCAAGAAGAAATCTACAGTTTCATGTTAAAATATGGCATTATGAGAGAAAAAGGGCTTCCTAGTCCTCTGTTCATACATGACAAATTAATGACACAAGAAGATTACATTGACAGATTGCACAAACAGTCCAAGAGCCAAGCTAGTTCTTCAGGAGTAAAATCATTACCCACAGGAAAGGTACTTTATGATCGCCTGGAGAATTTGTTCTATATAGAACATGAAATCAAGCATTTGTTCACTAGAAAACCCAATTTTGCCAAATATACAGCAGGTGATGAAGTCTACAGGAAAATGATCAGAATAAAATTACCAGATAGTGAATGGTGGACCAATTTTACAGATTTACTATAAGTTACTATAGTAAATCTAAATGGTAAAGATAACAACCAGGTAAAAACAGGTAATACAGGATTAATCAGCACAGGTAAAGAGTATCTGTAGGTTAAAGATAAGAGTGAGTCCAGCACATAATTAACAAGGCAACTGCAAGAGCCAAATCCGAATTCCAGCAGCCAACACATTCACAAATAAAGGGACAGCAAGCAAATGGATTTCCATCTGTCTCTATCTTCATGTTGAAGATATTTTTTGTTTCCTAGATTAATTCTCATATAGTTATGAGATATTTTGTATCAAATTTTGTATAAATACTTCACAGGCTAAAGTAATTAGGGTGGATTAAAAAGCATATTTAGAGACATTTTGTTTTAATCTAAGGAGCTATTGTACTCAAGACTAGACTGGTTTACTGGATTATGAAATAAAGCTGAGGACATTTCACTCGATTCTTGTGCACATCTGGAACAAGTAAGTATCATTTTATCATGTTCAAATACTGTATTCTATTTATGTCATGAATTATTCATATGTGTTTCTTACATAATCTTAAAAGCAAACAAGGAATGATATCATCAGAATTAGCTTAAGTGCTCTATGTTTTAACTGTTTGCTTTATTTATGTTTTCTTCTAAACTACCTTGGTCTGGAGATTCTTAATTTCCTCCTTACTTCTGTGGTTTACCCCCCTTTGGCCCATAGTATAGGATTCTTCATTGCCCTTTGCTACTGGCCATCCTTCCCCTCCTCATCTTAATCCCTGTTAAGGATTCTCCGTTGCCCTTAGCCCTGGTTAGGAATTTCATCCATTTAAACCTGAAGATTTTCTTTTGATGTGTTAGCCTACTCTGTGGACTCTTACCTTAGTAATAGATCTAATCCAGTTAAGCCTTTCTTGATTGACTCCATAGCCCAATGGCCTAAATATTTTCTCTGCCCATCTGTCTTCTTAATTCCACCACCAAATCAAAACAAACAACCCCAAACATTAAGAACTAGCCTGAAATCCTAATTCAACAAAGTTAAATTATAAAGAGAGAGCCCTCTCTGGACTTAGGTTGGCTAGAACCTGAGTCTAAAAGATTGGTTTGTGGTTACCTCGGGCCATTCCTTCTTTAATAACTTCTAAGGAAAAAACCTGAGTGATAACATAAGGGATGGTTCTTAGGGCCTTGAACATTGTTCAAGGATGAAAACTAGTCCTTGAGGGTCCAAAAGAGGTGTAACATAATGTTCATGGTCCATGTATAAGTTCCCAAGCCACTTCAATACAACCGCTACATAAAAAATATTTTCCACATGTATGTTGTATGGATTATGTTTAATATTTTCCTTCGGTGGCTAATTCGTATTGAATGCTACTATAGATTTTGGAATATCTAGCATGAAAAGGTGTTTGAAATATTCCCTGTTATATGTTGATGCCTATTGCTACACTTTTTATCTTTCAACCTCTATTCTTCTAGAAATATATAGTTGTCTCATATAAAACCTCAATCCATACGCTTGGTAACACCCTTCAAATAATATTTACTCTCATTTATTAAATAATTTGTATTTCCACTTTTCAACTCGAGTCACAAAGAAATAATAAATCTAGCTAACAATGAGTAAAATCCATCGAAAGTGCTACCTAAATTCATGGTTATTTTATCTATTAGAGATGATGAAACTATTTATGAAATTAAAGATATCAATATGTGACATAGTAATCAAGATCATTTATGGGAATTATTACCTATAACTATTCATCTGATACATACGTTTCGTTCAATTACAAGAGATATTGAATAATCAAGCCATATTTATTTTACCAATGGTATAAAAAATAAGATGAGATCCTAGTTTCTTCTTTAGAAATTCTCATTTTGGATAGTCTAAAAAAAGGTGTTTTATTTGACCTTTGGTATTGTTTAAGTTTATATTGTAACTTCTCTCCTATACATATTTAGTTGCTTCTTGTCAAACACGTGGCAACCCTTTTCCCACATGTCACCATTATAAAATGGCCTATCAACTTCCACGGTATCCTACCTAGTCAATTGGCTATTATATCCACTATTGACCTCTTGGGAAATATCACATTAGTTTAAAACATACTTGATCTTCACATAACCAGACAATGGGTCATCAATTAATAGAGTTACCTTTCCATCATCTACGGGATCACTAAGCCCCTATCACCCCAGGACACTTAATGCTCTATACATACTTATTGTCTTGATGCTTGACACCTAACAGACAGATGAGCTTGTAGCTTGAAGCTCTAATGTCTCAATACCTGATATCTCGAATGGCCAATGGTCAGGCTATCAAGCCACTCGACCCTTGGGAAGAGGCTAAAGAGTGTCATTGGTACTAATTAGTTGATATCTTAACATCGAAAATCCCAACCTCCACGTTGTCGCTATCTGGTTGCCACCTAGCCATCACCTTGGTGCCAAGTCAACCCTCCATTACCATGTCAACATGCCACATCACTTGCCACATTGGTATGCCATGTTAGCTAGACCCACAATTGTGCCACATCGTAATGATACATTAGCATGTCAAATCAACTACCACACAATTGACATGCAGCATCCCTGGGTCCACATCAACTCACCACATCATTACTCTATCGATATCAAGGTTTCTTATTGGTGACTAGTGTCCTACTTACTGATGTTTATTACCCAATATTGTGACATTTTTAGAGGTCTATGTTCCAAAAACTAATACATTGCATTAGTGTTGGTTGTCCTTAATACCGTTAGCCTGACATCTGACCTTTCGATGGACTCTAGTCCCCAATCATCAAGTGACAGTCCTTGAACACTCCATCTCCATGAACTAGTGGATAATGTAGGATCTTCTAATATCGGGGACATGTTTGACATGCATCTAGGTTAGTTAGGGCTTCTTGCGCAATTAGGTGACGATAAGCACTTTTTTCCAGCATTATAAACCACGGGTATATAGATGTTGTATGGGTGCCAATTTTAGATTTTTCCCAAAAAGGATGGCTTTTGTTGGGGTCTTGGACATCATCTAAGGAGAAACACCATTACCATCCTAGGGTGTATAACTGGTTTTTAAGGATTAGTAATAATATATACTATGCACATGGTACAAGATCACCAACTAGTGCCTCTAAGGTGAATAGTTGGCCTAGTGGTGCTCATGGAGACCATTTTAAGGGATGGTTCTTAGGACCTTGAACATTGTTCAAGGATGAAAACTAGTCCCTGAGGGCCCAAAAGAGGTGTAACATAATGTTCATGGTCCATGTATAAGTTCCCAAGCCACTTCAATACAACCCCTACAAAGAAAATATTTTCCCCATGTATGTTGTATGGACAATGTTTAATATTTTCCTTTAGTGGCTAATTCCTATTGGCTGCTACTATAGATTTTGGAATATCTATCATGAAAAAGTGTTTGAAATTTTTCATGTTATGTGTTGATGCTTATTGCTACATTTTTTTATCTTTCAACCTCTATTCTTCTAGCAATATATAGTTGTCTCATATAAAAACTCAAGCCATAGGCTTGGTAACACCCTTCAAATAATCTTTACTCTCATTTATTAAATAATTTGTATTTCCACTTTTCAACTTCAGTCACAAAGAAATAATAAATCTAGTTAACAATGAGTAAAATCCATCAAAAGTGCTACCTAAAGTCGTGGTTATTTTATCTATTAGAGATGATGAAACTATTTATGAAATTAAAGATATCAATATGTGAGATAGTAATCATGATCATTTATGGGAATTATTACCTATAACTATTCATCTAATACATAAGTTTGGTTCAATTACAAGAGATATTGAATAATCAAGCCATATTCATTTTACCAATGATATAAAAAATAAGATGAGATCCTAGTTTCTTCTTTATAAATTCTCATTTTAGATAATCTAAAAAAAGGTGTTTTATTTGACCTTTGGTATTGTTTAAGTTTATATTGTAACTTCTCTCCTATACATATTTAGTTCTCCTAATATTGAAAATAGGATCTTGGTAATTATTCTATAAATAAAATTACTGGAGAGTCATTTTTCCAACATTGACTGGGCATTTTTTAAGCAATTTTGTCTGACATTTTCAAATTTCAAGCACTTCTCAAACAATTTGGTGTTGTAGCATTTTGGGAAACTTTTGAGCAGATAGATAATCCATTCTTTCAAGAGCATTAGCTGGTGCACACAATTATAGATATATTATTAACTCCACTATGGCCGGGGAGTATCGTGGAGCATTAACATGTGAGGCGCTTCTGGAAACAACCCTTCCGTACCACCAAGATAAGTTTACAATCTCTGTAGTTACAGCCATTCCTTTTGAGAGGCCCGATCTTCCATGGTTTTTGCCTAAAATAGGTATCTTTTTTGGATTGTTTTTTTCTTTTCTTAAAAATTAGCTCTTTGAATAAATTATCATCTCCAGTAGGTGAATAAGGAAAAAATTTATCGGTCTCTCTTTGATTACACTTTTTCCCTGCAGAAAAGATAGGTTGTAGAAACTACAGGGCACTTCAATCGACAAATTTTCCTTTATGTTAGTTTTAGCTTCAACATCCTCTCCAGTGCCAGTAGCAGAGCTAGTCCCAAACCTATCAGCTATCATTTCACTCGTAGTGGATCGAGATATGGATCCACTAATTTCATAGAAAGTAGAGATGATGGTTCTAGCAAATGTAATAGGAGTAGTAGACTGCTACTTCCACTGATTTTGGATCAACCACTGACTCTACTGTATATACTAGTGATGTAACTTTCCTTTCTTATAGGTAAATTGGCTATGCTGGTATTGATTCTACTATTGGTGCTTCAACTACTTCCTTTACTATAGGTGGTACTCATGGATAAACTACTGAAGCCGTTACTTGTGCTAGTGAATCCATAATAACTAGTAGAGGGGAAGCTACAAAATCTGTTGTTGGATCATATAATGATGTTATAGGTTATGGATCTTCTACTTTATATGCTCACTCTATATACCTAGATAAGAAGGTTTAGAAAGGATAAAAAGAATCTTTACTAGAGAGAAGAACCACAAACCTAGTCTAGGGTCAAACTAACTTCTATCAAACTAATTGACCTGAAGTTTAACCTTTAAAATTAGGACCATAGTTGGGCCTTCCTTCTGATCCTTTGGAATCTCAACAACAACACACTCTGTTGTGGTTAACAACGAAGACACACTTGCAGCATCAACCAAAGCAGTTCTGATCACTTTTAGGGGATCAATAATCCCTGCCTTCACCATGTCAATGTATTCACCTTTGGTAGCATTGTAGCCAAGGTCAAGATTATCTTGCTCTAGTAATTTCCCAACAACCACTGCACCTTCCACACCGAAATTTGCAACAATCATATATGCATGCATCTTCAATGCATTCTGAATAATTTTCACTCCAATATTTTGGTCGAAGTTAGAAGTTTGATGTTTTTCTATCTACTTTGTCGCATAAACAAGAGTAACGCCACCTCCTGACACAATACCCTCCTCAACTGCTGCCTTAGTGGCATTCAAGGCATCTATAACTCTATCTTTCTTCTCCCCTACTTCCACCTCACTAGCACCACCAATCTTCAAAATTGCAACTCCTCCTGAAAGATTTGTCAACCTCTCTTGATACTTATCCTTATCATACTCTGTCGTGTTGGCTTCAATGGCAGCCTGAATCTGCTCACATCTCTCTTCTATAACCTTCTTATCACCACCTCCATCAAGAATAATTGTGTCATCCTTCGATACAGTTACCTTCTTTGTTGAACCAAACATATCAGCTTCAACCTTTTCAAGCTTCATGCCAAGTTCTTCTGTAATCATTTGACCACCAGTAAGTACAACAAGATCCTCCAAGTTGGCTTTTATGTTTTCTCCAAAGCCTGGAGCTTTGATTGCACAGACCTTGACTCTGACACTAATTTTATTTAGAATTAGGGTTTCTAGTGCGTAACTCTTTACATCCTCGGAAAAAATTAGAAGAGCTCTTTGCTTTCTTAAGGCCAACTCCATTGCTCGGACAACTGCATTCAAATTTGAAATTTTCTTTTCATGTATCAAAATCATAGGATTCTCTAATTCATATTTTTGGGCCTTCTCATTTGTGATAAAATACGGGGATATATAACCCCTTTCTATCTTCATTCCTTCAACAACCTCCAATTCATTGTACAATGTCTTCCCATCTGCAATAGTTATGAATCCCTCCTTGCCAACTTTTTCCATTGCTTTAGCAATCAGTTCACGAATTTCCCTTACACCATCTACTGAGATGGTGCCTACCTGTGCAATTTACTCGGATGTGCTTATCATCCTTGCTCTACTTTTCAAATGTGCCACAACTGCATCAATTTCCATGCTAATGCCCCATCTCAAGTCCATTGCATTCATCCCAACTGCAATTGACTTACAACCTTTTGTGAATATTGCATGAGTAAGGATAGTCGCATAGGTAGTGCCATCTCCTACAACATCATTTGTAGCATTGGAAACTTTCTTCACAAGACTTTCACTGCCATTCTTTAACTTGTCACTGAACTCAATACTTTTTGCCACGGTAACACCATCCTTTGTTACTTTTGGAGCACCATAAATTTGTTCAATAAAAACATTGCGACCCTTTGGTCCCATTTTCACCTTTACATCATTTGTGAGTTGTTCCCCACCTTGCAACATTGCAACTCTTCATTCAACACACCAAATTTGATATCTTTTGCATCATAGTTTCTCCTCCAACCGACTCTGCTAAAATTCTATCTATAGCTTTACCCTTTCAAGGGCTGTCTATATGGTGCGTAATTTCTAAAGAAAAAACTTCAATGTCCATTCCTAATGGGCCTATGAGAAAAAATATAATTGTTCAGTAACAAGGGTTGTTCCTATCATTTATATCAGTGGAGGTCTCATTGTTAGTGCATTATATTTCTTACCTAAGTCTTCTATGTGCCTAGTTTCATTTGTTTCACTCTGATTATAATACTGTCTGTTTGTCACTGTTGTCAGTCATTCCTCTGTTGTTCGAAGGTCCTACGTCTCTTAGTTTTAGTTTTTGAATTTATTTAAAATAAAATTATTTACTCTTTATTGGTTCATTTGACAAGATGCTTCCTTTTATATCTGTGTTGTAAATGTGCCTTTCCTCATTCCAGGTTTATTACAATGGAATGTTATCAAATCCCTTTGGTTGAGGAGCCATGGCTGGGTATCTATTCTACCAAATTCTGTAGGATTGCACCTGGTTTCAATCACACAAAACCATGAGCCTTATTGGGGTCTAAGAAATGCCCCTGCTTTACAAACTAATAAAGACTAGTCACTAGTAATTATTCATTTTCTATTTGTCTGGGCTATTTCTGGCTCTTGCCAATCTTTTCATAGGCCTAACATTCTCTCACTCTTATGCCAGTCAAATTTTGGGTTCTAGTTTAAAGCTTAGCTATCTAGCATGGCCACAATATTGTGATAAATTAGTTTAAACTGGTAGCTAGATGTGGCCCATGGTACATGGATGTATCTTGTAATAGTTGATTTTTTCACAGTATAATATCAATTTTATTGCCTGGTTTTTAGAATATGAAAACAATTATGATGTGATTTAATTCTATACACTATGTCTTAGAAGAGAACATGTTGGAGGTTGATTGCCCATGTGTCACTAACACTTGCATTGGCCCCTATTTCTATTGCAAGTGTTAGTGATCCAAACAAACTAACCCCTATTTCTTTTGCAAGTTCTAGTGATCCAACCAAACTGGCCCCTATTTAATAATTGTTTGGGACAACATTGATCCATGTGAAAGAATTCAAAAATCAAAATTTCATTTCTTAGTCTCATGTCAAACGCTAGGTAATTTTAGAGTACAATCACATTATTTTTGTCTATTATGCTATTTTAAGATGGTTTTTGCATCATAATTGACTCTTGGTCATCACCCTTCCAGTCTATAGTAAAAATAAAAACGCTGAATCTTTTAAGCTTAAAATGATTTCCATTCTTTCCATTATTTCATTGTAATGCTCTTCCTTTTCCTTCTTCGTCCAAAACTCCAAGTATGCCACACTCTCTATAGTGCTCCAAGAAAACTCTAATTGTCCAAGAGTATGAGAGAGAGAATAGAGAGAGAGGTCCAAAACTGAACTGACAAAAGTCTGGGAACCGATCCTCAGAAGCTTTTTTATTAATGAGGCCTATATTTTCTTCATTTTGCATTATTTCCCTTCATTTTCCTCCTCCCATGCAACTTGTGACCTTATATTTTCTTCGTTTTCCATTATTTCCCTTCATTTTCCTCCTCCCATGAAACCTGTGACCTTTCAACTCCCTTTTCTCCCCATTTCCTTTATTTTCATAATTAAATGTGCCAAAATCCCATTTTTCCTTTCCAAAGCCTTAGCCATTAATCAACCTCAAGTGATCCCCATCACTATGCTTTTGCCCAACATTCATCTTGGAATAAGTGTCCCATCAACCGTGGTTATTATTTTGTCTTTGTTAACTTTTATTACATGGAATTTTCACCAGGGTTATTACAGAACGATCCCCCTTGGGGAAACACTATACTCGGTGTTCAACAAGACCTACAACCAATAAGGCTGTTGTAAGCAAAACATACTTCCCATGGAGCTTTTCAACTTAGCTCGTTGCATTATTTGCAATGATCATCTTGCTGAGAAGAAAACCAACATGACAACATAACAAGTATGCATCATAATGACATGGAACCCATACCGCTTATTGGAGCTTTATAACATAGCTCATGGTCGTATTTATATCCATATACATATGTACATATACCAAACATCACAAAAACATGTACCAAAAACATATACCAAAGATATATACCAAAACATCCACTCAACTAATGAATAAGGAAGGATACATAGCCTACATTTGATCTGTCATCTCCCATGTAGCTTCATCGGGCCCAAGGTACTTCCATTTCACCTTAACTTGCTCGATTGCTTGGTTCGAGAGCATGAGTATCTTTCTCAGCAATATACATTACAGTTCCAACTGGAATTATCCTTCTGGATCCACCTGCAATACAGACCAGTCAATCACATGATCAACATATTTAACATACTTATTAAGCAATGACACATGGAAAACATCACGGACTTTAACTATTGGAGGTAGTGCAAGTCGATAGGCTACTGACCTAATCCTCTCAATAATCTTGAAATCTCCACAAAACTGTGGTGCCAACTTGGCATATGATCCAATATGCAAGGAGTTATTCTTCGGATTGATGTGCAAGTACAAATGTTCCCCAACCTGGAACTCTTTGAACAACCTATTTCGATCTACATAGCTCTTTTTCGTGTCCTGTTTTGCTTTCAAATTTTTCTTGATTTCCTGCATTTCCTATTCCATTTCCACCAACATGTTTGGTCCAATCAACACCGTGTTAACTAGATCACTCCAACTTATGGAAGTATTGCAACTCTGCTCAAACAATACCTCAAACGAACTCATCCTCAGTGACTCCTTGTACCCATTTTTGTAAGTGAATTCTACCAGTGGAACGTACTCTTCCCACTTCCATTGTTGATGCATCACATACATCCTCAACATGTCCTCCAATATCTTTTTGGCCCTCTCTATCTATCCATATGTCTGCAGATGATAAGTTGTTCTGAAGGCCAATTTTGTGCCCAACCTTGGAAACAACTCCTTCCAAAACTTGGAAGTGAACTTCGCATCCTTGTGTGACACAATATTCTTCGGAACTCCATACAATTTGACCACGTCCCTGATGAAGACCTGTGATACCTCACTCGCTAAGAATGTAGACTTCATTGCATTGAAGTGTAGTACCTTTGTTAACCTATCCACCACTACCATCATGGAATCATGTTGTCTCACTTTCTTCAGAAAACCTGTGATAAAGTCCATGGAAATGACTTCTCATTTCCACTCTGAAGTCACAATTGGTTGTAGTAGTCCACCTGGATTCTTACACTCTACATTCACCTGCTGACAATCCAACCACCTAGCTACAAAATTTTGCATGTCTCACTTCAAATTTGACCAATAATAGAATTTATTCACCATTATGAGTGTCTTATGATAACCTGGGTGATCTGAATATGGTTTCGCATGAAACTCCCTCAAGATAACCTTCTTGAGCTCACTTCTATCTGGCACATATATCTTGTCCCTAAATCTAACCAATCCATCTGCCCTGAGACAATAGTCCACATCTTGTGCACCTACACCTATACCTATACTTGTACCACTAATTGAGCTCTATTGCAACATGTGCACAATCTTCATATAGCTGACATCCGGTTGACCTGCCTACAATATCCTATCTTGTAAGTTTGTCCCATAGGAGCTCATAGCTACTATGTGATTTACCTGCATCCGCCTGCTAAGAGCATATGCCACCCTGTTCTCTTTACCTTTGATACACCTAATCCCAAAATCAAACTCACTGATCTCATCCAACCACCAATCCTGCTTGCCATTCATATCTGGTCAGTAAAATAGATATCGCAAACCACTGTTATTACATCAATACATACCTCCTACCTAGAAGATAGTGCCTCCACATCTTCAATGCATTTATGATTGTTGCCAACTCAAATAATGTGTTAGATAGTTATGTTCATGCTCATTCAAATTTTTTGATTCATAGCATACCACTTCTCCATCCTACATAAGGACTCCACCAAGTCCTCTCTTGCGAGCATCTCTACATAATACAAACTATTTATATGGATCTGCAATCTTTAACACTAGTGCATGTGTCAATAATCACTTGAGCTGCTCAAAACTGGCCTCACACTCCCCTGTCCATTCAAACTTCTTACGTTTCCTCTACAATGATGTGATAGGATAAGAAATCTATGAGAAGTTCATGATGAACCTCCTATCATAACCTGCTAACCCCATGAAATATCTCACCTCATCCACATTCATGGGAGTTTCCCACTACATGATAGCTCTTTTCATTTCTAGATCCACTACTATGCCATCCTTGGAAACAACATGTCCCAAGTAATGTACCTCAGTCTGAAAGAAACTGCACTCGTTGAGCTTAGCATACAACTGGCGCTCTCTCAACAATCTCAACATTGATGCCAAATTCTTTGGATGCTCTTCTTCATTTTTAGAATATACCAATATGTCATCTATGAACACAATAACAAACTTGTCCAAGTACGAATGCAACACATTATTCATCAAACACATACAGGTAGTTGGAGCATTAGTTAAACCAAATAGAACTATAAAAAACTCATAATGCCCATGCCTGGTCTAGAAATCTATCTTGTAGATGTCCTCTTCTTTAATGTGTGCCTGATGATCTCAGATCAATCTTCAAGAACGATGTTGCTCCCTTCAACTGATTGAACAAGTCATCAAACCTCGGTAATAGATACATGTTCTTGATGGTCACTTTGTTCAAATGCCTGTAGTCAATGCACAATCTGAGAGTACCATCCTTCTTCTTTACAAACAATACCGATGTGCCCCATGGTGATACACATGACCTAATGTATCACTTGTCCAACATTTCCTTCAAATGCAGCTTCAACTCTACGAACTTAGGTGTACTCATCTTGTAAGGTGACTTTGATGTCGGAGCTGCCCCTGGCACCAAATCAATAGAAAATCTACCTCCCTGTAAGGTGGAAACTCTAAAATATCCTCAGGAAATACTTCAAGAAATTGTTGTAGAACTGGGTACCTTCTCAAAACATCTACATCCTCAACTTCCTTACCTTTGTCACTAGAGATATGTACTACAAATAACACATACCCTTTCCTGTGACTATGCTTTGCCTGCATAGATGTCACCATTCTAACTGGTGTTGCTTTCTTCTTTCCCTGCAAGACTGTTGGTTCCCCATTGTCATCCAAGCACTCAATGGATTTGTCATAACTATCCACCTTGGTTCTATGAAGGTAAAACCAATCCATGCCCAACAACAGATTGTATGATCCCAACGATAATACATTCAAATGTGTTGTGGTAGGCATACCATTCAAATCAAATGTACAAGCTCTTACCCAATGATGAACTTACTTCTTTGTACCTGTGGCCAATTTCACTAAACATGACTTTGCATGCACTTCCTTATTCAAACAACACTTATCCGCGAAGTCAGCATTAACATAGTTATAATTAGATCGAGGGTCAATCAAAATAGGAACAACTTGATCACAAATATTACCATCCATCTCAATGGTAGATGCATGATGATCTGTCTATCTATTATCCAACACTGAATAGATCCTAGGAATACTTTGCCCAACATCTCCCACTATCTGTGCCTCCTGCGCACTGTAGATCTTCCATCTACGACCCTAATGTTGTGGAAAATCTCTCTTGCGATGATCTCCTCCACAAGTCCAACATCGTACGGGCTCTTTATTCTACTCGTTAGATCGAATTCCCTATCCTCTATCGGATGCATTGGACTTATTAGATGGCACTGCATTCTCTTTATTACCTATACCCTGAGGTCTTGCTCGCTTCTTGTCCCATTTTCCTTTCTTCTTTGCATTACCTTTCCAGTCCAGCTTAGTCTCATATATGTGCTTCAATTGCTCATAAAAATGTTTTAGCTTCTGGATGGCCTCCTCCAATGATCTAGTCTCATCAAACTCAATCTTATCTTTGAATGCAATCAGTAATCCACTAATGAACCTCAGAATCTTGGCCTTATCCTCCTTAAGGTAAGGCACATACCTCAATAGCTCCAAGAATTTGCTAGTGTACTCCTCATCTATCATTGAGCCCATCTTTAACTCATAGAATTATTTTTCCCCATCATCAAAGTATCTCTCCAATAGGTACTTCTTCTTGAATAGTCCAATCCTCCTCATGAATACCTTTGACATTCTTCACAATTTCACACCAAATATATGTTTTACCTTTAAGACTAAATGTAGATATTTTGGCTTTCAGGTTCTTTAAATAATCATGCAACCTGAAGAACTTCCTCATACCAAGGAACCATGCCTCTGAATCATGTGATTTCTTCATCTCTCCATCAAATGTAGGTGGCTTTTCTTTCTTAAACTCATCTGGAAAATATCCCCTATCACTCCTCCTATATAGATAATAACTGTTAGGGTCCAACCCTAACCCCTTTATTTATGTAATAAGCCCAATGGGCCGAGTCATAGTCATAGTTAGTTAGAGAGTAAATAAAGCCCGCATTAATAATTGTAAGTGGTTGACCCACATTAGAGAAAAGGGACCACAATTAGTTTTAAACAGGCCATAGTTAATAAATAAAGTGGTTAACCTATGTTATGCAAGGGACCACTAGTAGTTAGGGTTTTGGATGTCATTTATCTATAAATAGTCTTAGTTAGTAAAGGAAATATCATTGAGTCTTATTGTAATCGAGCTTTACTCTATTGGGGGTTGCCTCCTCGAAGAGGTAAGTGAACATTGAATCTATTTCTGAATAATAAAATACTTGTTGTTTTTCTCATTTGATTATGTGTTTTGGGCTATATTTCTTCACATTTATGGTATTCTTGAATTTCTCCCAGGTCAAGAGCGTAACAATAATGATGATGATCGCAGTGCCTATCTAAACTAGAAATATAATAGTACCTATGTCCATCCCCTCTCCAATCCGCAGTATCCAAAAACCTGCCATCTATGATCGTGTCATCTGTTATCCCCTACAATTTCCTAGGTTGAGGAGGAAATTGAGAAAGGTAACCTTGAACCACTTTCAGTTCAGTAGCTAGCCCTACCTCTGGTTCAGTAGGGCTAGCTACTAAACTAAAAGTGGTTCAAGGTTACCTTTTTCGATTTCCTCCTCAGCCTAGGAAATTGTAGGGGATAACATTTTAGCGCTGTTGCCAGGGAACAAGTGATATATCTTCCTTAGGAAAGAACGACAAAGATCAGATCTGATTGTTGATGGTGGACAGTGATCAGACACAAAAAATGTTGTGCATATTTCACCTGACAACTCCAATGTCGAAGAATCCAAAGGTTCAAAATTTTCATGGTGACTCCATTATTAAAAAACCAGTAGTTTGAAGAAATTCTTTGTGACTTAACTATTTGGAAGATGGATTCAACTACTCGAAGGTATGCTCCCTTAAATTGTGCTCATATTCCAAGTTTTCCCAACAGCATGCCTTGTGTATATTTGTAGACTTATTTTTCGAATTTCAAAGACGAGAAAGGAGAGCATGCTGCTCTTCACTTGGTCAAATTTCACATGCATGTACATAGGCCACAGATTTAGTTTCCTGAAGATTGTCTAATGAAGATGTTCATGGCTACCCTAGAAGGGAAAGCAAGATCATGGTATGAAGGGTTAAACGCAGGTAGCTTATATTTTCTTAAAGATTTCCATTTAGTTTTCTTTGAGCATTATGGGAAGTCTATTTTACAAAGTTGTTGTGATTATTGTGAAGGTTTTATTTCATATCTTAAGTATTGATGATATCGAATGTATGGATGATGAAGAGATCATTGGAGCCTTCTATGATTTTTCCTTCCAACAACAATCTGAAGAAGCTAATCACTTTGATACATGAGATCATACTCAACACATAGTAGCCTCCTCTCTGATTGATGAAGAAACAGATGATGAATATTTTCTAGATGCTCATAAAGATTCCCCATTGGAAACAATTTTGGGAGCAACACAACACACTGATCAGCTAGAGGTTAAGGAAGAAATTCAATAGCCTGAAACTAATCAAGAAGAGGAGAATAATGAAAAAGAACAATAGTCTTATGATCCATAAGAACATCTCCAACAGATAGTATTTTCTTCTGTGATTAAATATCAATTAGATTTGAATGATGAGAGCCAAATTTTATTTCATGATTCTAATGATGAGTTGCATCGACCTTGCCAACCTTCAAACGATCAAGATATATATATGCTCTTTGCAACTGCCCTTCATTCCTTTCCTCTTCTGAGTGTTTAATTTAGGATGAAATATGTGCAGATCTGAATTTTGAGTTTGCTTGTATAGAAACTATAGAGGGTCATGATTTATCTGTTCAGGTCAAAAATAGTGTACAACAGGTTTGTTGTCTTAAGTTTTATGAACATGTTCAACAACCTTCAAATGATCAAGATATAAAAAAAAATCAAAGCCTAGACAATTCTTTTTCTGATATACATGAAAAGCCACTTGTAGAAATTTGTGTTGATGTTGATTTGGCTACATCAATTGAAGATCTGCAAGAACATACAAATCTTGTCTATGATTTGCATGGTATGGAAGATCACATTGCTGCATTTCCATTTAAGAAGGATCGGCCGAAAGAAGAAGAACAATCAGTCATTATATTTGAAGGCGTCTCCCTCCTTTCTATTGATCAACAAGAGGTAATGTTTCATGATTTTCAAGACCCCATGGGAAATCTTTTGCAAGCATCAAAAAAAGTGGAGTTTGTTTTATTCACCACCATAGGTTTTGGACTCAGGTATCGTTTTGAGTTTCCATATTCTAAATCTTTCTTTATGCTTGTTGGAACTGAATACAAGCATTAGTCAAGTAGTCACGTACTTGATTGGTTACATAGGATCTTCGACTTTAGTTGATAAAATCGTTTATGGATCAGTTAGAGTAGGTAAGGTGTGATGAATAGGCTCAACATCCTGAGTGTATTTTTCAGTGTCAATTTCCAGTAGGGTTTGCAGTTGATGGTATAGTTCAGTTTTCAGTTTAATTTGAGTCAGTTTGAAGATTGTCACTACAATGACTCCATTGCCCAATGAATAAGGCTACCCGGTCTACAGTTTTCTTGACACCTCCAAGGAGTTTCCATCCCCAGTTGGAGCCAATGTTAGTGTCATTCTTTGTGTCCTGTCACCAGTGATCAAATGGGCTCTTATCATGTCTTGTTAGGGTCCCACAATGAAATTTTTGCCATTCCATTAGGTCATCATGCAAAAATTTGGTCACTGGATGTAGTCTCAGGTTTGTCTCCAATCCTTTTAAATAATTTTTATTCCTTGCTATCTCATATCACCTTTGTGCTGAGTGTACTTCAGTCATGAGTTGTCTTCATCATCATATTCATTTTTATCATGATTTCATTCAGCCAAGGTTCCCATTAGGTTTTAGGGTTTCCAAGGTCTCCATTAGGTTTTAGGGTTCCCAAATCATCATTTCATAATATTTCATCATCAACTTCAGGTTTCATTACATCAAATCCAAGTAAGTGGCCATGTGTTTACCATATTTGTCTCTCAGTTTTGCTTGGAAAGCTCATTTCCCTCTCCTAGGGTTTTGAGGGCATTTTTCTTGGTTTCATGACCTCCATGGTAAAAATATCAACAAAACTTGTATCCTGATGCTCATACACCTTCCCCTATCCTTAATATACCTTCCTAAACACTTCCGATCACTCCTATCCCTCAAAATCACCATTTTCCCACAAACCCTAGCATATTGCTACAATTTTACACTTTTCTAGGCTAGGCCTGTGTTTTTCCCTTTTGGACCCCTTCCCCTCACTCAATCCTTGAAATTCCACTTCCCCTACTTCCTAACATCCCTCCCTATCTCCCAAAATTTTCATAAGAATTTAGAAGCCCCCTATCCCCTTTATTTCCCTTCATTCTTATAAATTGCCCAAATCCCTTGTTTTTCCTACACTAAACCCTAATTTTCTCTCCCATTGAGCTAGGGTTTGCTATGGAATCAGATACATATGAGAAGAGGAGGCATAAGGGAGGTCATATCAGCAAGTATGAGGCCATTTCAGCTCATAAACATCATTTCTCCATCATTTTTCAAGAAGTCATTCTAAGGGACAAATCATTCACCACACATAGGGCCAGCTTTTCTTCAAAGGATGGTCCTGAGCAAATGGATATTAATTTCACAAACGTGAAAGAGGTTTTTGTTAATAATAAACCAAGGAATAAAAACCTCCTTCAGTCTTTACATAGGTGTCATGGATTGGGAGAAATGTCTAAAATACACTTGCTACAGGAGTGTTGCTGCACTTCTGGAGTGACTTTGGGAAAATCATTATTTCTCCTATCTTCAGTATCAAAATCACTTTCTTGATGGCTCCGTTGACAAGTAGACATCTAGATATTTCCAACGAGATATCAATCTCTTAATTTGGAGCTCAAGAAGGTCTCCAAAGTTTCTCTACAACATGACGTTGCGTTTTACCCTGAAAGTGCTACGCTTTGCCTTTGGACGCTACGGTTTGCCCTGAAAGTTCTATGCTTTGCCTTTGGATGCTACGCTTTGCCCTGAAAGTTCTACACTTTGGATTTGGACACTGCGCTTTACCCTGTATTGCTATTTTTTTCCCTAAGTTGTTGTGTTTTGTCCAGAATAGAGCAAGTTTGTCTCCAGGTGCTCCAAGCTTATCTCCATGTGCTCCAAGCTTGTCTCCAGGTGCCTCCACAACGTGACAACATAAATTGGCTTCATTTGCAAGAGAATTGAAAATATGACTTACATTGTACAGAACAAAGAATATGAACAATAGACTAATAGTCTTTGCCATCACTCTATAATCAAGATAATTGTCCTTCATCACGTCGATCAGTTAAATATTGCATGGGAAACCTTCATTCAAAATGATATCTTCACTAGGCCACTAGCTCAGCCTATTAGACCTATTCCATCAGCATCATCAGTGCTTGAAAGGGAGGTAGGACCATCTAGCAGTACTGTAGTGAAGAAAGTTAAGAAGAGAAAAAAGACTAAAAAGGATAAAGAGGTCAAGACATATCAAAGAGGACCTAGGCTAGTGTTTGCAGCAAATAGGCAAGTGTTTGCTCCATAGATTGTGGAAGGGGCCTTGCCTTCTACATCAACAAAACAGGGATCACAGGTATAGGATGAGGAGCTAATTGAACATGAATTTGAATTAGTTGACTTGGAGGCAGAAGATGAACCTTCAAACTTGCAAAAAATCATCAAAGAGAAGGATTCTCAAATCAGAGAGCTCACAGACAATATGTCAAGGGCAAGATTCATCATTTCCTTCCTTGAGCAAGAAAACAGTCAGCTTAAGGCCAAACAGTTAATCATGGAGAAAGAGAAATCCAAGGTGCTGCAACAAGGAGGCAAAGGTAAAGTAGTTTTAGAGCCTGGTGAACATGATGAATAGGAAAAAAAAGTTGGAAAGAAGAAACCAAGGACCAAAGGACTCAAAAGGGCATTGAAGAAAGAAAAAGAACATAACCTACTAGATGAAGACTTGGACATTGAAGACAGAATTGCCTTGGAGATCAGTGAAGATAGAGAGTATTGGCTAGGTAAGGTCAATGGTCACCTAGAGTAGATTCTTGATGAAGACAACAGGGACAACCAACTATTGAGGCACATGGCCCACCATTATAAGACCAGGAACATGATTTGCAACATAAGGGTCAAGCATTTGAAGAAGAAGCTCAAGGAAAACCTAACAAGACAAAAGGACAAGGAGAAGCTTGATTTACTTGTTGAGGCCTCCCTCATGGCATAGAATATCATATTATAGCTTCACTTAGCAATTTTCAGAAGATTTGAAGAAACTTTTGTCATTTTCAAATTTTGATGGTTTTTGACTATTTTAAAAAACACAGTGTAAGTTATAAACGTAGTGACCTAGACGGTATGCTTATTTTCAAGACCTCAAAATGGAAAATTTATTGCATATTTGGATTCAAAATTACCTATACATGCAATTTTGATTATTGGCAATCCAAAATCTGAGCTTCTAACAGGTAGAAAAGGCAAAAAAAACCCTCAAAAAATCACCTTTTTGCCTCCTTTTTCAAATGGACGCTACGCTTATAGAGTCACCTTGGGAGAATCAATTTTTGAAGGCCTTCCCATGGGTCATTTTAAAAAATTCAAGATGTTACAGAAAACATACAGGAAATTCTAGTTGACCATTCTCTTAGATTTCAAATTTGACATCCAAAAGAGACTTGAAAGTGGCCTCAAAGTTTGCATTGTGCTTATGAAAAATTTCTGAGTTTTTATTTAAAAAAATTTCACTGTGTAATTTCTCAGGTGTTTAGATTGAGTTGGTCAAAGTTAATCTCATGATGTAACTTTAGTAATTAAAGGTTTAGATGATGTAATCATAAATAAATAGGCATGATAGGTTGTTTTTATGATTAATTAGGACTCATAAAAGTAACAAAACTCAATTTGAAGTCTAAAAGAAGAGTTTGTGTTTGACCTTCTTACTCTCTCTCATTTGTTGAGAGATTCTTTGTAACTATTCTACTGCCTAAGGATTCGAGCCTTGAATATGGGGAAATGGTTGTTTTTATTCTATATGTATGATTTCTCATTTAGTGAGAGAGGTTGGACTTTTGTGGAGAGGCTTGTATCTTATGTTTTCTTACAGCTAATCAAGAAGCAGTTGCAGCTATATTTCAGGAATACTTGTTCAGTGAGTCTATGGTGTTAGTTTCCTTTCAGATCAGTTTCTAATTGATGAAATCATCTCTCTTTTCATGCTTTATCTTCTTCTTATGGTTTTCCTTGCAGTCATATAGACAGAATTCTTAGATTTAAGCTTTGTTTATGTGGAAAATCATGCTTGTGTTTATTTTCTTCTATGACTAATGAATTCATGCTTATACATGCTCATTATGTTTTCTTAAACTCTCAGACCTATACTACATTGAAAAAATCTTAAGTTCACCATAACACATTGATATCTAGCTCCTCTTTATACCTGTTACTATACACTTGAGGTCTTGACCTAATTACCTGCCCTAATCCCTAGTCCAACAAACTAAAAACCCTAAATTCTCAAATACTAAAACAAGACTTGTATATCTAGCCTAAAACCTATTTCTTTTCAATTATTCATTGACAAATCCTTAGAGAGATCCCTCTCTAGTTCAATAGGGCTAGCTACTGAACTAAAAGTGGTTCGAGGTTACCTTTTTCGATTTCCTTCTCAGCCTAGGAAATTGTAGGGGATAACATCATCTCTATATGACCTATGCCCACCGTGAGATCTACTGCCATATGCCCCATTAGTTCTATCCTCCTACTCATGGTTGATCCGAAGTGGACCCTGTCACTACAATTCTGAAAAACTATTAAGAATCACTCCATTTACCTTTTCTTGTTTCTCCGGTGCTTGTATGATTCCGTCATTGTCTACCTTACAACTCCTTATTTCTTCCTTTAATCTTCTCGATGTGTATGCCAAATCAGAAGAGTGCCCAACACCACGTTGCTCATATGATCCATAAGGAGAGTCTTGAGAACTGTAGTCTACCATATTGCTAGTCATATTTGATATTCTTCCTGCAAGGTATATCATGTCAGCTAAACCAAATCACAATAAACCAACTTACCTTAACATAGTTCGGGAAGGATACCTCATCTGCAAGATCAACCAGTAAGAGGAATACATGTATAAAATAACCATGACAACATATATACATATAATAAATAAGAATATAAACATATAACCATCATTCTAGCTAGAGTCTGGTCATCATTGCATGACCATATCAACTACACATACCATGACCTCATGCATGACAACAACCACCACATAATTGTACAATTGACCACATGTGAACACTAACGTGCATAAACAATGCATAATCAACCATACTCTCATGACGACACACTCCACAACAACACCATCAACTTCCCATGGCGACATCACTACAACCATGACCCATACCACACAAGTGCAAAAAGCACATGGTCTTACAACACAAGAGACACACATGCAACTAATATGAATGCATGACCAACACATAGCCCATCCATTCCCAGGGGTGAACCATGCTCTGATACCACTTTGTAACACCCTTCTCCCACATCTACCCAAGTAACCGGCCAACTGGATTAAACATGTGACGATAAGTTACTATTATATGATTCAACCTCCTAAGTCAACTTAAGGAAGTGGAACTGACGGAAACACACCATACAAACCTTCCACATCAAGTAACATGACTCTCGGGAACCATATCGACCTCTCAGGTAACCAGCCTTTGGGTCCCACTGAGTTTTTAGACCATTACACTCTCAGACACTCCCTTGATATGGGCATGCATGCGTTTTGAGGGCTTTGGACTCTCCCATAGCATGGCATGCTAGTGTCTAGGGACTTTTCTTCCCAGAATTGTGCCTGTGTCCCTGGGATTTGATCCATTTTTCAGGCCCAGAGCCCAGGTCATTACCCAGAACTATATGAAACCTTCAAAACAAAAAGATAACAATGGGATGATGATACAAATGCAATTACTTAAACAAAGGCTTTATTGGACCCTTATTATCTATGACAAGCATTTCATCAAACATATCACAAATATGTAATCTATAGGTGTAAACAATAGATCTGGGCATAGGGGTCTGATACTCATATGAGAATCGCTAAGAAGCATCGATTCCTCAACACATTAGTTGTAGTTCCATCCATTAGGCCATAGATACATTGTTCAATCATATACAAGAAGAATATGGGAACACAACCTCCATTCCATAGACTAACTGATAGGGACTGGTGCCAATAGATTTCTTTGTGGTTAATATATCTGCCCATAAAGCATTCACTAGTTTATTATTCCATGTCTTCTTACTATCTTCCAATAATTTTTTGATAATATTCATTAAGCTTTTATTGGATGATTCTGCAAGTCCTTTTCCCTGGGGATAGTAGGCTATGGAATAGCCAAGGGTTATGTGATACTTGGTTCAAAAATCAATCATCCTTTTTGATTTTAAGGTTGCAGCATTATCTATGATGATTTTTGTGGGACAACCGAACCTGGATAGAATGTTGACCTCAAGAAAACCTATTATGACAATATCGGTGGCTTGTCTTGAGGGTATGGCTTCTATCCATTTTGTAAAATAATCTGTCGCAGTTAAGATCCATCTATGTTGGGTAGAGGAAGGGGGGTGAATTTCACCAATGAAGTCAAGACCCCACTGTTGACATGGTGTTCAGTTGATATAGGTTTGAAAGGTAATGGCAGTAATTTTCTTTTTCCTTCAAAAATTTGACATTTGTGGCATGAGGTTACAAATTTTTTCACATCAGCAAACAGAGTGGGCCAGTAAAAACCAGCCCTCAAGATCTTATCAGTTGTTTTCTTCCAATAGAGATGTCCCCCACAGTCACCTACATGAAATTCTTGCAAAATTTTATCAGATTCTTCCTTTAATAAACAATTCAACAATATGCCTTCATCATTATCAATTATGCAAAACTTTAAAGATTTCATATTCAAAAACCTACTTTTAGTTCTGGATAGCTCTGGAGGAGCTTGAAGGTTTTGTAGAACATATATTATGTCAGCATACCATGGTGAATCTGTAAAGGCTTGGCTGATCTGTGGAGTCACCATCTCCTCTTCGTTATCCAGTTCTGCAATGAAGTTTATGTCTAGGGCTTGATAGTTTGATTCAGCCATTAGCTTAGCCAAACCTTGGCCTTTGATCAATTTTGTAGGTTTAATTTCTAAATCATACTCTAATATTGTAGCTATCCACTTTCCCCTTTTTCCATCAGGTCCATCCTGTGTTAAAATGTCTTTAACCACAGCATTGGGAACATAAGCTACTATATGGGAGTACAAAATATAAACTCTGAAATCTTTTATGGCTTTAACCAGAGCAAAAGCTTGTTTCTCCATTATGTTATACTTTAAAGGTGCATCTCTCAAGGCTTTACTGAAGAAAGCTATTGGTTGTTCAAAACCCTGATCATTTTTCTGTAAGAGGACTGCAGCTATGGTGTGTTCTGAAGCAAAAGAAAATATGATAAATTCCCAATCAAACTTTGGACTGATGAGGACTGGCGTTTGTGTTAAGGCTAACTTTATATCTTCAAATGAATTTTTAGCCTCTAGCGTCCAATTAACAATCGAATCTTTTTTTAACATGTTGTTTAGTAGTCTAATTAACTTAGATAATTTAGAGATAAATCTCCTCAAAAAGTTTATCTTTCCTAGAAATGCTTGAAGTTCTTTGATATTCCTGGGATGTGGTATCTGCAAGATAGCTTCAATTCTTGTTGGGTCAATCCTGATACCATCTTTGGAGATAATGTGACCTAGTAATTTCCCTTCTTCCAGCCCAAATAAAGATTTTTTAGGATTCAGAGAAATTCCATATTTCCTACATTTAATAAAGACTTGCCTAAGATGATCCAGGTGTTGTTGATCTGATTTGGAGAATACTGTGAGGTCATCAAGGTAAATTACTAGGAAGTCATGGATTTCTTTGGCAAAGGCTATGTCCATTGCTCTTTGAAAGGTGGCCCCTGCATTTCTTAACCCAAATGGCATTTTCACATACATGAAAGTACCCCATGGAGTTGTGAATGCAGTCTTTGCTTGATCATCTAGGTGGACTAGGATTTGGTTATAACCAGAGAACCCATCTAGCAGTGAAATTCTGGAGGAACCCACTACCCTCTGTAATATGTGATCCATTTTTGGAAGAGGATAGTTATCTTTAAGTGAGACTTTATTTAGATTTCTAAGATCAACACACAACCTAATTTCACCCGTTTTCTTTCTAGTGGGTACCAAATTGGAAACCCAGTCTGAGAACCTAATAGGTGCAATAATCCCAGCTTCATACATTCTTTTGATCTCCTTTTCAATAGAAGGCAGTAGAACAGGGTTAATTCTTCTAAGCTTCTATCTAAAGGGCCTTTGATCTTCTTTTAATGGAATAGTGTGTTGTATTATGCTAGTATCATAGGATTTCAGGTCCTCATAACTCCAGGAAAAACATCCTGGAATTCTTTCATCAGTTGCACATATTTCAGTTTTTCATTGGGAGGTAATGATTTCGACAGTTTTATTAGTTTGGGATTCTCTTCAGATCCTATATTACATTCCTCAATGTCTGATTTCAAGGGTTCCATTTTAGGCTTTTTAGGAATATCGTTTGAGTCAAATAAGTCCTCCAAAGGAGTTAATCCTTTGGGTAAAAAATTATCTTTAAGGTTTATGACTTCAGTTTCATCATCAATGACTTCATCAATTTCCATCTGTTTTAAGTTTCGAATATCTGCTTTAGTAAACTTTGTAGGGTGAAATCTATCTATCTGGTCATCTTCTAGTTTGTTAATTTCTACTTTATCAGAGCAATCAAAATCTACTGCTATGTCTGTGTCTATGTTGGTATTTACAAATTCACTATCTAAAGTTAAAAAATTATTAATTTGCTGATCATTCTCAAATACTTGCTAGTTCTTTAAATTGTCAGGAATGGAAGGTCTGTGCCTAACCTCAGCAGTGTATTGATGGTTGGGCTCGAAAGGCAACTTACAAGTACTAGCAAACATGGCTAAGCTGTGAGCCTGCATGTTGTGTTTTCTGGGGATAACAACAAGTTTGGTTTCTAAGAAAGTATTTAGTATTTCTATGACTGTTCCTCTATAAAACCCTAGTCTAGGATCCCTAGTCATATACACAGCATTAATTTGTTTAATCACTAACTCAGAATCTCCCATGATAGAGACTCTAATGGCTCCTAACCTTTTAACAAGTTTCAGACCTAACATAAGTGCTTCATATTCGGCCATATTGTTTGTACATTTAAAGTTCAACCTGTAGGCATGACCTTCTGAGTAATCGTTTTCTAAGTTGTAAACTAATACTTCTGCTCCTGCAACTAATTTGTTGACTAACCCATCAAATTCAAGATGCCACAGGATTTCATGCTCGTAATTTTCATCTCGGTAGTGGAATCCTTCTTGATTGAGGTATCTAGATCATCTTTTTTATCTGATGTTTGATGAATTTGGACATTTTGATTTTTATTTAATACTACAATTTCTTTTGGTTATGCTGTTATTCTACTTGAAGTGTCTTCTTGATTATTTTCATCATTGTAAAGTATGAAGGAATCAATATCAGAATGTACTGAATATATGGGAAAATTCTGAGGTCTCTCCTGGGAACTCACTACATACTTCATCAGAGTCTCTCTATACAGCTTCTTGGGGTGTCCAAAGACTGATATGGTAGCATAGGACATGTCCAATTATAGAGATCCTTGGAGTTTGGCACCTCAAAATCTAGACAACAGCATACCATACTTGGGTGGTATGTCAGCAACAACTATGTCCATAAGTATGATCTTGGAAGGGTATTGAACTAGGGAGACACACAAATCTTTTATGAGACCTAAGCATTTAACTTGGCTTGAATCAAAGGAAAAGAGATCCTTATAAGGCCTAGTGATATCCAAGTTAAGCTTTTCCATTACAGACTTAGGCATAAGATTATGTGAGGCTCCAGAGTCAAGCATGGCATTATGTAGGATTTTATCATGGATGTTAAGGCTAATGTAGAAGGGTGGTACCCCTCCTTCAACTGGATTTCCATTAACATCTGGTCTGAAAATTAACTCAGGCTGGTCATCAAATAGATTCACATAATCTTCATTTTAAACAAAGTTCAGAGATTTACTAATTTGAGATCTATAAGTTTCATGTTTAACCAATTCTATCAAAGGCACTGAAATTTTGAGTTTGGCCACCTTTGCTCCCAAATTGAAAGGAAGAGGGGATTTATCTGTTTGAATATTTGGAAATTTAGAGCCAAAGTTCTGAGTAGTGTGTTTTCCTTTTTCATTGTTAGGAGTATTTTCAATTGGATTTTCTAATATGATTTCTAGGGGTTGTTCCACTGTTCCTTTGAGGGGGATTGAAGTGGAAGGTTGTTCATTAGAAGGATGGTTATCTGTTACATCTTCAATGGTGGGACTAGGAGGATTTTGATGTGGTCTAGAAAGGATTTGTAAAGTTTTTGTAACTTGAGGATTCTATTTTGTAGCTTTCTTAGGCTGGTTAGGTATTGCTTGTTTATTCTGATCAGGAACATCAGTGTTTTTCTTGCTTCTTAAGTTGTACTGCTTATGAACTTCAAAAATAGCAGAGTCATACCCTTGCTTATAGTCGAAAGATTCTCCTGTTTGAGTTTGTAACTGTTGAAGCATGTATAATTCTTGATCATCTTGAGTTAAAAAAACGGTTTCTTCATCATCTAAGCCCATAAGGTTGATCTGAGTGTCTATCTCAGGGTCTTCTTGGTGGGAAGTTTCAGCATAATTTTCCTGGAAAGGTGGCCTAATGTTCTGATTAGGTCCATTTTTACCAGTGTTTTGGTTCTCGTTTTTCCTAAAGTTTGGATTCCTCACTGGATTAGCCTGTTGGTTATCCCATTGAGGTTTCCTTTCAATGACTTCTATTCTATCCATCAACCTTTCCATTCCTTTAGCTAAAGCATCCATTTTCTGATCAAAGGGTGAAGATTCATCTTTCAAAGGTATTCTTCTCTCATTTCTAACTCTAGCCCTTTTGGATAGCAGATTAGCTTCTACGCTGATAGCTACACTTTGCATATCTTCAAGTGTAGGGGGATTTCTTTCTCTAAGTTTAAAATCCATATCTATGTCAAATCTGTCTGGAAACTTAATCAGGGCTAAACCAGGTGGAGGTCTAAGGTCAATAGGGATTGCATTGTACACGTTGTTAAACCTGGTACAGTAGTCTTGAACAATTTTGTTTGGTCCCCTTTTAAGGTTTTCATATTCAGATAGAATTTGAAGGGAGTTCTTCTTCTTCTCCCACCTATTTAAGAACTGTTGGTAAAGGACTTCTAAACTATCTATGCTATGGGGGGGCAAATATCTAAACCACGTTCTCACTTCTCCAACTAGACTTTGGACAAAGATTCTCATTTGGACATCTCCTATGTCATTCTCATGCAGCTCAAAATAATTTGTCATTTTCTTAGTGTGCTGCTGAGTTGTGTATGTTCCAGTGCCATCAAATGTGGTGATTTTACTTTGATAATCTGCTGGCAAAACACCTTGAGGTGCAGGCATTATGAGGGGAGCATATCTGAGTGCCATAGCTCTGAGCTGTATAGGATTGAGAACAGGAGTTGGGGTAACTGGAGGATTTGGGACAACAAGGGGAGTTGGTATAATAGGGGTAATGGGTGTTTGAGGGGTAGTGATGGGCTGATGAGGGATTGAAGGTATGAATAGAGATGAGGTTGAGGGATGATGTTCAGAGGTGTGGGGAAATGATGATGAGCTAAAAGATGTTGAAGCTGTTTCAGAAAGTTCAGGGTGTCTATCAGTGGTGAGGGGTGTTTGAGGGGAGTTCAGTAGATTTTGATCAATTGACAAGTTGGCTCGTTGGATTTCAAGTTCTCTGAGGAATTCTGGATCTGGGACCAGGTCCAGCAGTTCACTATCAGACGTGGTTCTGAACAAAGAGAGACCAAAATACTCATCAAAAGGGATGTCTTCAAGGAATAACCACTCAGCAGGGCATGAATGGGATCTAAAAATAGGTCTGGGACTTACTAATTTTCTTCTAATTATTCTTGGAATAAGGTTGGGTTTTTCAAATACAAGGGGAGGAATTGGATCAGGGTTGGCCCTGGTATAATGAGTTCTCCCTGAAGCCAGATTTGGAGATTTTTATGAACTTTTGGAAATAACTTCTAGTAACCCTTTAAGATGCTTAAAAATAAAAATTTGAATACCTCAAAGGTTTATTGAAACTGAGGGTTTTGAATTCCCCAATATGGTCGCCACTATGTTATCACTCAGGTTTTTTCCTTAGAAGTTATTAAAGAAGGAATGGCTCGAGGTAACCACAAACCAATCTTTTAGACTTAGGTTCTAGCCAACCTAAGTCCAGAGAAGGCTCTCTCTTTATAATTTAACTTTTTTGAATTAGGATTTCAAGCTTGTTCTTAATGTTCAAGGTTGTTTGTTTTGATTTGGTGGTGGTATCAAGTAGACAGATGGGCAGAACAAATATTTAGGCCATTTGGCTATGGAGTCAATCAAGAAAGGCTTAACTAGATTAGATCTATTACTGAGGTAAGAGTCCACAGGGCAGGCTAACACATCAAAAGCAAATCTTCAGGTTTAAATGGATGAAAGTCCTAACCAGGGCTAAGGGCAATGAAGAATCCTTAATAGGGATTAAGACGAGGAGGGGAAGGATGGCCAGTAGCAAAGGGCAATGAGAATCCTATACTATGGGCCAAAGGGGGCTAAACCACGAAAGTAAGGAGGCAATTAAGAATCTCCAGACCAAGGTAGTTTAGAAGAAAACATAAATAAAGCAAACAGTAAAAACAGAGAGCACTTAAGCTAATTCTGATGATATCATTCCTTGTTTTCTTTTAAGATTATATAAGAAACACATATGAATAATTCATGACATAAAGAGAATACAGTATTTAAACATGAGAAAATGATACTTATTTGTTCCAGATGTGCACAAGAATCGAGTGAAATGTCCTCAGCTTTATTTCATAATCTAGTAAACCAGTCCAGTCTTGAGTACAATAGCTCCTTAGCTTAAAACAAAATGTCTCTAGAAATGATTTTTAATCCACCCTAATTACTTCAGCTTGTGAAGTATTTATACAAAATTTGATACAAAATATCTCATAACTATATGAGAATTAATCTAGGAAACAAAAAATATCTTCAACACGAAGATAGAGACAAATGGAAATCCGTTTGCTTGCTGTCCCTTTATTTGTGAATGTGCTAGCTGCTGGAATTCGGATTTGGCTCTTGCAGTTGCCTTGGTAATTATGTGCTGGATTCACTCTTATCTTTAACCTACTGATACTCTTTACCTGTGCTGATTAATCCTGTATTACCTGTTTTTACCTGGCTGTTATCTTTACCTTTTAGATTTACTATAGTAACTTATAGTAAATCTGTAAAATTGGTCCACCATTCACTATCTGGTAATTTTATTCTGATCATTTTCCTGTAGAATTCATCGACTTTTGTATATTTGGAAAAATTGGGTTTTCTGGTGAACAAATGCTTGATTTCATGTTCTATATAGAACAAATTCTCCAGGCCATCATAAAGTACCTTTCCTGTGGGTAATGCTTTTACTCCTGAAGAACTAGCTTGGCTCTTGGACTGTTTGTGCAATCTGTCAATGTAATCTTCTTGTGTCATTAATTTTTCATGTATGACCAGAGGACTAGGAAGTCCTTTTTCTCTCAAAATGCCATATTTTAACATGAAACTGTCGATTTCTGCTTGAATACTTTGACATCTTTTCTCTAAATTAGACATCAGGTTCCTTTTAGTAACAACCTTCTTTATCTCAATGATAGTTGCAGTTCTGCCCTGAATTTCTAATTCATCTAGTTGGTACATGTTTCTAATGTTCAAAAAATCTATTAATTGATTTGCTTCTTCAGGCTTGTCTCCCAGTTCTTCCTTTGTCTTTTGTATGGCTTCCATGGCCGTTTTGACTAATTCAGTTTGCTCAAAAATAACCTAAATGGAAGGCCAAATATCATTGATGGAATCAATGATATTGGTCCATAGTATATCCTTGATATCTCCCAATGGCTTTTCTAGTGTCAAATCCTTTTCAAGGATTCTTATTCTTTCCACCATCATTTGGTTTTTTTGAGCTTCTTATTTATTTTGAATCTGTGCAAGTTCACAACTTGTTTCCAAACTTGTTACTTGGTCTCTGAGCTTCTTCAGTTTTGTGGCCGTGGTGCTCATTTGTTCCATAGCCTTAACCAATTCATCTGTTCTTTCTGTTGTTGTCCCTATGGCTGAAGTAGTACTTGCGGCTGAAGTAGTACCTGCTACTGGAAATGCTGTTGCTATTGGAATTGTTGGTGCCAAAGCAGCTGCTAAAGTGGAGGGTACTACTATGGAAACTGTAGGAATTACAGTGTGAGGAGTGGTGGCTAGCTCACTTTGCTTAGATTACATTAACTTCTCCAATTCTTTCTCAGTTTCCTTTAATTGATCATTCAACTTAAGGACTAGGTCCATAAGTCCTTCCTCCTTTTGTTTTTCTATAACTTCAGCAGTTTGAGGATGGTGAAGAGGAGGGATCTTGAGCTACTTCTTCATTGCAGCTATATCATCATTTTTTTTTATTAATTGCTCTGCTGCTTTGAAATCCTTGGGATCATGTCCCAGCTCTATGATCAAGTCCTCCAAAGTATTTATTCTGGTGTATTTGGCCTGAGCAGAAGCTTTTTTCAATTGAAGATGTGCAAATGTGTTATGCAGTGAGTTCTGTAATTAATGAGCTGTGATTGCTTTGTTGGTCAATGTAGAGTAGACCATTTCACTTGTTTGTTTATGCAGCTCTATTTGAACAATTGGGTGAATATCCTTTGCCAAATTTTTCAAAATCAGTTTTCAAATAGTCACGCATTGATCTTGGTTGTTTCATAGTTGGCTTAAGAAAACTCATCTGCATCTTCCCTTCCTTTATATCAAAGGCTGACATCAGCCTTGTCTAGTTGGTTGGAGCCATTCTAAATCAATGAGCATAGGTTTGAACATTTAGTTTCTCATTTCTTGCTTTGATCTCCTTATACTTTTCTTTGATATCCTGGGTCTGACCAGAAGGAGCCCTGAAGGAAGATACTTTTGTGCTCTGTTTCCTTTCTAATACCTGGAGCTGTGAGGTGGATGGTGAACCTCCTGAAGGGATAGTGTGCCCACTCTCTATCCTTTTTGCCACTGTGTTGCCTCTTATTTCCTCAGTGGACTCTTGTTCTGCATATGGGTTTAACCTTTGCCTTTTAGCAAAAGTTTGATCAATAGGCCTGCTGGAAGGAGTGGCCTCCTCTCTGTCTCTTTTAAGGTTTCTTTCCTCATTGAGAGGAGTCTGCAAAATAGGAGGATTTCTCATGATTTGTTCAGGTTGAGAAAGCTCCTCTAAGATTTCTAGTTGTTCAGATTCTTCTTGTTGTTCTAAAAGCTCCTGTTGTTTTGATGGCTCTGCTTGTTCTGATGATTCTGGTTGGCCTAATGGCCCTGCTTGCTCCGAAGTCTGTCCACTGTGTTCCTGTGATTGCCTTTGATATGGATTTTCTCCAGACACCTATACAAATAAACCTTCATCAAGCCTTCTATCCAAATCCATCAATACATTGTCAACTGCAACCTATGTACTATCTTGATATACTAATATGTTTTCCCTCCATTCGGATTGATTGGCATACTGTTTGATTTCTGGGATCCTATGGTGGATGTAAGGAGATAGCTTATTTTTCTGCCTCCTATCACAAATGAAGTTGTGGGGATCATAGGCCCATCTGAAACTCTGTTTTAATCTCAATATTTGGAGGATTTCATCTGCCTCCTTTCCTACTTCTCTACTGTTACAAATGAATGGTCCAAGATGATCTTTTATTCTTAGTTGGGCCTTCTTCTTGGCCTTAACAAAATGCACCTCATTAGAATTGATCATTTGTCTGTAGTATTCTAGAGCAAATAATCTCACAGAGAGATACCTTGGCATTTTGTAAGGTGGCAACTCACATCCATAGATTCTAATTTCTGTATGGTTTTGGTACAAGTACCAATCCCCTACTTTCTATTACTTTGACAACTACATGATCCTCTTGATGTTTGCACTGATTCTAGGAGGAGGGCTTTCTAGAAACATGGTAGTCACTAGGTGTACAAATAAATCAATGAAATCTGTATATGAGTATGGAGAATTAGACATGTGGAATAGAGGGGTCTAGAAGACGACAGATCTAGGATTACCTTTGGTATCAATTTTTTGGACAGAGAATGGAAACTTATTAATCTGATAGTAAAGAAATAAATGGTATAGGACCGATGAATATTTGAACACCCTTTCATTTTCGAATCTCAGAAACTGATCATGCATCTTATATGAGATGAATTTTGCATAGTCAAATTTGACTGCAAGAGGCTGGCCAGGGGTAAAAATAGACATGTAGGCAAAAATGATATCATCTACATATTCATTAGTGGTAAAACCTAAAATGCATGATATCATTGATGTGATATCTTTGCCCAGATCAGAAAAGTAGGATGACATGTAAGGAGGGGGGTCCTTTAGCATGTATTTTTCTTCAATAATGAAAGTATGGAGGATTTGAGTACTTCTGGAAATAGATAGCTTGGAAAACCTATCAAGCAAGTCAACAATGGTAAGGGGGGTAAGGTTTTCACTAGGTTGTAACTGTAATATCTCGTTTATGGATTCTGCAGTGATAGTGAATAGGACTTTCTGATCCGGGGACATTACAGCTCTCATGATAGGGTCATAGTTTGCATGACAATAGTGAAAAATTTCCGGGAAGACATGAACACTGGGGAATTAATATTTGGGAAGGTTTTATTCCCAGAGGCCTATCTTATCTGCATGGTTTAAGTAGTTATCTCGGTGTCTGCAATGCAATTTCAGAGGAGATTCTTCAAAGGTGAGGTCTTTAATATGAAAATCTTTGTCAGCTAGGGGAAAATGGTCTAAATCTCTGTGGGGAGTAGTAATTGGCATGATATTCAAAGCAATTAGGGCTTCCATCTTTGGTTCTTGTGGATTCAAAGATGGGGGCAAAGGATTTTCAGGGAAACTGGACACAATTGGTCTATTTTAGAGTGTGTCAAGACTATCAGACAGCGTAGCTTACTAAGTTACTTAAGTTTTAAAGCAATTTAGCTCAAGCTAGGAACGGAAACAGGGTTTCTTAGTCGAAAATAGGATAAATACCTAGTTTCGATTATGTGAAAGGTAAAATGGTGGTTGTGCATTTTTTGCAGGAAGCGCATAGGTCTGCACAGTGGTCTGGAGTTCAGCAGTTGTAGAAGGTTGACGGTTGGTAGCAGGTTGACAACTCGAACGTACTCTGTGTTGGCATGGAGAACAGAAGGTTCTTTTCTTCGTAAAAAATGGAAACAATGAGTATTTTTGGTTTATTTGCAAAGTCAATGATTTTGGCAAGTATAATGGAAAATGACAGCTGGCGCCAACTAACGGAGGTGACGTTTTGTCATGTAGTGGAGATGGTAAGCGGAGACGGTAAGTGGAATCTATCGCACCACTTTTGGAGACTTGGCAGTATTGGGAGAGGTTTGCCCGATGCCATTCATTAGGCGACACGTAGCAGAGGGATGAATAGTAAAACCGCTCACGTCGGGCGGGTAAAGGTCGGCATCAGAGGCCGCCCGATATGAGCGACAGCCGTTAGATCTGAAGGGGTCAAATCGTACGATGATTGGGGACGTGACTTGATCGGGGAGTTAATGGAGGGGCCTGACGGGATTTTAATTACGAGTTAGGGCGGCTTAATGATGTCGGGGGCGATGTGATTGGAGGAAGGGTTATTAATTAATCACGATTTGATCAATTAATCCCTTTTTGTAAGGCGAAGGGTTATGGCTCTTAATTAGTCGCAACTCGACTAATTAATCCATTTAATTATTTATTATTATGGTTTATTTTTCAAACCATCGAGGCAGGATATTTAACATATGGGATTTTAATTAACTATATGGGAAAAGGGTTTTGTTTCTCGGGAGTTAAATATAATAAAAGTTAAAGTTAATATGAAATGGAAATGAGAACAAATTGCGCTAAGTATAATTTCTTGACACATTCGCTCATGCATTTGAATTTACACATCATAACTTAGGCTTAATTCTTTTTTATGGGTTTTTATGTAAACAAGGGGTTTTCGGTAAGGTTAAATACTTTTCCTAGGTAAATGTCAATTTTACCTTAGGAAAAGGGATTTTTAGGTGAGATGAATGTTTATGAAGGGAGTGAATGTTTGTAAAGGGGTTGAAATACTTAATCCTTATAAGTTATTGGGCCGAGGGTCCGGTCCCTCCAGAAGTCAGAGAAATGCTCTGAGCCCTTTTAGCTTAAAGTTTTAGGCACTTTGATTCTTGCTTGTGGGAAATTAGTGAAAAAGTGAAATGAATGAGGAGAAATTAATCACTTGACTTTGTAATTGTTCCATTGTCATCCACACTTTAAGAAATTTGATGATGAAAGTAAATGACAAGATAAATCACCATAATTCTGCAACCATCCAACTACTTACCCATCTACTCATCCTACCAATTTTTCTATTCTTTATTAGGGTGCACTTAAACTAGCAAACCCTTATCACACCTTTCTTTTTCTCTTACAATATAAATCTATCTAAATCTATCCTTATTACATCCAAAGGCTCAGATTAAACTGTCGAGCTCCTTTTTTATTTACTCTACCTATCTACTTATCTGCCAAGATTAAATAGTTTGGTCAGATTTTATTCTCTATCTCTAAGCATGAAATTGAAAACATGGAATAACCAAGATTAAATTGTTTGGTTACCATGGATTATGGCATAAATAAAAAGTTGCACACAATCATTATTGTACAAAAAATAAAATAGTAGTGGCATTTGGACTTGCACACTTTCCTGGTCTTTTTCTTCTGGGTTCATTTTTCATCTTTTTGACTTTTTCCATTCTTTTTGTCCTTTGATTTTTCTTTTAGGACATACCCTCTTTACATTTTTTAATTTTTTGATTTTTTTTCAAATATGGAAAACATTTGCAGAAAGCAAAGGTATGTACATATTACAGAGCTAAACTTGGCCATTCATATATTATGACCCCTATTGGTATAGGAACATAACACCTTCGATGGTCTCCATGGGCACCACTACGCCAACTATTCACCTTAAAGGCACTAAGTGGTGGTTTTGTACCATGTGCATATTCTATATTATTACTAAGCCTTAAAAACCACTTGTAGGCCCTAGGTTGGTTATGGTGTTTCTCCTTAGATGATTTCCAAGGCCCGAACAAAAGCCATCCTTGTTGGGAAAAACCGCACATTGGCACCCATACAACATCTATATACCTATGGTTTATAATGATGAAAAATAGTGCTCCCCATCATTTAATTGGACAAGAAGCCCCAACTAACCTAGATGCCATGTCAAACATGTCCCCGATACTAGCGAATCATACATTATCCATTAGTTCATGGAGATAGTTTTGGGTCCCTATAATACTAGTGATTACCCCATTACTATTGTAGTTGCGTCCCTTATTAATATTGTTGTGCCCCTATTATCCCCATATTGTTATTATTGTGCCCCATAGAATCCCTCTATTGTTATTTTTGTGGCTTTATATTATTATTGTTAGGTCGGTTGGGTTATATTGTGACTCCTTAGACTCCTATATATAGAAAGGAGGTTTTGTCATTTGAATCATCCAAGAATTGTTCATTTATGTAATGTAAAGGAAGTTACCCCCTTGAAGAGGCTGAATTCTAAGGCGTTGATCTATCTTCTCTATCTTTTCTTGAGCTGGTTTCATAACATTTGGTATTAGAGCTTTGGATTCTAGGGTTTCATTGCTCCAAATAAGTCATCGTGGAATTTTCACTATAACTTTTTTATGTGACGTTTCAGAAGCTAAAAAAAAATCCCATTTGAGAAGACATCATGCTGAACATTGGGTCTGAATTTCAGATCTTTTTGCGCTATATTTGCAGAGATATGAGCTGAGGAAGTTGGTATTTTTGCAGACTCCTGAATTACATTCCAAACAGGTGACCTGGGGAAAATTGTCATAACTTTCTCTCTGAGCATCGGATTGAAATTTCATAAGAATTTATAGAAAGAGGACGGACTGTAGTTTCTTGTAGACATTTTTCAGAGCCAAAGGTTGAAACAATGACTCGTGGCACGTCATACAAGTTCGCTCTACTGAACTAGTCTATAATCAAGTCAATGTGGGAGATTTCACATAACTCTTCCTTGGAGAATCTAATTTGGGTCAGACTGGTGGCATTGGAAAGAGGACACAGAGGGCTACTGTAGGTCAAAATTTCAGAACTAGATGATCAGAAAGTACAGAGATACATCAGAGGCAATATCGAACTCCTACAAAGTGAAAAAAGGTGTGTAGATTTTTTTAAATTTTTGCTTAAGCTTGGTTTGAAAATTTATTTTGAAGGAATTCAAAGGGCATAGTAGAGCATTATTATCGGTAACTGATGCCCCGAGGAAAGAAAATGCAAACACCTAGTAAGAAACCTGAAAGCTCTAGCATGACTCATGAAGAAGAGGAAGAAATGCTACATGATATATCAAAATTACAAGAACAAGTGCAACAAATGTCACTCTCACAAAAGCTAACAGAAGCTAAGATAAATGGAGTGGAATCTAAGATAAAGGGCATGGAAGCTAAGATGGATGATTTGAAGATAGATTTGAAGACATATTTGAAGAGAGACATGGCAGATTTGACAAATTTTCTACAAGAAATACTTACTAATGGTGAAAAGGTAGTAAAGGAAACTCATGATGCGAACAAAAGAAATGTTAATCATGATTTCTTAGACTCTAATGTGGGATCGAAGACCCACCATATTCCAAAAATCGATATGAGGAAGTTTGATGGCAAGGATCCCGCAACATGGATATTACAGATGGAGCAATTTTTCGATCTCAATAATGTGCAAAACACACAAAAGGTACGTATTACAACTTTATATTTGGAACCAAATCAGTTTGTATGGTATCAATGGCTTTACTCTCGTAAACAAATTATCACTTGGGCAATTTTTACGTAAGAATTGACAGCACATTATGAAGATACAAAAAGCAACACTTTTTTTAGCCAATTGATAAGTCTCAAACAAAAGGGTTCAATAATGGAGCACATTGAGGAGTTCCAAAAATTGAACATAAGGGTAAAAAATATTCTAGAGGAGCATAGGATTGATGTGTTTATAGGGACTTTAAAGGATAATATCCAACATGATGTTCACCTTTGGGAACCTGATTCATTAGAGAAGGCATTCAGGTTAGCAAGAAAAATGGAAAGCAAAATTATGGCAACCAGGAAGCATACCACTCACAACTATAAAGATGGAAGTGTTGTTGCCCCTAGTCTTCCACAACCTGTAAGGTTGACACCACAACAATTGGAATAAAAAAGAGCAAAATGGCTTTGTTACAGTTGTGATAGCAAATACACTAAAGGTCATAAGTGTGCTGAGAAGAAATTATTCTAAAAGGAGCAAGAAAGGTCAAAAGAAGAGGATATACTCCAAGAACAAATCCTAGATAAAGAAGAAATGAATCTGATTATATCTTGTAATGCATTGGTAGGAATTACCACTCCTCAAACCATCAAGATAGAAGGACAAATCAAGAAGAAAAAGGTAATAGTGTTGATTGATTCAGGAAGTACCCACAATTTTTTCATTGTAAGGTAGCAAAAGAATTGAATTGCTTCTTATATCCAGCACCAGAGTGTCAAGTGATGGTTGTAAACGCAGGAACAATAAATTGCTCTAGAAAGTGCCATAATATCAAGCTATCGATGGGAGAATATGTATTGACTAGCCCAATTCTTTCCATTCCAATGGGAGGTGCTGATGTTGTACTAGGAGTCCAATGGCTACAATCCTTGGGTACAATAGCTTTTAATTTTCAAGAACTTTTCATGAAATTTTCTATGGAAGGAAAGGAAGTTGATTTAAGGGGTATTGCAGGGAAACCGGGAAAGATAATCAGCTCTAATGGTATGACAAAGATTCTAAAAAAGGAACAAAGAGGTGTAATTGCACAATTATGTTCGCTAGATGTTTCCACATTGCAATCATCTATTTCTCCAGATCTCCAAAAAGTCTTGGACAATCATTCCAAGGTATTTGAGACTCGCAAAGGTCTCCCACCTATTTGTGATCATGATCATGCTATTCATCTGATTCCAGGAAGTGTTCCTCCAAACATAAGGCCATACAGATATCCCTATGCCCAAAAGAGTGAAATTGAACGTATGGTTGCAGAAATGCTAGAGGCTGGTATAATTCAACCGAGTCAAAGTTCTTTCTCTGCTCCAGTAGTATTAGTGCACAAGAGGGATGGATCATGGCGCATGTGTCCGGATTATAGGGAGCTCAACAAGCTCACTATTAAAGATAAGTTTCCCATTTCCATCATTGATGAATTATTGGATGAATTGCATGGATCAATTTCCTTCACCAAGTTGGAACTTCGTTCAGGATATCATCAAATCAGAATGAAGACTGAAGACATTCTGAAAATAGCATTTAGAACTCATGAGGGTCATTATGAGTTTTTGGTCATGCCTTTTGGCCTTACTAATGCACCTTCAACATTTCAAGGTTTGATGAATTCCATTTTCAAACCATTCCTTAGAAAATTTGTGTTAGTATTTTTTGATGATATACTAATCTACAGCAAGTCTTGGAAGGATCGTGTTGAACATGTTGACAGGGTGCTACAACTATTGGAGGAGAAACAATTATATGCAAAAAGATCCAAATGTTTCTTTGGAGTATAAGAGATGGAATATCTGGGTCATATTGTATCTCATGAAGGAGTTAAGGTAGACCCTAGCAAAATTAAAGCCATTAAGGAATGGAAAATCCCCACATCCATAAAGCATTTGCGAGGATTTCTCGGGTTGACAGGGTATTATCGCAAGTTTGTTAAGAATTATGGGAGAATAGTAGCACCTCTAACAAAATTATTGAAGAAAGATGCATTTTCATGGACTCCAAAAGCAACAAAGGCCTTCGAACATATTAAAGAGGCAATGTGCCAAGCACTGGTCTTAGCTACACCGGACTTCACAAAAACCTTTATTGTGGAATGTGATGCTTCAGGAAATGGAATTGGTGCTGTTTTAATGCAAGATGAAAGACCCATTGCTTTTGAAAGTCGTCCAATCAAGGGAAAGTTTTTACACAAAGCTATTTATGAGAAGGAAATGTTGGCAATACTCCATGCACTTAAGAAATGGCAACCCTACCTAATGGGAAGACACTTCAAGGTAAAAACGGATCATGATAGCCTTAAATACTTTTTAGAACAAATATTATCCTCTGAAGAACAACAAAAGTGGGTCACAAAGATGTTGGGTTATGACTTTGAAATCATCTACAAAAAAGGGAAGCAAAATGTGGTGGCAGATGCACTCTCAAGAAAGGATGAGGATGTGGAAGCATTGTTGTGTGCCATTTCTATTATCCAACCAGATTGGATAAACGAAGCAAGAGAGGAATGGAAGAATGACGAAGAAGTGTGGGCACTTATTCAAAAGTTACAACAAGATTCCAGTACATCTGATACATTTAGCTAGCAAAATGATTCTTTATGGTACAAAGATCGCTTATACCTCTGTAAGAATTCCCAACTAAAACAAAAGATTCTTATGGAATTGCACACTTCTCTCTTAGAAGGGCACTCAAGATTTTTTAAAATTACCACAGGGTTAAGAAGGAATTTTTTTGGGATGGCCTTAAATCGGATATTCAAAAATTTGTGGCGGAATGTTTGGTTTGCCAACAAAATAAAGTTGAACAATTAAGACACCAGGTCTATTACAACCTTTATCCATTCCAAGCCAACGTTGGGAGGAGGTTTCAATGGATTTTATCACAGGTTTACCCAAGTCTGAGGGAAAGAGTGTCATCATGGTGGTAGTTGACAGACTTACCATGTATGAACACTTTTGTGCATTATCACATCCATTTAAAGCCAGTACAGTTTCTACTGCATTTATGGAAACAATTCAAAAGCTACACGGAAACCCAAGGATTATTGTAAGTGACAGAGATTCCATTTTCACTGGAAATTTTTGGACATAATTATTTTCTTGTCTTGGTACTCAGTTAGCTCATAGCTCATCTTATCATCCTCAATCTGATGGGAAAACTGAGATACTAAACAAATGTTTGGAAGGATATCTTCGTTGCTTTGTATCTGATAAATAGACACAATGGGTCAAATGGTTGCCTCTGGCTGAATGGTGGTATAACACTTCCTTCCATATAGCAACAAAAATGACCCCATTTATGGCACTTTATGGATATCAGGCACCATCCATCACATCATATTTAAGAGAAAATTCTAAGGTTCAAGCAGTGGAACATCACATCGAACATCAACAACAAGTCCTCCAACTCTTAAAGGATAACCTCGTGTTGGCACAGAATAGAATGAAACAACAGGCAGATCAACATTGCAGTGAAAGAAGTTTTGATGTAGGTGATTGGGTATTCCTACGGCTACAACCATATAAGCAAATGTCCCTCAAGCAAGCTAAGAACGATAATAAATTATCACCAAAGTATTATGGTCCATACAAGGTGTTGCAAAATATTGGTACTATGGCATACAAATTGGAGCTTCTTGCAGCTTCTCGATTGCACCCAGTTTTCCATGTTTTATGTTTAAAGAAGGTTATAGGCGACAAGCTCCCAATTCAAACAATATTGCCAGAACTTGATGAGGAAGGAAAAATTATATTGGAACCGGAAGCAGTGACAGAAACAAGAACTTGATAGCTACGAAATCGATCAATTTCGGAGTATCTTATCAAGTGGAAGAACTTATCCGCTGAAGATTCCACATGGGAGGATGATAATTTTATACAGAAGCATCTAGAACTACTCAAGCGTTGAGGACAACACTTTTTTGAAGGAGAGGGGCATGTTGGGTCCCTATAATACTAGTGATTACCCCATTACTATTGTAGTTGCATCCCTTATTAATATTGTTGTGCCCCTATTATCCCCATATTGTTATTACTATGCCCCATAGAATCCCTCTATTGTTATTTTTGTGGCTTTATATTATTATTTTTAGGTCGGCTGCGTTATATTGTGACTCCTTAGACTCCTATATATAGAAAGGAGGTTTTGTTATTTGAATCATCCAATAATTGTTCATTTATGTAATGTAAAGGAGGTTGCCCCCTCGAAGAGGCTGAATTCTAAGCCGTTGATCTATCTTTTCTATCTTTTCTTGAGCTGGTTTCATAACAGATAGATCGTTCAAGGAATGTCACTTGATGATTCAGGACTAGAGTCCATTGAAATATCAGATGTGGGGCTAACGGTATTAAGGACACCTCAAGGTCAACCAACACTAATGTAATGTATTATTTGTTGGCACATCGACCTATCAAAATGTCACAATATTGGGTACTATACATCGATAAGTAGGACACTAGTCACCAACAAGAAACCTTGATATTCATAGAGTAATGATGTTATGAGTTGATGTGGACCTGGGGATACCATATGTCAATTGTGTGGCAGTTGATTGGACATGCTAATGTCTCATTATGATGTGGCAGCAATGTGGATATAGCTAACTTGACATACCAATTTGCCAAGTGATGTGGCATGTTGACATGGTAATGGAGGGTTGACTTTGCACCAAGGTCATGGCGATGTGGTAACCAGATAGCGACAACATGGATGTTGGGATTTTGGATGTTAAGATGTATCAATGAAACTCTTTAGCCTCTTCCCGAGGGCCCAATGGCTTGATAGCCTAACCATTGGCCTTTCGATATATCAGGTATCAAGACATTAGCGCTTCAATCTATAAGCTCGTTTGTATGTTAGGTGTCGAGTATTAAGACAATAAGTATGTGTAGAGCAATAAGTGTCCTGGTGGGATAGGGGCTTAGTAATATGGTAGATGGATAAGGTAGATGATGGAAAGGTAACTATGTTAACTGATGACCCATTTTCTGGTTATGTGAAGACCGAGTGAGCAAGTTTTAAACTAATGTGATATTTCCCAAGAGGTCGATAGTGGATATAATAGCCAATTTACTAGGTAGGGCACCGTGGAAGTTGATAGGACATTTTATAATGGTGACATCTGGGCAAAGGGTTTCCACGTGTTTGACAAGAAGCATGTTATGGACATTGGTGTTGCTTTGGAAGATAATCTTCTAGTACTCTATTTTTTAGGCTCATAAACTTGCTAATTCCTTACTTCAAGTGAACACCTTAAGAAACAAGACCAATTCAATAGGTGATTAGATCATAAAATGACACAATATGTTCAATATTATCTTGACATTTAAAAAAATGAGAACATAAGGATCAACACAAAGGGATTAAATATAAACCCAAAATCTTTACTTTTAAAATTTTTAAGCTAATAAATTCTCAAAATCTCTACTTTTAATTTTTTTAATAATTAATAAATTCCTTATTTGAAATAAATAAATAAATAAAAAGTACACATAATTTCTTTAAATTTTAGATTTTTCACTACATGCACATGGATCTTTTACTTGCAAATCCATTCCAAACGCCAATTTTTTCTTAAATAGAAAGTATACATAATTTTTCTAAATTTTAGATTTTTCATTTACATCACTTTTACAAATTCACAAGACAGGATTTTGTCTGATTTGCACAAGATTTTGACAAATTTTCAAATTCACAAGACAAGAAGCACACATTTTCGGTTTCACAAGACAAGAAGCACACATTTTCGGTTCAGATTCTTCTCTTTTGGAAGTTTCAGAGTTCATGCAAAATATAAGTACTCTTTGCTTTCATTTTTTTATTCTGTTTTTTCCTACTTCTGAATGCAATTATTGTTGGAAGGAATTAATTCCAACTACCCACCATTATTACAACGGCTGGATTGATCTAGAATTTAGCAAATGTTTTAAATGGAGTTTCTAGAATTCATTGACAATGGGCAAGCTTCCTGAAGAAGCCACCACCCCATCAAACTCCAGAACCTTCTCTATCATGTATAAATACCTGTTTAATCAATGAATGAAGGGAAGTTCTGAGTTCTGTGTTTAACTGTGTATAATCTCTGATTTGGTATCAGAGAAAGGTTTGAGGTTGAGTAGTGAAGAGCTCAGTGTGTGCTGATAAAGAGCCGTGAGCGTGGGCGACTGAGCCATGAGCGTGGTGACTAAGTTCTGTGTTGAGTTGCTGCAGTCTATTGGAGGGAGCCGAACTGTTGGAGAGACTGTAGAGTGCGATTAAGAGAGTTGCTGGAGGGAAAACGTCAAAGTGAGCTTGGAGAACGACGTGCTGGTAGTGAGGGTTGTATGAGCAGTGGTCACTGATTTTCGAGTTGTGGAGTGTGGTGAACTTGAAGCGGACCTGAGGCACGTTGAGTTGTGGCTGCTATTGGCATTGTAGGCCATTTTTTCTTGAGTTATGAGATAGTGTTGCCTGTTGTTGGCACTGATTGGAGAGCCCTTCTTATTAAGTGATTCAAGAGGTGCATATGACGTGTCCATGAGAAACTGCAGTCGGCTAAAACCAAGGGAGAACTGAGAGGAGACTTGTGTTTAGCATGTGTTGTTCGTTTTGATGTGTGGAGAAGACTGTGTTCATCATTGTGAGGCATGAACGGACAACCACAAATAGAGCCCGCTGCATTTGGAGGACTATCACTATTCGAAGGAGCCTGAATAGATGATTGGAGAAGTGCATATGTGTATTAGCCCTATCAACGAGGAGAAAACTGCTGTAAAGAATTTGTATTGTAGAGCTTTCAGTCCTGCCCGGTTGCTGTCACATGCATCTATAGGTAAATTAAGAGACGCCATGCTATAATTCCACATTTATTAATTATCCAAGCTCTTTTGTTTGTTTACCACGTGGAATAGCTCACTCTTAATGAAACTTGTTTTCTATGTAATGTAACTTTTGGAATAACATTTTTGTGAACGAATTCTAATAAGATATATGGTGTTGTGAAAAGAAAAAAGGAAGAAGGAAAGGCAGCCATATATTGGATAAAATTTTTTTTGAGGATTTATAAAAATTAGTAATTTTTTGGTGATTGGTAAGGAGAAAATAAGTAACAATGGCTAATATATTGGCTAAATCTTATATAACTGACTCTAACAAGTTAGATGGTGAAAATTATGCAAATTGGAAGTTTAAGTTGCAAATTTTGATGGAAGGCAACAATACATGGGCGATTGTGTCTGGAGCTGAAGTTAAGCCAGTGTCCCCTCAAGCCACAAATGTTGCAATTCAAGATTGGGAGCGACGGGAAAACAAAGCAAAGGTGCTTCTGCGGATGACGGTTAAGGACAACATTATTCCACACATTAGAGAGTGCAAAACATCCAAGGAGACATGGGACACTCTCAAAAATTTGTATGAGACGAAGACTACAAATCGAATATTGTATTTAAAGAGTAAGCTTCTTTCAATTAAGATGGAAGAAAATGAAAGTGTTAGTGATTTCATTTCTAGAATTAAAGATCTAAAGGATAAACTAGGTGACATTGGTGAATCAGTATCTAGTACAGACTTGGTTACTGTGACATTAAGTGGAATGCTTGATGAATATCAAATGTTTATAACTAGTCTTTTAGCTAGAGAGAAGGCTCCTACTTTTGATGAGTTGGCATGTATACTTATGCAGGAAGAAGAGCAGAGAAGAATCATTAAACATAATTCTCCTAATTCAGATTTAGCATTGATGGCCAAAGGGAAGAAGTCCTTCAAAGGTAAACAGTGAGAGAAAAATAAAGGCAAAAAGCCACAGGTAAAATCATTTCAAGGTACCCCTTTACCAAGGACAAATTCCAAATCAAGTAGAGATGATGTGTGTTATTACTGTGGAAAACCTGGTCATTTTGCTAAGAATTGCATAAAAAGGAGGTCTTATAAATTTAAACAAAGAAGGAATTCAGGAAATTATGTTGATGAAGCAATTAGTCAAAATGTTAGCAATTTTAAATTGTTTGTGTCCAATGCTGCTTTATCAGCAGAAACTGATGATGATAATGCTTGGTTTATAGATTCTGGTGCATCAATCCATATGTCATGCAAAAGATATTGGTTTGATACTTATCATGATATTAATAAGGGAGGACACATCTATTTAGGAGATAATAGATCACATGAAATTGAAGGATATGGTAATATAAGTGTTATGATGCCTAATGGACAAGAAAAACAAATTCAAAATGTGGTGTATGTTCATGGATTAAAGAAGAACTTAATATCAATCTCTACTATCACAGATCAACATTTAAAAGTTGAATTTGTAAAATCACATTGTTTGGTAAAGGATGTGCAGGACAACTACAAGGTTGTTGCAAAAGGAATGAGAGTTGGAGGCTTATACAAGTTGGATGTAATGAAGAGTGGGCATCAAGATTTGGCATCAACAGGCATGTCAACTATAGAGCTTTGGCATCAAAGGTATGTGCACTTAAATCATAATGACCTAATGTTACTACAAAGGAAATTGATGGTAGAAGAACTTCCAATTATTAAGGGTGAACACTTTGAATGTGAAGGTTGTGCACTAGGAAAACAACATAGGGAAGAATTTCCTATGCATGAAAACAGAAGAAAACGTGAAATACTTGAACTCGTGCATACTGATGTATGTGGTCCAATGCAAACTAAGTCACTTGGTGGAGAATATTACTTCCTTATATTTATTGATGATAGCACTAGATACACCTGGGTATACTTTATAAGAAACAAAAGTGACGTGTTTGAATACTTTAAAGAATTCAAGAATATGGTTGAAAAGCAAATAGGAAAGAACATTAAAATTCTTCGATTAGATAAAGGTGGTGAATACACTTTAGGAGCTTTTATCAAATATTGCAAACAAAATGGAATTATGCAACAATTTACAGTGCCACACACACCTCAACAAAATGGAATAGTTGAAAGAAAGAATAGAACATTAGTTGAATGTGCTCGAAGTATGATAAAAACTAAAGGACTTTCTAATAGTTTTTGGGTTGAAGCCATTAATACAGCTGTATATCTTAAAAATAGAAGCCCTACTAAGTATCTTGAGCACAAAACACCATTTGAAGCATTTTATGGTTTTAAACCCAAAGTTAGTCATTTAAGGACATTTGGATGCAAGGCCTTTGCTCATATTCCTAAAGAGGATAGGAGAAAGTTAGACGCCAAAGCCATCAAATGTATTTTTATTGGATATTGCACTGATCAAAAAGCATATAAAATGTATGATCCAAGTACTCACAAGGTCTTTGCAAGTAGAGATGTTATATTTCATGAGCATGTAGATAAAAAAATAAATGAAGATGAATATAATACAAGGAAGTCTTCTTATGAAAACTTTAAGGAAGAAGAAGTTGAGGAATCAACCCAAGAATTAGAACACATGGACATTCCAAAAGACCCATCAAGGGATCAAAGTCCACAAAGAAGTGATAAAGGCACTCCATAAAGAAGAAAAGGAGAAGGTACTCCACAAAGTAATGAACATCTAAGAAGGTCAATATGACAGATTCAAGCCCCCATCAGGTATAAAGATTATGCCTTAATGTCTCAAGTAATGGCTGTTTTTGAGCCCTTAAATTATGAACACGCTAAAAATCATAAAGAATGGATGGAAGCTATGAAAGAAGAATATGATTCTATAATGAAAAATGAAACTTGGGAATTAACAGAATTACCTAAAAATAAAGTTCCCATAGGATCAAAATGTTTGTACAAGACAAAATTTAATGCAGATGGTAGTATAGACAAGTATAATGCAAGATTGGTTGCAAAAGGTTATTCACAAAAAGAAGGTATAGATTATGAAGATACCTTTTCTCCGGTTGCAAAAATGAATACAATCAGAATAATGATAGCATTGGCAACTAAATATGATTGGAAGCTACATCAATTAGATGTGAAGTCAGCTTTTCTAAATGGTGACTTAAAGGAAGAAAGTTATCTTGTTCACCCAAAAGGATTTATAAAGAAGGGTCAAGAACATCTTGTATGCGAGTTAAAAAAGGCCTTATATGGACTAAAACAGGCCCCTAGATATTGGTATGAGAAAATCGACAAATTCTTCTTCCAGCAAGGATTTAAAAGGAGTAAAAATGATCCTAATTTGTATGTCAAAACAGATAGAAATGTGGATATAGTATTACTTTCTATATATGTTGATGATCTAATAATAACAGGGAGTGCTGATAAATTAATTATAGATATAAAAATGAAGTTATCGCAGGAATTTGAGATGAAGGATCTTGGTGAGATGCACTATTGTCTAGGTCTTGAAGTATGGAGAAATGATGGAAGAACCATAATCACACAAAGAAAATATACAAATGAAGTACTAAAGAGATTTCATATGAATGAATGTAAAGCAGTGAGTACTCCATTGGAACAAAATATCAAATTAAGAAGTGATGATGGAACAAAAGAGGTGAATGGAACAATGTATCGACAATTAGTGGGAAGTTTGAATTATCTCACTACCACCAGAACAGACATTGCTTATGCGGTAAGCATACTTAGTCAATTCATGGCTAAACCTCATGAAAGCCATTGGATAGCTGCAAAAAGGGTCCTTCAATACTTAAAGGGAACTATTAATTTTGGTATTGAATATACTAATGCTTGTAATGTTGAATTGACAGGTCATTCTGATTCTGATTGGGCTGGAAATCCAGATGACAGGAAATCCACCACTGGATACATCTTCAACATAGGATCAAGAGCTATATCATGGAGCAGCAAGAAACAGTCAACAATTTCCTTATCATCAACTGAAGCAGAATATAAAGCATTGTGTAGTAGCACCTGTGAAGCTATATGGCTCAGAAGAATGCTTGAAGATGTTGGTGAAGGTCAACAAGAACCTACAGTAATCAAATGTGATAATCAAAGCACCATCAAACTGGGGAACAATACTGTATATCATGCAAGGTCAAAGCATATAGACACACAATATCATTTTGTAAGAGAAAAGGTCCAATCAAAAGAAATTTCTCTAATGTATTGTGATACAAATGAGAATGTAGCTGACATATTCACTAAGCCTCTTGGGAAGGCAAAATTTGAGTTTTGTAGAAGTAAGTTATGTGTTGTAGAAAATCAAAATTATATTGTAAGCCTAGCTAGACTTAGACCAGCAGTGATGTCAATTAAGAGTATGTTTACATTGTCTTATATATTTGTTATATGGTTGGAATTAAGGGGGAGTGTTGGAAGGAATTAATTCCAACTACCCACCATTATTATAGCGGCTAGATTGATCTAGAATTCAGCAGATGTTTTAAATGGAGTTTCTAGAATTCATTGACAATAGGCAAGCTTCCTGAAGAAGCCACCACCCCATCAAACTCCAGAACCTTCTCTGTCATGTATAAATACCTGTTTAATTAGTGAATGAAGGCAAGTTCTGAGTTCTGTGTTTAACTGTGTATAATCTCTGATTATTATGATTACCTTCGTGGATTTTTTTTAAACAGTTTTTGCCATGTCCTTTTAATATCCCATTTTCTCAGCACTCTCATGTCCCTCTCCTTGCATATTATTTTATTTTTCTGTTAATGGAAATGAATTTTACACAGAATTTGTCCATCCTAGGCTGTAAGTATTTCGCTTCTCTAAGTGCAACGAAGAAACTATGAGTTCATGCTCCATCACCAAGAGTTTTAATCCTGTAGCGTAGAATAATATTTCATGCTTTTCCTATGAGGAAACATCTCATTGAAGTTCAAAGCATGTCTTAGTGCGAAGAATGCATTGTCATATAAGATTCATGTGATTTTGCTTCTGAAATTGATAGGAAAAAGAAGATCAATTTATGGGTTACTAGCCCAACCACCCGATAAATTAAACCAAACTTATTGATAGCCTGCCTTTTTTTCCAGAAAAAAGCCACCGATTAGCATCATTTCCATGTTGATCTCTTCAAATGATACAATTTTTATTACATTTACTCGTGGAATAAAGCACCACAAATCTTGTCCAATGCTTGGAAAGTTGGAAACTCAAACCCAAAACAACAAGAGGATGAATTGAATCCCCGAAATCTCACAAATCTCACAATGGGTTAAAAGTACCAAAATAACTCTTGCTTATGGGTGAGAAAAATCAATAACAATTATCTCTTATCACTATAATGTATCACTTATCAGCTCCCTTTAAAGCCCCAAAAGAGCTAATATGCCCAAGCATCTGGTCAAAACATGGATTTTCAAAAATGCCTAATAGAAGTAATTAATGTTTTTTTACTTTTCAATTTCATAGCCTAAGACTTGAAATCCTCAAGCTCGACTTGCAACAAGTGATGCACATAATATAACAAATATCTGAATAGAAACTCTTGAATCATGAACTGGTCTCACTGAGCTCAAAAATTATCCTCAAGAATTGATAAACATATACCTGAATATGAAAACCTAATATGGAATCCAAAGGGACCATCTAGTCCTCAAGTAGAGCACAATGAGCACTGCTCGGCACCCAGGAGAGGGAACTTGTCTTCAAATTCTGCTTTGGTTCTCGCCATATGCAATTCCATACATATTCCTTGTTATCTTCAGTATTACCAAGCCTGTCTGAGAATTCAGAACCATCATCATCCTCTCTGCCCAAACCATGTAACATATTTTGCCGATTATTTAAATCAGTTTCTCTTCCTCTCATTGAAATCATCCTGAACTCCATTCTAGCCTTCAATCTATTTGAATTCAACCCTAAATATAACCTTCCATCCTCTCTAATATCCTCCCTCCTCCAATCAAACTCGCGAATGCAATTTCTTCTGGTTATGGATTCAAGCCAATCTCTTCTCTCGGATCCAATACTTTTCCCCAAATCAAGCTACCAGACCCCATCAGGACTGTCAGATATTACATGGTGGTTATATGGGTCTACTTTGATCTTCCCTGTAATACCACAAAGCTTATCCCTGTGACCAATAAGTCGGCTTATCTTTTCCGGAAGACTAGCAATGATTTCTTGAGAATCATTCTCAATTGCATACATTTTGAGCAGACAATCTTTCCAATCTATAACAAAGAGTTGTGAATTTTCTGAGGCAATCGGACCTCGAGCAAGTCCTCGACGAAGACCAGGATTCATTCTAATCCATGAATATTTTATAGGATCATATAGCTCCCCTTTTATTGGGCTTCCTGAGCCTAAATTTGCACCCTTAACATAAACCATGCCTCTATGTTCCACACCAACACAACTTTTCATGGAAGAATGCATCCTTGAGACAAAACTCTAGCAATTTGTCATAGGATCAAAGACTTCTGTAGAAGTACCTTCTTCCATTTCTTCATTACCTCCAGCTACAATAATACTTTTTTTTAAGGTTACAACTGTCGAATTCGATCGAGGTACCTGCATTGGGGCAACTTTGATCCACTTATTCTTGCAGAAATCATATTTATGCACAGTATTTGCAGGCTCAGTTGGACGAATGCAATTGTAAATTTTTTCTTGGTCACCTCCCATCACAAAAAGTGTTCCATGCAAAGCAGCAACTATCTCAATCTGCCACCACTCATAATTATCAACGTTCCATTCATGAGAAGAAATTGCTCGATCCAAAGATGGAGGAGGAAGGAAAAACCACCTTCAAATTGAAGATTTGGACTATGTTACAATGTAAAACAAATTAAATAAATGTTTCAATGATTTTAAATGCAGCTCTGGTGGCATAAAATTCTTGTGATGAGAGTATATTTCTCCAACTTTTTGAAACTTTCCTTAAAGAGGTATCATACTTGACGAAAGGAGCACGCATCAAGCATTACTGTGCCAAATCATTTGGCAGGCCTGGAATGAGAATACCATCTATATCAACCGCAGAGGATTCAAAATCATTTCTCTTGGGTCAACTCTCTTTACTAAAACCCCCATTCATTGCAAAATGTAGATCGTCATCATCATCATTTTCGGAATCAAATCCCACCTCGTTTCCACTTTCGAGGTCACCAGATCGAAACCTGTGCTCTTGCTCGAAAAAAAGCATATTAACAAATTTGTTATCATTTTTATCTGAAAACCCTTTGACCTTCACCTTCTGGTCCAAAATTTGAAGGGCTTTTTCGCATGGTTGCGTGGAGTTCTTGCAGTCTGCTACAACGCAAATGGTCGGCTTTGTGTCAAATTTGGAGTGCTTGCTACCTAATGTTGATGAATTACTGCTAAATTTGGAGGGTTTATGTGAGAATAATGCAGAAATAGAATTAGTTGTGAATTGGTTGAACATAATTAGTTATGAATTAGTTAGGAATTGGTTGCCAGAATTAGTTGTGAGTTTCCTATATAAGTGTGATGTAATTGAGCAAATGATTAATCAAGTTGTGTGAGTTTTGTCTCACGTTTGCTGATCACGTTTGCTGATGTTTCTACCTGTGTCTTTGTTATGGTTTTGTGTTGTAATTTGTAATTTGGTATCAGAGCCACTCTGCCATTAGAGTGTGCCACTGTTTTCTGAAGTCGTCGTTTGAAGGAGATAACGCAGGTGAAACCTCGTCAGGCGAAAAAGCAGTCAGCAGTCCCTTCCTCGTCACGAGTTACCGACGCGCATTTATTCTCTTCTCTCTGTTGTAAGAAATTCTGGTAAGCGTCCGAAGTACTGTTTCTGTTTGAATTTCAGAGCCTCCTTGAAACCATTACTCTGCGCATACCCAGAAATGTAAATTTTAGCAGAGGACCGACTTAATGCGTCGGAATTGATACAGCTTTCAGCATTTAGCTTGTGTTTGATCATTACGGAATTGATACAGCTTTCAGCATTTAGCTTGTGTTTGATTATTAGCCATACATTTTATTGGTTAAACTGCACTTGGGAATTTCCTTCTTGCTTCCAGAATTCACGCTGAACATTAACAGATATGCCCTGGACCGCCTGTCTGTTGTTCCTCGCTGCTATGGACAGATTCATTTGACCACATAAATCCTCTTCGTGACTTGCTAGTTCAGACCCTGGCGTCGTAATTGTTCTCTTCATTGTCAGCGTTGTCAGTGGATTTTGTGATTAACTTTTGTTTTCTTATAATGTTAGTTTTATCGTAGATAAAACTTTTATGGTGTTTCTTGCCTTTCGGTCAGAATATTTCAAGGATAAATTTTGCAGAATCTTGTAAATTGGTACTTCAAGCTTTTTGATAGCAGAGGTTGTTCAGTTTTTTTTTTAAAAAGATAGCAGAGTTCAGAAATGGCTAATCCCCTTGCAGATTCATATTTAAATGAGTCTTCAAGACTTGATGGAGAAAATTATGTCAATTGGAAATTTAAGATCATGACAGTACTGGAGGCATACAATCTCTGGCCGATTGTCAAAGGTGACAAGACCAAGCCTCAACCTCCTACTAATACTCAAGATTGGGAGAAGCGTGAAATGAAAGCAAGGGTGCTGCTACGCATGTCAGTGAAGGACAATATTATTCCTCACATTCGGGACTGTGAAACTTCGAAGGCGACATGGGACACTCTCAAAGGTTTGTATGAGACTACTAATGCAAACCGTATTTTATTTTTAAAAACAAAGCTGCTATCTATCAAAATGGATGCCAATGAAAGCATTAGTAACTTTCTTTCTCGAATTAAAGATTTCAGTGATAAGCTTGGTGATATTGGTGAAAAGGTTTCTAGTACAGACTTGGTAACTGTTACTTTAAATGGGTTAGTCCTAGACTATAAAGTCTTTATTTCAGCTCTCTCCGCTAGACCGACACCTCCTACTTTTGAAGAATTGGCTGGAATTCTTCTTCAAGAAGAAGAGCGCATGAAAACTTTTGAACTGGAGTCAAATGGTTCTGATTTGGCTTTGACTGCAAGAGGCCAAAGACCATTCCGAGGGAGACCATGGGACAGAAACAGAGGTCGTTTTCAAGCAAAGCAGAAAGGTATGGCACCTCCTGATTCTTATGTTAAAAGGAACATTGAATGTCATTATTGTGGAAAACCTGGACATCTGGCTAAAGATTGCTATAGGAGAAAGAATAATGAATCAAATCAAAGACATCGCAGGCATAATGGAAATTACATAAATAGAGACACCTCAGTGAATGATGGATTTAAAAATCTTAAGTTATTTCTTTCTGATGCTGCATTGTCTGCTGAAACTGATGATGAGAATGCTTGGTTTATCGATTCTGGTGCCTCAACACACATGACTTGTAATAAAGAATGGTTTGATAAATATTTTGAGAAATCTGATGGTACACACATTTACCTAGGAGATGATAGGTCACTTAAAGTTCAAGGCTATGGCATAGTAAATGTGTACTTACCTAATGGACAAATGCGACAGATTCATAATGTGATGTATGTCCCTGCTCTCAAAAAGAATTTGCTATCTGTTTCCACTATCACTGATAATAATTTAAAAGTAGAATTTGGTAAATTGGGATGTATAGTGAAAGATGTTCAGGACCACTACAGGGTTGTTTCTACAGGTACCAGGGTTGGAGGATTGTACAGATTGGATGTGACAGTCAAGCGCCATGTTGCATTGACATCTCAAGAGACATCGACAGCAGAATTATGGCATCACAGGTATGGGCACTTAAATTACAATGATTTATCGTTGTTACAAAGGAAATCAATGGTTGAAGGTCTTCCTGTTATGAAGTGTGAACATTTACCATGTGAAGCTTGTGCACTTGGTAAGCAGCATAGAGAAGAGTTTCCTGTTCATACTGAGACACGAAAGTATGATATACTTGAATTAATTCACACTGATGTATGTGGCCCTATGCAAACTAGGTCCCTTGGTGGTGCTACATACTTTGTTATTTTTATTGATGATAGATCTAGATATACCTGGGTCTATTTCATTAGAAGGAAAAGTGACATATTTGAGTATTTTAAAGAGTTTCGAAATATGGTTGAAAAACAAACAGGAAAGTGCATTAAAATACTCAGATCTGATCAAGGGGGTGAATATAAATCAAAAGCATTTAACACCTATTGTAAATCTAATGGAATTCAACAACAGTTCACAGTGCCACATACCCCTCAGCAAAATGGTATTGCTGAGCGATGGAATAGAACCTTGGTGGAATCTGCTCGTAGTATGCTGCAAGGTAAGAATATCTCTAATGGTTTCTGGGCAGAAGCCATTAACACTGTTGTTTATCTGAAGAATCGATGTCCCACTAAGAAATTAGTTTTTCAAACTCCTTTTGAGGTTCTTTTTGGTTATAAACCTGATGTGAGTCATTTCAAAGTCTTTGGATGTACTGCTTTTGCTCATATTCCTAAGGCTAACAGAAGCAAACTTGATGCCAAGTCCATCAAGTGTGTTTTCATTGGATATTGTACGGATCAGAAAGCCTATAAATTGTTTGATCCAAGTTCCCATAAACTATTTGCAAGTCGTGATGTATTGTTTCATGAGCAGACTGATAAAAGTAACACAAAGAATGATACATGGCATATTTCTAATGATGCACATCTCAAGCTTGATACTTTGATTAAGCAGGAACAGGAACAGGTCCAGGTACAGGTACAGGATCAGGATGATAGCAGCAGTATGAGCACATCTAGCAGCAGTGAGTCATCACAAGGAGGTGATACACCTCAAAGCCAACGAATCATGGATGGAACACCCACACCAAGAAGGTCGTCCCGACAGACTCGGCTTCCTGAAAGGTATAGAGACTATGCCTTAATGTCTAATATAATGAATGTTGAAGAACCAATTGATTATGAGCAGGCTAAACAACATGAACAATGGATTAATGCTATGAATGATGAGTATGCTTCTATTATGAAAAATCAAACATGGGAATTAGTGGAACTTCCTGAAAATAAAGTTCCAATTGGAAGCAAATGGTTGTACAAAACAAAATTTAACGCAGATGGTACAATTGATAAATTTAAGGCAAGATTAATAGCAAAAGGATATGCTCAACAGGAGGGAATTGATTATGAAGACACTTTTGCACCAGTAGCTAAGTTGAATACAATTAGATTACTGATTGTCTTAGCCACAAAACATAATTGGAATATACATCAATTGGATGTCAAATCTGCTTTTCTAAATGGTGATTTACAGGAAGAAGTTTATTTGGTTCAACCTGAAGGGTTTGTCAAACAGGGACAGGAGCATCTGGTTTGCAGGCTAAGAAAGGCATTGTATGGTTTGAAACAGGCACCAAGATCATGGTATGTAAAGATTGATACCTTCTTTCTTCAGAATGGATTTGTGAAAAGCAAAAATGATCCTAACTTGTATGTTAAGAAAGATGAAAAAGGAAATGTTGCTTTAATATCTTTGTATGTGGATGATCTCATAATAACAGGCAGTGCTCACAAGTTAATTAAAGAAATTAAAGTTCAGTTGTCACAGGTTTTTGAAATGAAAGATTTGGGTGAAATGCATTACTGTTTAGGCATTGAGGTATGGAGAGAAACTGGTAAAACTTTGATCACTCAAAGCAAATATACAAAGGAGATTCTTAAAAAGTTCAATATGACAGATTGCAAAGCTATGTCAACTCCCTTAGAACAGAATGAAAAGTTGTACAAAGAAGATGGTTCGAAAGAGGCAGATGGAACATTATATCGTCAGTTAGTGAGAAGTTTGAACTATCTCACCACTACCAGGCCAGACATTGCATACTCAGTCAGTATTCTTAGTCAGTTCATGACTAAGCCTTCAGGAAATCATTGGAATGCTGCAAAGAAAGTTCTCCGATACTTAAAGGGAACAGTGAATCTTGGTATTATGTATACTGATGAATCTGATGTTGCACTGACAGGTTTTTCTGATTCAGATTGGGCAGGAAATCCAGATGACAGACGATCTACCTCTGGCTATGCATTTCATATTGGATCAGGGGTCGTATCTTGGAGTAGTAAGAAACAGCCAACTGTTTCTTTATCATCAACAGAATCAGAGTACAAAGCTTTGACCAATGCCACCTGTGAAGCTATTTGGTTGCGGAGAATTCTTGCAGATCTTGAAGAAGCGCAAAGTGGTGCAACATGTATCAATTGTGATAATCAGAGTGCTATCAAATTAGCACATAATCCAGTTTACCATGCTAGAACAAAACACGTTGAGTTACAGTACCACTTTGTACGTGAGAAAATTATGTCAAAAGAAATTGGATTGATATTTTGTAACACCAAGGATAATGTGGCTGATATATTTACTAAGCCCCTTGGTAAAATCAAATTTGAAGTTTTTAGAAGTCAGTTAGGTATTGTAGAAAATCCATTTCTCCATTAAGGGAGGATGTGAGAATAATGCAGAAATAGAATTAGTTGTGAATTGGTTGAACAGAATTAGTTATGAATTAGTTAGGAATTGGTTGCCAGAATTAGTTGTGAGTTTCCTATATAAGTGTGATGTAATTGAGCAAATGATTAATCAAGTTGTGTGAGTTTTGTCTCACGTTTGCTGGTCACGTTTGCTGATGTTTCTACCTGTGTCTTTGTTATGGTTTTGTGTTGTAATTTGTAATTGTTTACCCAGAGAGCTACCATTGCAGCCCATGATTTCTATTTTCCCTGCGAAATGTGGTCAGATTTCTCAGTTTTTCCACAACTAGTTATAAAATACAACGAAAATGCCAAAATCCTTCGATCTTTATTCGCTCCCACCACCATTTCAAAACCGAAAATACCATTTCAATTTCCTTTCACACATTCCTTAATTTTTTTTTATCAATAGCCTGCTTGCGCGTCCTTTCTTTCTATCCATCCTTCCTGAGGTTTATCTTGTCTCCCCCATAAACGCCCCTTTATGGAAAGTTACACTAAGTAAGGTGGTTATGTATCTGTACCCTGACCTGCTATTGGTGCTTAAACCACTGCTACTGATACTGGCTATGGATATGTAGCGTAAGACCCTGCCTTTGTTGTAGCTATCCCTTAGACTGAGACTTCTGTCGCTGGTAGTAATGTCACTTCAGCATAGCCTTCGCGTTGCGTCTCTCAACTGTGTTAAATTTAAGCCACTAAGTAGTTATTTCACTTCCTCGATATGAATTGAATTAGATATTTGTATAATATATTATATTTTTAGTTTGTAATATGAATGTAATGAACCATTGAAATACATATAATCTTATTCAACAAGCATTCTTAGATATGATTGATGATGTAATTGATTGATATACACTTACCAGCATATACTAACCACATTTATTTTAAATAAATGTAGCTGTGCTAGTTTATTTTAAATAATCTGTATGCATAACAATTGATATGTAAGTGTGCAAATAAAACGCATACAACGAATCAAGAAAAATGGATACTTGTCTCTTGAAGTAGCATTAAAGTCCCATGCCTCACCTTTAAACTCATATGCCTCACCTGAATTGTGGTCGTTGTGGTCTTTAATATATAACTTAGGTTGTCATTTTACGATATGTGTTTATAAGTGAGTATGTGTTTGCTTGGTAATATTGTGTGAGTGATTGAAGACTAGAATCAACTCACACATCTTAATGAAAAGCCTTTACACATCAAAGAACAAATTTAAAATTTAAATGGTTATATTACTTTGAGTTTGAAGAAAATTTAGATATTATATGAAATTGTAAAGAGATTAAGTTGAATATATATATGAATAATAAAGTGAAAATATTATAAATATGTATCATAGTTATATAATTATGAGTTAATTATGTATATATTATTTAACAATATAATAATAAATGAAAATGAAACTTAATAAGTTTTTTAAGGAAAAAATAACATTTATCATTCATCATTTTTAGTGGCTATACAATATGGTTGGGGAAATCAAGATTTGCATTGATTTCAAAAATATCAATAAAGCATAATTTAGATAAATATAACTACCTTGTTCCAACTGTGGAGCATGTTAGTGTCTAAATCTGCATTAGGCTGAAAGAAGGCAAAATTCAGGATAACCACAAACCACGCTCAGTCTGGTAGCTAGCCCTACCAGAACAAGAGAGGGCTCTCTCCGGGTCACGCTCAGTGAGGAATAAACAATATGGTCTGAGATGACTTAAACTAAATACTGATTTTAGGCTAGTAAATAGATATGGAAAAAGGCGATTTTTGAATGACTGAATTTTCTGGGCTGTGTGGGACCAAAGGACCGCATGAGTTGGGAAATTAAATCAAAGACACAGGATATTTCATGAGGCAAGATAGGTGGGAGGTTTAGCAATCAGATTTAAATAAAATGGAGTGGAAAGACTATTGAGAAAAGCTAAAAAGGGCATACACATGAATCCTTTTCAGACAAAAGAAGATACACAAAATATGAATGCTTTACAAGGCAGAGCATAAACTGAATTCTACCTCTTCTACTTAAGAGCATTCAACCAGAAATGATTATGAATGGATGGTAAACATAACAAAATACATATGAAACATAGAAAGAAAAACACATTTTCTAAACTCACACCACAGGGATCTCATGAATCAGAGCTGCATCATTCTATTAATTTCCAAGCCAAAACTGTACAATGAAAGTGCTGAGTTTTTCTCCACGCTATTCCCAGAAACTCCAACCCTTTACAAATGATTTTCAATACAATAAATAGACTCAATCTGTGGGAAAACAGATCGACACTAATGGGGAGTTGTTTAATCATTAACTAATAAAAGCTGGAAAGCCAACCACCTATTCTGAAAAAGAGCAGCGTTACAACAGCTCAAGAACTGGAAACTAAAGATAGAGAACAAAATAATCTTCAAAAGCTGTGTTACACTTGGAATCTGTTTGATAACCCACGAGGAGGCAACACCTGTAGTGTAGATCTCGTAACTGAAGATAAACATAGGCAATCGAATCATATTTTTCTGCCACGGTGGATATCTACGTTTAAATTTAGGCGTTCGGTGCTTTGACTGTTCAGCTTCTCTTTTGCCGTTTGAGAAAACCATTTTTAAATAAAAACAGCTTTTAAACTAAATTTCGCCTTTATCAATATAATCACACATAGTGACAGTCCTTTTCTCAAATATATTTGAGAACAAGTTCTGATTATGTCCTTTATTCAAGATGAATGTGCTTTGGTATAAAAATAATTTTCCAACGTGGATAGATAACCCATTTAAAAATATTCTCAACGGTGTCTTTTTAAAAAAAAAAAATCTAGCTCTTTTGCCTTTTAATTTGGCAGATCCAGCTTTGTTCCATGGAATGGAAACGTATATATGCTTGGAAAATCTGGCCCACTGTTGCAGAGACGCAAGAAAATGGTGGCTTGAATTCGGGTAAGAGCAGACCATCTCGCACTTGTGTGAAATGAAGTGAAAAGATAATACGTTTTAACAAGACAATATTTCTTTTTAAACTATATGCCCTGATGTCATCTGCCAATGTGATGCCAGAGTCGATTATAGACATAGAAGCCCCTTTCTTCATTGCAAATGACAGCCACAGGGAACAAAGGCCAGCCTACCATGTAATGACGATGAATATTATCTATCCAATACTATAAAGCGGCCATGGGAAACTCAAACTGCAAATACCATACCAGCCATCATCATCAACAGCACAGACGAGGACATTGATTAGGCATTTTGCCAGTTCGTTGGATCTTTTTGGCCATTTCAGTGGCGTGTTCAAGGCTTCGTATTACCTCTGCTTCGGCTTTCCTCTTATCTGCTTTTCTCTATATTACGACAATCTCTGTTTCACAAGGGATGTCCCGCTCTGCAAAAGAATATTCCAACCCGACCTACATACCATTTGGAGCAAACAAGTTGAGTTGATTTTAAAAAAAATTGATGAAGAATTGATGAAGTTTGGTCTGTTGGTTCTGTGCGCCGTGCAACAACCCAACGCGCCACGCAGGAGTAAAATTGCACTGTGTGGAGGCGCCCAATGCGTCGCGCTCCTCTAGTGCGCCGCGCCTACCTCCAATGCGCCACGCGCTGATCTTCAACACCACTTCGGCCTTTCAAACCTTGATTCTGTTCAAAATCTTCCCTACCTCGCTTCAAAGTTCCAGATGATTCCTCTTGACAATATTTGTCAGTCATGGCACTCAACTCGGGGTCTTCCATTTTAACAACATTATAATCCATGCTCCCATCCTTGTTCAAGACTGTTGATTCAATCTGTAAATTATTTTCTATTTTTACATCCCTTTTAGATTGTTCATCCCATACCATAGCCAAAGCAGATGCCAATGATTCTCTCAGTTTGGTTCTGACTGAGTCAGATGAATCAACATGACCCTTGGGAGAAGATAAATCTGTCTGCGCTGTCTTCTTCTCCTGTGTTGGAGATTGACGCATCTTTACGTTAGGTACTCCAAATAGAACCTTTAATGGCACATTATCCATTGAAGAAGAGTACGGTGCACTAGGATCAAAATCTACATCTGCATCTTGCTTCATTTTCTCAATATCTTTCAACCTACATTCATGCGCTTCTAACATCGACACTGTCCCAAAATGCCCATGATCTTCAAAAAGTTCGTGGGACTCCATTTGGAGCAACGTAAATGCCTCCCTGATTAATACCCGCAAACGTGATTTCTCCAACTAGCATATAATACGGCACCAATAAATCCATCCCCTGCTCCGGTAGTGTCAACAATTTCTGACGGAGGTATAGCTTCACTGGTTCCTACAAGCAATCTCCCATAGATTTTCCCTATCCCCTCTGCTTCAAGGCTTCCTACCTCTGAAGAAACTGAAATAGGTAGGTTGCTACTTAGTCCTTTGGCTTTCTTCTGTAGTGACTCCAACACAATATTTACATCTGAAATTTCACCTTCGGTGGTTTCTTGTGTATGTTTCTCAAGCATTATACATCCTGCTTCACCCAAAGTCACAATTACAAACTTAAGGCGAGGCAATCTCAGAGCCATACCAAGAAGTGCACTTGCAATAGATGGTGCCTCTGTCCAGGCCTATTTTACAATTGCCCGAACATATAGCAGAAGCATGACAACAATATGCAGTATCCCACCTCTCTGGCTGAGGAAACTTTGCTGAGCACACAACATAATCTGTCATTGTGAGCAATTCATCCAGACCTTCTCTCTTTCTTTCAGCATCTACTAAGATTGGCAACTCCCTTCTTGTAGCATTTGCGTATCAACAATAATGTATGTGAAGTGCTGGCTGCTTAATCTCTATGGTTCCCTCATCAATGCGGCCATAATACCTTGAAATTCTGAGCATAAATAAATCTGGAACAGGTTCCTTATTTACATGTCCTTGGATCTGAAAATGACAACCATCATATATTTAATCTCAACTACTGCAAGCCCTCAACTTTGGACATTATGACTTCGATATCAGCTGGTGGTGGTAGCAAATCTTCTTGGAACTGGTCCCCTGAATGATAAATAACTTGACTCTCCTAGTGTTGGTGAAAAACAATATATTCGGCCCTCCTATAGGCTGATTAGACTCCTTCCCTTGGCAATGTCACAACAAAATTGGATCTGGAAACTACAGTGCAAGATTCTTATGCAAATAGAGAAAATTATACTACAGATGTGTTTTAATTTCCATTCTGATTTTGGCTTGAAATGATGACTTTTCTTGGTTGATTTTCTGCAGGGATAGGAGCTGCTGAAACCGGGCAAGATGACCAGGGCTGCCTGAAGAACTGCAGAACTTGAAAAACCTTAACAATCATGTATTAAACAAACTTGATGATTTCTTCTTCAAAACAGAGTTTTGAAGAAGAAATATCCTTCAACCTTATTAATGATGAAAATCTTGAACTGAAAACTTATTGAAAACATCCTCATGGCCTGCGGGCATTATTCAACATTCTGAAGACAAACCCTAGACCTAGAAAGTGAAATGACTCTTTTCTGGACCAAAATAGCATCTATGACTGCAAATGACGTGAAATGAACTTTGATGAACTTTGAGAAATTTTTGACCAACCCAGCAGGTACAAACATGAGGGAAACAAGTGAAGAGACCCTTCCGTCAGATAATGGCATGCCCCTAGTGAAATGCCACTGGTGAATTGAGTGAGACACCTAAAAATGAAATGCAAAAAGAGTTTTGATCTTTGACGGAGGACTGACAAGACCGACTCTAACAGAACACATCCTCTAGTGCATTTTAGGTTCTAAAATGTTGTCTATGTTGGATGATTTTTCTAACACCCTAACTCCAACCCTTGGATTGTAAATAAAATGTACATGTAAAGTTTAGGCTAATGGGGGTAACATTCCCATGGGTATGTATGTGTATATGTTTTGGGACCAGAGTGTCGGTGTGTAGATTCTTAGATATGTTTTGAGGCTAAAAATTTTGGTGTTGTAAATATGATATTCCATGCACATGAATAAATGCATTACCACTGCAGAACAAATAAGATGAAGAGAGTATGGGGGGTAAGACCCCATGTGCATACAAAGCGGGTTTCATATAACTTAATAATTATGATAATAGTGCATTGGCTTCTCAAAAAATTCCATGAAATAACTTGAGGGGTGCTAGGTGTCAAAAAAGAGACATGCAAATAAAAGTATGTGTGTGGGAGCTACTAAGGGGTCTTAGAGGATCTGATGGGAGGGGAGGGGCAATAAGAAATCCTAGAGCCATAGTGCTCTGGACATTCCTATCTAGTCATGATAGACACCCTGGAGGTAGTGGCTCATAACAAGGGACTATAGGTGCAGAGAAGGGGGTGCACTAATTGGGTTTGTGCTGAAGGGGGATGTTAGCTATATGTTGGAGGTTTCTTCCTCTGGATGGAAAATAAGGGATGACCCTATGAAAGGTGGGACATGATTCCTAATGTGTGGCCCTAAAGGGTGCTTGGAGACCTTGGAGGGTGCTTAGAGACCCAAGGTTTGGAAGTGGTTGTGTAGGTAATTGAGTAGGTCTATGAGGTGGTTGTGCATGGGGTTATTGGAGAGGTTAACTAGAAGTCAACTGTGGGTGTTTCCAAGGTTATTGTTGAGATAGATAATATGTTTTCTAAGATTTATTATAGGGATATTAAGGATATGATAGATAAAATTATGGATAGTTTCCTCCATATGATCCTCTCCATCCTTGTTCCCATGATTCATTTTGAGGATGGGGTGGCCAAGGTATCCAAGGTAATGGTGTATTTCAATTACTTTGGGGGTGTTGTGCATAAGCTTGAAATTATTGGGTAGGGTCTTGAATTATACCTAGTTTTCAACACTGCAAAGGTCTTCTTGGTGCCATAAACCATAGTTATTTCGAGGATTGATTTGCTCCATTATCATTTATGGGCCTCCCAAATAGGTATAAATTAACACCCATCTAACCTTTTCTTCTACCCTCAATAATGTATTTTTCAACTTTAACATGTTCTTACGAGGGTTAAGAGATGATTTCCATTTCTTGTATGCTTGATTCATTTATTTTGCATGATATTGAGATAATTTGATGTAGATCACATAGGAGTATAGCAAGAGAAAAATATAGAGCTTCCCTTGTGCTGAAAGATAATCAAAACTTGGTTGGCTCAAGGCCATTAACACTTCCTTGTCACTATAATTTTATGAAAATTTGGTTGTTTGTACTATAAGGAAATATAGCATGAATTAGATTTCCTTCACCTTGCAATGTTGTTATTGTTTGTGCTAGAAGGAAATCTAGCATATATTAGATTTCATTGGCCTATGATGTTGTTATTGGAAATAGACTTGTGTTTGTGCTAGAAGTGAATCTAGCATGTATTACATTTCTTTCACCTTGCAATGTTGTTTTTAGAAATGTGTTATGGCTTGTGATAGAAGTAAATTTAACATGCTATAGATTTTTTTCTATGAAATATTGTTCTTGGCAATATGCTTGTGTTTGTGCTAGAAGTAAATCTAGCATGTGCTATATTTCTTTCTCTCTGCAATGTTGTTATGCGATTCTATTTGTGCTAAAAGGAAATATAGCACACATTACATTTCTTTCACCTTGTAATATTGTTGTTAATAATGTGGATGTGTTTGTGCTAAAAAGAAATCTACCGGGTGCTAGATTTCTTTTACCCTGTAATATTGTTGTTAGTAATATGTTTTTGTATGTGCTATAAGTAAAATTAGCATGTATTAGATTTATTTAAGGCTGATGTTCTTTCTTTTGTTCTAGAAGGAAATCTAGCATCCACTATATTTATTTTTCCCTACATTGTTGTTGTTGGCAACATGCTTGTCTTTGCACTAAAAGTAAATCTAGCATACATTAGTTTTTTTTTCACTCTACAATATTTTTGTGTGTTTTTGTTTGCACTAGAAGGAAATTTAGCATGCACTAGATTTCTGTCACTTTGCAATATTGTTTTCAAAATGTGCTTGTGTTTGTGTTAGAAGGAAATCTAGCATGTGCTAGTTTTCTTTTTCCCTGTAATGTTGTTGTTGGAAATGTGTTTGTGTTTGTGCTAGAATTAAATCTAGCACACACTAGATTTTTTTCACCCAACAATGTTGTTATGTGCTTGTGTTTATGCTAGAATGAAATTTAGCATGTGTTATATTTCTTTGAACTTGCAACTTTTTTATTGATAATGTGCTTGCGTTTATGTTAGAAGGAAATTTAGAATGTGCTAGATTTATTTCAAAATCCAATGTTGTTATTGACAATTTGGTTATTTACGCTTGAAGAAAATCTAGCACATGTTAGATTTCCTTCACCATGCAATGCTATTATTGGCAACATGCTTGTGTTTTTGCTACAAGTAAATCTAGCATGTGCTAGATTTCTTTTGGCTTACAATGTTGTTGTTGGCAACATGCTTTTGTTTGTACTAGAAGTAAATCTAAAACAAGTTATATTTATTCCACTGTACAATGTGTTTATTGAAAATTTGCTTTTATTATAGAAGAAAATATAGAACACAGTAAATTTCTTTTCTTGCAATATTATTGTTAGCAATATTAATTTGTGTGTACTAGAAGTAAATGTAACAAATGATAGATTTCTTTCACCATGCAATGCTATGTTCTTGTGTTTTTGCTAGAAGAAAATCTAGCGTATGTTATATTTATTTCATATTGAAATGTTGTTGTTTCCAATGTGATTGTGTTTGGTTACCCTAGATTTCTTTTGCCTTGTAATGTTCTTGCTAGAAATATGTTTTTGGTTGTGCTAGAAATAAATCTAGCACATGCTATATTTCTTTAACAACACAATATTGTTATGTACTTGTGTTTGTGGTAAAAATAAATCTAGCACACTTTAGATTATTTCATATTGCAACATGCTTGTATTTGTGCTGGAAGAAAATCTAGTAGGCACTGGATTTGTTTTGCCCTACAATTTTGTTGTTGGCAACAAGCTTGTGTTTGTGCCAGAATTAAATTTGGCACACTAGATTTCTTTCACTGTATAATGTTGTTATGTGCTTGTGTTTATGTTAGAATGAAATCTAACACATGTTATATTTCATTCACCTTGCAATGTTGTTATTAGCAACGTGCTTGTGTTTAAGCTAGAAGGGAATCTAGAATTGCTCCATTTTTTTTGGGTGTAATTTTGTTGGTGTTATGTTTGTGTTTGTTCTAGAGGTAAATATAGCATGTGCTACATTTATGTCACCCTGAAACGTTCTTATGTTTTTTTTTGTGAGCAAACATCAAATTTTTTCACCTTGCAATGTCGTTATTGATAGTGTGCTTGTGTTTGTGCTAGAACGAAACCTAGCATGCATTATATTTTTTCCACAATGCAATATTGTTGTTGGCAACTTGGTTGTTTGTGCTAAAAGGAAATGTAACACACATTATATTTCCTTCCCCTTGTAATGCTATTATTGCCAATGTGTTTTTGTTTGTGCTAGAAGAAAATTTAATAGGTGCAAGTTTTCTTTGGCATGCACCTTTGTTGTTGACAATATGCTTGTCTTTCTACTAAAAGTAAATCTAGCACATGCTAGATTTCTTTCACCTTGCAATGTTGCTATTGACAATGTGCTTGTATCTATTATAGAAGAAAATCTAGCACATGGTAGATTTGTTTTTCCCTGCAATATTGTTGTTGAAATTATACTTGTGTTTGTGTTAAAAGTAAATCTAACACGAGCTAGATTTATTTCACCCTACCATGTTGTTATGTGCTTGTTTTTTTCTATAGGAAAATCTAGCATGGGTTAGATTTCCTTCACCTTGCAATGGTGTTATCAACAACGTGTTTGTGTTTGTGCAACAAATAAATCTAGCGTGTGCTTGATTTCTGTTCTAATACAATGTTGTTATGTGATTATGTTTGTGCTAGAAGATGTATGAATTTATAGGGTAAGTTCCTCAGACAGAACACCAAAGGACACTACTCACAAACAAATCACAGATCAATACACCAGTATTCTTGACGTGGTTAAAACCCTCAAAGAGGGAAACAGTCCACGACCTGAGCCAACGCAGCCACTTCAGGCAATTTATTAATAAAAGAATGAAAATTTACATAAGCTTCTCTCATGAACGGTTACCCTACAAATGACCCTCCATGCTCTTTAAATAGAGATCATGGACCAATCGGGTGTTAAGCCACGGATCAAGTGTCGGTAATACTGAGGAGAGAATGAACAGTCAGATCAATTCATATCTAGAACATATCGTGACTGTCGGATTGCAAGTTACAAAAGCACATAGTAAAGAAACACACTTTACCTAACTCTACACTAGACCAAGTTATACTTAAATATTTCCTATGTGTCAGAATATCCTAACATCCCCCCTTAAGAATAACTTGGGATAGGATTGAAGGGTGTACAAATATGACACAATAGGAGAAGCAAGGAGGCATTAGAGCCTATTCCCCCTTAGTGACAACTTCCTGAACTCCAACCATAAATTGAAGTTTAGTAAACTTCGCCTCTGTGAGAGCCTTTGTAAAGATGTTTGCAGCTTGATCATCTATTGAACAATATTGCACTTCAAGAACATGGTCATGAATGAGCTTTCTGATGAAGTGCATGTGCAGTTCAATGTGTTTGTTGCGTTGATGTTGGACTGGATCTTTGCATAGTTGAATGGAACTTTGATTATCACACCAAAGTGTAGTCGGATGTTGCTGCTGAAAGCCAAACTCTGACAGGATCTGACGAAGCCACAGGGCTTCCTTACTAGCTTCTACGGCACCACCATACTCTGTTTCTACTGAAGAAAGAGAAATGGCACTTTGCTTCTTGCAAGCCCATGTAATAGGTCCTGAACCAAGAGTGAACACATAACCTGCAGTAGACAAAAGTTCATTAGGGTCTCCAGCCCAATCAAAATTAGTGAAACCAACCAATAGAGGAGATGCTTTTGCACTGTAATGAATCCCAAACTGAACTGTACCTCGAAAATAATGAAGTATTCTTTTAGCTGCTTTCCAATGGCTTTCATGTGGGTTTTTCATAAACCAAGAAATAAGGCCAACAACAAAGGAAAGGTCAGGACGAGTATGGATCAGATACAAAATTTTTCCTACAAGTTGACAGTATAAAGTAGCATCAACTTTAGGGGAAGTACAAGTGACTGAAAGTTTTTTTCCAGACTGAAAGGGAGAAGGGGCTGGTTTATAGTATTCCATGTGAAAATGGAGTAGAATATCACAGGTATACTTGGACTGGGAAAGGGAAATACCTTCCTTGGATTGCAAGACTTGAAGACCAAGAAAATAATGCAAGTGTCCTAAGTCTGTCATTTCAAACTTATTTTTAAAGCTCGACTTCACATGGTTTATAAGGTTGGGATCACTACCAGTAAGGATAAGATCATCAACTTAAAGAACAAGAATGAAAAGAGACTTTCCCACTTTTTTGGTGTAGACAGTCTTGTTAGAATGACGCCTAGAAAAGCCAATTTCTAAAAGAAAGCTATCCATTTTGGCATACCAAGCCTGAGCGGCTTGCTTGAGACCATAAAGGGATTTCTTAAGCCGACATACAAGGCTGGAGTCTGTTTGTATAAAGCCAGTAGGTTGTTCCATATAGATTTCTTCATGCAAGTCCCCATGCAAGAAGGCAGATTTAACATCCATCTGATGCACTTCCCATTTGAAAGAGGCAGCAAGGGAAAGAACAAGGCGGATAGAGTTCATTTTGGCAACAGGGGAGAAGGTTTCAGTATAGTCAATTCCTTCAACTTGTGAAAAACCCTTAGCAACAAGACGAGCTTTATGTTTATCAACTTTTCCATTTGGTCCATACTTGGTTCTGTAAACCCATTTGCATCTAAAACGTTTTCGTCCCTTTGGAAGAGGAACAAGATCCCATGTATCATTTGCCAATAATGAATGATATTCTTCATTCATAGCTGCGTCCCAATCTGGATGGCCTGAAGCTTCTGCAAAGGTGTCAGGATCATAATTTGCTAAAGCTTGAGCCAGTAAAGAAGAGGCTCTATCGAACTGAGAACGTGTACATTTCTGATCTGTAGGATCACTGGCAAGAGCACCTGCTACATCTCGAGTAGCATGGACCCATTTTGGAAGCTGAGGAGTTGAAGGAGGATCCTGAGAAGGTGGGGGAGGATTTTCATTCTCGCTATCATCATTTGAAGAAGAAATATTTTCAGAAGTAGAAGGGATAGAGAGAGGTGGCACATCTGCCGAACTAGGCTCATAGGCTGATATATTTTCAACAAAATTTACATCTCTTCTAATGATAACATTTTTGAACAATGTAAACTTTGAAACGAGAACTGATACTGTTACCCGTTTTGTAGAGGTGGCAAAAAATGACCCGATTTTCAAAAGTGTTGATGCAGAATACACATGTTTTTTTTAGAACATGGTTTTTGGAACTTTAATTTCTTTCATGTGCATTAAGTTTTAGAATGGTAGTGAATGGTAGTGATTTTCATCCTGATTTTAAAAAGTGAGTATTCTGCATCACACCCTTTTTTTAAAAGACCTATTTTTTGAATATCCGTTTTTTTAAAAGACCTAGTGTATGAAATGTAAAAAAATATTTTCTAAATTTGATAGTTTTTGAAGTCGTCATTGTATTCATATTTTCTTGTTCTCTATCTTAATTTTTTTTTTTTTTTAGTGGGGTTTTTATTGTTTTGCGTTTTTAAATTAGAAAGTCGATAGTTTGAATTTTAGATAATCTACATATTTAGACATCCTTAATTAATTTTTCAATCCACATAAAATAATTGTTTCTAAAAAACAACATTTTTTAACAATGGACATAAAAAATAACCATTTTTAACATAAATATAACAAAAAAACTAAACGTTTTGATAATTTTTTTGCTGGAATTAACATGTCAAAATCACAATTTTTATACAAAAATATTAACTAAAAATGGTCAAATAATAGTTTGTTTATGAATTTCATGTCAAAAAAATAATAATAACAACTTTTTTTTCAAAAAATAATAATTAACTTACTCGACTCACTATCCAAGATTGGCAACGCATCCTTGCCCCATCGTTTTACCCGAACGACCAATTTACTTATATTAATAACCGTAAGAATGTTACATGTTTATATAAGTAAAATTGTCCCGCGATCACATGTTTATATAAGTAAAATTGTCCCTCAATCAAATGGTATTAGCCACTTCAAGTTCTCAAGAAAACACAATAAAATAGACAAACTCAAAGATGATCTAAATGTCTAACTCCTATCCTCTTTAGCAGGCTTGATGGACTTTCTAGAAACTTTATTTTATATGGTACTAGCCACTTCAAGTTCTCAAGAAAACACAATAAAATAGAGAAACTCAAGGATGATCCAAATGTCTAGCTCCTATCCCCTTTAATAAGCTTAAGCTTGAAAGACTCTTTAAAAACTTTATTTTATTGTTTTTCCTCAAAAAATTGAACATAAATATTTAGACAAATACAGTCTATTTTCACAACATCAAAAAAAAATATTACACTTAGTCTTTTTCTTTTTTCACTTCTCACTAAAAAGATATGAGTTTTTTTTCCCTCTTACAAAAATAGACTATTTAAAAATTAAATATTTAAAATTGAAATTGTGTGCTAATTTTTTAATTTATGAATTCTCTTTATTCCTTTTGTATTCATGAATTCGCTTTATTCATTTTGTTAATATTTCACTTGTAGCTACACTTTTAAGGTATTTTTGTATTCTTCGTTATCCGTTGCAGAGAGCACTATTTCCACAACTCACGCTTTTGGGCATTCATTGCTTTCCTTCGCTAAATCAGAATTCTATTGATTTATGCACTTTGTTCTTCTTCATCATCCAAGAGTGATTGCTTAAATGGCAGTTGCGGAACAGAAATCAATGGATGAAATGGTTGAAGCAGTCATGGTTGAAGAGAAATTATGATTCTTTTTATTTAAATATAATTTTGAATGCATAAATTGACTTATCACTTGAAAAATTTAAAAAACTCTTGAAACACTAGGTCTTTATAAATTAAATTCTTAATTTTTGAAAACTTTGTATCAAATTTGGAATAAAATTAACAATAAAATAAATATTTAGAAAAAAGTTATTTAATTACAACGCATGGCCCAACTTGTCAGAGAATTTGTTTTCTGGGATTAAAATAACCTAACCATCTACATTGAACTAAAGCAACCAATTACATAGAACACAAATTTTATCGTAATTTTTGAATTTGTTTTATAATTCTAAACTAAAAAATATAACAACATTATAATTTTTCAAAGCTGTATAAAATGACAAATACTAAATACTATATACTAAATTAATTATCAAAACTTTTTGCTATCATATACTAAACCAAAAGAATGCGTTATAGGAAAGAAATCTGTACATGTTATATGCATACCACACACATTCAATGAATAAGAGCAAATAGTGTCATCCCCCTATCAGAGAGTGTGGGCGAATATCCCTTTCTAGAGGCCCACACCATCAATTCCTGCCATCAGCTAATTGCAGCGGCACTTGCGGGTGGGCCAATTAAATACTACTGTGCATGCTCCATGTGCCCCTGAGTAAACAATGTACATTTTAGAGGAGTATCTATTTACGAGAAACCTGTGTCAGTTAAATCCAAAACTGTCTCATTCTAAATGATTCTTGCAATAATATATTTAATTATAAAAAACCATATATTTGCGTTTCTTCCGTTTTGCAACAATATGATTAATAATAATTTATATATTTTCTTTTTTACTTTTTAACTTAAAAATGTTAAAATTAAATTGTTAAATCTATGTAAAACGTATTTCAAACACTTCTGAAAAAGACATTAAATTTATTTATGGTTTAGAAATATATTATAAATAAAGAAAATAACATTTTATTTTGTTAAAATTATTTTCATTATCTTAAATAAAAAAACGATGTCACATCAAATTAGATAATCAAATTAAAATAAATAAATTACATCTACTTATCATGATTCATATATATAGTGTACATGGTTTATTTGCAAATTTAATCATACAAATCTAATTATTGTTTTATATCTCTAGGATCATGATGTTAAAATTTCAAAACTGATGCACCAGTTAAATTTAATAGTTTTTACACCTCCCGAGTAACACTCAAAATTAAAAAAAAAAACAAAAAAACAAAAAACAAAAAACAAAACAAAAACAAACCTTAACTATTTGCACATCCAACTATGCAACTCTAGTAATTGCTTCATATATATATATATACAAATCTAATTATTGTTTTATATCTCTAGGATCATGATATATTAAAGTTAAAATTTCAAAACTGACGCACTTGTTAAATTTAATAGTTTTCACACCTCCCTAGTAATACTCACAATTTTAAACCAAATTTTTTTTTTAACTATTTGTACATATGCAACTCTAGTTATTGTTTCATATTCATATATATATATGAATTACATGCTTTATTTGCAAATTTAATCATACAAATCTAATTATTGTTTTATATCTCTAGAATCATGATATATTAGAGTTAAAATTTCAAAACTGATGCACCTATTAAATTTAATAGTTTTCACACATCCCTAGTAATGCTCACAATTTAAAAGAAAAAAAACAAAAAACAAAAAAAAACTTAACTATTTGCACATCCGACAATGCAACTCTAGTTATTGCTTCATATCTCGAGGTATCTCCTAGTCTAAGTCATCGTTATTGCTTCACATCTCCTTGATTCTCATATTACCCTTTTTTTTTTTTAAAGTTAAATGTCGAAATCACCGATCCATATGGTTCCATTTGCAATTATTACTCATCAATATGACATCGATGTAACATGTAGTGCAGTGCGATCAATATGACATCGATGTAACATGTAGTGCAGTGCGTTCATTGTTAGCATTCATCGGAATTTATGGATATATTTTTTTCCAGGAAGAAAAAAAGCATAATATTATATTATCTGGTAATGGTTTATTCACATCATATTATTGTCTATGGAATATATCCTATAAAACAGGTCATAAAACTATACAAAATACATCGGTCAAATGCCTAGAACCGTATATCAAAATATCAAAATGTAAAGATGAAAATCAGTACAAAATCCCGAAAGCAAACCAAACTATCTGTTCAGGTAATATCTTGCCAGTATCTTCCTTTCACATGGCTAGGCAACTGTTGAACTTAAGCAAAATAGCATTATACAAAATTTTACAAAAAAAAATGAGAAGAAAAAGTGCTACCCTGATAATTTGTTAACTGTTAGGTACTTGATGATTTTGACAATGGAACCTCCAGAGCGGCCGGTCGATTCCCGGAATCGACCCGCCGCCGGGTCGGGCGGGGCGGAGCGGCCCGGGGGTGGCGCTGCGCGCGACTGGCCGCTCTGGAGGTTCCATTGTCAAAATCATCAAGTACCTAACAGTTAACGAATTCCTCCAGATTCCTTTATAACATAATGAGAAGGATCAGGTTGAAGTGAATTTAATGGACCAACATACACATATTGATGACCGTCATCTACAGCAACAGAGACCTCTGCCATTACAAAGCATAGCAGCTTTAGGAAAACAGCGATATGATCCATTTCTCCCTCTTACACTCCAGATATGAATTATGTTCTGGAAATATGGATATATATATATATATTACTACTTCTATTATCGGACAAAGCCGCGTGTAGGATTCCAGCCAGCTGGAAAATTGAAAGACGGTAAGAAATTGGCGTACGAAGTGGGGCATAGAGACAAAGAAAGCGTTGGTAAATGCAACCTCATAGCGAGTACAGGAGGTATTGAACAAATCATGGTCACGTTGAAAAAATGTGTGGAGGAATTCACACGTATAATCTTATCCGAGGAGAAGAGGCATCGAAAGAATAAATAATAATAAAGGTTCAAGAAAAATGAGGATCGTCAAATATCACGATGGCTATAATATTTTTTAAAGTCTTCCTTTCACTTTCTATGTTTGGAAGTTTTTCTAAACTTTCACTCTCTTTACAACTTTATTTTCAAAAGGTACTTCACAAAGACAAAATAAAAAGTTATAATTGGTTACAATATGGTTTCAAACCATCATAATTTGGATATATTTTATTAGATAAAATAGAAGTTATGGTTGGTGTCAATATGATCTTTCAAACTAAATAAAAATAGTGATTAGATAAAATAGAAGTTATGGTTGGTGTCAATATGATTTTTCAAACTAAATAAAAATGGTGATTGTGAAATAGCACAATGTTGTTATGACTCCACTATCTTTTAAAGTCTTCCTTCCATTTTTATGACTCCACTATCTTTTAAAGTCTATCTTTTAAAGTCTTCCTTCCCTTCTGACCTGAAGGCTCGAGTATGGTCCCACATTGAACAATCTCCACCATTTGTTAACTTAAGGGCTCAGACACACGAGTCCAGCTCTCCCATTCCAGGTCCCAACAAAATCGAGCGTTCATGCAGTATTCCTTAAAGTCTATTTTATATTAAAGCGCGAACCTGAATTCGAGGAATTTGAGTTTTTGTCTCCCTTCATTGCTCTCGAATTATGAGTGCACCAAATTTATCTTATTACATAATAATAGAAATGGCAGATGGATGCATCTTTCTTATGCCAGGTTCCAACAAACTCTAGGATTCAAGCACTATTCCTTATGCCTATTTTATATTGAAGCCCAAATGCTTGAATTGGGGGAATTTTTCAAATTTATTTTCATGATCAAAGAGAAAAGAAAGAAATATTTTTAAATGAAAATTTTCAAGTCTATTTTTATGATTAAAAGGAAATGAGAGAAGCAACAGTAAATTGAAATTAAAAATGATTTCAACAGTAAATGAAAAACAATCAAACTAGGCCTAAAGCCTCTTACAAAACAATATACGATAAGGTCATATATTCAAAAGCGTTTCACTATCTGACCAGAAATTATTCAATGCTTACAATGAGCTTGTTAAAGACCTGGAGGGGACTTGTAAATTAGAAGAAGGTACAAATAAACAAGAGGTACCTACTTTGTCAATGGGGTCTAGCTTAGATGATTGAAAGGAAAAAAATTTAGATTGTTATCCTCTCCACCTGGGTTCAAAATCTTGCTTGTCACATCTTTGCCCTTCATGAACCAATTGTTGTTTGAGGCTCTTCATGAGCCCTGAGGAATATCTTACCCTTGCTTATCAATGGTGAGAGTGCTTGGTTACACCATACATGTAAAAAGATCAAGAGGCAACTACAAATATGCCAGAGTTCTTCTTGTGAAACCTCACATCAAAAACCCATTTAATGATGTTAAAGAAGCAACCATCTATCAAGTTCTTGTATTTGTAGACTATAATCACTAGTCATATCCAACCATATTGTATCAAATCGAAGTGAACTGGGTGAACGATATGCCATTGGGAGGGAGACTAATGGAATAATGAAATTATTATTTGAAATAGATACCAAGTTGTCATTCATGGACAACCTGGAAGAGTAATGTGGTGATGTTCATCATGCATTTGGGAGTTATGTTCAAACGATTTTCCATTGGCTCGACAAGTCATGTTCCACCGAGATCAATGGTCAACAAATATGTTGGGTTGAGAAGTAGTGAGGGAGTTAACTACCTCGAGAAACATGATAACTAATATGACCCATATCATTCTGACAAAAGGAGGGGGCTCCAACTTTGGGGATGCAGATCATCGATGCATGAGCATATCGAATCATAAGGTAGCAAGGGGGTTAACTACTTCAAGTCACCTGATATGTTGTAGATTGAGTTAGTGCTCCACCACGGGACTTAAGGTCTAGCGTTGATTCTTTTATTAAGATGAGAAACTATTGATTTTGGTTGAAAACATGTTAAATTTATACTTAGGAAAGAAAAATGATATTCTACCAGAAACATTAATGTGTTTTTTCCTTAAAATTTAACTTTGTTTGAGACATAAAAAATTGGTTTTATTAGCATTTTTTAAAAAGTATGAAAATTGACCCTAAAAAAAAAATCATTATTCCAGTATCAACACTTTCATTCTGAAGCTATATTTTGCAGGAAAATTTCGTAGAAAATTTCGTAGTCACTGCCATTTTTAAAACAGCCGCAAAATTGACACCTAAAAAAAAAATCATTATTCCAGTATCAACACTTTCGTTCTAAAGCTATATTTTGCAGGAAAATTTCGTAGAAAATTTCGTAGCCACTGCCATTTTTAAAACAGCCGCAAAATTGACACCTAAAAAAAAAAAACATCGTTCCAGTATACACACTTTTCGTTTTGAGCACTGTTTTTGTGGTTTTTTTGGGGTTTTTGGGCCAGAGTTCTCGTTTTGAGTTTATAGTTCCCGTTTCAAAGTTTACATTGTTTTTGGACTTAAGTGGAATAAGTCCATGTCATTTGACATCTTCAGAATATCCAACAAAAATACATTTTTCACTCTTAGGTTCTAAAGATTTATGTTTCTCATTTGGAATATGGGCCCATGCTTCACTTCCAAAAACACGAAAGTGACTTACATCTAGTTTAATTGAGCTCCATGCCTCTTTTGGAGTGATATTCTTTAAAATCTTAGTAGGAGTGCGATTTACTATGTAATTTGCACAGTTAATTGCTTCTGCCCAAAAATTAAGACTAAGTTTAGGTTGAAGCATACAATTAGCCATTTCCTTTAAGGTGCGATTCTTCCTTTCAGCGACACCATTTTGTTGTGGAGTATATGGAATAGTATGTTGCATTTGAATTCCATTCTCAGTGCAAAAGTTGATGAATTTGTTGTTAACATATTCTCCGCCATTATCAGTTCTTAGCTTAAGAATTTGATGTCCAAATTGTTTTTCAACAAAGGCCTTAAAGGCCAAGAACATGTTAAATACTTCAATCTTGAGTTTAAAGAAGTATACTCAAGTGCGTCTGGAGAAATCATCAATGAAAGTTAAGAAATACTTGTAGCCAGAGAATGAAACAATTGGAAGTGGACCACATAAATCACTATGCACAAGCTGTAAAGGGGCTGAGGTGTGCCAAGAGGCACGTTTTTCAAAACTATCCCGAAGATGTTTTCCGAGTACACATCCGGAACAAGCACCATCTCTACAAGATACCATTGGAAGACCTGTCACTATATTTTCTTTACATAGATTATGAAGGGAGCGATAGTTTAAGTGACCAAATCGCTCATGCCAAAGTTTGCTCACTTCATCATTATGAGCAACAAATACCGAGGGAATATTTGATGACACAAAAGTTGTTAAACTTATACAACCTTGTAGAATCATCAGCAATGCTAGTAGCTAAAATCTATCTAGGATCTCTTAGGTCCTTAATTACAACATCGTGAGGTGAAAATTCAACGATTTTACCTTCATCTGAATGAGTTATCTGGTATACAGATAGAAGGTTGCAGTATAAGGTTGGAACACATAATAAATCATTAAATTTACCATTGTCTAGATGAACAGTTCCAGTCCCTACAACACTAAGAGATCTATCATCACCAACATATATATTTTTGGTGTTACAATCATTTAGAGAAGAAAACATTGCTTTGTTTTTGGCCATGTGATAAGAAGCTCCAGAATCAATGAGCCACTCATGAGAATGAGAAGAAGAAGATACATTTAGTGCATAACTAGACCGAGATGCTTGACAACCACATGCAGAAAGTGTTATTCCTAAAGATGAAGTTGAAGTTGAAGAGTGCTCCAAATGGATGTTATGCTTCTTCATTGTTGCTTCCAAGGCTTCCATCTTCTTAAAGAATTTGGATTCTAAGTGGCCATCTCGATTACAAAAGTGGCAATGTCTATCAGTATTCTCCCCTTTGTTTTTATTTGCCTTATCAATTTGTTGAAATGATTTTTCATTTTGAGACTGAAATTGTTTAGGACGCTTGTTTGGTTTAGGACCATTCTTTTTAGGATACTGCTTCTTAGGATTCTTTGAATTTGGTTGCTGCTGGGCAGCTAAGGATTTCTTAAAAGAGTTTCAAAGATTAAGAAGAATAAGCTATAAGAGCTTTTCTTCTTCTCTTATTAGAGAATCACAAAAGGCATCAAAAGAGGGGGACTTGTCGTCTTGTCCTTGAGAAATAAAGGCTTCTCTAGTAGAATGGAAGGTGGAAATAAACACAGAGTACGCTAGTCCCAACTTAGTAAGAATGGAATAGATAAGGCTACCATCTTCTTTCATAACCTTAACACCTTCCAAGAGAAGTCTAAGGGTCTTGAACTTGGACAAAAAATCTTCAATGGAAGAAAAATTATTGGGGTCCAATGTAAGAAACTCATTTTCGAGTTGATGGGCTCTAATTTCATTTTTAATTCAAAAAATTTTAGTGAGTTGTTTCATTGCTTCATTAGGAGTATCAAGTTCTGTGATATGGAATCTAAGGTCTAAAGAAATAGACATCCCTATCAACTCACGTTCTTGATCTTGCCTATTTTCCCATTTGGATGCCTTATCTTCATCTTGAGGTTTGGTTTCTTGGCCTGAGGCTATTCTGTAAAGACCTTTACTTCTAAGTAAATCCATAATATAGGACCACCATTGGAAGTAGTTGGTGCTGTCAAGAATAACTTGGCATGGACTTTCCATTTTAATAGAAACTGAAGTTGTAGATGTTGAAACTAAGTGTTCCAATGGAAAGATCTCAAAAAATTAGGTTTATTAAAAAAAGACGGCTCTGAAAGCGACTTCTGGATGAATAAGTTATGGCTTTTTGAAGAAAAGTTACTGAAGATGTCGATGAAGTGCGTGAATGTGCGGAAATGAATAATAATGTTATATTTAAAAAAAATACTCCCCTATCCAAACTTAACCTAATTAGCTCACTTTAAAAAAAAAAGATTTTATGTGACTCACTTTTATAAATAAGTGAAAGTCACTTTTACAATGGTACTTTATGAGCTACCCACTAAATTGTAACTTAAATAAAAGATAAAGGGACTTTAGAATTATAACTGACTCACTTTTTATAATGGGTGAGAACACTTTTACATAAAGTAACTTTAAAACATAAGTTACATGTGCTTTTTGAAAAAGTAACTCAACAAAAAGAAAGACTTGAACTCAAGACCTCTATTCTCATAAAGTAACTTTGGACCAAGTGAAATTTAAAAGTTTTGTAGTTACTAAAGCTTTGGGGTGCATGCTTACTTGAAAAATGTCCTTTTTGTCTACAAAACAAAAACCACAAAACCCAACATGGACATACAAAAAAAAAAACAAACCTTACGCCTTGAAGTTAGCTTTATCCAGAAACTAAATATTTTCCTCAATGTTTCTGATTTTCCGAGATCACACTAAGGCACGGTGAAAAAGAGCATACACATGAGAAACAACCTTCCTTTCTGTTTCTAATTTTCCCAGATCGCACAGAGTCATGGGGAAAATAGCATACGCATAAATGAAAGGTATAGATCCGGTAATAAAAAACAGAGAGCTAAATAAACCGAAATAAATAGAGAGATGAATAGCTAGAACTGCAAATAAAGACTGTATACCTCAAGATATTAAAAATGATGTAGCTAGGACTACCAGAAACCTTTTCGCGTGAAACGAAAGGGGTTCCTCACTGGACCAGATTCTCCTAACACAACAGAGCATTCCTCTTGGCCCAAAAGCAGTAAGAAACAGTAGATCTAGGAAACGACAGTCGGATGTAGTTGTATCAGCTTCATATTTGGATCACCAATGGATGCGACCCTCAAATAGCTTTGATACCATGTAGGAATTTATAGGGTAAGTTCCTTAGACAGAACACCAAAGGACACCGCTCACAAACAGATCACAGATCAATACATTAGTATTCTTGACGTGGTTAAAACCCTCAAAGAGGGAAACAGTCCATGGCCTGAGCCAACACGGCCACTTCAGGCAATTTATTAATAAAAGAATGAAAATTTACATAAGCTTCTCTCATGAACAGTTACCCTACAAATGACCCTCCATGCTCTTTAAATAGAGATCTTGGACCAATCGGGTGTTAAGCCATGGATCAAGTGTTGGTAATACCGAGGAGAGAATGAACGTCAGATCACTTCATGTCTAGAACATATTGTGACCGTCGGATTGCAAGTTACAAAAGTACATAGTAAAGAAACACACTTTACCTAACTCTACACTAGACCAAGTTATACTTAACCATTTCCTATGTGTCAGAATATCCTAACAGAAGAAAATACAGCACTTGTTAAAAAAATTCACCTTGTGATATTCTTATTGATAGTGCTTATGTTTCTGCTAAAAGGAAACCTAGCTTGTGCTATATTTGTTCCAGAATGTGATGTTGTTATTGGCAATTTGGTTGTTTACGCTAGAAATAGATTACCATGTGTTACATTTCCTTCACCTTGTAATGTTACTTTTGGCAATGTGTTTGTGTTTGTGATAGAATAAAATGTAGCATACACTAGATTTTTTTTTATCTGTAATATTGTTGTTGGAAATTTGTTTTTGTTTGTGCTAAAAGTAAATCTAGCATATGTTAGATTTATTTCACCTTGCAATGTTTTTATTCAAAATTTCTTTTCTATTTCTGATAAAGTAAAATCAAGCATGTGGTAGACTTCCTTTGGCCTATAATATTGTTGTTCACAAAATGCATGTTTTTGTTCTAGAAGTAAATCTAACATGTGCTGGAATTATTTTAGCATGCAATGTTGTTATGCTCTTATATTTGTGCTATAAGGAAAACTAGCGCACGTTAGATGTATTGTACCTTGCAATGTTGTTATTGATAAGGTGTTTATATTTGCAATAGAATAAAATTTATTGTGTGCTAAATTTATTTTACCTCGCAATGTTGTTGTTGGAAATATAATTGTGGTTGTGCTAAAAGTAAATCTAACATGTGTTGAATTTCTTTAATTGTACAATTTTGTTACGTGCTTGTGGTTGTGCTAGAAGAAAATATAACACATTCTAGATTTCTTTTGCCCTGCAGTGTTGTTGGAAACATGCTCATGCTTGTGTTAGAAGTAATTCTAACAAGCACTAGATTTGTTTGAAGCTATAATGTTGTTATGTGCTTATTTGTACTAAAGGAAATATATCACTCGTTAGATTTCTTTCATCTTACAATGTTGTTATTAGCAATGCACTTGTGTTTATGATAGAATGAAATCTAGCATTTGTTAGGTTTGTTTTGCTTGATAATGTTGTTGTTGGCAATAGGCTTATGTTTTTGCTAAAATTAAATATAACACATGTTAGATTTTTTTCACCTTACATTTTTTTATGTGCTTGTGTTTGAGCTAGAAGGAAATTTAGAATGCACTATATTTATTTCACAATGCAATGTTATGGTTGGAAATTTGGTTGTTTGTGCTAAAAGAAATATGCTAGAATTCTTTGACCTTGCAATGTTGTTATTGGTGTTATCTATGCAATCCCTTCTATGGATAGAAGTGATCCCTCTAGTCCAATTAGTGGATCTAATAACAACTGAAACAAATACATGCAAAACTCTCCTAGTTTAAATCAGAATGACATGGGAGAGGAAATATGGCCTACCTCACTCCTATACGATCACTTTTCGATGTCGATGTCGATCTCCTCACTTCCAAACTCAATCCTCTCTATTATGTTGTGAATGAATACCTGCAAGAGAGATCAAACAAAGACAACAAAGGAAAAACATATCATATGCATTATATTGTAAACCATGTGATAGATCAAGGAGCATCATACTTAGAAAGGAATCATTTACATGCTTATGGAAAGTAAACATGCATTGTATTAATAATAAACACAAGAGGGGAGCATACAACCATTGCCTTGATGTTGGAAGGCTCCTTCGGGATGGATTTCCAAGTCCAAGCCAAGGCTTCTCAAGCTCTCCTCTCTCCTTCACAAATTGGTAGCAATTAGGCACAATTTAGTAGCAACATGACCAATCTAGTCTCACTAGACATTTGAGGGTGTAAGGAAATGAATTTATAGGGAAGGAGAGGGGGTTAGGGATCCACAAAAGGAGGAATAAGGTCCACATCTTAAGGGGAAGATCCCTAAAGGTAGGATCAAGGACTCAAAATGGAAGAACTCGACCATCTCCTTATTCAATAATAATCATCTCGTTGTTCTCGAGGCTTTTAGTAAGAGAAGAATCTGCTCCATTTTTGGAGAAACTGCCTAAAGAGGATTAGTGCGGATTCTCCTATACAAAGTCGCGCTACCAGTGCTATTCACTAGTTAGACAAAAGGGTACCATCACGAGTTTTCCTACTAAAAGTAGCACTAGGCTTGCAAATAGGGTTTTTTGACAAGCTCTTCCTGAATTACTTCAATGCATTTCTTCTTCTTTTCTTTAGGGATGCTCTGATCAACGTTTTTCATGGTGAATTCATTAACAGCTTTTGTTGGTTTGCAACATTTTGGGCAAATTTTGACAGCTCAGGGTATGCGACAGGGAGTGTGACAAATTACTGTATAATAATTGGAAATTTGCATGTGATTGTGTTAGAAGGAAATTTAGCGTATGTTATATTTATTTTATTGCAATGTTGTTATTGGCAATATGCTTCAGTTTGTGTTGGAAGTAAATTTTGTATGTGTTATATTTCTTTAACCCTACAATGTTGTTATGTTCTTGTGTTTGTGCTACAAGGAAATCTAGCATGGGTTAGATTTCTTTCATCCTGTAATGTGCTTGTGTTTGTGTTACAAGGAAATCTATCATGCGCTAGATTTCCTTGCCCTGTAATGTTGTTATTGTCAACACGGTTGTGTTTGTGCTAGAAGTAAATCTAACATGCGCTAGAATTCTTTCACCTTTCAATGTTTTTGTCTTCTTGTGTTTATACTAGAACGAAATCTAACACACGTTAGATTTCTTTCACCTTGCAATGTTGTTATTGACAATGTGCTTATCTTTGGGCTAGAAGGAAATCTTGCATGCACTATATTTATTTCACAATGCAATGTTGTTGTTGGAAATATGGTTGCTTGTGCTAGAAGGAATCTAGCATGTGTTATGTTTCCTTCAACTTGCAATGTGCTTGTGTTTGTGATAGAAATGAATCTAGCATGCACTAGACTTCTTTAGTCCTACAATGTTGTTATGTGCTTGTGTTTGTGCTAGAAGGAAATATAGCATGCGTTATATTTATTTCAAATTGAAATGTTCTTGTGTTTGTGTTGGAAGAAAATTTAGCACAGGCTAAGTTTATTATACTCTATAATGTTGTTGTTGGCAACGTGCTTGTATTTGTGGTAGACATAAATCTACCACTTACTAGATTTATCACTCTACAATGTTTCTATGTGCTTATGTTTGCACTAAAAGGAAATCTAACACATGTTAGATTTTATTTTACCATGCAATGTTGTTATTGCTAACATGTTTTTATTTGAGCTAGAAGGAAATCTAGCTTGTGCTAGATTTGTTTTGTCATATAATGTTGCCAGTGGAAATATTTATATGTTTGTGTTAGAAGTAAATATAATGCAGACTAAATTTTTCTCACCCTACAATGTTGTTATGTGATTATGTTTGCATTAGAAGTAAATATAGTATGCATTATATTTCTTTCACCTTGTAATGTTGTTATTTGCAACATGCTTGTGTTTTTGATAGGAGTAAATCTAGCATGTGTTAGATTTGTCTTGTCTAGTAATGGCGTTGTTGGCAACATGTTTGTGAATTTGTACTAGAAGGAAATCTTGTATGTGTTATATTTTTTCCACATTGAAATATTATTTTTGACAATATAGTTATTTTTTGCTAGAAGGAAATCAAATTCCATGCATTGTTTTTATTTTGCAATGTGCTTATGTCTATGCTAGAAGGAAATTTAGCATGCACTAGATTTTTTTTTTCTTGTAGTGTTGCTGTTGACAATATGCTTGTGTTTGTGCTAGAAGTAAATAGAGCACATGTTAGATTTATGACACCTTGCAATGTTTTTATGTGCTTGTGTTTATGATAGAATGAAATATAGCACACATTAGATTTATTTCACCATACATTGTTATTATTCGCAATGTGTTTTTGTTTGTGTTAGAAGAAAATATTGTGGCTGCTAGATTCCTTTTGCCTTACAATGATGTTATTTGTATGTTTGTGCTAGAAGTAAACCCAACATGTATTAGGTTTCTTTAGCCATACAATAATTCTATTTACTTATGTTTGTGCTAGAAGGAAATATAGCACGTGCTAGATTTTTTTTTACCTTGCTGTAATGTTGTTGTTGACAACATATTTGTGTTTGTGCTAGAAGTAAATCTAGCACATGTTATATTTCTTTCACCTACCAATGTTGATATGATTTTTTCTTCTTTTTTTTCCAGAAGGAAATGTGGCATGCTTAAATTTCTTTCCCCTTCCAATGTTGTTATTGGCAATGTGCTTGTGTTTGTACTAGAAATAAATCTAGCATGTGCTACATTTAATTTTCTTTGCAATATTGTCATTGGAAACGTGTTTGTATTTTTGCTAAAAGTAATTATAGCACATGTTAGATTTATTTCACCCTACAATGTTGTTATTTGTTTGTTTTTATGCTAAAATGAAATTTAACGTATGATATATTTATTTCACCTTGCAATGTTTTTATTGGCAATGTGCTTGTGTTTGTGATAGAGGGTAATATAGAATGTTTTTTTCACAATGCAATGTTGTTGTTGGCAACATGCTTATGTTTGTACCATATCCCATTCTTAGACCACATATTCCATATGAAGGGCCTTCTAATCATTTGAGGGTTTAACATTTTTTATATTGTAACAACAATCTATGTAGGCATGGAATAAAACCTCATTGCCTCTAAAAGGCAAGGTAAAATTTCATAGGCATGGTGATGTCCTTGGAAAGATTATTATTGCAATGCTTTTATTGACAATGTGTTTGTGTTTGTGCTAGAAGGAAATTTAGCATGCACTAGATTTACTTTACACGACAATGTTGTTGTTGGCAATCTTCTTGTATGCGATAGAAGGGAGTCTAGCATGTGTTACATTTCCTTTTCCTTGCAATATTTTTAATGAAATGTGCTTGTGTTTGTGCTACAAGGAAATATAGCTTGTGCTAGATTTATTTTGGTTTGCAATGCTATTCTTGGAAATATACATGTGTTCGTGCTAAAAATAATTCTAGCATGTGCTAGATTTCTTTCAAATCTAGGATGCAAATATTTCTTTTTCTTTGCAACATTCTTGTTAGAAATATGTTTGTGTTTCTACTAGAAGTAATTCTATCACATTGTATATTTCTTTCACCTTGCAATGTTGTTATGTGTTTATCTTTGTGTTATACGAAGATCTAGAAGAAAACATAATGATTTCCATAGTTAATGTTCTTTCATTGTGTTTTACTTTTATGGTCTATAAAGAAAACTAAGAATATACATAACTATAAAAGATAAATTTTGTGTAAATATGATTTTGTTGTAGTCTCTATAGTTGTTTTTATTTATTTACAGTGTAATGTCTTTTGGAAATGTGCTTATGCTTGTGCTAGAAGGAAAGCTAGTAGGTGCTAGCTTTCCTATAGCCACGATTAAAAGAACATAATAAATTATTTGGGGGTTACCTTTTTCTAATCAACACCATGATTAGTTATTGTTGTGAGTTCTACACTTGTTATTTTTCTTATTATAGTATTTATAAATTCATATTTTCTTCAATAATTCGAAACTATGATAATAGTTTTTACTTTATTTTCAGAAACCATGGACTATGAAGCTAGTGATAATTCAAAGGAAGCATCCAAGGAAAAAGGAATTTCAAGAAACATGAAACCAAAATATTTAAGTGATGAACCACACTGGTTGGTTCGAAACACGTTGGCCAAAAATTTCTCTTATGTGATTTCTACCGAAAGACTTTTCTTAATTTTAAAATGAGTTTATACTTTGTTACAATGGTTAGACATTTTGCTAATAAATGGTTATTGATTAATGAAGTTTGTGCTATCCTTATTCTTGCAATAAGATTTCATATTGTTTGAACTTCTTTGCTTTTGTGAATATTTATGAAATGAGATGTCATAAAAGATTAATTCATTATATTTTTTATTTTATTTGAAATTATCGTTATAGTTTTTTACAATTTTCCAAATGCTAAGAGCTTTGGTACAAGTGAGATTAAAAAAAAACATCAAGGAAAAAAATGAATTCAAATATGACACAACATAAGTCTCCTATAGTTGGTATGAAATTTTCAAATATATTTTATATTCATTTTCAAATAATTAGACAATATTCTAGTATGTAATTTTGTTGAAATAAGGAATTGTTGAGAGGGGGGGGGAGGGAGTGGGGGTGAATCAGTGATTAAGAAACTCTTAAATTTTTCGTATTATTCTTACAATCCACTTTTTATATTATTTTACTTATGAGAGAATTCATTCACAAAAGAAGTGAACCAACAATATTCCATACACAGATGTTCAAACAACAATCACATGAGCAACACACATTTAACACACTTTTTTTCACGTGGAAACCCAGAGGGAAAAAACCACCAATTTTGTTGTTTTTATGATGTAAATTAAGCACCCACTTATTTACATATGTTTGTATATGAGCACCCACTCACAGGAGGCACCGACCCCCTTTGGTTAACAAGCACCAACTTTCCAAGAGGCACCAACTTGCTCTCACTACTGCTCTACTATTTCATACAATTTTCAAACTTAAAACAAAGGCATACAATAATACAAGTAAAATACCAACAATGAATATTTTCATATTTGACTTCAACACGCTGCCTTCTATGCTCACTTGCGGTAGGTCTCTTCTTGATTCTCACAACAACACTTCCTGCGCACTCTTCCTCCTCTGTTGAGGTGATCCAGGTGGATATTGGTGGCCACCTACCAATTCCATTAGGACCCCCATCATTGTTTCTTTCATTTTTTCAGTTTCTTTAATTGTAGCACAATTTACTATTTTTAGCAGTTTTTCGGGTCCTGAACTTTCGGAGCTGTTTTGAGGCCCTAAACGATGTTTTTTGGGAAAGCTGGGAGCAACATGGGTCCATGAATCAATGTTTCTCTTTGTAAAGTTGTAGCCCTTAGATAGATCTTTCTAACGAGGTATTGTGCGCATCAAACGGAGATCATATTCCAAAGTTACGACCCCGGGAAGTTGATGTACCAATTTACCCAAAACAAGGCCCATAGTTTGGCACTTCATCTCATAGGGTTAGGTTTTTGGATGTTTAGGGTTTTCCATTGTTTCTCAACAATAAATAGGCCTTTGAGCCTCATTGTAACACAGTTCAAAGGCATGTAGCTGCCACATCTCTCCTCAGAGATAAGATACCATCGCCCGAGCTAGCTGATTTCCATTTCTGTTTGTAAGCATATTTCAGTATTTTACAGTAATGAAATGAAGTATTATTTCTGTTGCATCTCTGTATGTATGATTATATCTGTAATATGTTGTTTTCCTGTTTAAATCTGGATCAGTGGTATCAAAGCGGTTTGCTCTTTCTCTGTCTTTCTTTGTATGTCCCCAACGAGGTCGAGATATAAGGAGTTAGGGCTTGAACTAGTCAAACCTTTACAATACCAGCCTCGCAAATCCCAACGGCCTCCCATGGCAGATGAAAAGAAAGATGAGGGGGCAAGATATCCTATCAAAATCTTGCTTGAAGAGGCCCTCGAGCGACAAAGGAATGTGATGATGAACAACTTTGCCCAGATCCTTCAGCGGCTACCCAGGGGAAACACATCTACTTCCAACAGCTACTTTAGAAGCGCCACACCCTTTAAGGTACAAGTTAACTTTGAAATTCCCATACTTGAGGGTCAGATAGATGTAGACGTCGTAGATAAATGGTTAAATCTACTAGAAGGGTACTTTTCTGTTCATGATTTTTCTGACGAGGAAAATATCACTTTTGCTCTTCTCAAAGCCGCCCCCCGCGTCAAGGACTGGTGGGAAACCTACTGCGAGCAGAAGGATGAAAGTAAGACCTCACTGTTTTCACCCGCACCCACTTGAAATTCATTCCGGGCTTCCATCAAGGAGCAGTACTACCCTGTCGGAAGCTATGAGGATCAATACATAAAGTGGACCATGCTGCGGCAGGGAAGGGACCAAGACGTGCCGGAGTTTACCAATATTTTCCATACCCTTCGCATAAAGTTGGGTATCAAGGATTCAGAGTAGCATTTGGTACTCAAATACTACAACTGCCTGCACAAGTACATCCAGGATGGAATAGAATTCCTAAACATCTCCTCGCTCAGCACGACATATTGATATGTCATCAAGATCAAGCAAAAGTTTAAAGAGAAGAAGCGAGACTTTGGATCTGTGAATCCAAAACAAGGGAAAGGTGACCCCAAACCGCAGAACAAAGCACAAATCCAAGGCGGGGCATCCCAAGACAACCCACCAAAGCTACAAGCAAAGAATAGTGCCATGAAGCTGAAAAAGGACATGGGAAAGTGGTGTGAGTTCCATAAGAGCTCCACTCACAACACAAGCGAGTGTCCGATGAAGCAGTCACTGGTGGCCAAGCTAAAGGTTCCAAAATCAGATGCATGTTCTGACTCTAAGTCAGAATCCAACAAGGGGAATGAAAAAGGGAAGCAGATTATTGATGCGGAGCCCAATGCCACTGTTGCCACCACGAAGATCCAGAAGAAGGAACCCGAAGATCCAGAGGAGGAGGAGCGCCTCTTCCACTCCCAGATGTGGGTAAAGGGCTCCCCACTACAGTTCATTGTCAACAACGAGAGCAAAAAGAACCTCATTTCGGCAGAGGTCATGAAGTGGCTGGACTTACCGACCACAACACATCCACAATCGTACACCATCGGGTGGCTTCACCATGGATGGGATCTTCACGTGAGCCAACAGTGTTGCTTTCCATACAACATAGATCCCTTCACAGATGAGGTATTGTGTGACGTTGCTCCCCTTGATGTTTGTTATGTATTATTAGGCCAACCATACTTGTGGAAGTGACATGTTGTGTATGAATCAAGGCCTCGTGCTGTTATTGTTACTTTGGGAAATAAGCTGTACAGGATACCGGAGGTAGCACTGCCTAATGCCATCTCTCTGGTTATTGCAAAACAATGAAGTAAGCTTGTTTCCAAAACTTGGAAATTTGTTTTCCTGATGATACGCCCTCAAGGAAAGAAGAAGACAGTGGCCATGACCTCCAGACAGGGCCCCTCCACACGACAATTACAGATGGACAAGGTCGAGGAGGAGTACGATGACATCTTCACCTCCCCGCAGGGGTTCCTCTGCACTATCAGGTCAAGCACTCCATTGATCTAACCCAGGTGTGTCGCTACCCAATGGACCAATCTATCGGTTCTCTGTTATGGAGAACGATGAAATCAAGAGGCAGATTCAAGAGCTAGTGCAAAAAGGTCACATCTGTCTAAGTTCATCACTCTGTGGGAGCCCAATCGTGTTGGTACAGAAGAAGGATGGGACTTGGAGACTCTGTGTTGACTATCGGGCGTTGAACAAGATCACTGTCCGTAATAGGTACCCGATCACACAGATTGATGACCTCCTGGACCAACTGAAGGGGGGAAACTATTTCAGCAAGATCAATTTGAAGTCAGGATATCACCAAGTACCAATCAAACCCTCCGATGTGTGGAATACTGCCTTAAAAGCCAAGGAGGTCCTTTTTGAATGGTTAGTTATGCCTTTCGGGTTGACGAATGCTCCTGCAAACTTTATGAGGCTAATGGATGACATCTTGCGGCCATTCACCAACTCATTTGTAGTGGTATACTTGGATGACATCCTGATGTTCAACCAGGTTTGGGAAGAGCACCTCCACCACATCCGACAGGTTCTCCAAACACTGCGGCAACACGAGTTATGTGCCAATTTGGAGAAATGCACTTTTGGCATGACCCAGGTTCAGTATCTGGGATACATTATTGATGAACGGGGGGTTCATGTGGATCCAGCTAAGATCCAAGTCATTCGGTATTGGCCATCTCTAACCACTCTAACAGAGCTCCACAACTTTCTAGGTCTTGCCAACTTCTACCGCAGGTTCGTGTTGGGATTTTCTCATATCACTTGGCCCTTGAGTCAAGTCACTAAGGGAGGAGTGAAAGAAAAATTCTTTTGGTCTGAATCTCAACAGAAGGCATTCATAGAGTTGAAACATCGCCTCTACTCGGCACCAATGCTCACATTACCAGACTTGCAACAACCATTTAAGGTCGAGACAGATGCCTCTAACTATGCTATTTGGCAATCCTTACTCAACACGGGCATCCAATGGCATATCATAGTGAGACACTTTCAGACACAATCCGGAAGTATCCCACTTATGACAAAGAGATGTATTCCATTGTGTAGGCCTGTTGACAATGGAAGCATTACATTTTGGGGAAGGAAACGGTCATCGACACAGACCACCGCCCCTGCAGTTCATACAGACCCAAGGGAAATTGCAGAATGATCACCATCAGAAGTGGTCCACATACCTGCAACAGTTCCATTTGAATATCAAGTATAAGAAGGGCATCACCAATAATTTTTTAGATTGCCTCAGTCGACCACCGATGATGGTGTTAACCACCGTGCTCAACTCTTGTGGGCACGAGACTTTTGATTGGCCACTTCTCTACAAAAGAGACCCAAAATTTGGCCACACATACTAGACACTCTTGGAGGGTTAGCATGTTCCAAAATTTCACCTCCAAGATGCCCTGTTATGCCACTTGGGTCACCTTTGTGTTCCTTCAAGCAAGTGTGACAAGATGATTTGGGAAGCACACTACAGTCGGGCTACTAGGCATTTCGAGGTCAAGAAAACGGTGGCAATACTGTATAATTATTTCTATTAGCTGAACCTTCGACAGGATGTTGGTAAGTACATCAGATCATGCATTGCCTGCGCCATTGCAAAACCGACCATCAAGAAGCAAGGCCTCTATACCTCGCTACCTACCCCTAGTCGACCTTGGGAATCCACCTCCATGGATTCCATGTCGGGCCTTCCTTCTACTAAGCATGGAAACGAATGTGTTTTTATGGTCGTCGATAGGTTCTCAAATATGGCCATTATGGTGACCTGCAAGAAGAATATCACAATAGAAGCCACTGTCAAACTCTTCTTTGAACGAGTGTGGGTACACTTTGGGATCCCATAGTCTATCATCTCAGATTGGGACAGCAGGTTCCTCAGTATATTTTGGTCCAGTCTCTCGTCGATGCTGGACATCAAACTCACTAAGTCCATATCCTTCCAACCCCAAATTGATGGCGAGACAGAGGTTTTCAACAGGATGATCATACACATTCTGTGCATGTACAACTCAAAGAATCCACGCACATGGGATGAGAGCGTCCCCTATGTTCAGCAGAGTTATAACCAGGCTCTCCACATCTCGACTGGCCACAACCCTTTTCAGGTGGGCTTGGGATTCTAGCCACTATGTCCCATTACTGCGACCATGCCATTTGTAGCTACTCAAGAAGCTTCGAATCATGTCTAGTTCGAAACAAATAAGGAAAACAACTTCATTGAGCACATCCAATGTATTTGCCAGCAGGTCCACGACATTTTGGAGAAATCAAATTCCAAGTACAAGCAGCGACATGATCAACATCGGGTGCCACACAATTTTCAGGTGGGTGACAAAGTCTAGTTTCATTTGCAAAAGGAACGCCTTACCGGAGCCTATCGGAAACTCAGACCACTCCGATATGGTCCTTACACTATTACCAAGGCTATGGGAGACAATGCATTTGAGCTCAGAATTCCCCCATTCCTTGGCCCGCACCCAGTGTTCAATGTGGACCGCCTTCGGCCATACTTTCCACAATTACTAGACACATTTGACATTGTAGAACAACTCACACCCACAGAGTTAAATCAAGATTGCATGGAACAAGCTGCAACTGATCGGATCATGGACACACAGATCAAGCACACTCACCAGCAAAAGATCCAACTGTATCAATTTGTCAAAGCAGGCCAACTCCTTCACCAGGGCATGTGGCTCACCAGGGACCAAGTTCAGCAGAAGTTTCCTCATCTCATGGAGGAACTCAACGCAATGGGGACAATTGCTTCCTAAGCGGGGAGGAATGATCCAGGTGGATATTGGTGGCCACCCGCCAATTCCACTTGGACCCCCACCATTTTTCTTTCAGTTTTTCAGTTTCCTTAATTGTAGCACAATTTACTATTTTTAGGAGTTTTACGGGTCCTGAACATCCAGAGCCGTTTTGAGGCCCTAAACGACGTTTTTTGGGAAAAATGGGAGCAATGTGGATCCATAGACTGATGTTTCTCTTCCCAAAGTTGTAGTCATCGGATAGATATTTCTAATGAGGTATTGTGCGCATCAAATGAAGATCATATGCCAAAGTTAGTTGACGTACCAATTTACCCAAAACGGGGCCCATAGTTTGGCGCTTCATCTCCTAGGGTTAGGTTTTTGGATTTTTAGGGTTTTCCATTGTTTCTCAACAATAAATAGGCCTTCGAGCCTCATTGTAACACAGTTCAAAGGCATGTAGCCGCCACATCTCTCCTCAGAGATAAGCTACCATTGCCCGAGCTAGTTTATTTCCATTTCTGTTTGTAAGCATATTTCAGTATTTTACAGTAATGAAATGAAGTATTATTTCTACTGCATCTCTGTATGTATGGTTATATTTGTAATTTGTTGCGTTCCTATTTAAATCTAGATCACAAGGGCTCTCCATTGACCGTTATTCAACACTACCCTTGAAATTATTCACACAACCCTCTTGCTTATCTTTCAATTGTATTACACAAAGTCCTCCCAGGTGCTTCAACCTCTCTGTCTCGATGCACTTCTCTCACAGCACAACACACTCACAATATGCTTGACTCCCCCATCTTCTCCATTGCAGGCGATGGTTTTGTTCCACTGAGGCACTCTACACCAGGCAGTCTCTATTGTTTGTACTTTAGCTGACCATTGTACTTAGGCATGCCTCCCCTTGACACTCTTACGTCTTTAGGTAGTTTCTTGGCATACTGTCGAAACAGACATAGACCTTGCAGTCCTTTATCATCTGACTACATAGAGCTCCATGTTGAGAAATTAATTCCTAGGTGACCTGCACACTCCTTCGAGAGTCCCATGCTTATTTATCATTCCACAGATCTTGACAGTTCACATAGGTGACCGCTCTCTTCTCGTTCATCACAATCATTCGTGTGCACGAAGCAGTTGATTGCTCTATTCATTCACCCGAAATCATCTCCCTGATTTCTTGTTATAGAGTCTTCTATAGGTTTAGCCCCTTTCAACTACCAACTCCTCTGATCCTACATTAAATTCCACAGTTTCCAACCCATACATCCTTTAACTTGTTGTAATTCGTTATCGGAGAAATGACACATCATAACTTCACAAAGGTGCAATGTTATGATACTTCTCAATCCCGGTGTCTTTAGCTCCTCTGATACTGAGCTCCTTAAACATTTCTCCTCCATGGGACTGATAGTTGTGACCTACAACTTAGATTTCTAGTGCTAATGCATTTTGTTCCTGTCGGGGGCCAATATTCCTTTGCTACTGCTATGCACCCTTGGTTCTTTGGTTTTTCATGACCAAGAGTCAACACAATATCGGAAGCTCCCTCCATCAGAATTTTTCCAAAAAACCTCTCTTCCAAAATTATGAGGTCTTAATCCTATGATATACCAACCTCCAATATGACATCATCACTCTCTGTGGCACCTTTATAGCGATGACATGTGTCACCCAGATCAAGCACATTAGGGCACCCAATATCATTGAATCATCCTGCCATGTGTCTTTTCATATTGCAACGCCATGCTGACGTCAGATGGCACTGCAACTTATCAGAGATAATATCATGCTATCATGTGTCCTACTGAAGGAGAGAGAAGAGGGCCCTTCAAACCTTGGTTTTGCAACAAAACCCTTTGTTAATCTTCTTCGACATTCCTTGACACTTTTAGTATTACCAACACTGTTGGACATCATAACTCCTTAGAGTACTCAGTTAAGAAATTTTGATACTCTGATGTCCCGATCCTCTGATGTTCCAATATTCTGATATGACCTCTGATATGCCATCTTCTCTAACTCTCCGATGTTTCGGTATCTAATGTGTGGATGTCCTGATCTTCCGATGTTTTGATATTCTGATATGCTTGATATGTTGATCTTTGATATATTGTTCTTTGACATGCTGATGTTCTGACCTCCAATATCTCGATATCTGATATGCCTGATATCCCTTCATTCCTAAGGCTTCAAATCCCTGAACTTCAGCAAAACATATATTTTGATCCAAGAATCCATATTTGAACTTTCGCATATCATTGGAAAACTCTTCCAGAGCACTTTGCATTGATAGGGCCCAATGTAGGCTTTGAATCCATTTGCTACCTGTGAGATGGCTGCAAACCTCTTTGCTGCTCGACTCTTCTACTTTGTGCTTGAACAATTGAACTCTCAACCACCATGGTGATCATTTTATGGCTTCTTCAGTAAGCCTGCTACTGTGATGATTCTCTACAAAGCACTCGAACAACCACAGGATTCCTCCCAAATACCCAATCCTTATGTTGGCCCTTATTTGACATCAATGCCAACACTTACACAGCCACCCATACACCATCAAATGTCCAACAATCTCCCCCTTTGGCATTGATGGCAACACCATAAGCTCCCCCTCAGGCTAGGCATGGTCTACTCTGATGCCAATATTCTCCCCCTTTGGCATTGATGGCAACACCATAAGCTCCCCCTCAGGCTAGGCATGGTCTACTCTGATGCCAATATGGTGACTCTTTCACCTTAGGGAGAATATTGGCATCAGAATAGTGACTCTTTCCAAAAGGTGAAGCAATTGGACAAGGTTTGCATCAGCGTCTATTGCAGTATGTTCAACTACATTGAAAAGCATATGTCGACAACATGTAATTTCTAGATGGCCATCACGAGCGATCAATAAGGAGAAATGTTCATTACAAAAGATTCAAGGTGTGATTAACTTTGTACAAGTAGGTGGAACTTTAACATTAAATGCAACTACAAGTGATAGCATGAATGCAGTTGGCATGGTTCAAGAGATGCAGATGCATAGTGAGATTCTCTCTATTCATGGAGACTGGGCTATTTTTTTTTTGTACTACTTTACCACTTATTTCCGAAGTTGCAATAACAATTGGTAAAATTGATGGTACCATGGAAACACAACCTTTTGAGAAAGATGCAAATAAAGTAATTCATGTTCCACATAAGCTTCAAATATTGCATACACTGTTGTCAAAAGGCTTTTCTATAATGTTATCCCTCAAAGGAAGTTCAGGTATGCAAGAAAGCCATAAGAGCATCATGATAATGGAACGTGTTGCTTGAGCCTTTCTAAGATGGAAGGTCAACACTGTTACTATAGGGTTCTGGAATTGTTTTTGAATGTGTGGGCATATCATAGTGAAAGAAGAATGTTTTACGTGAACCTAGAAACAGGTGTCACGCAAGGGCCTTAAGAAGATGTCATTATAACCTGTGTATTCCATATCCATATTTCTAGATGATTTATGCCTCCAATATGTTCTACCTTGTAAAATGTCCAACTGGTTTTTTTACATCGAGAATTGCCATTTCGATGACCAAATCTCTTGTTCTCTTTCTCTAAAGTTTGTCGACAATTCATGGAAACGGGATATAAGATATATGGTGTCCATCAATATCCAATATGCCTTGTTCCATTCTTTCTCCTTTACTAATGCATCTACTTTTGTATTTAAATGCCAGAGAATATGAACCAAATTGACTTTCTCTGTCAATTGTGCAAGATATTAGGCAAGATTTTGATCTAGATGAAAGGATAATGATTAACATACAATTCACTGCGGCGACCATTCGAAACTCCCTCTCAGGTTTTCCCTGTTTTGAAAGTGTTGAGAATCCATTCATTCGTGCATCTCTGTTTTTCTTTCGAATGTCATCCATGGTGAATTTTTGAGGATTACTCCTCATTATTGCTTTTGTTGCAGCACCGCAACTGTTTATTTTGGAACCGGACTACTTTGATTGGTAGAACGATTTCACGGGATTTGAGGAGACTTCAGCTCAAAACCCAGAGGGGATCCCTAAGCTCTTAGCCAGCGAAGGAGAGAGGGTCCCTGAGCTCTCAGCAAGCGGAGGAAATGTGATTGTAGTATCTAAGACGGTAGGTCACGATTATTTCACTACGATTTAGGCTGCCATCAGTTCATTTATAGGGACCTCTATTGAAAGGGATGGACTTCAAAGTAAATGCATGACAGCAATTAGGGAAATTTGATTGGGTTAAAGTCAAAGGGGCACCAAACAAGTGTCCAAACCCTATGCACCTACAGAGCAACTAAATTAAGGGAAAGGATGGATATATTGGTCCATTGTTTCAAGGTCTATTGTTGAATATTCATTGTAGAGCACTTTAACTCTATACAATACTCATTTGAGCTTTGATAGGCTCTTAGATAATGACGTTGGAGAAATATTGTCTACAAGTTTGCAGGTATTCATCACAGGACCAGTTTATGTTTCCAGAATCAGAAAAATTAAACATAGTATCAACAGAGTGGCTTCTCACAAAGACAATTTTGAATCTTATGCATTCTGTTCTAAGACAAAGCATGAGACCAATCTTGAGCATCATGAGCAGAAATCTAAGAAGAATGAACTCTTAATATCAGAACTTATAAATGATAAATCTTTGCAAAGGTTTCAAAACTATGCATAGGGATCACAATAAGCAACATGGGGTCATTTTGTAATGGTTTGAGGATTTGGCTTGTGACTTGTTATAACTTGATGGAAATTATTCCAAATCTAGTATTTTCAGGAAGTATTTACAAGAATAGGTGACAGAGCATCGAAGGATTGGTTTTATTTCCATATTTGCAGTGGTTAAATGTAGCATTTCAATGCATAAAATCAGTAACCATGGTGTTAAATCCCGTTTTTTCAGGCAAGCATATCGAGATTAAAGGTAATCATCATGATCAACACCAAATTTCAAGGCATATATCAGTTGGTAGAGAACATAATTAACAAGTCAAATATCATATCCAACCTTTCTATACAAGAAATTAGCAAAAGGAACAAGTATAGATCGATAAGAAATGGCAGTTATAGATCCAAATTCCAGGCATTAAATCAAGCATTATTAATATTCAAATCGCAGATCTCAAGCTGACAGATAGAAGTTAGCATACCATGTGAATAAATAAAGATCACGTGGTGTTCTATTTTGAAGGGTCAGATTCCAGTTGCAGGGGACAAATGTTAGGAAAAGACATCCAGATAATACAAGTGACATATGACAGATATTCCCAAAATCCAAGGAGATTTCACCAGCAACCTCCAAGCAATTCGAAATATTTTGCAACCAATAAAAAATAATCAGTTATTTTTATGATTGTATTTATTTTATTTTCCAGCAAAATGAGGAAGCAATTTAAGATTATTTTTATTATAAAAACATGTATTTTTTTTAGTAAGAAAGGGTTGTTGAGGGTGGAGAAAAAAGAGAGATTTTTGTTTTGATTTGAAAAACTATGGAGTTTCAATACAAATGATAAATACAGAATTACAGAGCTATTTTTCTCAAGGATTCCTGTGTCATTAGCTACTGGTGATGTTTTTCTTTAAATGTTTATGTGTTCTTCTCTAAGTTATTCATAAAACATTTTCTTTTTCCATTATTTGAATGAATATTATATGTGCAGAATTCATCCAAGATAGATACTCTGTTTCATTCCTTTCAGATAATGTTAATGTTTTTCTTCTAAATTTAAGCATAGAATTCATCTCTGAGATTCTCTATGTTTAACGGGTTGTGCTCCTTAATTCCTCTATCATATGCTACAATAGATTCAAAGATCTAGAAGTTTGACTACCTTGTCCTTGTCATAAAATTACTCTATAACTAGTGATTTTTCACTTTCATCAAACAGACTCCATGCCCAATGGACCTCTTCTTTACCCTACAACCAAAATTCTAAAACCAATTTCTTCATCGTCATATTGAGCCTAAGAACCTAAACTTCGGGTTGATTGAAAATCCATTGAGAGAGAAACCTCTCTGGGATTGGAAAGGCTAGTTTCCAATTCTACAAGTGGTTTGTGGTTACCTCTGCAATTTCCATCTCAGGCTAGGAAAATTATGGAGTGATAATAGGTACTCATCTAGCCTTTCGTACCAAGCTTTGGGGGGTTGTTTTAATCCATACAGGGCCTTCTTCAATTTTCATATGAGCCCTTCATCGGAGGTGAGTAGAAATCCTTCTAGCTGCTTAATGTAAACTTCTTCTTCTAAATCTCCATTTAGAAATCCAGACTTCGCATCCATCTGATATACCTTGATATTCTTATGAATGGCAAGAGTAAGAAAGATCCCTACAGTGTCCAGTCGAGCTACGAGTGTAGAGGTTTCTTCGAAATCTACCCCTTCTATTGGGCATACCCTTTGCAAACCAATCGAGCTTTGTTCCTGATTACTTGACCCTGTTCATTCAGTTTGTTCTTGAAAACCCATTTGGTTCCAATAACTTTTTTCTCTCTATGCCTTGGAACAAGCTCCCATGTATCATTCTTTTAAATTTGGTCAAGTTTTTCATTCATAGCTCTCACCCAGTACTTGTCTTCACTTGCCTAACAGAGGTTCTTGGGTTCTATCTATGATAACAGAGCCAAATTTTCATAACTTGTACTGCCAACAAGTTTCCTTTTGGTTTGGACACCATGTCTTTGATCTCCAAGAATCTAACTCTCAGGATGTTCCTTCTGTACATACCTGGAGGGTGTCTTTGTCCTTGAAGTCGTGCCTGCTTCCTCACCTTCACTGTCTGAATATATTTCATTTAGATCAATGGACCTCAAATCTGAACTTTCTTCATCATCTAAGCTCATGTTACTTTTAAAGGATTCATGTTGTGAACCTACTTCATCTATTATTACATTGATGAAATAATGAAATCCTCAATATTCTTTGTCCACTTGTTGAAACACTTATATCCTTTTCTTTGAATAGAGTACCCGAGAAATATCCCTTCGTCAGTGCATGAATCAAACTTTCCAGGATTCTTTTCATTCTTTTTAATGAAGCACTTTCTTCCAAACACCTTGAGGTGTTTAACTGATGTAGGTATTCCCTTCCATAGCTCATAGGGATTTTTACCACTATTAGGCCTGAGTTGAGTTATGTTTGAAAAATACACTGTTTCCTGGACTGTTTCTCCCCATAAGTTGTGAGACACTCCTACTTCATCCAACATTTCTCTAGCCATTTCCTGGATTGTTTTGATCTTCCTCTCTACTACTCCATTTTGATGAGGAGTTCTAGCCACTGAGCACTGCCTTCTGATGCCATGCTCTTTACAAAATTCCTTAAATTCTCTTGAGGTGTACTCTCCCCCTCTATTTGATTTTAAGCATTTTATCTTTAAGTCTTTCTCATTTTAAACTTGAGATTTGAACTTATTGAAATTCTTGAGTGCTTCTGATTTTTCTTTTAAGAGGAAAATCCAAGTGGCCCTGGTGAAATCATCAATGAGAAACATGAAATATCTCTCTCCTTTTGAGGTTTTTTCTCTAGTTGGGCCACAAATGTCTGTGTGAATGAGCTCCAGAGGTCTAGATGAGGAGAAATATTTTGACTTGAAATGAGTCCTCGTTTGTTTTTGAAAGTGACATGACTTGCAGATTGAGTTATCAGGCCTTGACAGCCTTGGTAATCCTCTCACGGCTCCCATCTTGATCACTTTTATTAAATTGTAAAAGTTCATATGCCCAAGCCTCTTGTGCCATAACCGTGTTTCACTTGTTTTGCTTAAGTAGCAATTGACACTGGAATCGTCAAACACATATACGTTATTGTGGGTTCTAATTGCTTTTCCCACCAATTTTCCATTCTTCATGTTTTGGATCTCACAATCTTTAGATTGAAATGTCACATCATATCCATTATCACACATTTGGCTAACACTAAGCAAATTGTGCTTGAGACCTTCTACATACAACACATTTTGTGCTTGTTTTTTATCAAGACTGGCTACACCTTTACCTTTGATTCTTGTTGGAGCATTGTTTCCAAAGGTGACATTGTTTCCTCTGTCCTTTTCTTTCAGCGACAAAAAATTTCTTTTTTCCCTAGTCATATGTTTGGAACAACCATTGTCCACATACCATTTGTTTTCTTGATTATGAGTTGATAAGGCAAGTCCACACTACCTGCTCTTTTTAGTATTTTGTTTCCAACTCCCATTATCCTTCTGGATAGCTGGTAGTCTAACGTATTTGGACTTAGATAGGTTTTCAAACATGCATATTCATTCAATGGCCTTGTGCTCAAAATTATTACATTTGAACCATTCTACCTCACTTAGCAATAGCTTTATGTAGAAATATATGACACTTATAATAGTGACCATAAAACAAATAGGCATGCCTATTGTTGGAAGCATTATGAGATTGTGCAAGAAAACACCTTGGTCTTATGACTGATTAGTTTATCCCCCATTGGCGATCTCCTCTTTTTTCTGCTGCTCTTTTGTCTTCATTAATTCTTTCATGATGCTCTTTTGTCTTCATTAATTCTTTCATGATGCTTCTTCCCATGGCTTTGTGCTTTTTCGAATCCTATGGAGGTGAAGTTTATTTTCCCCATAGAATATTCTTGTGTCTTAGAGTATCCCAAGCCGGTTTTGATTCTTGGGGGCCTTTGACTATTCAATATTTGATCTAGTTTCCTTGTCCCTTAGGTAAACTTTTCATTTAAACCCTTCTCGGTCGTTGTTTTCTTAAGATCGTTTCTCAGAGAGGCAACCTCTGCTTCAATACTCTAACAATTTTCTTTCCATTCTAGGATCAGATCTTGAAGAACCTATTCTTTTCATTTAGCCTCCTCTAGTTTAACTTTCAAAGACAAAATATCATCTTTGCATGTCTATGAGATTGTTTCCCTTTTTAACTTGAGAAACTCCTGTTTCAACTGCTTGTTCTCCTCTTCCAGTCTCTCATAGTTTCCTTGTTTTTCTTCCAGTAGAAGGACTAGACTATCTTTTCTCTTGATATCTTCCTCAATATTTTCTTTTTGATAAGAAAACTCCTCATTTTCAGAGTTATACATACCTTCCTTTGCACGTTGTAACTATTCCTTTAGCTGCTTATTCTTCTTCCTTGCTTTCTTTAACTCGTCGAGGGCACTGATGAGTTCCCCTTCAAGGTCCACTACTCCTTCTTCTTCTTCCTCTTCAGAGTCCATAATACCTTTTTTCTTGGAGTCTGTTTCGAAGGCCATAAGAATATACTTATCTGACTCATTCTCTAATGAGTTTTCACTGTCTGACTCTGGTGCTGAGCTATCCTCTTTGGAGTAGAACCCCTTTTTATTATAGAGATTTTTCTTTTGATGTGTCTAAGACTTGTTTCCAGATTTTAGATCCTCTTCCCTTTCAGTCTTTTATTTATAAGGGAATTTGGATGAGAAATTTCCAACTCTTCCATGGCCAAAACACTTAAATGGCATTTTCACTTTATATTTTCTTGAGCCACACTTCAATTTTCTCGCTAGTTGAGCCAACTCCTGATCAAATTCACAGCTGGAGCAGTCTTGATGATATTTATGCTCCTTTCCCTTTCTGGATACTTTGAATTTTGCTTCCTTCGGTTTAGACTTTTCCACTCCTACTCTCATCTCATAGGCTGTGAGAGTACCATGCAGCTGGTCCATCTTGAGATCCTTTAAATTGTCCATCTCTTCAATAGTTGAGACTTTGGCATTAAACCTCATGGCTAGAGATCTTAATATTTTCTGAACAATTATCTCTTCCTTAACCTCTTCACCAAGTCCTCTAATCATATTAGTCACTTCATCAACTTTGAGGAATTATTCTGCTATTCTTTCATTCTCATTCATTCTCAAGATTTCAAACCTCATTTTGAAAGTCTAAAGATTTTCCTGTTTGACATTGTCATCTCCTTCATGACTCTAATTAAGCTTTACCCACACTTCCTCATCAGAATTACAGTGCATAACTTTTACAGGTTTCAATTTACTAAAGCCAAAGAGAATGGAATTTTTGGCTTTAGCATTGTTCCCATATAATTTTTTACCATCTGCATCAGTGGGTGGAATATCAAGGACATTCTAGTCTACTAGTACTAAAGTCCAAACATCTACTCCCATGGACATAAGATATGCTTCCATTCTTACTTTCCAAAAGGCATAGTTTGTCCCATCAAAGACTAGTATTCCACTTGAGTAAGCCTCTTAACCCTATTTCCTAGGCATAATTCCTTAAGGAACTACCTTCCAGTGATTAGACTATTTCTTAAGGAACCTCGCTCTGATACCAATTCTTGAAATAAGGAATTTCTGGGAGGGGGGGTGAATAAGTAATTAAGAAACTCTTAACTTTTTCTTATTATGCTTACAGTCCCTTTTTATATTATTTTACTTGTGAGAGGATTCATTCACAAAAGTAGTGCACGAACAATATTCCATACACAGATGTTAAAACATCAATCACATGAGCATCACACATTTGACATAGTTTTTTTCACATCGGTGCCTAGAGGGAAAAACCACTAATTTTTTTGTTTGTTTATGATGTGAATTAAGCACCCATTTAATCACATATGCTTGTTTGTGAGAACCCACTCACAAGAGGCATTGATCCCCTTTGGTTAGTAAGAACAAACTTGCCAAGAGGCACCAACCTCTTCAATATGCAAACACCAATATACTCTTGCTACTGCTCTGCTGTTTCATACAATTTTCAAACTGAAAACAGAGGTATACAATAATAAAAGTAAAATACCAATAATGCCTATTTTCATATTCGACTTCTGCACTCTACCTTCTGTGCTCACTTGCAGTAGGTATCTTCTTGCTACTCACAACAACACTTCCTATGTGCTCCATCTCCTCTTTCAAGGGCTCTCCACTGGCCACTCTTCAACACTACCCTTGTAATTATCCACACAACCCTATTGATGCTTTAGTTGCTCTTGTTGTTGTATTTCACAAAGTCCTCCCAGGTACTTCAACCTCTCTATCTCGATGCACTTCTCTCACATCACAACACACTCACAATATGCTTTACTCCTGCATCTTCTCCATTGTAGGCAATGGTTTTGTTCCACTGAGGCACTCCGCGTCAGGCAGTCTTTGTTGTCTATACTTTCACTGACCATTGTACTTAGGCATGTCTCCCCTTGCCACTTTTGCATCTTCAGGTAGTTTCTTGTCATAATGCAGAAACAGAGATAGACCTTGCAGTCCTTTATCATCTTACTGCATAAAGCTCCATGATGGGAAATTAATTCCCAGGTGACCTGCACATTCCTCCAAGAGTCCCACTCTTATTTATCCTTCCACAAATCTTGACAGATCATTCATCACAACCATTCGTGTACACAAAACAGTTTATTGCTTCCATCATTCTCCCAAATTTTTCAATGCCATAAATGTTGTCCTTGATTTCTTGTTATAGAGTCTTCTCCAGGTTTATCCCCTTTCAACTACCAACTCCTCTAATCCTACATTCAATTCCACACTTTCGACCCATACATCCTTTAACTCGTTGTACTTCCTTATCATATAAACGCCACATCGTAACTTCACAGAGGTGTAATGTTACAATACTTCTCAGTCCTGGTGTATTTAGCTCTTCTAACGCTGAGCTCCTTGAACATTTCTCCTCCATGGGACCGAGAGTTGTGACCTGCAGCTTAGCTTTCTGGTGCTAAGGAATTTTGTTACTGTCGAGGGCCAATCTTCCTTTGATACTGCTCTGCGCCATTGGTTCTTTGGTTTTTCATGACCAAGAGCCAACAAAATATCAGAAGCCCCCTCCATTGGAATTTTTCCAAAAACCCTTTGTTCCAAAGTTACGAGGTCTTAATCCTCTAATATGCCAACCTCCGATATGACGTCATCACTCCACGTGGTGTCTTTATAGCGATGACACGTGTCACCCAGATCTGGCACATTAGGGCACCCAATATCGTTGAATCAACCTGCCACATGTCCTATCATACTGAAACATCATGTTGATGTCATATGACACTGTAGCTTATCAGAGCCAATCTCATGCTACCGTGTGTCCTACCGAAGGAGAGAGAAGAGGGTCCTTCAAACCTTGGTTTTACAACAAAACCCTTTGTTAATCTTCTTCGACACTCCTCGAAACTTTTAGTATTATCGGTACTACTGGACATCGTAACTTTTTAGAGTACTCAGTTAATAAATTACGATACTCTGATTTCCTAATCCTCTGATGTTCTGATATTTCGATATGACCTCCCATATGCAATCTTCTCCGACTCTCCGATGTTTCGGTATCTGATGTGTCGATGTCCTAATCCTTCAATGTTCCAATATTTTGATATGCATGATATGTTGATCACTGATATCTTGTTCTCTGATATGCTGATGTGCTCACCTCCGATATCCCGATATCCGATATGCCCAATATCCCTTCCTTCTTAAGGCTTCAAATCCCTGAACTTCAACAAACCATATCTTTTGATCTAGGAATCCATATTTGAACTTCTGCATATCGTTGGAAAACTCTTCCAGAGAAATTTGCATTGGATAGGGTTTGATGTAGGCTTTGAATCCATTTTCTACCTATGAGATGGCTGCAAACCTCTCTGCTCCTTGACTCTTCTACTTTGTGCTTGGACAGCTGAACTCTCAACCACCATGGTGATCATTTTATGGTTTCTTCAGTAAACCTACTACTATGATGATCCTCTACATGAAGCCTGCAGCTACCATGGAATTCCATCTGGTCCATCACTGTAATCATCATTTTATGGCTTCTTTAGTAAGCCTGTTACTGTGATGATTTTCTACAAAGCACTCCAACAACCATGGGATTTCTCCCAAACACCCAATCATTATGTTGACCCTTTTTTGACATTAATGCCAACACTTATATAGCCACCCATACACCATCAAATGTCTAACAAGTTTAAGGCTTAATGAATTTTGATATATCATTGAATGATCATCTAGCCAAAATTGTTGGGAAAATTGAAAAACACCATGTTAGTAGGAAATTTTCCACATTGAAAACCCACGTTCACACAAAAACCCATGGAAATAGCCTTAGTTGTGGGTTTTTGATGAGGATGACCCGTACTAACATGGGTATTTTGATTTTCCTAACAATTTTAGCTAGGTGATAACTTTTGGTGTCATATAGTAAACTTGCATAACATATGTACTCATTTATTATTGTGAATGTAAATCGAAATCGTGTATTATAATGTTGTTTAATAATATTTCATATTTCATGTCTTCCATAGTTTTTTTCTAGAAACTGTGGAATCCGGTGTGCTTGAAATTCGAAGTAAAGTAGTGAAGAGAAAACAAAAAACAAGTGATATACAAACGATGCCTCCTTCAACTGGTATGGTGGTTTTATATTTTATGTATACTCTCTTAGAAATGGTTAGATTAGGTGATTTGTCAAAATTTAAAAGAACATTATGTGACAATATTTGAAATCATAATTTCATTTTGATTCATGCAAATATTTTTTTGTTGTTGTTTGCAGAATTAGTTAGCCCCAAAGAAAATGAAATGTTACAACCATCACTTAGTAGTAAGAAAAGTTATTCAACTCAAATGGAAGTATGAATAACACCTTCTACTTCTACTTTTTAAACGATTAAAAAATGCAATACATCTAATAAATATGAGTTTGTGCAAGATTGGCATGTCCAAATAGAAGCGTCCATGAATATGTTTCTTGATATGTATCTATTTGGATCCACAAATGGAAAAGAACCAAAGATATTAGGAATAAATATTAATTTCTGTGTTTGCAACGAATATGATATTGACTTTCAAGTGGAGGTAATTATAGGAAATGAGGTAAAATTAATTTCTTGTCAAGTGGAGTGTAGAAAATTTAGACCAAATTTGGTTGAAGCTTCAAGTACTGATTCACCAAATACAATAATGAAGTAAATTTTCAAGTTGCATAACTGTGAGAGCTTCACTAAATGTTAACTAAATAGTTGTGCAAATATTTTAAAATCCATCACAACTGTTCTGATATATCGCTATGTAAGATGTAAAAAAACATCATTTGTACTTCTTCATTTACAACAAAAAGGTAAACATAACAGAAAGTAATTTCAAGCCTATTACAGAATTTCAAAAAGCTAGGAAAGTTGAATCTGAGACATCAAAGCTTGCATATCAATGTGATGAAATTAATGAAGCCTTCAAGCATTACTATATATTTTCAAGCTCCTTTAGTAGAAAATTGGTTGTTGAAATATGCACAGAAGCCCCCAAGTGTTTAAATTGAGATCACGGGATGATTTAAATGTTCAAGTATTAGTGAAATCATTCCTAGAGAAATTTCAAACCTCATTGCCTAATGCTCTTCTGATTCCATTTGACATTAGTGAGTCTGATCCATTGGTCAACTCTATCAAATTTATAAATGAGATAGATTTAAATGCTAAGAATATCAATTTTTGGATAGTTGATGGTCAACACACCATTCAAGAAGCAAACGAAATTTTATCAAATCCTAAATATATTGTATCTATGGAGGCAAAACAAAAACATAAAAAACGTAATGCTCGATTCTTGCATCCATTAGTTGAACCCACTAAGGTGATCTGGATTTGTTGTCAACTAAATTATGAAAATAAGGTATTCTACAAAATTCCATTTATTTATTGTGTGCGCTCAGCAATACATTTCTTAATTGCCAATGACAAATTAAAGAAAAAGAGGATTGGATGTTCTAAGACAGCTGAAGACATGGCATGTAATTTTGATTATTTTTACATTTAACATTTTATTATTGTATGTCTTTTTTATTTTTTATAAATGATTAACATTGATAATATAAGTCATATTTTCTCATATTTATAATGAATTCTCATTAGTTTATAACACCTTATTTAGTTTCATTTCTACATTGAATTCTTATTAGTTTATATTTATTATTTTATCAAGTTGATGATGAAATGTTGTGCTCCTTCTTCGACTGTCCAATTACAATTTTTTCTAATAAAAAATATCTATTATATCTTGATGAACCTATTTGGGATAAATGGGACATTGTTTTTAACTATTACCAACTAGGCACATTAATGTGTTCTCCAAGCCAACCTGATTTTGAGAACTACAAGAGAAATAGTCTACATAGTTTGACAATACTTATTCTTCGGCCCCTTCAGGGATTAACCATGGAATAAATTGCTTCAGTAGAAGATAAGCTATTGGATGGGACCATTTGGTTTTCTATTCCACTTAATCATCCAACAAATTCCATAAAATTAAAAGATTATTGCTCTAAATTGAAAACCAACAGAAAAAATATTAGATGCAATGGTTACATATTTTCAAAGTCATGTTGAGAAATTGAATTAGAAGACTCTTACCATATTCAACATTCTTGAGCATTATGAAATTAATGATATCATATTTTCCAATTTTTGCAACACGGTGGAGGGGTTTACTTATGTAAAAGGAACACATAATATAAAGATAGAGTCCCTTTCTCTTCAAGCATGTGGAGTCCTTGATAGAATGATAAATGGATCAACAAGTGTTCAACGGGTTGACAACAATTTTGAATTTGGTTGTCATTTTGGGAGCCCTGATCTTTTGTCAACACTTTTGCACTAATTTCCATTTTAGTGGAAACCAGTTTTACATACTGGCCTTGTTGTTCTAGATACATTGTCTTTGAAAAAAGAACCATTCCACAAGGGATATTATATTGGATTTTTTCGATTTCTTATCGAAAAATATGAGTTGAATGACTTTACTACAGTCCTCTTAGTAGAACTTTGGTTTCGTAATGATGTATTCCAGTGTTTGGAAATTTCCATCAAGAACTCCAAGTTCAACTATAAAATGACTAGTGGCAATTATGAAAATAAGTCCCAAAAAAGTTATAGTTATGATATAGTTTTTACTATACATTTCTATACTTCAGAATTAAAAAACAAATTTGAGGCTTCAAAATACTCTCACACATTTGAAGATACATCTGATGAAAATGAGAGAGATTATGATTTATGGATGGATTTATTGGAAAAACACCAACAATGTAATGATGTAAAAGTGGTTATTTATCTTTATGCGGGAACAAATTTAATCAAGGCTTGTTGTATATATGGAAGAAGAATTTCACGTGTTGTGAAAACAGAGTCACAAAGGACAATCATGTTGAATAATTACAAATCTTTTCAACTATCAAATCCAGGATCCATTAACTTCTTAGAAAATCAGGTACTACAGTTCCTTTGTTGTTTCTCTTATAATACTTTGGATATTATTTTTTTCATATTTCTTAATTGTCAAAGTGTTTACTAAAGTGACTAATGATGTAGATTCTAAAACAGAGAATGATAAAAGTGGGAAGCAAAAAAATAATCAATATAGTGCTTATGATGTTGAAAAGAGTAGAGATGGAAACAAGAGGAGAAGGACGAGGAGAAGAAGTTGTCATACCAGGTACATAATTCATTTGGTTGTTGCTCTTGTTTATTTTAAATTTTATTTAGTTTCCATATTCATAACATTTTTGGATGTCTATTATAGGGAATTATGAGAAGAATGAAATTAATCAAGATAATGACCATGGAATGATGGAGATAGAAATGGGTATTAATCATTGTAACCATCTTCTTTTTATATATTATTTTTATTTTTTTGATTCACATCATTTCATATGTTGATTATAGTTGGAAATAAAGAGAATGAATAGAGTGACCAAGGAAATGTCCCACAAAACTACAATGAAGACCAAAATATTATATGGATGATTAAAGATGATTCAATTTTTGTATATTTGTTTAATGAATTTTGTTCATTGTCACAATTTATAACATTTTTTATGTTTATTATAGCGCCAAGAAAGGAGAACAAATACATTGATCAAATGAATGTGAAACAAATCTTTAATCAAGGACAAAATATAATATCAAGTACTTATATTTTTTCCACTTGTTTTCCTTATTATTTAATGATTTTATTCATTTTCACAATTCAAAATATTTTATATGTTTAATTTAGAGACAAATAAAGGTAACAAAGATGACGATGAGGTGAAAAGTTACAAATATGAAGATAATGTCATATCAGATACTTATAACTTGTCTTCTTGTTTATCTTATTATTCTTCAAACTCTAATGCTTGTAACTACCATAATGTTGTATATTTTTATTATAGGAACAAATAAAAAGGGAAAAATTAACAATCAAAATAATGTTAAAGGTGTGTGTGTGTGTGTGTTTCTTTTTAAAGGTTGCATTACTAATGTTTTTCTTGGTATTAGTATTTGATTGAAGTTTTAATAACAAGCACTATTGGTATTTTATTGAAGGTTGAATATGTTTACTCCAGGTTCTATCAAGATGATAAAAGAAATTTTTGTTTCATCTATAACTAGTGAAAAAACCACTCAAGGTAAGTGTATTGTTTTAACAATTTTTTTAGTAATTTTTGTAACACGAATAAAATGGTTTGACTACATTATTTTTCATTGTGTTGCAGCCAAAATAACTTAAAAGAAATTAGTTATTTTTTAAACTAAAGGACATTTTAATCATAGCATCGATGATGAAGCAACAAACAAGGGGAATATTAAGAAAATGGGAACTGATGTTGATTACACAATAGAGAAAAGGCTATTTTGGATTCATCCACATGGAAAAACATTTTTTGAAATGTGTTTCAAAAATGAATCTCTTGACATTTTAATTTGGATGATAGATTTGAAACAAGGAACAACAAGAGTTCTAAAAAAGTTGGTTTCAGAAACATTACAAGATAAACTTTTGTTTATGTGGACTGCTTCAGACTGTAAACCACAAAACGGACATAAGGTCATTTACAATCCAACCAAAGTTATACATACTAAATCATTGAAAAAAGTGTGGGAAATGCATACCTAATATGATGCAACCAATACTATTATAGTGGATTTTTCACTTGAGAGAGTGAAAGAGAATCCCAAAGAAAATGTGATTCTTTCCCCTCCATTAATTGGAACAAATTAAGAGGATAATTAGTTGATCGATGAGCTATGGAGAATGTTGCATAAACTCAACAATGCTACATATGTCGAGCTACTTTGAAGGATGTTCAATTACATTTAGAAGTACCTTAAGATAACCAATCTCTATTTCATGCTATTATATGTATGACATCATGAATTATTACTTTTATTTCACAACACTAATAAAATAATTGTTGATTTGGTTTGTCATTACTAAAAATAAAATATTTTTATTTTCTTTATTTTTGGTGAGATATTGTGTTGATAACAATTATTGATTTTAATGGTCATTTAATGTTTTCATATCAGAAGTTCCCATGCTATAGAAATTTTTACAATGGATTACATTGTATGTAAAAATTAATAGATAAATGGTCTATTTGTTTGAGTTAGATCATTACAATTACGTGTTTCAATTGTGGTTTAAGTTATCATTTTACCTCTTAGAAATTAGTAATGTGAAGGACGGTGCATTGCATTATTATAACCTTTTTCATTCCATATAAGTTTAAAAACTATATTAGGTTGTATGCAGCACCAACAATAAACATACAATTTGTACTAAAATAAGCACCAAAAGCAACTAAGGTAGAGACTCTAGAAATTAGCATATAATTAATTAGGTTTGAAATTAAAAAAATGTATTATATTGTATGTGGAAATTAATATATAATTAGTTTGTTTACTTGCACTAGACCATTGTAATTATATTTTTCAATTGAAATTAAAGAAATCATTATGTCTTAAAATAAATGATTTAAATGGTGGGTCAATGTGTTCCTATAAGACTTTTATTACATAAGAATTAAATAAAGGTATTAGGTTGTATGTACAAAGTAAACATACCATTAGTCTGTTCATTTTAATGGGGTCATTGTATTTGTATTTTTTGATTGCTATTAACTCATTGTAAAACTCCCTCTGCATACAAATGGAAATCATTCATAATAAATATTAACATCATTTTTAAAATGGTAGGTTTTTATGTCCTTAATCAAACCAGTGTTGAAGTGGAGATATGTTAATATCATACATGTGGTTGTTGTGCAGATGTAGATGGGAATTACTACAAGTCAAAATATGTTGTTGATATTTGAAATGGAAGGAATATTCTTCCAATAATACACCAAATATGAACAAAATTTTCATATTCAAAGAGAACCAGATTGGCAGTTTGGTGATAGGTCCTATTTTTTAAGGCTTTTTTAGTGAGAAGTATTAAAATATGAAAAAACTATGATGTGGCTATCTGGACATTAAATTTCACTGATAAGTACATCCCAAAAGTACTTGAAAAATCAAATATTGATATGGAGAACTTTAAATTTACATGGGACATGTCTCATTGTCATTTGCAAACAAAATTGGAAGCAGGTAGAACAAGACAATTTTATGAGAAAAAGTTGACTGATGTGTCGTCCCAATATGGAGATAATTATGAAGAATCAAATGTATTTCTAATAGATACAACAAAGCATACTTCGCAATTCATCTTGTATCGATCAAACCACATCTTGATAAAAGCCTGTACAGGAAAAGAGAAATATACTTGGCTTATGCAAGTTTTATTCCCCTTTCTTAAGACACTTCATCGTATCAAACAAAAACATGAGCAGATTTGAATGTTCAATAGAACATGTACTACATTGTAGTGGATGGAGATAATTTCCTTTATAAATTTGTTGAAAAGTACATTCCAATTTTTCAATACATTTTGGACATAGTTTTTGCTGAATCAATTTGTATGATTTTATATTTTTTAAAATATATGGGAATTGGAAATTATATTAATATGTATATTTATTAATGTTTATAATTGTTTTTGCAATGACTTTATTGTATCGATTTTTTTTCTAAAAAGTGTGTGTGTGTGTGTGTGTGTGCGTGTCTTCTTAAATGAATTGTTTGTCATTCAAATTATCTTACATGAACCATCGAGGCATGTTATTTTTAATGATTTATGTTTGCTTATATGCATCAATAATCATATATAAATGTGAAATATATGTTTTGAAATAGAACTCCTTGCAAGCAAAGGTGCAATTCTTACTAAAGAAATTATAATAATTTACTTGATAAATGTTATGTGCACTATTCACTATCCATAATGCATTATCCACTATTAAGGCTAATGGGAAATGTGTCATAGGTGAATGATTTGAACTTTTTGAAGCATAAGATATGTGATTTCTCAATCCATAATTTTCATAAATTTATATGCTTAAATCAATTAATGGTTGTAACTGCAATCATATCATATTGAAAATCAATAAGGCACAAAGTTAGTTATTCATTGTTTACATATAAAAAGCGCTAATATGAGTGCGTAAATGTGATATGTAATTTTTGAGATAAAAATCTATTGTAAATAATTTTGCATTTCTTAAAAAACAATATAATTAATGATAATGATTGCTAAGTGGACTATCAAGGTTTGATTAGACACTATCATGGATGAATTATGTCTTTGAACTTTTTGAACTATAAGACATCTAATTTCATTATTTAAAGTTAATTTTTGGTAAATTTGTATTTTAAATAAACTGAAATCATATCAATTGAGTTAGAATTATATTATTGAATTATACTTAGTTATGTCCATTAATATGACTGTATAAATGTGATATATAATAACCATATACTATGATGCATTTCTTCCAAAAATAAGTCTTTTAATTTCTTGATAATAAGTATTAAGTGAACTATTTAGGCTAATGGGTGATGGCTCATAGGTGAATACTACTCGTTAAATTGTAGGGCATTCGATTTTTAATCCATAATTTTTTTTTTATATATTCTTAAATCAACTATTTGTATATGCAATCATCTCATCTCATATAATTTAATAAGGAATCCATTTATTGACTTTTATTTGTCTATCACGTAATTTATTAAGAGTGTATTAATGTCATATTGTATTGTTTTGAAACAAAAATCTATGTAAAACAAAATTATCTTCTTAATAAAACATGGAATAATTAATTAACAATGTGTTAAGTGGACCATCTAGACTCATTAAAGAGATGGGTCAAAAATGGTTGTATTTAAACTTTTTGCACCATAAGACATTGATTTTCCCATCCATATTAACATTTTGTCATTTTAAATTCTTAAATAGTTTATTTGTGGTTTAAATAATTCCATAGAATCCAATAGGACTTCAAGAATTCTATTTGGTTATATGCATTGAAAGAAGTTTACAAATGTGATGCATTTTTTAAATGTAGCTCTTAACGTAAGTGTATATATATATATATATTACAAAACAAATTATAAGTAATTGATAATGAGTTATAAGTGGTCTATATAAAGTGTTGGAAATAATATTGAGAGGGGGGGGGGGGGGGGGGGGGGGTTGAATCAGTATTATCAAGTCAAATATTCCTTTTTCAAATCAAATGATATACGCTACTTCAGTTAATTAAACCCGCGTATATACGCAACTATTCAGAAGGAAACCTGCATATAAAATGAAAACTTTTAATTTACTTTATCTTTCTGATGTTGATTGTTAATCTGTGTTTGAGAATCAAATACCCAGTAACCAGAAACAGTAAAACAGAGCAGAAAGACAATCGCACACAAGAACACAAGATATAAGGTGGAAACCCAATGTGGGTGAAAACCACCTACTGCAATTCGTCTCTATCTTCTCTTTAATTAGAAACTTCTTTTTACAATTGTATTGGTGCAGTCCTTTACCAGTACGCAGGCTGCAACCTGTAGAGAGCTACAACCCTCTCTCGTTTTCCAGCTTCTCCTGGAATGGAGCTACAACCCCCTTAGCTCTTGCACTAGCCAAGATACTAGTACGTAGGTGTTGGCCTACAGAAGCCTACAACCTTCTCTTTCTTTCAGGGACCACGTTTCATAAATTTTCAGACTGGATCCACAAATAGCATCAATTAAACATCAAGAATTTCTGCATCAAGCAATCACCTTTTCACCAATCAAAACTGAATCAAAATAAACACTTCTCTGACGACTATACCCAGATCACAGTAACAGTAACCACACACCAAATCTGAACCCAGAACACTGCAGCAATAAACAGAAGCAACAAGATCACAACTCAAAATATATACGCTACTTTAATAGCCTGAAGCCTGCGTGCATATGCTTCTGTGTATGGAACAACCTGCATATACGCAGTTTTCCTTCACTTAACCAGCGTATATACGCGCCTTCGCTTCACTGAACCTGCGTACAGATCTATAAAGGATAATTCGTTCTTTCAGATACTAATTAACCCAGATTATAAGATTTATAGATCAAGCAAGCGCCACATATAACAGATCAAAATCATACAACGATACTGCCATTCGAGCTTAAAGATTATGATCCATGAATAGAACTTATCCTTCTCTTTGCGTTAAGGTTCCTCCTTCATTCAGATCCAGATCTGCACCATAACCCAATTACCAGTATTCCAAATCTAGCACTTTATCAGATATTCAATAATAATTCAGATGATACCTTGCCACATGATCTCCTTCCTCTTTTATAGTTTTAGGCCTTCCACAATACCACGGTCCAAAACCATAATAAACCAATACCACGGACCCAATACTTGGGATCAACACGTCTGACGAGGTACCATGGTCCAAAACCATAGGTTCAAATACCAAGGACTAACTACCACGGACCAAAGGTAAGTTCTCCAACATATACGCGCTTTTCCTTGCATGAAAGTGCGTGTATACGCATACGCGCCTTTGAAACGTATAACCTGCGTGTATACGCGCCTTCGTCTAGATGAACCTGCGTATATGACTTTTCCTTCATTCTGAAAGCCTGAACTGAGATCTGTTACCAAAGAGAGTTGCCATCAAGGACAACACCTGTGCCATAGCTCCAAACCTGTGCCATAATGCCAACAATCTCCCCCTTTGGACTTGATGGCAACCCAAAATCCTCAAAGTCATTCTCCCCCTTTGTCATCAAGGGCAAAGGGTTGTGCTCCCCCTGAGTACGTGCTGAAATTTCTGCCCTGCAGTGCTGACCATGCTCCCCCTGACTATAGGCAAGATCTGCAAAAGGTGTTCTTCAAGAAGAACCATGACTTATACATCATAAAAGACCTTCCTATCACCAAAAGACTCAATACATACATCCATCACCCAATAAGTGGGGATCATCCATCCAACCAAGTGGGAATACATCAGAAATTTACATATGACAACCAAGTTCATTACATATTCATCCCAGGCATAGTGGGGAAACCAAAATAGGCCGTTACATGACCTTGACACCATAAAAGAGATACCACAAAATAGATACATGACATAGAGACGAAATATCTAGAACAAGACTTATGAAAGTCACCAATAACTGATAGCAGCAGCATCTGTCCATCATCATTCAGATCAGCAACCAAGATTTCCTTCTGTTCTCCCTCTGCCTCTGTTCCACCTGAAATCAACAATAGCTGTGAACTAGAACCAAAAGCTTCTAAGATAATGCCAACAATGCATTATTAGAAGATTATCTGCTCCCCTTGAACCTGTGCCGGATGGTCTCTGTTAGACCCATATCAGAATATCTTCAACCAGAGCCTGTCCCTACTGATATCCATCAAACCTCCATATACGCGACTGTCTCTGCACAAACCGGCGTATGTACGCGGATCCTCCTCAGGCAACTCGCGTACACCCATTTTTCTCTGAAACAGACAAGTTTTAATAGCAATATGATGCATCAACTACTCCCAGCTTCTATCTGAGGTATTCAAATGTCTCTCTGGGCAGTGGTTTGGTGAGAATATCAGCCACTTGTTCGTTAGAAGGAACATACTCCAATTTGACCTTTTGTTCCAACACTTGTTCCCGGAGAAAGTGATACTTGATCGGTATGTGCTTGGTCTTTGAATGCATGACTGGGTTCTTTGAAATTCTGATTGCACTTGTATTATCACATAAGATGGAGATAGGTGGTGTACAAGTGATTTGAAAGTCTTGCAAGGTTTGCATCATCCAAAGAAGTTGAGTGCAACAAGATGCAGCAGCCACATATTCCGCTTCAGCTGTAGATAAAGCAATCGAACTATGTTTCTTGCTGAACCAAGATACTAATCTGGAACCCATAAAGAATGCACCACCACTTGTTCTCTTCCTGTCATCCACTCTTCCAGCCCAATCTACATCTGTATAAGCATGAAGAGTGAGATCTGTATTTCTAGGATACCATAAGCCATAATTTTGAGTTCCTTGAAGATACTTGAAAATTCTCTTCACTGCCTGAAGATGAGTTTCCTTTGGATTTGCCTGAAATCTTCCAACTATTCCCACTGCATGCATGATGTCTGGTCGGGTACCTGTCAAATAAAGTAGACTTCCAATCATAGATCTATAGGTTGGTTGATGTACTGCTGCTGATTCATCATTTGCACTGAGACTGCATCCTGTAACCATAGGGGTACATACTGGTTTCGAATCTTCCATGCCATACTTCTTCAGAATCTGCTTGAGGTACTTGTTTTGAGACAAGAAGATACTGCCTTCATTTTGTTGGATTTGCAATCCAAGAAAGTATGTCAGTTCTCCAAGCAAGGACATTTCGAATTCTTTCTGCATCACCAAGGCAAAGCTTTGACTCATAGCTTCTTCATTGCTTCCAAAGATAATATCATCTACATACACAACAAGTATTAGCAATTTGTCATTTTCAATTTTTATATAGAGATTGCTATCTGCTGATCCTTTTGAAAAACCTTGTTGATGAAGATATTTGTCCAAACGGTAGTACCAAGCCCTTGGAGCCTGTTTAAGACCATAGAGAGCCTTTTTTAGTCTGCATACAAGATTTGGATCATTCCCAAGAATGAAACCATCTGGTTGCTCAATGTACACTTCTTCTTCTAAGTCTCCATTCAGAAAGGCTGATTTCACGTCCATTTGAAATACTTTGAACTTTTGAAAGCTTGAAAGAGCAAGGAACATTCGGATGGCCTCAAGTCTAGCAACGGGAGCAAAAGTTTCTTAGAAGTCTATTCCTTCTTGTTGAGCAAACCCTTTACACACAAGTCTGGCCTTGTTTCTAATTACTTCCCCATTTTCATTCAACTTATTTTTGAAGATCCATTTTGTCCCTATGACATTCTTATCTTTTGGTCTAGGAACCAACTCCCAAGTGTTGTTCTTTTCGATATGCTCAAGTTCTTCATCCATCGCCTTGACCCAACATTCATCTTTACATGCCTCTCTTACATTTTGTGGTTCAGTGGAGGAGAGTAATGCCAAATAGCTTGAGGCTTCTGCAATTTTTCTTCTTGTTTGTACACCTGCTTCTTTCTGCCCCAAAATCTGAGATTCTGGATGATTCTTTTGAACGTACCTGGATGGAGTCTTCTCTTCTATCCTTATTTGCTCCTCAGGTGCCTCTTGAAGTTCTTCTTCATCATCTGTCTGATTTGGAGAGTAGTCTTCATCCTCTTCGATATTTTCGTGATTTACTTGCCTAGGGATGTATCCTTTTTCATCAACCACTACATCAATGCTGTCAACAATTCTTCCAAGTCTTTTATTGTAACACTTATATGCTTTGCTGTGGGGAGAATAACCAAGGATAATGCCTTCATCTGCTCTAGGTTCAAGTTTGCCAAGCTGTTCATCAGTATTCTTAATATAGCATTTGCTCCCAAAAATTTTGAAATGCTTTATCGAAGGAGTCTCACCATACCAGAGCTCATGAGGAGTTTGAGTGTTGTTCACTCGGACATTTGTTTTGTTGAGAATAACAACCGCAGCAAATGCAGCTTCACCCCAGAAGGTTGCGGGAGTCCCAGACTCATCAAGCATAGCACGAGCCATTTGTTGGACCGTTCTGTTCATCCTTTCCACCACTCCATTTTGCTGAGGAGTCCTAGCTGTAGAGAATTCCCTTCTTATTCCATGTTCTTCACAGAAATCGAAAAATTCTTTAGAGGTAAACTCCCCACCTCTGTCAGACTTGAGGCACTTAATTTTGTGATCTGATTCATTTTCAGCCAAGGCTTTGAAAGATTTGAATTTTTCGAATGCTTTGTCCTTGTGTTTCATAAGTCCCAACCAAACCATCCTGGAGAAGTCGTCAATGAATAATATAAAGTATTCTTCTCCTCGAGGTGACCTTGTCCTAAATGGACCACATACATCTATATGGACTAGTTCAAGAGGCCTGCTGGCTGATCCTTCCTTCTCAGGGAAGTTAGTTCTGGTTTGCTTACCAAACTGACATGATTTACATATGGTGTTGTCTGGAATTTTGATATCTGGAAGACCACGAACTGCCTGGTATTTGCATGCTTTCCTTATTTGTGAAAAGCTTAGATGCCCCAACCTGCAATGCCATAACCAATGTTCATCATCCTTGCTCAAATAGCATTGTTGTTGTCCTTCTTCAAATATGTATAGATTATTTGGAGTTCTTCTGCCTTTGATCACTGTTTTTCCTGTATCAAGATCACGAACACTACATCCATTTGATCAAAATATTACCTCTGTCCCTTGATCACACATCTAACTGACACTTAGTAGATTATGCTTTAAGCCATCAACATACAAAACATTTCTAGCTTTGACCTTTTCTTTCAAATGAGCAGTGCCTTTTCCTTTTATGGTTGCAAGGGTGTCATTTCCAAAAGAAACTTTCTTTCCCTTTTCTAAAGCAGTATATGATTCAAGTTCTTCTTTATCACCTGTCATATGCTTAGAACATCCGCTGTCGATGTACCATAGATTTTCTTGTCCTTCTGCATAAAAGGCTATCCCACATATTTCTGTTTTTGGTTCCTTTATTCTCCATGTTCTGGTGCTTGAGGCTTGTTCCTTTGTCTGCCGAAACCTGCTCCTGCATTCAGAATCTTCATGACCGAAGTTATTACAAATAGAACATTCAATTTCATTTTCAAGGGCCGAAAAGTTGTTATAGGTCCTTTTCGTAATCCCAATCATACTTCTTGTTTTTGAGCTTCTCTAGTCATGATTGTCTTATAAGCAACACATTGAGCTGCCTTGTGACCAAAGTTATGGCAAGAGAAACATTGGCCATTGAAGAAACTTCTGCGATTATCAAATCTACCAGCTAAATGATTGTAATTTCTATTGTCATCCATTCTTGAAGCAAATTGAGAAGTTTTTACCTGTGGCTGGTTGTAGCTTTTGTTCACCCTTAAGATGGATTGCCCCTGGTTTACCTGGTAGTCTTTGTTTGTTCTTGATGTAATTCGTCCCTGCTTTACCTGGTGATCTTCATTGGGCTTTTTCTCATTCCTCCTTGCTGCATCAAGATAATTCCTTGAGGTGGATGCTTGAGATGTTTCTCCATTATAACCCAGATCTGTCTTGATTAGTGGAGAACGCTGTACGTTGATAATCTCATCCAGAGTTTCAGATCCTTTAACAAATTTAAGATTAAGAGCCTTTGTTTTCTCAATTTCTTTTCTAAGGCCAACAATTTCACATTCTAACTTCTCAAGAGATTTTTCTTTTTCATCAAGTTGGAATTGCAGAGTATCAATGATCATATCTTTTTCTTCTAAACATATTTTGAGTCGAGAAATCTCTTCATAAAAACCATCTACATCTATAGCATCCATGTAATCATCATCTTCAAAGGCCATTAAAAGTTTATAATCATTACCTCGTTCATCTTCGTCACTATTTGATAGGCCATCACTATCTTCGTGAGTGTAGTAACTTTTCTTAGTTGCATTTTGTTTCTTGTTCCATCTAACAGGTTCCTTCCCTTTGTCAATATTATCCTTGTGAGGACATTTGGCAGCATAGTGACCGACTCTTCCACAAGAAAAGCATTTGAAAGGTAACTTACCTCGGAACCGTCCAGTACCCCGTTGAAGATTTCTGACAAAATTTGATTCTTCTTCTTCTTCTGACACGTGTCCTGACTCATAGTACTCTCCTTTGCCTGAAGCCTTGAAGGCAGCTTCTCTCCTGTCTGATAGACCTCCTTTCCTCATTTCATAAGCAGCTAGAATTCCGTGCAGCTGTGACATTTTAAGGCTTTGTAGATTCTCTTTTTCTTCTATTGCAGAAACTTTAGATTCAAACCTAGGGGACAAAGATCTTAGAACTTTTTCAACCACAATAGCCTCTTTTATTTCTTCACCCAAATTTTTCATACAATTAACAATCTCATCTACACGAAGAAAATAGTTAGCCACACTTTCATCATTATACATCCTCAGATTTTCATACTGAATCCTGAGGGTTTGAAGTTTTGCTCGTTTTACCTGATCATCTCCTTCATAGCTCAGAACAATCTTGTCCCATATCTCTTTTGCAGATTTAAACTACATTACCTTGAAAAATTCTGATTGAGATAGGCATCCTAATAGAGTATTGACCGCCTTTGCATTTGTTTCATATTTCTTCTTCTCAGCCGGATCTGTAGGAGTTGCTGATGGAAAAGTATACCCTGTATCTATGATATCCTAGACTTTTGTACCAAGAGATTGAAGATAGGCAGTAACTCTTACCTTCCAATAAACGAAGTTTGTCCCATCAAAAATCGGTGGCCTGATTGATGCTTCCCTCTCGTAGTTGCTCATGATGAAAGATCTTTCTTCAAGTGATCAAGCTTCTTCTGAAGAACCTGCTCTGATACCAATTGTTGGAAATAATACTGAGAGGGGGGGGGGGGGTGAATCAGTATTATCAAGTCAAATATTCCTTTTTCAAATCAAATGATATATGCTACTTCAGTTAATTAAACCCGCGTATATACGCAACTATTCAGAAGGAAACCCGCGTATACAATGCAAACTTTTAATTTACTTTATCTTTCTGATGTTGATTGTTAATTTGTGTTTGAGAATCAAATACCCAATAACCAGAAACAGTAAAACAAAGCAGAAAGACAATCGCACACAAGAACACAAGACATAAGGTGGAAACCCAATGTGGGTGAAAACCACCTGCTGCAATTCGTCTCTATCTTCTCTTTAATTAGAAACTTCTTTTTACAATTGTACTGGTGCATTCCTTTACCAGTACGCAGGCTGCAACCTGCAGAGAGCTACAACCCCCTCTCGTTTTCCAGCTTCTCCTAGAAGGGATCTACAACCCCCTTAGCTCTTGCACTAGCCAAGATACTAGTATGTAGGTGCTGGCCTACAGAAGGCTACAACCTTCTCTTTCTTTCAGGGACCACGCTTCATAAATTTTTAGACTGGATCCACAAATAGCATCAATCAAACATCAAGAATTTCTGCATCAAGCAATCACCTTTTCACCAATCAAAACTGAATCAAAATAAACACTTCTCTGACGACTGTACCCAGATCACAGTAACAGTAACCACACACCAAATCTGAACCCAGAACACTGCAGTAATAAACAGAAGCAGCAAGATCACAACTCAAAATATATACGCTACTTTAATAGCCTGAAGCCTGCGTGCATACGCTTCTGCGTATGGAACAACCTGCATATACGCTGTTTTCCTTCACTTAACCAGCGTATATACACGCCTTCGCTTCACTGAACCTGCGTACATATCTATAAAGGATAATTCGTTCTTTCAGATACTAATTAACCCAGATTATCAGATTTATAGATCAAGCAAGCGCCACATATAACAGATCAAAATCATACAACGATACTACCATTCGAGCTTAAAGATTATGATCCATGAATATAACTTATCCTTCTCTTTGCGCTAAGGTTCCTCCATTCAGATCCAGATCTGCACCATAACCCAATTACCAGTATTCCAGATCTAGCACTTTATCAGATATTCAATAATAATTCAGATGATACCTTGCCACATGATCTCCTTCCTCTTTTATAGTTTTAGGCCTTCCACAATACCACGGTCCAAAACCATAATAAACCAATACCACGGACCCAATACTTGGGATCAACACGTCTGACGAGGTACCATGGTCCAAAACCATAGGTTCAAATACCAAGGACTAACTACCATGGACCAAAGGTAAGTTCTCCAACATATACACGCTTTTCCTTGCATGAAAGTGCGTGTATACGCATACGCGCCTTTGAAACGTATAACCCGCGTGTATACGCGCCTTCGTCTAGATGAACCTGCGTATATGAATTTTCCTTCATTCTGAAAGCCTGCACTGAGATCTATTACCAGAGAGAGTTGCCATCAAGGACAACACCTGTGCCATAGCTCCAAACCTGTGCCATAATGCCAACATAAAGCCATTTATCGACTTTTATTTTCCTATCATGAGTTTCAATATAAGTGTATAAATGTGGCATATTTGTTTTTGAAATAAAACTCCATGTAAAATGAAATGTTTTTCCTAAAAATGCATGGAATAATTAATTGGTAATGAATGTTAAGTAGATTGTTCAAGTCCATTCAAGATATGGGTCACAAATAAATGTATTTAAACTTTCTACAACATACGACATTTGATTTTCCCATGCCTATTAACATTTGGTAAATTTCAATTCTGAAATAAATTATTTGTAATTGAAATAATCTCATAGAAGCCAACAAGACAAGTATGTATTAAATTCTACTTTGTATGTATGTATGTATAAATGCAATTTAGTTTGGAAATACATCTCTTAATGTAAGTAAAAATATATTTTTTAGAAAATTAATAATTTAAAATCAATTGTTGATGAGTTCTAAGTGGTTTATTCTATTTTGAATTGACAACTTTTTCTAACTATTCATTCTTAAATCAATTATTTCTATATGCAACCATGGCATATAAGTCAATAAGTCAAGAAACCATTAATTGATTTTTATTTAACTATCATGTGGTTTAATGATGATGATTATGGTTAACGTCCATTGAGACCAAACTTTGGTCTATCGGACCTAAAGAAATGAATTATTTAGTTTGATTTAAGATTTTATTCCTATGCTCAAAAAGCTTGGAGAGAAGCCTCTCGAGCTCACTATAATTTTGGCATCGTAAAAGACTAGGAAGGTCAGTATTGCAACAAAGATTATGAAACTGAGATCTAATGTGGTTGTATGTGGGGCACTCTAAGAGGAAGTGATTTTCATCCTCAATGTTCATATTCTCACAGAGATGGCAGATCCTTTCCATCCATGGTGTTTTAGGAACTACCCAATGACCCGTTTGACTATGGAGATCATGAGATTTCGTTCTAATCTTGGCTATATTAATTTTCTCCTTTGAGCTAGTTAAAATAGAGAGATACTTTTGATCTTCTAGGGTGGGGTTGATGACCTCGTTATGATATCTTAATTTTCTTTTAGCTGCTAAATCTTTCTCACACAACATTTTTTCTTTGAACTTAGGAGTAACAATATTTTTAATGTTATTAATGTTTTGCAATGCAACATTCTCATCGATCTCCCAATGGTTTAACCAGGCCCAATGGTTTAATATGAATGTATAAATGTGACATTGTTATTTCTAGAATAATATCCATGTAAAAAAATGTATTTTCTAATAAAAGATGGATTAATGAACTCACAATGAGCATTAAGTAGACTATTTAAGCTCATTCAAGAGATGGGTAATAAATGGATATCTTTAAACTTTTTGCACCATATGACATGATTTTCCCATCAAGATTAACATTTTGTAAATTTCAATTCTTAAATACACTATTTGTACTTAGAATAATCTCATAGAATCCAACAAGACTTGGAAGCTATTTATTGAATTCCATTTAGTTATATGTATTGATATAATTTTATAAATGTAATTTACTTTTGAAATAAAGCTATTTACCTAAGTAAATATATATCTTTTACAAAACTAATTAGAATTAATTCATAATGAGCTTTAAGTGGTTTATTCAGACTACATGAAAAATCAAGTGTCATAGATGAATGCCTTTTAAAACATATTTAATATTCAAATCAATATCTTAAGGATAATTTATTTGTATTTACATTAAGTATTTAATATTTAAAGAACACGGGGACTTATATAAATTTCAATTATAAATTTCAACTAAAATCCATGAGTTGTGTTTCACAGTTATTTCTTCCCTATTAAAAGTTCTTATCATTTTCTCCTCTTAGTGAAAGTAATGGTCAATCATGGTTTTCCATACAATGGTTGTCGTTATTACATCGAGACTATTATTGGTTTTGACAATGTTGACAAGGAGAGATCAATATCCACACTACCATCAACTGTACTAATCTTTGAAAACCCTCGCCTCCACTACTTACAAGAAGACCACTAATTCATGTTTACTTCAATTTGTGACATAGTGTCCATCACAATGGAATGACTTAAATACCCATTTAATAACTCTCATTTGATGTACTTGGATTTGAGTGGAGATAGATCAATAGTGCCTAACCTTCTAGAAATACCTAGATCAACAATGCCTAACTTTTATAGTGGATGGATGGATGCTTTGAAGATGAATGATCACCCCCTCATTAGTGCTTCATAAAGGCACGAAGGGACCATAGAAAATTGAGCACAAAAACATTTTAATAAGTTTTTAGTATATTAGTTTCAATGCAACGCAAGGGACGCACATCCTTTCCACTTACACTAAGATCCTCTCGTCACCATCATTCAATCAAAAAATACCTCGTAGGTTGGGGGAAAGGGGGATAGAATCATTAGGCACAAAATTCAAACATCGAGGAATCTATTCCTTTATCCATAACTATAATATATTTATTGGATGTTAGACATACTAATATGATTTAACTTAAATCAATTTCTTCTAAGAGTTTGATTTCACACTCCTATTATGTATTGTTACTATTGTACATAAGAGCTCCATGTTTGACCTATTCATGATCTCTAATTGGATTGAAATTACTAAAATTATGTTGTTGAATTAAGTTAATATGGCAATTTACAAAAGAATGAATGTTGTTGAAGACCTTGTAATATAAAACTTCCAAATTATAATGAAATATGTGTTAAATGGGAGTTTTTGATAGGAAAATGTACCCCAGGGACAAATGATTGCAATTTTAGGTTGATCCACAGGGAGAATTTTGATTTGATTATATCCGGAGAAACCATCCATGAACGAATAGATTTCACCACTGGTGCAGTCATCAATAATCTAGTCGAAGAACAGGTTTAGGTAATTGTCCTTTGGACAAGTGCGATTCACATCTCGATAATTGACTCATACATGGATTGTCCCCTATTTCTTCATGACAAGGAAAATATTTGACACCCAACCGATCAAAGGAATGGGGTAGATGAAACCTGCACGAAGGGGTTTTTCAACTTCACTCTTTATCATGGCATCCTTCCTTAGATGGACCAGATGGAGGTGTTGTCGGACTGGTTTAGCAACAAGATACGTTTTAATCTCAGGCACCACTATATTTGGGTCGATACCTGGAATTTATTCATAGGTATAGGCAAAGACATCGCAAAACTCATGAAATAGGGCTTTATAGGTCTCAATCTCTGATGGAAAGCAAGACTCACCAATGTGTATATTTTTTACAATACCTAGTTTAATAGAGATATCAAGAGGTATCATCTCTTAGATATTCGAGAGATTATTTTCAGAATTACCTTCGTGAATATAAACACAATTTGTAAAAGACTTAACGATATTGGGTAGATACACATCACTAAGATTATCCTCAATGGAATCCGGTAAGGAGGAATGATGGTGATGATCGTCTCATGGTGCATCGTCTAGCATCATGATCTCCATGATGCTCTCATCGAAAGAGAATATATGAGAGAATGGATCAGAAGGCGTGCCATAATCCAATGATAGATTGATCCAGGTGGCTCCAAAGACACACACAGGACAAAGAGGGCTTATGAAAGCTTAAAAATCAAAATTTTTGGAGTATGCTCGAACTAAGTTCATGTTAAAGATCGCGTTGTTGTGATCGTGGTGGTGCGAATGGTTCGTCAATCCGAGTCCAGATGAGGAAGATAGAGGCTGTCAAAGTTTTGGTTGAATTTTGTTGACTGGGTAGGTTAATGGAGACACAATTTGGACTTTTTCTGGCGGACGGAATCTGGCCAACTCCAGCGAGATTTCGGGCGAAAATTTTCGCCTCGTTAAAATGACTCCTTCGGTCAAAAATCCGGATTTTCAAAAATGCATTATTATTTAAAATGACAAAAAAAATATTTAAGAAAAAGGGAGTGGCGGGCTACCAACCTTGCCACCCCAAACCTTATCAACAATATATATTAATAGAGGGTCGGGCCACTATCCTCGACCCCTTCCCCCATACCTTGCAGCCACCGTACATTTTTGACGGGGCCGTTAACATGGTCAACGTCAGCCGGCCCTTGGGGCACAGACCCAACACCAAACTGCAGCCACATGAAACCAAGCCCGCCTTAAATAAGATATGGACCCCGTCGGAGCCGGAGGTAGGTAAGGTGGGTGGGCCGCCCAAGGCGGGCCCAACCCGACCTTTCTTAATTTAAAATTTTTGTTATATAAAAAAGGAGGAGGCAGGGTTTGACCACCTGACCTCCTCCATAATAATCGAATCCGTGACCACTGCACCACAACTAATTTGTTGTGTAATCCGCCTGCCATTTTTTTATCTAGACACAGTTCATCAGTGCACCTAGGTAGGGGAGCACGCACATAGTTTGAGGCATGGATGAACCAGGAGCGGGCATGGAAATCGAGGCGAATTTTTAATTAATTTATTACAGGTGGAACCATGATTCTCAGGAGGGTGAAATTTTTGCAGTGTCCAAATTGGACAAACTTTATGTCGATATTACACCTCTCAGCGACACAAACCTGTGGCGTAGTCAGAATTTAGATCTGAATAGCCGATTTGCAGAGGACTCAGAGGAGGGAATCTTTAATGAATCTAGGGCGAATCTAAAAGATTCCTTAAGCCCCAGATTTTCATTTTCTCAGAATTCATAAATTTGACAGTCAATTTTGCACTATTCGATGCCACAAATCTGATGGTGTATTCGGATTTTCCATTTTCTCATTTCATTTTTTGGCCACTTTTTAAAGTGGTGTGCAGGTGTCAACATTCATGTGCGAGCAGTCATTTCCATACGATTCGACGCTGTGAGATTGATGGTACGAACAACTTTCGTAACTTGACATCCTTTTCTTTAGATGGCCCCTGGATGTGAGGTATATGCAGTGTATTCATGTACTTCTTTTGCTATGCATTGTGCTACACAGATCCTTGTTTGATGTTTGATAAGAGATCTTGTTTCTTACTTGTTTTCATGGTTCCTACTTGATGTGATGCGGAATCATTTATGGGATGTAATTGTTGTCATGATTCGTCATGTTTCGTTTGAGATCCCTTTGTCATTATGTTGATGGCATACTCATGTGTCGCCATGTATGTTTGCATTGAGATCAATTTTATGCCATGTTGGCAGGATGCTCATTATCATCATGCATGAGTTTGTGTCATACTGATAGGAGTCCTTTTTTGACTTAGATTTCTTGCAGCGGAACATTTCTTGGAGCCACTCCTGCGTGAGGGAATTTTCCTTGTATGATAGCGATATCACCTCTTATGTACATCATCACTATTGACAACACTTAATGTAGCGACCTACACCATCTTGAAACCGAGGCCCAGAGACGTAGTCCCTCCTGGACGAACTCTGTTATCAACGGCTTATGTTTTCATGTGTTGATGATTGACATGTTCCTCTTCTTTATAGCATGCAGATGTATTCATTTATTTTCTTTTAAAAATGCAATTTAACACATCACGAAAGTAAAAGGTCTTGGAAGGGTCCTTTGTCACACCCGGACCTGGATCAAGTGGTATCAGAGTGGTCTTTGCGTGGATGTGAATTGCAAGCGTGAACAATGGAACGTGCAATGACAGAGGATGAAAAAGCGATGTACGAGACCATGCTCAAAATTTCCAAAAGGGTGGAAATAATGTATGAAACTCTACAGAAAGAGATAGAGGAAAAGGAGTGATTGCAGCTTCAGTTGCGAGCCATGGAAGAGGCCTTGGAAGAACTGAAGCACAATAACCAAAGTCTTCAAACAGATAACATTGAATTGAAGATGCTTCTACATGAAGAGAAAGAGGAGAAACATAGTTTTCTACGACAGCTGCAAGCTAAGGATGAGGCCTTGGAAAAGCTGCAGCGTGACCCATGTGAGGTAAAAAGTAATTCTCTAAATTCATGTATGTGTCCTGATGATGATTTCATTGTTTTCGAAAATCATACCACAAGAATTGGCTCCAAACTATTGAAGAGAATGGGGTATGAAGGAAAAGGCTTGGGTGTTAATGGCCAAGGCATTGTCAACCCCATCAAAGTAGAAGAATTACCCCATTAGGCAGGACTTGGGTATGTCAGAAAGGAAGTTGGGGAATGCACCGAGACAGTTAGTGAACCACCAACAATAGATGATGACCAGCCCTCCTCAGTTCTTTCCAAATCAACAAAGGAGGTAAAAGATGTTGATTTCCTTTCGGTTTTGTCTTCACATAGTATGATTTCTGTTGGAGATTTGGAGATCCCAATTATAGGGAAAAACATGAGGCTCCTTACCAGGACGAGGCATGACGAGGAAAAAGAACTTGGTGTTAATAACCAAGGCATAAATAACCTTTGGAGGTTGTGCATAAACATCGATTTGTAGGTTTGAGATACACCGAGGGAGAATGCTTGAAGGTGTCAGATTCTTCGGAGACATCGTCAAAATCGTCGAGGAAAGAGAATGATGGGAACACATCCCCATGATCCCATGGAATTTTCCATTGCAAGGAAAGAGCTGAGGCCAGTTCTCATTACCATACCTACACCAGAGACGGCAAGGAAAGGTACAACCACTCTCGATATTCGAATGTTCATTTTGATTATGATCATGTTTTTAATGATGAACGTAAAACATGGCATCGAAAAACATGTACCTTTTGTGGATTACATAACCATACATTTTCTAAGTGTTGGAAAAGAATGGCATCACACAAAAGGATGAGGCATGAAAGACCCTCTCAACAATAGGTAAAGAAACATGTTAAGTAGGTCTGGAGGAAGAATATCTATTACAGTCATTGCGACAGAAGTGGCCATCAACGAGACACATGTTGGAAGCTCCATCCACAACAGCGCCTTAAAGACAATGTGTCGGTGCATGAACCAGGTGAAAGGATGGTTCGACAAACAAATCCACCACAAGGAGGCGACCCATTCACAACGATAACTGAAAAATAGTTTCTAGATATGTTAGCATTTCATGGTCGTACTTTTGTAAATCATTTGTTGCATTTTAAAATGTAAAAGTGATGATGTGTTTTCCATCACTTGTTCAACAACAATGATGTCTAGTCTTATTCTGTGTTGCATGATAAATTGTGAAAGTGATGTCGTGTTTCCATCACTTGTCAGAGCAAAAAATAGTGTTTGGCCTTATTATTGTAAATCATGTGTTGTAGTGATGATGTGTTTTCCATCACTTTTTGAAGCAACAATGATATGTTGGCCTTGTTTTTGTAGCTGGGGTATTGCATCCATCTTTTTGTAAACTTGACCACCAAGTATGTGTTATAAACTCATGGCAAGTGTGGGATGCTTGGGTCATTAGTTGGTTATGAAAGTCAAGCATGTAATTTGCAAAACAATGTACTACAGGTTGTCAAAGGTTGCAAGTTTCGGCTCATCGCTTAAGGCTCCGAAGAGAAAAGGTGAAGGAGATGGAAGCGAGACCTTTCAGGATGCTTGTGATGCATACAAGGTATAGAAAAGTTGCAGATTGTTTTTCATGCTTTTGGAGGACCAAAAGCTCCTCAATGGGGAGGATTGATCCAGGTGGCTCCAGAGACACACACAGGACAAAGAGGGATTATGAAAGCTCAAAAATTAAAGTGTTTGGACTATCCTCGAACCAGGTTTATGTTAAATATCTCATCGTCATGATCACGGTGGTGCGAACAGTTCATCAATCCGAGTCCGGAGGAGGAAGATAGAGGCAGTCAAAGTTTTGGTTGACTTTTGCTTACTGGGCAGGTTAATGGAGACACAATTTGGACTTTTTCTGACGGATGGAATCCGGCCAACTCCAGCCAGATTTCGGGAGAAATTTTTTCCTCGTTAAAATGACTCCTTCGGTCAAAAATCCAGATTTTCAAAAATGCCTTATTATTAAAATGACAAAAATAAATATTAGAAAAAAGGGGGTGGCGAGCCACCAACCCCACCACCCTAAACCTTATCAACAATATATATTAACGGAGGGGCACGCCACTACCCCTGGCCCCTCCCCCCATACCTTGCAGCCACCGTACATTTTTGGCGGGGTCGTTAACATGGTCAATGTGGGCCAGCCCTTGAGGCGCAGACCAACACCAAACCATAGCCACATGAAACCGAGCCCGCCTTAAATAAGATATGGACCTCATCGGAGTTGGAGGTAGGTAAGGTGGGCCCAGATTGGCCTTTCTTAATTTAAAATTTTTGTTATATAAAAAAAGGAGGAGGGGGGGTTTGACTACCTGACCTCCTCCATAATAATCAGATGCATAACCACTGCACCACAACTAATTTGTTGTGTAATCTGCTTGCCATTTTTTATTTAAACACAGTTCATCAGTGCACCCAGGCAGGGGAGCGCACACATAGTTCGACGTATGGAGCAACCAGGAGCGGGCATGGATATCGAGGCGAATTTTTAATTAATTTATTGCATGTGGAACCATGATTCTTAGGAGGGTGAAATTTTTGCAGTGTCCAAATTGGACAAACTTTATGTCAATCTTACACCTCTCAGTGACACGAACCTGATGGCATAGTCAGAATTTCTATCTGAGCAGCCGATTTGTAGAGAATCTAGGGGGAATCTAAAAGATTCCTTAAGCCCCAGATTTTCATTTTCTCAGAATTCATAAAATTGACAGTCGATTTTGCACTATTCGCCACCACAAATTTGATGGTGTAGTCATATTTTCCATTTTCTCATTTCATTTTTTGGCCACTTTTCTAAGTGGAGTGCAGGTGTCAACATTCATGTGCAAGCAATCATTTCCATGTGATTCGACGTCGTGAGATCAATGGTACAAACAAATTCCGCAGCTTGACATCCTTTTCTTCAGATGGCCCCTGGATGTGAGGTATATGAAATGTATTCATGTACTTCTTTTGCTATGCATTGTGCTGCACAGATCCCTGTTTGATGTTTGACGAGGGATCTTGTTTCTTACTTGTTTTCATGATTCTTGCTTGATGTGATGTGGAATCATTTGTGGGATTTACTTGTTGTCATGATTCATCATGTTTCGTTTGAGATCCCTTTGTCATTATGTTGATGGGATACTCATGTGTCACCATGTATGTTTGCATTGAGATCCATTTTATGCCATGATGACGGGATGCTCATTATCATCATGCATGAGTTTGTGTCATACTGATAGGAGTCCTTTTTTGACTTAGAGTTCTTGCAGCGAAACATTTCTTGGAGCCACTCCTGCGTGAGGGAATTTTCCTTATATGATAGTGACATCACCTCTTATGTACATCATCACTATTGACAACACTTAATCCAACAGCCTACACCATCTTGACACCGGGCCCAAAGATGTAGTCCCTCCTGGACGAACTCCGTTATCAACGGCTTATGTTTTCATGTGTTGATGATTTACATGTTCCTCTTCTTTACAGCATGCAGATGTATTCGTTTATGTTCTTTTAAAAATGCAATTTAACACATCACGAAAGTAAAAGGTCTTGGAAGGGTCCTTTGTCACACCCTGACCTGGATCATAGATTTATCGAATTGATCGAAGAGAAGGTGTGAGTTGTACATGACAAATAGATGGCTTCATAATCAAGTTCAATTGGTCTAAGTGGCATTCAGTCACCAAAACTATGGATACTAGTTTCATCTAGAAGAAGCCATGGATCAATCTGGATAGTAGAAGATGATATCATATTGATATAATCAACTGAAGATGAGTTTTCGTGAATTCGAGGAGGAGACAATGAAAAGGTTCCCATGAGCAAGGAATCCTTTAGCAGTCCAACCCTGATATGCTTATATGAATGTAGAGTTTCCCCTACAAGCGGGACACTTCAAATAACATGAGAATCGGAGGTGAAAAAGGTGAGTTGGCCAATGGCCATAATCTCATGCTTAAGAGCAAAGGATATCATACAGAAATAATTCAAAATGACTGCGACAATGTTCTAAACCCACGTGTGACCCAATAGAATATTATAATAAAGAGGTCCGTCAATAACTTCAATGTCTATGGAAACAATTTTTCCCCCTAATTCTACTTGCAAGGAATTCATAATACGACAAGGCTTATATGTTCTCCCATCAAAAGCTTTCAATGTGGTAGGTGACTGACTCAGTTGAGGACAACCAATTTGTTTCCAACAAGACATAGACATGATGCAGGTCGAGGCTCCATCATCCAAAATAGAACAATGAATTTTCTTACCATGGACAACGACCTAAATGATGAAGTCCAATTGAGCTGGAAGGCTAGGGGTGTATTTTTTGTGACTGAAAACAACTAGGTTGGAATCCGAAGGATGCACACATCTGATAGCCGAAAGAAAATCCTTTTTCTAAGCGAGTAATTTTTGCAACACCTCGAGGGACGACATAGCTGATTGAGACTGAGCTATGTCTTTAAGTACGTCATAATTTTGAGTAGCCGTGGCATGAGGATTGAAATAAGGCTTGTGAATAACACCCTTTGGAGGCTTAGTGGTTAACTCCGTAGGAATCGTGGGCGGAGAAGGATTAGATGGGGGTGATGTCAAACTGGTAGGTTGATCAGTAGCTTGACCGTTTGGAGGATTCACATTACCATAGTCATTATTTCGAGTAGACAGCATAATATCATATTTATGCTTCGTGGAAGAAATCATTAAAACCATGTTAGAGGAAGATTAGTCTCGAGCAACGAAATGAGTCTCTTGATTGGGAAACGAGTCGGTCAACACCGCGGGAGAAGTGGAGGATTTCATAAATTGATTCACTTCTGTGCAGTGAGAAAAGTTACAAATAAAGTGCTCCTCATTGAAAATCAAGCATGGATAGTGAGGCTTTCATTTTTCTTCAGAAGATTAATTTGTTTGTTTATCCTGCGGTGAAGAATCTTTCGTCTTTTTTCCTTTTCCTTTCTTCTTGCTTCCTAGTTTTTGTCGAGATTTTCATTTATAAAATGAAATGACATTTATCTCGGAAGAAGAAGCCGTAGGAGGATTGGATGAATAGTTTTTGGTGGAAGCAGTGAGAGAAGAACCAAATGGTTTACTCACTATCTGTGAACTGGAAGAACCAATGATGCCATCGATAGCATGAGATTATTTACCACGTGTGGGAGGAACAACGTTTGAAGGTCTCGGATAATCTGGTATATTTTCATAGAGAGTGTCAAATTGAATATAGATGAAGTCTAAATATTGAGCACGAGCAATTACTTTCTCTTCAGTCACGACTCCGCCTTTTGCTACATCCTCTGTGATAGATGGAAACAGGTATTTAATGAACCATTTCGCTAACAATTTACCTAGAACATAGGTCTTAACCAACATATGACAATGCCACCACTCATGAATGTCATCTGAGATGTGAGTGGCATTAGTTTGTTTAAAGTTGGTCAAAATTTTTGTTCTAGTTTCATAACGGATGAGTAACTGGAAATGTGTGAGGAAGGTGGTAGCTAAGGAATTGAAATCGTGAAATGAACCTCTACATAACTCAATGTACCATTTAGTTACAATATTGGTAAGAATAAGTTGGAAAAGGTGTAATCGTATAGAATCATCATTAAGGGAGTTCAAAGAACACCATAGATGATACGTCATGACATGGGTCGATGGGTCTTCTCCAGGATTCCCATCCAAATTTGGGATATCAAAGGGAAATTTGGAGAGAATTATCAGCCACCAAGGTGAATGAGTGATGGGATCATTGGTGAGCTGAGTCAAGTCTGGAAATTCGAGAGTTTCCACAAAAGGTAACCGTCGGTTAAAATCTGGAGGAGGATAGCCTGGATAAGAAGGAATAGCCTGGAAATAAGTACTTGCGCTCATGGATAAGGAGGGCTCTAATAAAGAGGAACCTAGGCACTCGAATAAGGAGGATTCAACTAATCATCATACACGTAACCTTGTTGACCAACTCCAGGATAACCCTATAAATGATGGAATGGATGGGTTTGGACATGTTGGCCTTGAAAAGGCACTTAAGGAACACCCATATAAGTTTTATATTGTTGTCCCATGGGATTTTGCATCATCTAGGCATAAGGTGGGTTCGATTGGGGTTGTGCCATACTATACACATTCTAGCCTATTATAATTTGAGGAGTATGTTGCCCAAACGGTTGATACTGTAAGGTACCTTGGTAAAGGTTGATTACCAATTTTAGGTATACCAATAACAAGTTTCCCCCTGCCATAGAAGGAGGGGATGATGGAGGAAATTGAGACCTAGATTGAGGGAACCCAACATAAGGAGAGTTATGATGTTGAAGGTTAAGTTTCCCACTAACATAAGGGCCAGTTTGTTTTTCAATTATAGGTGTAGGTGGAGGAGAAGGAGTACGATGAGTAGTGTTCATAAGAGAAGTGCCAAATGGAATTCCTGAAATGGATGACATGGGAGAGGTCCAAGGACTGGAAGCTGCACCAGAGAAGGTACTAGATAAATATTGATAACCAAGTTGGATGGACAGACCACCATACATATGTGCCTCTGTTGATTTTTAAAACATAGATGAGGAAGCAACATTTGATGTCTCGACCATAGTAGTGGACATGGGTTGGGAGGTCAAATTGGATCTAGACATGGTCAACAATCCCAATGAATATTTTCGCAAGAAATTTGTGGGTGAGTCAAAAGAATTAGCTAAAGGAATTTGTTCTAGAGTCTGAAGAGGAGGAAGAGGATCAATTTGATAAAAATGGAGTCCACTCCAATGAACATGAATAGAGAGACGAGGCTAGTATTACAAGATCTCTTCAATACTCACAAGTCCGTCTGGAAGAGGTTCAATGTTGGTTCCCACCAAGGGAATACACTGTTCCCCAATATGGTCACCAATTTGTTATGCAAAATCTATGACTACGAAAAAAAATATCTTCACTAGACCTGGTGGACTGACCTAGAACAATAGAAAGACAAAGGGACTAATGTTTTCCTTAAAGTAAATAGATAACAGGATGAAGCCTACCTAGAATCTATCATATGCTTCACTCCTTCCTTGGCTTGAATGCTCCAATCCTAGCTCTGATCACTATTATTAGAACCTGCACAATCATTTAACAGAAGCCAACGGTCCACGAAATCTATGTAGCACTATCTAATCACTTTATTCAATGGATCGGCATGGTATTGAAATATATGAAACTAGAACATCATATATAGGAAAACAAAGGACTCTTTTTATTAATAGAAATGGAATGAGTTACAACCAAAAATAGGTGTTGATCTTGTAGAAGAGCTCCTCCAATTTGACTTGTCCTTTCCTTGTCACAAGTGCACCTCTAATAACCCTAATGCATGGACATATATCTCTCACAGCAGCAACATAAGGGTAGAATCACTCTCCAAAATCCAACCCCTTGCCTATGGATGGCAACAAATATATAGGTTAAGGAGGTAGTTCATGAATTCTTATCCTTTTACCAATTTGGGCTTAAGTTCCACTCTTGAAGGGAGGATGAGCTTAAGGGATAAGGGATGAAAAATCCAAGGTAGGATAGGATAGGATTCAAGACTTTTATTTGAGGTAAATGGTTATAACATATCCTAGAAGCTTCTGGAAGAGGAAGATTCTAGGTTCTTTCTATTTTTCCTAAATTTCTAGAATCTACACACCCCCAGCACTAAGAAACCTGGTGGTGATCAGCGCAGGTGCAGAGTAGGGCAACCTAGTAGTCAACACTAGCCAGTAGGAGACCAGGGCGCGTTGGTCCTTAAAATGACTCAAAAAATGTGATTTTAGGAAGAAACTCAGGGATTAGAATGAGTCATGCTTAGGGCTTTATTCACAGATGATGAAAAATGGGTCAAAGGATGTTTATTGATCTAGTTGAAGACCTATTGACCATGTGTGAAAAAATAGGCTATAACACATATATTGATCAATTTATTTCTAGATATCATAACAGGTTAAACAACAAATCATTGCATGTAATGTTCATGACAACGTAGAGCTATAAATATTTATAAGCATTGGACATTCATTTATAAGTTTTGGGCATGCCTTCTGCAACCCCACTTATTTTGGTTAAACTCTTTTTGCAGATTCCATAGTTCAAAAGGATTCATTACCAAGCAAGTGAAATAGAGGAGAAGTAGTTGACCGTGCCAATTTAGAAAACAAAACTCATATATGTAATGATGGTGAGTCTTCCATATCATTAGCCTCACACCTTTAATTAATATAGGCTGAAGGTCATCTTCATGCAGGTATTAATATCCCAAAACCATTGTATTTTGGCAGTTTGAGGATAAATAAATTTTCATGAATACCTTAGTTATTATGTTTTTATAAAGTGTGATGTTATTATGTTTTTATAAAGTGTAATGCAATAATATTTTTTTTTCAAATCAACATGAAATGAGAATAAGATGGTTTTTGTATATGTTCCACCTGATAAGGAACCATTAGGTTAGAAGACTTGAATGAAAATAGTTGCAAGTATTGCTAAAGTGTTGGAATACCTATATGACAAAGCCAACCCACCAGTGATATATCTAGATTTGAAATGCTCCAATATTTTATTGGATAAAGGGTTTATTTATAAGTTATTTGATTTTGGATTAGCCAAAATTGGGCTGATTGGAGATAAGACTCATGTTTCCACCTGTGTGATGGGAACATATGGATAGCTGTGAGTAGTAAATAAAAAACAAAATCATATGTCTACAATTTTAGGGTTGTTCTATTAGAATTAATCATAGGTAGGAAAACCATTGATAATTCTATGTTTGTAGGGGGGCACAATCTTGTTGCTTGGGTATATCTATCTTCTTACACTTTAATTTATTTCACAAGTTACATGGATGAAGTACTAGAGGATTTCAGACAAAAATGGATATTTACTGAAGTTTGTTTAACATTAGATAAAGGGATTATTTTCTTTGTGTTTGTTTGAATTGAAACACACTTAGATTATTGGATTTGTTTAAACATTTTATATACCTAGAACTATTTCTTTGGTTCTCATTAACTTTTGGAAGAACCCTTCAGGTTATTGAAACTCTAATTTTTATAATGTATCTCTTAGTTAGAAGCATTGAGTGCCTTACATTTTGGCCATTTTAGGCGTGTTCATTACTTGAGGATTGAAGGAATTTTTTATATATGGTTGACCCATTGCTTAAAGCATGCTATCCTATGAGGGGTTTATATCAAGATCTTGTTGTGGCAACAATGCGTGTCCAGGAACAAGCAACAATGAATCTCCTAATTACAGATGTAGTGACTGCTCTTACTTACCTTGCATGCTAGACATATGATCTTGATACACATCCAGTCGTAAATTCTCTCTTTTCTCCTACCACACCTTCTCGACCAAGAAGGGATAATGAAAAGAAGTTAACTAGTGGTGCATCTGAAAAAGAAAATTCTAGAGAAAATTGCTATCTTGGTGCTCATTCTCCATTAATATATTCACAAGGTTCTCAAGATGAAATTTTATTTTTGGCAGTATTTGCATTCGATATATGATATCAAATTTAATCCTTACATTTTGAGACCCATGAATTTAATTTAAGTAAATAAATTATGTATTTTTCTCATCTATTTTCTTTGTTTTCCCCTTGTGGGTCTAATTTCTTTCCATTGTAGAAGTTTTCTTTGGAAATTTATGAACTTGTTTGAAGCATTGGAATCTAGTTGAGGTATATTTGAATTGGATTAATCGTTTAAAACTATTTAGACTATGTTTTTTCTCATATAATGTTGAAAATTAAAAAGGTTTCATATTAACATTAATTCTAGATAGTACCCAAAATGTGAATGTAGACATTTTTTTTCCATGTAACCAAGTGAGTGTATGCTATTTTTTATTATTTATGCTTAGTACTTCTTTTTCATTTATATGCAAGGTATGCATTATGGATACAATAGGTGAGTTTTGGAGCGTAGGCCTAAATTTTTGTGAATGGATTTAAAAAGGGACAATCAATTCCTACTCTAATCATTTTCTTTTTGATGTTCCATTATTAGCGGCAACATGCTAAAATGAATCTCATTGGAATAATACAGTTGTCTCTTTTTGTTGAATGACAAGATAGATACACACTTTTGCCTGAATCATACTATAACATATGATGTTATTTATAGTATTATCATGTACTGGAGAGTTGGGTGGTTGTCTCATGTATATGAAATTAGATTCAATTTGTAGTTGAGCTAGTATTCATTCATGTGGAATTCATATTCACTTGTTTGTAGAATTGATTAAAAACAACTACTCTGACTTGTATGCTTTTTTTATGCAATGGTGGCTTTCTACAAAATAACTAATTGCTATTAGTTGCTTGCATATGTAAGGGATAGATATTAGATATTTCTTAAGTTGTATAGATGACTAATCATGTAATATGTTTGTGCAATGACATATTCCACATTTTTGTGTATGTTGGTCTTGTCATCCACCGAATGAAATGAATGACATGATTTTCCGAAACACTACTGTGGTCTGGGTTTTGAAAATGTTTTTTCTTTCGCTTTCATATAAGCTTGACTTTGCCTAAACATGTGTAGGGACAATGGTTTATTATGTGGTACTAGTAAGCTGATAATTACCTTTGTGAATGCACTTTGAAATGGTGTTTATTATCTACTCTAGCTTGATTAAAGAATCAAAGTAAATTTTGACATTGACTCAAATACAAATTTTGATAATAATTTAGAAGCCTTCCATAAAAAACAACTATGGCAAACAATGTTCAATTTAGATCATTTCCCTTTCTAATTTTTTTACAAAGTTCGTTCACTTCATATGGATTGTTATATGGAATCTCTATATGGCCACAGGGTCACTAGAAATAGTAAGCTTCTTGATTATCAAAGACATATCGCATGTTGAAATTTCTCATAAAAGCTTGTGAGGAATTTTATTGTTTCTTATATAAAACCACTAGAGATTTTCTCCCGGGGCTGATATTTCTCTTGCATTTATTTATTGGAATTTTTCATGTTACTAATATGGATCATAAGGAAACCTAGATGATTTAGTGATCTCGAGTGTATTCGTGTTCCCTTTGGTAGCTTAGCTGCCTTGCACATTTTTAAGCATGGCCTACCTATGTACGAAATTTCAATTTAAAACTTGAAATCCCTCAAGTCTTGGGGATTTCTCATATTCTGGAGTTCCCTCATCGCTCCATCCAACTCGTACATCCCAAGATCTCTAGATAGGTAGTTCCTCTGGAAGCGATCTTAAAAAATATTCATAATTTCCATCCTATATTTTGTAAGACTACCTCTAGTTTCTCTAGAGGCTGGGATCCTTTCAAATAAGGGATCAAGAATCTGGTTCCTTATATTTGTATCCTACACCAACTTCCATTGCTCCTCCTCCTCCAAGAAGGGTTTGTTTACCTAATTCACCAGAAAGAGGATTCAAGAGAAAGGTTGGTTGTATTCATGCTTCTACTCAGACTAGTAATGAACAGAAAGATTGAAAAAGATTATGATTTGGGTCTCGAATTACGGAGAGGAAATTTGTTATGGTGGGAATATGCAAGAGAAAATCTATTGGGGAAGAGTTGGCCTATAAGACTCTCCCATAAAAGAATAAAGAAAATTTCTATAAGGAGATTGAGATTATGCAACATTTGTTGGGCCATCCTAATATTGTCACACTTCCAACGATGTATGAAGATGCAAAATATTTTCATCTTGTGATGGAGTTATGCTCTGGTGGATGCCTCATTGACGAGATGTCTAGGAATGGAAACTACTCTGAACATCAAGTAGCAAACTTGATCAAGGAACTAATAATGGTAATTAAATAATGGCATGAGTTGGGAATTGTCTGTTGGCATTATGTTTTCTGGTATGGCTATATGTTACAGATGTTGTACTTGATGGCAACTCCCATGACAAGACTCTCAATTTATTGAAAAATTAAGAAGGACGCAGGAAATCAGTTCAGAAGGTGCGTACCCGCAGGTACACCATGCAGGAGCCGCATCCAGAGACGCAGGCCAGCCATTCAGGAGGTGCGTCCACCCAGTGCACACATTTCAAGGCAGAGAAAAGCTCACGTGGGGGTTTCTTGTGTTTTACTCTTGGTATCTAGCCGACGGTATTGTGTTATTATGGTGTCGGCTCGTGGTATTGTTCCATGTTTTGAGGAGGAGCTTGCCTATATAAAGCAAAGGAGATCATTTGGATTGTGTATGTCTTTGGTTGAATATCTTATGAGGTGAGATCTGTTCTAGATCTAAAAGGCGAATCTACTGAAGGACCGAGATCTCTTTGGCGCAAGATCAGATCTGTAGATCTGACTATTTGGGTTACACTTAAAGTCTTGAAATCATTCATACCCGAAAGGACGCAGGTACAGTGAAAGGAAAGTGCGTCGGGACGCAGTGCAGTAGGAGGATACCTGCGTGGGGATGCAGGGTAGACGAAGTTCAGGTGCGTCCGGGACGCAGTTCAGTATCTGGAGATCTGCGTGGGGACGCAGGGCGACCAAGGTTCAGGTGCGTCCCTGAAGCAACAGGACGCGGCGCGATAGTGTCTTCGGGTGCGTCCTTGCAGCAACAGGACGCGGCGCGATAGTGTTTTTGGGTGTGTCCCTGCAGCAACAGGACGCAGTGCAGTTGAAGGAACAGTGCGTGGGCACGCAGCGCAGCAGAAGGATCGCTGCGTGTGGACGCAGGGGAGCAGAAGGTTAACTGCGTCTGGTCGCAGGCCACAGAAGGGAAAACTGCGTCTCTGTCTTAAGATGTTCTATTGATTGAATTTCTCTGTTGATAAGGTGTTCTGGGTTAGTTCTGTTATTACTGATCTGATAACTGTAGTGGACTGTAACTGTTATGTACTTGATGATCATTTGATGCTTTATGAAAAGAAGTAGGGGGTTGTAGCTCCCTTCCAGGAGAAGACTGGAAAATGAGAGAGAGTTGTAGCTCTCTGCAGGTTGCAGCCTGCGTACTGGTAAAGGACTGCACCAGTACAAAATCATTGTAAAAGGAGTATCTAATTTAAAAGAAGATAGAGACATATTGCAGCAGGTGGTTTTCACCCACATTGGGTTTCCACCTTACATCTTGTGTTCTTTGGTGTGACTATCTGTTTTCTTTGTTCATGCTCATTATTTTATGGTACGGACATGCAAAAATAATTCAAAGATCAAATAAGGAAGATTTATTAATTGCTAGATAATACTGATTCACCCCCCCTCTCAGTATTATTTTCAACAATTGGTATCAGAGCAGGTCCTTCAGAAAAGCTTGATTGCTTGAAGGTAGATCGTTCATCATGAGCAACTACGAGAGAGAAGCATCAATCAGGCCACCAGTTTTTGATGGGACAAACTTCAATTATTGGAAGGTAAGAGTTACTGCATATCTTCAATCTCTCGGTACAAAAGTTTGGGACATTGTAGAAACAGGCTATACTTTTCCTTCAACTACTCCTACAGATCCAGTTGAGAAAAAGAAGTATGAAACAAATGCAAAAGCAGTCAGTACTCTGTTAGGATGTATATCCCAAACGGAATTCATGAAGGTAATGCACTACAAATCCGCAAAAGAAATATGGGACAAAATTGTCACAAGCTATGAAGGAGATGAACAGGTAAAGCGTGCTAAACTTCAAACTCTCAGGATTCAGTATGAGACTCTCAAGATGTATAATGATGAAAGTGTGGCTAACTATTTTCTTCGGGTAGATGAGATTGTTAATTGTATGAAAAATTTGGGTGAAGAAATAAGAGAGGCTATAGTGGTTGAAAAGGTTCTAAGATCTTTGTCTCCCAAGTTTGAATCTAAAGTATCTGCTATAGAAGAAAAGGAAAATCTACGAATTCTTACTATGTCTCAGCTACATGGAATTCTAACTGCTTATGAAATGAGAAAGGGAGGTCCTTCAGACAGAAGAGAAGCTGCTTTCAAGGCATCAGGCAAAGGAGATTATTATGAAGCAAGCCACGTCCCAGAAGAAGAGGAAGAAGAATCAAACTTTGTCAGAAATCTTCAAAGGGGTTCTGGAAGGTTCAGAGGTAAGTTACCTTTTAAATGCTTTGCTTGTGGAAGAGTAGGTCATTATGCTGCAAAATGCCCTTATAAGGATAAAGGAAAGGAACCTGCTAGATGGAACAAGAAACAGAATGCAAATAAGAAAAGCTACTACACTCATGAAGATAGTGATGGTCTATCAAACAGTGATGAAGATGAACAAGGTAATGAATATAAGTTGTTAATGGCATTTGAAGATGATGATTATATGGATGCTGTAGATGTGGATAACCTTTATGATGAAATTACTAGACTCAAGAGATGTATAGAAGAAAAGAACATGATCATTGATACTCTACAATTTCAAATTGATGAAAAGGAAAAACATCTTGAAAAATTAGAAGGTGAAATTGTTGGTCTTAGAAAAGAGATTGAGAAAGCAAAAGCTATTAATCTCAAGTTTGTCAAAGGATCTGAAACTTTGGATGAGATTATCAATGTGCAGCGATCTCCTCTAAACAAGACAAGTCTGGGCTATAATGGAGAAACTTCTCAAGCATCCACCTCAAAAAGTTATCTTGATGCAGCAAGAAGAAATGAGCAAAAGCAAAATGAAGATCATCAGGTAAAGCAGGGACGAATTACAAACATAAACTATCAGGGGCAATCCATTTTAAGGGTGAACAAAAGCTACAACCAGCCACAGGTAAAATCTTCTCAATTTGGTTCAAGAATGGATGACAATAGAAATTACAATCATTTGGTCGGTAGATTTGATAACCGCAGAAGTTTCTTCAATGGACAATGCTTTTCTTGCCATAACTTTGGTCACAAAGCAGCTCAATGTGTTGCATATAAAACAATCATGACTAGGGAAGCTCAAAAACAAAGAAGTATGACCGGGATTACAAAAAGGACCTATAACAACTTTTCGGTTCTTGAAAATGAAGTTGAATGTTCTATTTGCAATAACTTTGGTCATGAAGACTCTGAATGCAGGAGCAGGTTTTAGTAGAAAAAGGAACAAGCCTCAAGCACCAAAACATGGAGAATAAAGGAACCTCAAACAGAAAGATGTGGGATAGCTTTTTATGCAGAGGGACAAGAAAATCTATGGTACATTGACAGTGGATGTTCGAAGCATATGACAGGTGATAAAGAAAAACTTGAATCTTATTCTGCTCTAGAAAAGGGAAAGAAAGTCTCTTTTGGAAATGATACTCCTGCAACTATAAAAGGAAAAGGCATTGCTCAGTTAAAAGAAAAGGTCAAGGCTGGAAATGTTTTGTATGTTGATGGATTGAAGCATAATTCACTAAGTGTCAGTCAGATGTGTGATCAAAGAACCGAGGTTATATTCAGATCGAATGGATGTCTTGTTCGTGATCTTGATACAGGTAAAACAGTGCTCAAAGGCAAAAGAACTCCAAATAATCTGTACATATTTGAAGAAGGACAACAACAATGCTATCTAAGCAAGGATGAAGAGCACTGGTTATGGCATCGAAGGTTGGGACATCTAAGCTTCTCACAAATAAGGAAAGCATGCAAATATCAAGCAGTTCGCGATCTTCCAGATATCAAAATTCCTGACAACACCATATGCAAATCATGTCAGTTTGGAAAACAAACCAGAACTAACTTTCCAGAGAAAGAAGGATCAGCTAGCATGCCTCTTGAGCTAGTACATACAGATACATGCGGTCCTTTCAGGAAAAGAACACCTCGAGGAGAAGAATACTTGATATTATTCATTGACGATTTCTCCAGGTTTGTCTGGTTAGGACTTATGAAGCACAAAGATGAAGCATTCAAAAAATTCAAATCCTTCAAAGCCTTGGTTGAAAATCAATCAGGTCACAAAATTAAGTGCCTCAGATCTGATAGAGGTGGGGAATTTACTTCAAATGAATTTTTCGATTTCTGTGATGAACATGGGATAAGGAGAGAATTATCTACAGCTAGAACTCCTCAGCAAAATGGAGTTGTTGAAAGAATGAACAGAACAATCCAACAAATGGCTCGTGCTATGCTTGATGAATCAGGAACTCCCGCAACTTTCTGGGGTGAAGCTGCACATGCTGCGGTTGTTATTCTCAACAAGACAAATGTCCGGGTGAACAGCACTCAAACTCCTCATGAGCTTTGGAGTGGCAGGACTCCTTCGGTAAAGCACTTCAAAATCTTTGGGAGCAAATGCTATATCAAGAATACTGATGAGCAGCTTGGCAAACTTGAACCTAGGGCAGATGAAGGCATTCTTCTTGGTTACTCTCCATATAGCAAAGCATACAAGTGCTACAATAAAAGACTTGGCAGAATTGTTGACAGCATTGATGTAGTAGTTGATGAGAAGGGATACATTCCTAGGCAAGTCCATCATGAAGACATCGAAGAAGATGAAGGCTACCCTCAAAGACAGAATGATGAAGAAGAAGAACCTCAAGAAGAACCTCAAGAAGAGCCAGAGGAGCAAACAAGAATAGAAGAAAAGACTCCATCTAGATATGTTCAGAAGAATCATCCAGAATCTCAGATTGTGGGGCAGAAAGAAGCAGGTGTACAAACAAGAAGAACAGTTGCAGAAGCCTCAAGCTATTTGGCATTACTCTCCTCTACTGAACCACAAAATGTGAAAGAAGCATGCAAAGATGAATGTTGGATGAAAGCAATGGATGAAGAACTTGAGCAAATCGAAAAGAACAACACTTGGGAGCTGGTTCCTAGACCAAAGGATAAGAATGTTATCGGAACAAAATGGGTCTTCAAAAATAAATTGAATGAAAATGGAGAAGTAATTAGAAACAAAGCCAGACTTGTTTGTAAAGGGTATGCGCAGCAAGAAGGAATAGACTTTGAAGAAACCTTTGCTCCTGTTGCAAGACTTGAGGCCATCCGAATGTTCCTTGCTCTCTCAAGTTTTCAAAACTTCAAAGTATTTCAAATGGACGTGAAATCAGCCTTTCTGAATGGAGACTTGGAAGAAGAAGTGTACATTGAACAGCCAGATGGGTTCATTCTTGGAAATGATCCAAATCTTGTATGCAGATTGAAAAAGGCTCTCTATGGTCTCAAACAAGCTCCAAGGGCTTGGTACTACCGTTTGGACAAATATCTTCATCAACAAGGTTTTTCAAAAGGTTCAGCAGATAGCAATCTTTATATAAAAGTTGAAAATGACAAATTGCTAATACTTGTTGTGTATGTAGATGACATTATTTTTGGCAGCAATGAAGAAGCTATGAGTCAAAGCTTTGCCTCGGTCATGCAGAAAGAATTTGAAATGTCCTTGCTAGGAGAACTGACATATTTCCTTGGTTTGCAAATCCAACAAAAAGAAGGAGGAATCTTTTTATCTCAAACCAAGTATCTCAAACAGATTTTGAAGAAATATGGCATGGAAGATGCAAAACCAGTATGTACACCCATGGTCACAGGATGTAGTCTCAGTGCAAATGATGAATCTACAGCAGTACATCAACCAACCTACAGATCTATGATTGGAAGTTTACTATATTTGACAGGTACCCAACCAGACATCATGCATGCAGTTGGAATAGTTGGAAGATTTCAGGCAAATCCGAAGGAGACTCATCTTCAGGCAGTGAAGAGAATTTTCAAATATCTTCAAGGGACTCAAAATTATGGCTTATGGTATCCTAGAGATACAGATCTTACTCTTCATGCTTATACAGATGCAGATTGGGCTGGAAGCGTGGATGACAGGAAAAGAACAAGTGGTGGTGCGTTCTTTATGGGTTCCAGACTAGTATCTTGGTTCAGCAAGAAACAGAGTTCGATTGCCTTGTCTACAGCTGAAGCGGAATATGTTGCTGCTGCATCTTGTTGCACCCAACTCCTTTGGATGATGCAAACTTTGCAGGATTTTCAAATCACTTGTACACCACCTATCCCCATCTTATGTGATAACACAAGTGCAATCAGCATCTCAAAGAATCCGGTTATGCATTCAAAAACCAAGCACATACCAATCAAGTATCATTTTCTCCGGGAACAAGTGCTTGAACAGCAGGTCAAGTTGGAGGATGTTCCTTCTAAGGAACAAGTTGCTGATATTCTCACCAAACCATTGCCCAGGGACACTTTTGAATACCTCAGGCAAAAGCTGGGGGTTGTTGATGCATCATCTTATTGTTGAACCTTTTCTGATTGATGGTATAGGTTCAGGGGGAGCATATAATGCATTGTTGGCATTATGGAGGATGGTCAGAAGGAGATCTTGGAAATAGCTGCAATATGTCTCTATCTCTTTCATGATGGATTATGGTTCTGTGTTGCAGATCTGGTTCCTTTTTCAGGGGGAGCATGAGCTTAGGGGGAGCATACCCTTTGCCCTTGATGTCAAAGGGGGAGAATGAAGCAAAGTTTGTGAGGTTGCCATCAAGTCCAAAGGGGGAGATTGTTGGCATTATGTTTTCTGGTATGGCTATATGTTACAGATGTTGTACTTGATGGCAACTCCCATGACAAGGCTCTCAATTTATTGAAAAATTAAGAAGGACGCAGGAAATCAGTTCAGAAGGTGCGTACCCGCAGGTACACCATGCAGGAGCCGCGTCCAGAGACGCAGGCCAGCCATTCAGGAGGTGCGTCCACCCAGTGCACACATTTCAAGGCAGAGAAAAGATTACGTGGGGGTTTCTTGTGTTTTACTCTTGGTATCTAGCCGACGGTATTGTGTTATTATGGTGTCGGCTCGTGGTATTGTTCCATGTTTTGAGGAGGAGCTTGCCTATATAAAGCAAAGGAGATCATTTGGATTGTGTATGTCTTTGGTTGAATATCTTATGAGGTGAGATCTGGTCTAGATCTAAAAGGCGAATCTACTGAAGGACCGAGATCTCTTTGGCGCAAGATCAGATCTGTAGATCTGACTGTTTGGGTTACACTTAAAGTCTTGAAATCGTTCATACCCGAAAGGACGCAGGTACAGTGAAAGGAAAGTGCGCCGGGACGCAGTGCAGTAGGAGGATACCTGCGTGGGGACGCAGGGTAGACGAAGTTCAGGTGCATCCGGGATGCAGTTCAGTATCTGGAGATCTGCGTGGGGACGCAGGGCGACCAAGGTTCAGGTGCGTCCCTGAAGCAACAGAACGCGGCGCGATAGTGTCTTCGGGTGTGTCCTTGCAGCAACAGGACGCGGCGCGATAGTGTTTTTGGGTGCGTCCCTGCAGCAACAGGACGCAGTGCAGTTGAAGGAACAGTGCGTGGGCACGCAGCGCAGCAGAAGGATCGCTGCGTGTGGACGCAGGGGAGCAGAAGGTTAACTGCGTCTGGTCGCAGGCCACAGAAGGGAAAACTGCGTCTCTGTCTTAAGATGTTCTATTGATTGAATTTCTCTGTTGATAAGGTGTTCTGGGTTAGTTCTGTTATTACTGATCTGATAACTGTAGTGGACTGTAACTGTTATGTACTTGATGATCATTTGATGCTTTATGAAAAGAAGTAGGGGGTTGTAGCTCCCTTCTAGGAGAAGACTGGAAAACGAGAGAGAGTTGTAGCTCTCTGCAGGTTGCAGCCTGCGTACTGGTAAAGGACTGCACCAGTACAAAATCATTGTAAAAGGAGTATCTAATTTAAAAGAAGATAGAGACATATTGCAGCAGGTGGTTTTCACCCACATTGGGTTTCCACCTTACATCTTGTGTTCTTTGGTGTGACTATCTGTTTTCTTTGTTCATGCTCATTATTTTATGGTACTGACATGCAAAAATAATTCAAAGATCAAATAAGGAAGATTTATTAATTGCTAGATAATACTGATTCACCCCCCCTCTCAGTATTATTTTCAACATTGTCCATCGAGATATAAAAGCTGAGAATGTTCTCAGAATCAGTTTTGGACAACTCAAGCTATATTATTTTGGTTTGTCAATGCAATTTGCAAAAGGTAATATTTTGTGAACTGCATCATAATCAACTTTGATTCTGCTCACTAAACATGTATACAATGACATTATCATCATTATTAAATAATTCAGTTGTTTTCTTTATGTATTTGACTGAGAGTACTTTTTTACATTCAAACATGTCAAACATTATCTGGGGTGGTAGGGAGTCCTTAATATGTTGTCATTGAAGTTTCGATAGGGACATGTTCAGAAATGGTTGATGTTTGGAGGGTTAGTGTCCTACATGATATTTTGATAGGCATGTTACCATGTTGAGGAGAATTTGTTCAAGGCATATTTGTGGATTTTCATTCTGAAGAGTGGCATTACATATAAGAGCTAGAAAAGGATTTACTATCAAGGGATGTGGAAAATATACTTTCTCCACACGATGTACTGGGTGAGTAAAATTGTTGCATTATTGAGAATTAAATATTTTGTATGTGTTATATTTATTTTTTGTTTATTTTTTGTTCATAGGTAAGTATGAATATATGAATCTATTGACCATATATTAATATGCGACTACAAGCCACCCTTGGATCAAGTTTCACATAGAGTTTAATATAAATATTTCAGCAAGCATCCCAAAAGGAAAAAAAATGTTTCCTTGCTTGGAAGGGTGACTGCTTAGAAGAATCCTCACTTCCATTATCTCCATGTAAAAGGGAGAGAATAACACACTTTGCAAGTTCAATTCAAACAAAGTATTGAGAAGATGAATCTTTCTTCGAGACTTTTGTTGTGTTTCCACATCTAAGACAACCAGAGATTGATATCCAAGCACCATGGACATATGACATTGTGGATGCTCTTGCAGTTGTTATCTCATAGATAAGATTATCTAAGCCCAAAAGGAGAAAATTGTGCATTCCTGCATTCCTTGTTCCATAGCAATGCACGTCTAACTTAAAATGCATTTTCTGCATAATATTTTAAAAGCATGCCATTGTTGATTGTTAATCATTAATTGTTTATCTTGCACATCTGATCTGCAAAAGTTAATTCACCATCTAGAACACAAATCATAGACATGCAAAAGGACACATCACACATGCATAGAAATTTATATAAGGGAAAGAAACTACTCAAAACCCCTTACTATCTATATTGCATTAATCAGCGAATAAAGAAGAAATATAATGCTTGCTCAAGCATGAGCACACCCTGCAAGTGTATAGTCTATTCTATTGCCTGACTCGCTGACTCTGGCCAACACTTAGATGATTTTCAAGCCCTCCAGGCCCCTAAATCCTTGCATTGTTCCCTTGGTAAATTTCCCCTATTGTTTGGGAATTTCACACTCTGTAATTCCACAATTGTATTAGGTCTTCCTATGACTGCATGCACCACTTGTACACATTAGAAAATGCTACAGCTGATAGTACACTACCTTAGAATGTCCATATCAACTGGGTAACTCGAATTCTCTACATGCAATAATTATTTTGGGTTGACTGGTTAGTTAACTGGTTGATCACTGAGTGTGGTTGAAATTCCACTTCGACAACTTGATCTCCAATGGCTCTTCTGACAGTTAGAACTAGTTAAAATGACAATAACTCAAATTAACTAAAAGAGATTGCTACAAATTAGCAATCAATCATGTTGAACTGAAATCAAACTTCTCCAAATCGAATTTACTAAGTTAGCTAAGTGACAAGTTCCATGTCACCTTAGTTAACTACCTCCAACTATTCTACTGAAATAGAAATTCAAATTTTAATCTAGTTTGACCAAGCAAAGTCCAAACTAGATTTTCTTGCTACATTTTTAACACTCCCTCTCAGCAAGAAAGGGATTATCAACCACCCCCATCCTGCACCTGTGGAACTCGGACTTCCATCTTGACAAGGCCTTTGTCAAAATATATGCATCTTGTTCCTCTATCGGAATGTACTGCAACAACATAATCTGCCTCTGCACACAACATCGTAGTTGGCGATACCAAATATCAATATTGTTAAATCGATTGTGAAAAACATGATTTTCAGAGAGTTTGATACAACTTTGATTATCACCGTAAATTATAGTGGTATCTATCATCTGACCAAATAAGCCAACAAGTATCATACTCGTCCAGATCACCTCACATGTTTCTTGAATTGTAGCCATGTATTCAACTTCTACTGAGCTGAGCGACACTGATCTATGATTCCTGCTATACCAAGAAACCACTACGGACCCAAAACTGAAAATTCCGACTAATGTACTCTTCTAGTCTGATGGACGTCTCGTCCAATATGAATCAATGAAGCCACACAACTTCACTCCCTTTGTCCATCTATAACTAAGTCCAAACTGGGTAGTGCCTCTAAGGTACCGTAGAAAATGCTTTGTTGCCCTCCAAAATAATTTGGTTGGCCTAACCATAGCTTGACTCAGTTGTTTGACTGCATAACACATGTATGGTCATGTTTTCAAAAGATACATGATTCAACCCACCAACTGTTGGTAAATAAACGCATCCACTTCCTTACCTGAAGTGGCATCCTTTCTCCTCTAATTGGTCACTATAGAATTCTCCATGGGTTTGCACCTATCCATGCAGAACCTCTGAAGTATCTCATTGGCATACTTGCTTTGAGATACAAACAGTTCCCCATCTCCTTGCCATACTTCCAATCCAAGGAAGTAATGCATGAGACCCATGCCCTTCATCTCAAACTCTCTTGCAAGGTCCTCCTTGCAAGATCTAATTAGTTGCTCATCACCAGTTGGGTCAATTCATCAACATATAAAATAATAATCAACAATTTACCTTCTACCAAAATATGATAGAGGTTTGCATCTGCTTCACTTTTGGTGAAGCCCAAACCAGTGAGACATCTATCGATCATTGTGTGCCAAGCATGGCATGCTTGCTTGAGACCATACAATTATTGTTTCAGTCTACACACATGAGACTCTCAATCAAAAGTCTCGAAGCCTTATGGTTGCTCGATATACACCTCCTCCTCAATAACTCCATTGAGGAATTTTGTTTTCACATCCATCTGGTGGATCTTCCACCCCATCTATGCAACCAAAGCAAGGTGCTGCAGCGGATACAAACACCATCCAAAATTTTTCCTTAGCTTCGTTTTGGAGCCTTCCTACCAACCATCCTCAGTAGCATGTCTTTCCTTGTCAAGTACATAAGCTTCAGTGGTTTTCTAGCAGATTTCCAGCCTGTGCATGAGAGCTTTTTGCATCCCTCTCACAGACCACTTCTCTAGACTTGGTCCAGCTGCAGGTTGAGAAGCTCACTTGTTAGTGTCAGTCTTGTTAGCCTGTCACCTAGATCAAAAAATGCTTTTACCATGATCTTTTCAGGCTTTTATCATCAAATTTTTCTGTTACTAGGTTTACACAGCAAATTTGGTCATTGCATGGTCAGTCCAAGATGGAGTCATTGTCTAAAATTTCACTCATGCTGGTTGCTCATCATACACCATGAAAATGGGTCAAGTCATCATCATCATTCCATTAGGTCTTAGGTCATCCATTAGGTCACAAGGGTCTCCAAGGTCCACCATTTCCATAAAAAATCAGAAATAAGTCAAACATGACAAAGCAAAGATTTGAAGAATTGAAACATGATTTATTCACATTTTCATGACATCAAAGTTTCAGAAGAAAGAAGCACCAACACTCAGGAGATGCAAAAATCACATTTACAATGGTAAAGGTAAAATCTGCCTTTAGAAAAGTGAAATCAGTTCATAAAGGAGGATTAGTTTCTTTTCTCTTTTTTTGAAAAAGTGAAGAAATTACCCCTATATAAACTCAAAAAGGCTCAAAACCTTTTCATTCATGTCTCATTCACTCCTCATCATCGAGCTCCCTCGCCTAAAAAAGCAAAAAACATCTTTCCATAGGAGAAATTGGCCAAAAATTGAAGGCGTTGCGCGTAGATACACTGTGTTGCGCTTTGGAGGCAGGCGATGTGCGTAGGTGAACAAAGCACAGCGCATAGAAGAACTGCGTTGCACGCAAGACAGAGTGCCCGAAAATCACCCAAATTTTCCCAAATCACATCATAAACCTTCTTGGTCTCACTTACAAGCAGCCACATTTGTTCACTACTTTCCTCACTCATTTCCATCAGTTTCTCAAAGCCATCTCATCTTTCACAAAACCCCTCCCATCATTTTGTCAAAATCCCTCACATATCACTTCATTTTCATACTCACCTCACATCTATTTTCACTTCCTACTGCTAGGATTTTGTGTCATCGTGGAGATTGATTCTTCACCAGAGAGAAAGAGACAACACAAAGGAGGGAGGATTCTCAGATATGAACCATCAGATTGCAATCAGATCAACTCCTATCCTTTCATCAAACAATGCTTTGAAGATGTTCACTGTTTGGAATTTTGCAAAAGAGTAAGTGAAGCAGGGTTTTATGAGCAGCTGACAGATTGGGTAGCTACACACTTGAAAGGGGAGACTACTATCATTGCTGGTATTGAGTTTAGCTTCTCAATGGCCTCCATCTCACTAGCAACTGGTTTACTAGACAATGGCGAATACTGGTTCAAGGGAATGAGTCTAGATCTTGAAAACTACAAGCCCTTCTTAAAGACTCCATACAGAGACACACATACTCACCTTATGCCTTTCAGATATTTTCTTGAGAAGTATTCTCCTTTAATGAAGACCATCATGAGGTTCTTTACCTGTGAAGGTAGATTCTCAAGGTTGTATGCATACCACATTCGCCTCTTGATGCACTTCACATCTCAAAAGCCACTCAACATGTGCAATTACCTGTTTAGGAGTATTTCAAAAATGTCTGAGAAGATACAGTTGAAGGACAAAGAGCACTCTCCAAGCTTGTTTCATCACAATCTCATCAAAACCATTATCCTTCATCAGTTGGCAGAGAGGGGTATGGCTTGGGAAGCCTTTTTAGAAACAACTTTAAAATGGCATGAGGAAAATGCAGCATCTCAGTCCCCAAGTGCACCAAAACAACAAACAGAGATGGGGTCATCTAGAAAACCAGCAGAGAAGATTCAGCTACCTAGGCCAGAGGTCACCAAAGTGTATAAGAAAGGGCAGAGGCTTGTGTTTTCTTCTCACAAAGAGAAAGGGGCCAAGCCTTCTTCATCGACAAAGTAGGTATCGACAGCAAAGGATAAGAAGATAGTTGAGCATGAATTAGAGATTATTGATCTAGAAGAGGAAAATGAGATTTCAATTATGAAGCAGACTATCAGGGACAAGGACTACCAAATCAAGGAGCTGGAAATAAACATGGAAAGAGCAAAGTTCATTATATCATTCCTTGAAAAAGAAAACAATCAACTCAAAGCAAAATAATTGATCTTAGAAAAGGAAAAAGGCAAGTTATTGCAGTAGGTTGGAAAAGGCAAGGAGATCATAGAATCAAGCGAGCCTGAAGGCTCAAAAGGTATAGGAAAGAGGAAAAGACCAAGAACCAGAGGTCTCAAAGAAGCTTTGCAAGAGGAACAAAAACAAATATTGCTGAATGAAGACCTTGACCTAGAAGAGAGGATTTCCCTAGAGGTACATCAAGAAAAATCATATTGGCTCAATAGGGTGAATGAACACTTGGAGAAGCTCCTGGAGAAGGAAAATAGAGATAATCAAATGCTCAGACACATGTCGCATCACTATCAAGCTCAAAAAATGATTGCCAATGTCAAAGTGAAACAACTCAAAAACAAGCTCAAGGAGACTAAAAAACATCAAAAGGATGAGGGAAAATTAGAGATGATTGTTGAAGCATCCATGAAGCTATAACAAACTCATTTTTACACTTTCCCTCCAATTTTGAGCTAATTCTGAGCATTTCTAGTTTTTGGGTAAATTTTGGTCTAAATTCAGAAATTTGGCATTTCCAGGCGCTTCGCTTTTTCCTAAGGCATCCATTTTAGGAAAGGTTTACATTTTTAGAAAGGTATTGGCATCCTCTAAAAACCCATTTGCCTAGATTTTGCAGAGGTGGCTTAGTTTGGGAGAAAAAGGCAAAAAAGTGGCAAAAAACTAGCATTCTGGACCATTTTTTGATAGGCGCTGCGCTTTTAGAGTGACCTTGGAAGAATGGATTTTTGAAGGTCTTCTCGTGCTCCAAATTCAGAAATTCAAATTGTTCTGGAGACTAGACTTGAAGGGATAGTTGACCATTCTCTTATATTTTCATTGTGACCCCTGGAAGGCACTTTAAAATCAGCTCAAAGTTGGCGCTTCACTTCTGCACTTTCTATGCTTTTAATTGTAAAATTTCACTGTGTAAAATTTCTAGTTTCTAGTCTGACTTGGTCAAAGTCAAGATTCTCTACGTAATGGCACAAGTTACGAGGCTAGGTGAGGGAGGCATGAATATATGCATATCATAGGTTGTTTTTGATGTTCATTAGGCCTCATAGAAGTAGAAAACTCCTAATCAAACTCTTCATGAGGTGTTTGAGTTACACCTTCTCACTCTCACTGGTTGGTTGAGAGAATCTTGGAGGCAGTTCCTCCACCAAGGAATTCGACTTTTGAAGGTGGGTAAGTGGTCTAGGAGAGTCTATAAGTACTATTTCACTCCAGGAGAAGAAGGATGAACTTTTTGTAAAGGAGGCTTGCATTGTAATCATCTTTCAGCTAATACAGATACAGGTTGCAACTATTTTCAAGGAACTCTAGCCCAGTGAATTCATGGTGCTTGTACTTCATTATTTTTGTTTTCTCATGGTCTAAACATCTTTATCTACATTATATCTCTTCTTTCTATGAATACCTTATCATAAAATACTCAAAATTCTTTTTTTTCAAGCTCTGTTATCTGGTTTCATAGTTATGTGTTTTGTCTTCCTAAGCTAATGAAATCATGCTTATTTATGCTCATTAGTTTCTTCCATGCTATATCCTCTATAATAAACTGACAAATACTCAAGTTACACCATGGATTCTGACATCTAGCTCCTTCTTATGTTTGCTCCTGTATTCCCACAGCGTAGACGTACTTGTGGCTCCAAACCCTAAGTTCAACAAATCCCTAAAAAACCAATTTTTCACAAACAAACAAACAAATACAAATATCTAGCCTAAGATTCATTTGCTTTAAAGTCATTTCACTTATAAGAGACATAGAGAGATCCCTCTCATGCTTAGTAGGGCTAGCTACTGAGCTGAAGTGGTTTGAGGTTACCCTTGTTGATTTCCTTTTCAGCCTAGGATATTGTAAGGACTAACATCACTCAAGAAATTGTGAAATTTTGGAGGGGAACTAGCCTTCCCTCCAGAAATTGCACAATACTAATTGACAACCTATTGGGCTCTAGAATTGCGCAATCCTTCCTGTCAACCTTCACTGTAAAAACTACACAATCTGTCCTAGCAAGACTGCTCAGCCCAAAAATTGCACAATTATGGCCAGCAGTCAACTGTTCAGCCCAGAAATTGTGCAATCCTTCTGGGCAACCACCCCATCTCCCTCCCAAAAATGCACAAATTTTCCCCTCAGTCAAGCGGGCTGTTGCATGTGCCATTGGGTTGGCCGGTTCCTCCTGGAACCAAGAAAACTTGACTTGCATGCATGGGTTTCTTTTTCCCTAAATAGAAAAAGCAACTTGCAAAAAAAACATCCCTAGATTTTAGGGAGCTATTTTTAGCAGCTGGAGGTTACATGCAAAGATCGTTTTAGAATCTTTCCTCCAAGTGTCGCTTTCTCCAAGATTTGTGGCATGCACGTCATGAGCCTTAAACTTATTTATTCGACACTTCAGATCTCATTTCTTCACATCAATTTTGGAGCTCTGACATCCCATAGCACATCCAGGAGTCTTCAACACATCCAGCTCAGTTATTTCCGGGTAAGTCAACTTAACTTATCTTTTGCAGCATTTCTGTTGCTTTTTGTGTTTTGCCTTGTGTGAGTGTTGTTTGCTTGATTTCTATGAATGCTTGATGTCGTTTACATGCATACTAGCTTGTACTAGCACTGTTTTAGTTTTCGTTAGCATCTCACTGTTGTCGCATGCATGAAATTGTTTTGCACGAATGGTCGCCGATTCGGCAACTCGCTTCACCCACATGCATGTTGTTCCATTTTCTGAATCTTTCATTCACTGTTTGTTTGCATGCATGATCATTCACTCCTGCTTACACTCAGTATCGCCATGCATTCACATTCACATTTTCTTTCAGTTGCCCGTCGACGGGTCTGGGCTGCCTTGGCCCAAACCCTGTCTCACCAAGACAACATTACGCAATCCTGAGAGGGAAGGCTTTTTCTTCCTCTCAGAAAATGCACATTTCTACCTAGTGACTGTCCTCCAGTCTTTCATTGCACAATTCTGAGGGACAGTGACTGCTGGCCCATAAAATTGCACAATGCAGTCACTGGGCCTGCAACCATTGCCAGATGAATTTGCGCATTGCACAATTCGAGGAGGCAGCAGGTCAGCCTGGATTGCGCATTGCGCAATTCTAGTAGCCAGCCAGCCTCCTAGACAACCCCGACTACCTTTTGTGCAGTTTTGGCAAGGAGTCTCCCAGCCTCCCAGGAAAAATTGCACAATCCTTTCCAGTCAATCCCCAGGTATGTTGCATGTCGTTCCTCAAGTTTTCTTTGGTTTTAGCTGACAAATTTCTTGCCATGCATGTCACTATGTCTCCAGATCTAACAGGTGTTCGTCCACCTCTTAGCAGTTCAGGATGAATGGCCTCCAAGAGAGCGGTATCAAAGGACAATGATGGAAGTGCAATTGGAGTAGTAATTGAGCGAGTGTCTACAAGTTTTCTGATCTATGAAGATACCAAGCTGATTGTAGACAAGGACATCAAGCTGAAATGGCAAGAGGTCAATGATGCATTTGCAGGCACATTTGGGGAAGACCTCGAAGACTGCCAAGTCTATGTGAACATCCACAAGTCCAGCTTGTACCTGATTGTGTGCAGATATCCCTCATTCCCATGCATGGACATGATACATTAGATCATCTCACACATTGATCCTGAGACGATGACATTGAGCAATGTCAGTGGGATAGATATTTCTACCTTCAAGGCACAGGATTATGAATAGATGTATCATATGTCGAAGCCCGTGATCACCATGGAGACACCCTTCATCATAGCCAACAGCAATGCCAACACCAGAGATATCTTGAAGAAATGGGTGAAGGAGCTAGCTAAATTCAGGATGACACCCAACTAGGTCTACAAGACGAAGATACTGCTGAAGGCATATCAATACGTGTTCGTCTTTGCATGTCGTCTATATGGCCAAGAAAGCATAGAGACCTTCCCGCAAATTTGGGTGATCGCGTTGGACCAACTGGCCAGAGAAGGAAAAGCATGCAACTGGTCTGACATGTTGGCTCACCAGCTGAAGGAACATGTAACAAGGGCTCGACAACCGCCCAAGGGTATGCAAGTAGAAATCTACATGTTCGCCTACATCTTGGATGCAATCTGTGCCCGTCAGGAGTTCCCGGGCTTGAAGTGGGCATGTACATCGACGAAGACCTCTGTGAATACTTATTGTAAGATGTTGTCTGAATGCAGCTTTAGAGGAGTTATCACACAATTGTCCAACCATTTTTTTCACCCTGTTGTACAAGATGATATTCGAACAGGATCCACCCTACATGTTGAAGGCAGCAATGGAGGCACTGATCGACATTTCTGATTGGTATGCCTCACCGTCCGACACCTTCATACAGATGTACAATGTAGAGAAGCCTTCACATGATCTACTGAATTTTGCCTTGGAAAAACTCGTCATGCAGGAAGTATCATATCACATCTCGACAGGATTATCAGCTAGGCTACACCGGAAGAAGAAGGAACCTTTTCCCATTCTTTCATTCCGCATCGGGTTATATGAGATACATAGTTTCAAGCATGTGGATATCGAAGTAGAGGAGATGAAGAAATGTCCATTCAACGCCTGAAGTTACAATCTGTATGACCCCCATTGTCTTGTGAAATACCACTACACAAGAGTACAGTTTAACTGGATCCACGGGAAATGTCATTGGGTGGAGGAAGACCCATGGAGATATTGTTACAGTTTCTCGAGACCCAATGAACCAATCGGCCTTGCTTTGAAATGGGTAGTGAAGTAGCGTGAAGCAGCATCCCGAAGAGCACCAACAATGGAAGCAACAAAGGTAAACATACCTGTGTGTGACAAGGGCAATAGGAATATTTTCAACAACATGGAGGAAGTTCAAAGCTGCAAGTTCTGAGTAGACCCACTTGTGCAAAAAGTAGCTTTTGCCATAGAGGTGAAGAGGCAACAACATGACAAGAGGAACGCGCAAAGGCAGAGAGAAAAATGGAGAATGGAGGAAACAGAGAAGGAGTTTCATGAGTTGAAGGAGCAACTCCAAAAGGAACAGGAGAAGGAAGCACAGAAGGAACAGGCACAAGAGGGGGTGCAACATGTACAGACAGATGAAAATACGCTCATACAGGTAGTAGACTCATCATAACAGTTGGCATTAGGAAGACAGGGTGAACCGTCGTAGGAACAAGACTTCGCTCAAGAGATAGAGCAAGCACTTGAACAAATTGATATGGATATGGAGCAACAGAAGTTAGAGCAAGGCATCGACCTCATGCCTCACTACCAAGAGGTCGACCCACCGACTTCACCACATCCAGAAGAGGAGAAAGTCCCAAGTGACCAAGGAGACACTGAAATCCTTGGAGATCAGCCGGAAGGAGAGATGCACAACATCTCATTCGACGAGTCCCAACATAGAGTTGTGCAATCTCGTAGAGTTTCAACTCCATATGATCATACATCTCCTACGTAGTTTGAGGAACACGTGATCACGTCTGACATGTGCAAACATCCAATAGCATTAGTCGATGCTACCAGAGCATATGCCAAAGCCACTAGCTCGAGTGTTCGCTTCCTGATAGCTAAGAACAAGCGAATGGCTAAGGTGCTACAGATGACCAAGTAGGGAGGATAATTGGTTACAGCATCTACCTGAGTAGAGTTGAAGAAGCAATACTGAATGAAGTATTGTCCCTTGACACAGTCATGTGGGTGTTGTATTCCAAGTTTGGTACCGTGCATAAGGTAGTTTTCCATCTCAATGGTTGGCAGCAACAATGTGCTAGGAGAACACATGTCTTGTCAAATGTGCATGTTGTTGTTGATTACATGCAAACATGGACAATGAGATACAAGGGATGCCCGCTACACTTTCCTAAGATGATGAAGCCCCGAGTGGTCGAGCTGAAGGCACATATTCGGAGTCATATTCGAAATTATGAAGATCTCCCACAACTCATCACTAGTCTACAGGCTTCCCATGAATGGGTATTCAAGAGTATGGATGTTGTTGTGCACGCACATGCAATCCCATCTATTGCAACACTCACCCAGGCGAAGACAAAGGCACAGGTCTGACTGTAGCTTGACTCGTACTTTGACGAGTTGATGTGCATAGCCACCAACCAGAGACACCATGCACAAGTATGTTGTTGGTCTGGCTGCACTCAAGACAATGATGTGCATGCTATCTGATGAGTTGAACTGAGGATCCCGAACAATGTACCCGAATGCTATGGAGGCAAGAGTTCATTTCTAGAAAGATGTCACCTTAGAGTACACGGACACCATCGCGAACTACTGAGCTTGGCATCAGTTCGCTATTGTCAACCACCATGAGGATGTCGAAGAGCTGGTCTTCCAACAGTTGTCTGAGTCATAGTGATGTCTTGCATGGCTTGCTCAAGCCTATTTTGTCTCACATGGGTACATGTGCAGATTGTATGTAATGTCTTGTCAAGTGTAAGTTCAAGTGTCGATAGTTGGATGTAACAGTCATAGAGTAGATGAAGAGTCATGAGGGTAGTTGAACTATCACAAAGGGGAATGTCAAGGGCCACCCCACCCTTTGCTATATATAGTCCCTCATAACTCATTGTATAGGCTTTTGGTCAGCCAAGCTTCCAATAGGAGTATCTTAGAGAAAGCTTGGATAGTATTGTAATGAGCCTTGGCTTCTCCACTGTGCAGAGCTAGTATATCTCTTTGGAGGAGCAGGTGGTTATGGCTATAACATTCCACTATCGGGGCTAGCGGGTGGACATGGATGTATTGTATGATCGGAACTTACATTTCTTAATATAACAAAGCCATCATGTTTTCATGCATATGTTGTTATTGTAGTTGGACTGTTCTAGTTGCTTTAGAAATGTATGTTATTTAACTTACGCATTTGTATATGAACTATTTTGTATGCAATTGTATGAATCTTGTTGCCGATGTGTTGCTGGTTTAAATGTCACTTTGGATTGCTTACTAACTTTCTTTCTAGCTAGTGATGCATCTTTTCTCATGTGTTCCCTTCCAATTCGAGTACTATTACAAGTTACCAAGGGGCGCACTCACCCCACTTTTTGTGTGTTAGAACTGTTCATCCAACTTCCTTGACTCGCCGCAGTTGTCACACCCTTGCTACCAACAGGGACATCTCACTTGCCTCTGTGCGAAACCGCGGTCAAGGAGATACCACACGACCCACTGCTGGGACTCCTACACCAAATGGTCTAAGGTCTAATTGGAACTTCTTACTGGGGAGATCCCCTGACATGTTGGTGAGGCCATCACCGTCAACATTTCTGGTGGTAGAATAAGTTCCAGATGAAAAGATGTGTCCTCTCATCCTGTTTTTAACCTTTTCACATCTATCATGGAGTCTTGCACTCTCAACCCTCCATGATGTTTTCGCATGCCAAACCTGTCCACATCAGGAGGGATTTTTTTGATATCTTATCCGAATACACATATGATGGTGAAGGAGGAGTGGCATGGCCTGTGTTCTTACATGAATTTATTGTCATGCTTGACGAGGAAGATGGTTTTTCTGATGAACAGGCCAGTCTACTGCTTGCATACACACTTCGTGTATCCCCACTACGGTGGTTGTGCAACCTACCAGTTGACAGCATGCACTCGCTTGAGCACTTCTGTGATCTCATTGAAGATACTTTCCATCATTTTTATCCAGAACATCTTGACCACAAACTGTTACAACAACGGAAGGCCCCACATGAATCTCCTGATGATTTTTGCAGCGCTTCCACGTTTTTCAGTTTCAAGCTCCGAAAAGCCAGATGAAATTTCAATATCGCATTGATAGATTCAAGTATTGCCTTATCAAATCTGTCAATCCCAAGAAGAAATATAAGCCCAAGCCTCACTCGGCATACTTCAGTGATGGAGCTGCGCAATCACAGGCAGATACAGTCATTGTCACAAGAGATTGTCTGCCATCCCCTCATCAAACAGCTCCACCATTGCAGAGTGATGCGAGAGAAAAGGCACAAACATCAGTTCAACTGTCACATCCTCCCAACATCACTTCACTTAATTTTCACGTAGATTTGGTTGTGATTCCATTGAGTTGTCATATGCATTTTGTACCACAACCTCCGTCTTCGTACTCGGATGATCCTCCAGATGATATTGTCTTGTGTTCTTCCATTCCGGACTCTACACTTGTTGTGAACAAGGATCAAGCCATTGACGGAGTTGGTGTTGCACAACCAACATGCACTATCATTCATGAAGAGTATGATTGGGAGCTTGAGCATTAACACTCGGCGAAGGATGACTCCCTTCTGTCTGAGCCTCCTCCATTCTTTCTTGACATTTTCGATGAAACTGCTATCCATGATTTCTCATGTGTATCTCCATCTATGGATGCACCCATTGTTAATCACTCGCAGGACACACCGAATGTCAGTCCACCATCCTACAATGGAGAGGATAAATTATTCATTGAAAATCTACTAGACTTTTCAACTGCCTTTTCCAGAAACATAGAGGATGAATTTGTCTGCTTCTCATCTACCCCTTTGTTTAATTTATCAGATCATGAGGATGTCGATGAAATCATTGATTTTTCTGATCGTAGCTGTCGTGATCCATTTAATCCCATATTCGATCACGATGATGATTCTATCACAATTGATTTTTTGAATCCACCTATTTATGATGATCTATCTGACAATGAAGTTGAAATGCCCCAGACTTTCGAGGCACTTTAGCCCGAAATGATGGTTATGTCAGGCCCTTGCTGTCCTAAGGTTGGTTTCACTTTTGATGAGGAAATTGTTCAATCACACGAGGCTCCTCATCACTCATATATATGCATTGAAGATTAACCTCACACATAGATCATGCTTCCTCCACTCGAACTACACAATCCCATCACTCATGCATTGGAGGAATCTTATATTGCAAGCACACGTGCACGATGCAAGTTGTCTTTGTTTCTTTCGTTTGCTTGCATGTCACAGTCAAGAGTATGCGTATGCTTCATAGCTGCACGCAGTGTCGCACAACACCGTGATAAGTCCACAGACTGCATATCATGTACTTGCACTCACTTATGTTCTATGGACACATTTAAGAATCGAGTGTGTTTTTATTCATTGTTATATCTTTCTTGTTTGTCGGTTCACATAACTGGGTTACTCACAGACCATGCCTTCACCAACATGGGTCACCAATGCCTCGATGCCTGCATTGGAAATATCACTTCACGTGATCAGGCCCATGCACCATTAGCTTAGGAGTAGGAGTAGTGTTTTCTTTCAGTTTGTTTGCTTGCATGCCTCATTGCTTACTTGCTTTGCATACTTCTTTGTCAACTTGCTTGTTTTATTAGTCACTTTGCTTTCACATTTACTTCTACTTCTGCTTTTCTTTGTTGTTTGTTTTCTTGTTTTTGTTCGTAGGTTAGTTTCGCATGAAACCATGCATGACTCTTGAAACAAGCTGGGTAAAGTACAAGAGGCCTTGTGCAACTATCACTACTTGGTTATCTGTCATCCTGCCTTTGTATGAAGAACTTGTTACCTTTAGTCCATGATACGTTGATGGAAAATATGTATTGTTCAAAGTGAACCTTGGTAAAAACACAACGCTTGCACGCTAACTAGTGTCACCTACTCTAGTCGGTTGTTTTGGGTTAACCCTTGGCATCTCAGTCAAGTAGAGTAAGGTGAGGGGGAAAACCTTAACAAGAACGTCAGACGTATATAATAAATTACTTCTCTGAAGGAACAACTTCTTCTTCTCTTAGTAAGTCGGGATCCCTCTGCCGCCTCTGAAATGAATAACTTCTATTCACAGTTATGAAAAATGAAAAAAAAGAAAAGTGAAAATTTTCAAAAATGAAAAATGAATCAGGCGAAAGAAGAGAAAGACTTCCTGCGCAGAGAGTTGATGCAAGTAACTCCGCTGGGGTACTGACCAGGCTCACTGGCAGTGGAGTGATGCTTGTGTTCCTGCATGACTATGTCGGGGTACTGTCCAGGCCTGCTGCCAGCGGAGCAACACCAGAGATGAAACTAAGGCTCTGATGACTATACTTCTTGTTCACCAATATACCCCTCAAACCCAATCGAAAAAATTGCATTGACTTGGCTTGGAATGTGTGTCAATCGACCAAGACCTTGGCAGATGCTACATCTTACAATTAAGAAAGTGTGGAAACCAAGACGAATTGAGAACTGAACAATACTTATGGAGGTGTTAGACTTGCTTTTCATGAACAAGGTCCATTCAGAGAGCCAGAGTTCTACCTGTGTGTCACCAAGTGTTGTAGCAACTACAACCACCCTCCAAAATTTTTCCTTAGCTTCGTTTTGGAGCCTCCCTACCAACCATCCTCAGCAACATGTCTTGCCTTGTCAAGTACACAAGCTTTAGTGGTTTTCTAGTAGATTGCCAACCTATGCATGAGAGCTTGTTGCATCCCCCTCACAAGTTGCTTCTCCAGACTTGGTCCAGCTGCAAGTTGAGAAGCTCCCTCAAGAAATTGCACAATTCTGAAGGGGAACCAGCCTTCCTTCCAAAAATTGTGCAATCATGTCTGGCAGCTTGCTGTGCTCTAGAATTTCACAATCCTGTTTGTCAACCTTCATTAGAAAAACTGCACAATCTATCCCAGTAGGACTAATTAGCTGAGAAATTGCGCAATTTTGGACAACAATCAGCTCCTCAACCCAAAAATTTCACAATCCTTTTGGGAAGCCACCCCAACTCCCTCGTAGAAATGCACAAATTTTCCCCTCAGTTAAGCGGGTTGTTGAATGTGCCATTTGGTTGATAGGTTCCACCTGGGACCGAGAAAACTTGACTTGCATGCATGGGCTGATTTTTCCCGAAATAGAAAAAGCAACATGCAAAAAAGCATCCCTAGATTTTAGGGAGCTATTTTTAGCAGTTGGAGGTTACATGCAAAGATCGTTTTAGAATCTTTCCTCCAAGTGTCGCTTTTTCCTAGATTTGTGGCATGCGCGTCATGAGCCTCAAACTTATTTATTCGATGCTTCAGATCTCATTTCTTCACATCGATCTTGGAGCTCTAACATCCCACAACACATCCAGGAGTCTTCGACACATCCAGCTCAGCTATTTCCAGGTAAGTCAGCTTAACTTGTCTTTTGCAGCATTTCTGTCGCTTTTTGTGTTTTGGCTTGTGTGAGTGTTGTTTGCTTGATTTCTGTGAACACTTATTGTCGTTTACATGCATACTAGCTTGTACTAGCACCGTTTCAGTTTTCATTAGCATCTCACTATTTTCGCATGCATGCAATTGTTTTGTGCGAACGGTCGTCGATTTGGCAACTCGCTTCACCCACATGCATGTTGTTCTGTTTTATGAATATTTCATTCATTGTTTTCATGCATGGTCATTCACTCCTGCTTACACTCAGTATCACCATGCATTCACTTTCACATTTTCTTTCATTTGCCCATCTGCGGGTCGAGGCAGCCTTGGCCTGGACCCTGCCTCACCAAGACAAAATTGTGAAATCCTGAAAGGGAAGGCTTTGTCTTCCTCTCAGAAAATACGAATTTCTACCCAATGACTATCCTCTAGTATTTCATTGCGCAATTCTGAGGGGCAGTGACTACTGGCCCAAAAAATTGCGCAATGCAGTCCCTGGGCCTCCAACCATTGCTAGATGAAATTGCGCATTGCACAATTCCAGCAGCCAGAAGGTCAACCTGGATTGCGGATTGCGCAATTCCAGCAGCCAGTGAGCCTCTGAGACAACCCAAATTGCCTTTTCCATAGTTTTGGCACCCAGTTTCCTAGCCTCCTAGGAAAAATTGTGCATCCTTGCCAGTCAATCCCCAGGTATGTGGCATGTCGTTCCTCAAGTTTGCTTTGGTTTTAGCTGAAAGATTTCTTCCCATGCATGTTGCTATGTCTCCAGATCTAGAAAGTGTTCGTCTGCCTCTTAGTAGTTCAGGATCAATGGCCTCCAAGAGATCAAGATCAAAGGACACTAACATAAGTGCAACTGGAGCAGCAATTGAGCGAGTGTTTACAAGTTTTCCAATCTATGAAGATACCAAGCTAATTGTAGACAAGGAGATCAAGCTGAAATGGAAAGAGGTCAATGATGCATTTGCAGGCACATTTGGGGAAGACTTCGAAGACCACCAAGTCTATGTGAACATCCACAAGTCGAGCTTGTACCTGATTGCATGCAGATATCTCACATTCGCGTGTGCGGACATGATACATTGGATTGTCTCGCACACTGATCCCGAGACGATGACATTGAACAGAGTCAGCGGGATAGAGATTGTTACCTTCAGGGCACAGGATTATGAGCAAATGTATCATATGTCGAATCCCATGATCACCATGGAGACACCCTTCAGCATAGCCAATAGAAATGCCAACTCTAGAGATATCTTGAAGAACTGGGTGAAGGAGCTGGCTAAATTCAAGATGACGCCTAACCAGGTCTACAAGACGAAGATACTGCGGAAGGCGTATCAATACTTGGTCATCTTTGCATGTCATTTGTATGACCAAGAATGCATAGAGACCTTCCCGCAGAGTTTGGTGATCGCGTTGGACCAACTGGCCAGAGAAGGCAAAGCAGGAAATTGGTCCGACATGTTGGCTCACCAACTGAAGGAACAGTTAACAAGGACTCAACAGTCGCCCAAAGGTATGCAAGTAGAAATCTACATGTCTGCCTACATCTTGGATGCAATCTGTGTCCATCAGGATTTCTCAGGCTTGAAGTGGGAATGGACATCGACAGAGACCTTTGTGAACACTTATTGTAAGATTTTTTCCGAATGCAGCTTCATAGGAGTTATCACACAATCGTCCGATCATTTTTTCACCTCAGTGTACAAGATGATATTCGAATAGGATCCACCCTGCATGTCGAATGTGGTAATGGAGGCACTGATCAACATAGCTGATTGGTATGCCTCACCATCTGGCACCTTCATATGGATGTACAGCGCGGAGAAGCCTTCGCATGATCTAACGAAGTTTGCCTTGGATGAACTCGTCATGGAGGAAGTATCATAGCACATCTTGGAAGGATTATCAGCTAGGTTGCACCGAAAGAAGAAGGCACCTTGGCCTACTCTTCCATTGCGCATCGGGTTATATCAGATACAAATTTTCAAGCATGCGGATGTTGAAGCAAAGAAGATGAAGAAATATCCATTTGACACTCGAAGTTACAATCCATATGACCCGCATTAACTTGTGAAAGACCACTGCATGAGATTATAGTTTAATGGAATCCACGGGGCATGTCATTAGGTGTAGGAAGACCCATGGAGATATTGTTACAATTTATCGAGACCCAATGAACCTGTCGGCCTCGCTCTGGAATGGGTAGTGAAGCAACATCCCAGAGAGCACTAACAGTAGCAGCAACAGAGGTAAACGTACTAGTGCACGACAAGGGCAAGAGGAAGAGAAAAGCTGCAAGTTCCAAGTAGACCAACTTGTGCAGAAAGCAGCTTTGGCCATAGAGGTGAAGAGACAACAATGCAACAAGAGGAACGCGCAAAGGAAGAGAGAAAAATGGACAGTGGAGGAAACAGAGAAGGAATTGCATGAGTTGAAGGAGCAACTCTAGAAGGAACATGAGTTGCGTAGACAGGAGAAGGAAGCGCAGCAGGAACAAGTACAACAGGGGGCGCAACATGTACAAACAGATGAAACTGCACCCATACAGGTAGTAGACTCATCAGAATAGCTGGCATCAGGCAGACAGGGTGAACCATTGCAGGAACAGTACTTCGCTCAAGAGATAGAGAAAGCACTTGAACAAATGGATGAGGATATGGAGCAACAGGAGTTAGAGAAAGACATCAACATCATGCCTCACCACCAAGAGGTCAACTCACTAGTTTCACCACATCGATAAGAGCAGTAAGTCCTAAGCGACTAAGGAGACACTTAAATCCTTGGAGATCAGTCGGAAGGAGAGATGCATAACATCTCATTCGATGAGTCCCAACATAGATTTGTGTAATCTCGTAGAGTGTCAACTTCGGATGATCATACATATCCTGCGCAGTTTGAGGAACAAGTGATCGTTTCTGATGTGTGCAAACATCCAGTAGAATTGGTCAATGCTACTAGAGCATATGCCGAAGCCACTAGCACAAGTGTTCTTTTTCTGATAGTTGACAATGATCGAATGGCCAAGGAGCTAGAGACAACAAAGCAAGGAAGAGAATTGGTTACAACATCTGCCTGAGAAGATTTGAAGAAGGCAATATTGGATGAAGTATTTTCCCTTGACACAGTCATGCGGGCGTTTTATTCCAAGTTTGGTACTGTGCATAAGGCACTTGTCCATCTCAATGGTTGGCAACAACGATGTGATAAGAGAGCACTCATCTTGTCGAACGTGCATGCTCATGTTGATTACATGCAAACATGGACAATAAGATAAAAGGGAGCCACACTACACTTCCCTAAGATGATGAAGCTGAGAGTGGTCAACCTGAAGGCACACATTCGGAGTCAGATCCGGAACTATGAAGATCTCCCGCAGCTCATCACTAGTCTACAGGCTTCCATGCACAAGTATTCAAGAGTATGGATGTTGTTGTGCGCGCACATGTGATCCCATCTATTAGGACACTCACCCATGCGAATACAAATGCATAGGTCCAACTAGAGCTTGACTCGTACTTTGACGAGTTGATGCGCATAACCACCATCCCAAACTTGGTGATCAGTGCAGACACCATGCACAAGTATGTTTTTGGTTCGACTGCACTCAAGAAAATGATGCGCATGCTATCAAACGAGTTGGACAGAGGAGCTCGAGTAGTGCACCTGGATTCTATGGAGGCAAGAGTTTGTTTCCAGAAAGATGTCACTTTAGAATACATGGACACCGTCGTAGCCTACTAAGCTTGGCATCAATTCGCTATTGTCAACCACCATGAGGATGTCGAACAGTTGGTCTTTCAACAGTTGTCTGAGTCATAGTGATGTCTTGCATGGCTTGCTCAAGCCTATTTGGTCCCACATGGGTACATGTGCAGATTGTATGTAATATCTTGTCAAGTGTAAGTTCAAGTGTTGATAGTTGGATGTAACAGTCATAAAGTAGATGAAGAGTCATGAGGGTAGTTGAACTGTCACAAAGGAGAATGTCAAGGGCCACCCCACCCTTTGCTATATATAGTCCCTCATAACTCATTGTATAGGCTTTTGGTCAGCCAAGATTCCAATAGGAGTATCTTAGAGAAAGCTTAGACAGTATTGTAACGAGCCTTGTCTTCTCAACTACATAGAGCTAGTATATCTCTTTGGAGGAGCAGATGGTTGTGGCTATAACATTCCGCTATCCGGGCTAGCGGGTGGATATGGATGTATTGTATGACCAGAACTTACACTTCTTAATATAACAAAGCCATCATGTTTTCATGCATATGTTGTTATTGTAGTTGGACTATTTTGGTTGCTTTAGCAATGTATGTTATTTAACTTATGCATTTTTGAACGAACTATTTTTTATGAAATTGTATGAATCTTGTTGCAGACGTGTTGTTGGTTTAAACATCACTTTGGATTTCTCGCTAACTTGTTTTCCAGCTGGTGATGCATTTTTGCTCATGTGTTCCCTTCCAAGATGAGTACTATTATAGGTTTCCAAGGGGTGCACTCACCCCACTTTTCGTGTGTTAGAACCATTCATGCACCTTCCTTGACTCACCGCAGCTGTCACACCCTTGCTAACAACAGGGACATATCACTTGCCTCTATGCAAAACCGCAGTCAAGCCGATACTGTGCGACCCACTGCTGGGACTCCTACACCAAACGGTTTGTGGTATAATTGGGACTTCTTACCAGGGAGATCCCCTGACATGTTGGCTAGTCCAGCACTGTTAATGTAAGGATCTATCTGACGGATTAGTACCTTGATACAAGAGCAAAGGTCTCCTCATAGTCAATCCCCTCCACCTAAGAGTAACCCTTGGTCACAAATTTGGCCTTGTACTTTTCTATGCTTCCATTTTTTTCATTCTTCACCTTGAAGATCCATCTCAAGCCCACAACTAATTTGTCTGCTGGTCTTGGGACCACCTCCCAAACATTGTTCTTCACAATGGATTCATACTCCTCCACCATTGCATCAATCCATACTGGTTTCTCTACTAATTCCTCGAAAGAGGATGGCTCAGTCTCTACTAGCTCAACCATGAGAGCCATGTACTGATCTGGGGACCTTCTCTTCCTACGCTAATTTGAAGGAGCACCCACATTCTCCCTCACATCCAGCATAAGTCTCTCAGCTTCTCTAGTTCTCTTCCTGCCCTCTCTGGATGGTTCTAATCGAGTGGTTGTTTCGGCTCTCTACTCCTCAACTTGTGGTTGCTACAAAACATCCTGAGGCTTCTCCTTTGGACCTAAAATATCCTCCTCTAGTGGGATCTGAAGCTTTGTCTCAAGAGAGCACTGAATGGATTTGTCTTCATCAAATTTTACATCCGATCACACAACTGTCATTATGAGGGATGGAAAATACACGCAATATTTGTGGGGAGTTTATATGTAACCCACAAATATCCCCAACTCTATTGTTGGTTATAACTTCTTCCTTGATTCCTTGTAGACACGGCAACAAACAGAGGCCCCAAATATCTTGAAGTGCAACACATCTGACTTCCTTCCCAAGAAATCCTCCTCCCGTGTCATCATACCAAGAATCCAATGAGGACTATTGTTCTAAAAATAGACCGTTGTGTTGCATGATTCATCCCACAAGGGTAGACATAGGCTTTGGTCATGCAACATCACCCATGTTGCTCCCATAATGCTTTGATTCTTCCTCTCAGCCACCCCATTTTGTTGTGGGTTGTGGGGTGCTATCAATTCTTGTCGAATTCCTACTTTTGCACACAATTTTTTGAATTCATTCGACATGTAGTCACCTCCATTATAGCCCATGAGAGCCTTCACCTTCTAATTTGTTTCTTTCTCCATCAATGCCTTGAACTCTAAGAACTTGGAGAAAATCTCGTCCTTCTTCCACATGAAGAAGATCCAACACTTTCACGAGTAGTCATCAATAAAGATGACAAAATATGTGTGCCTCACAGTGGAGGCTATTAAGAAAAGTCCATAAACATCAAAGTTGATCCTTTCAAGGACTGTATGTGCTTTGTTGTCCCGATCATGGAAAGTGGCTTTTGTGTACTTCCCCAAGGTACACCATTTGTATGTGTCATGTTGCTCTAGTGCTCCTTTGAGAAGGCATGTGGTAATTTGTTGCGTGATCTTGAAAGTGCCACGATGCAAATGGTAAAGTCTTCTATGCCAAAGTTCGCCGACATCGGATCTCTGCACCTTCTCTGCCTTTGTGCTCAATTAAACATAATCCTCCTCATCTAGATTATAGAGGTTCTTCACACAAACCGCAATCTGCTTCAACTATCCTGTGGCTATGTGTCTCAACAAAGTATTTCCTTTGTTGAAGGTCACACTGTAGCCAAAGCCTTCCAAAACTACAACGGAGACAAGACTCTTCTTTAGACCTGCAACAAACATCACATTCTTGAGCCTGAGAGGGGAGCTTGACTCCCTCTGAAAGGTGACTGTACCAATCCCAGTCATGTTGTAACTTCCATCATCTCCCATCTTGATGTGCATCTGGAGATCCTTATCCTCCAAATCACTAAAAAAATCTCTATTCCTCATCATAAGGAATGAGGCACCGCTGTCGAGATACCACATGTTTCCCATCACGGTGTTGGCCATGCATGCAATGAGAGTAAAATCAATCTCAAACTGTGAAGCAAAAGCTTCACTCACTGCTCCTCCTATGGTCTTTTTGCTTGCCTTCTTGTGTGGACACTTCGTGGCATAGTGCCCAAATTCATGACAGTGAAAGCACTTGATTCTGGACAAGTCTTTCTTCTTGCCCCCTTGACTAGATTCAACTTTGGATTGGGATTTATTCCCTTTCCCTTGCTTTACCTTTCCATCCAAGGCATAGTTCTAATCATCCCCACTCTTGGATGAAGGCTTGTCTCTAGTATTCCACCTTATTTCCTCCTATACCAAATCATACCACAAGCATTCCCAATTTTGTAGTTTTTCCCTCCCATTCACTGAATCTTGGTAATTGTGCCAACTCTTGCGAAGGCCTAGAAGGGTGTTGATAGCGTTGGACTTGAAAACATTTCAGGGGATCTCCCTGGTAAGAATTCCCAATTAGACCTTAGACCGTTTGGTGTAGGAGTCCCAGAAGTGGGTTGTACGGTAATGCCTTGACCGCAATTTCGCATAGAGGAAAGTAAGATGTCCCTGTTGGTAGCAAGGGTGTGACAGCTGTAGTAAGTCAAGGAATATGCATGCGAGGTTCTAACACATAGAGGGTGAGGTAAGTGTGCCCCTTGGAAACCTGTAATAGTACTCGGCTTCGAAGGGAACACACGAGCAAAGATGCATCACCAGCTGGAAAGAAAGATAGCGAGCAATCCAAAGTGATATTCAAACCAACAACACATATGCAACAAGATTCGTATAATTGCATACAAAATACTTCATTCACAAATGCGTAAGTTAAACAACATACATTGCTACAGCAACCAAAATAGTCCAACTACAATAACAACATATGCATGAAAACATGTTGCCTATTTTATATTAAGAAGTGTAAGTTCCAGTCATACAATACATCCATGTGTTGGCTTGATGGGCCCTGACCCAGGTTCAGCGTTAGTTAGCCAAGAAAATCCCTATACTACTAGACCTTTCGGAATCATTCCGCAGATCGCAGACCAAAGTCTTACCCAAAGCAGTATGGGGGGATGTAGGAACCAAGTTTCCACACCTTGAGATGGTTCTGATGTCGGTTTTATACCTTAAACCCTTCCTTTATGCAAATCAATAAGCCTTTAGTGCTTATTGATGTACTTTCTCCTTCATCTCTTATAACCTCCGCGAAGGTATATGATCGTCCTTCGTGTAACCCTAACCAGTGGCTCAGGTACTTATGCGCCTTTGTTACTACATTAGTGTTTGATTTCCTAAATTATCATAAGTGTTCACCAATTTTACCATGTAATTAAGATTTTCTTCAGGTAACAAATATCCTTATTTGCATTCATATAACAGATAGAAACACATATATTCACGCGTCAAATTAGCATTATAACATAAACCCAGAACTTAACATAACATAATCACATGCGATCCACAGAGGAAAAATACACAGTAATTTCAGAATACTTCTCTTTATTGATGATTCAGATTTTCAATACAGACTCTATCTACCCTACGCACACAGCTGCAGGGGTCCGCGCACTCAGCTGCAGACTTCTACCCTAGGCCTTTGCACACTTAGCTACAAAGCCTCTTCCTACGCTAAGACTCTTGCTCTTAGCTTTCCATCGACTCATCAAGCACTTACCACTTTCTTCCCACTCTACTTTTAAGACTCCCTTTTTATACAATCCCATGGTCCACGGACCAAGGGCAGATCTCTAAAGCTGACACAAGCTATATAAACTAAGGGCGGAAACCCTCCCTGACTGTTTCTATCTTTGCGCTCCACGGCCACAAAATGCGGAGACTTTACATTCCTTTGTACAAAATTCGTGCTTTCTACCCCAAACTTAGGCTTTTAGTCCCCAAAATCACCCCAGAGGACCCGTTCCGAACAGGCCCCCAACACAAACATGGTGACTCGCCCTCGACTCACTTAGCTAGCATGGAGATCTTGTCGCGAAGACCTCCTAGCTCGACTTGGACTACTGCAACTTCGGTGGTACATTATGTTGTCACCTGCTTCATCTCCTCGACCAGTTGCTCCATTGTTGGCCCTGTGTCATCTGACTGAATCTTCTGCTGAGTCTTCTGTAGACTAGCCAGCTTGCCTTCAATTGTGGTTGTGATCAAATAGGCCTCGTCCAACCAAGGTTGTAAGTGAGCCTTCAACATTACTTCCTTGTGTTGAGCTGCATCTACCTACTCTTTCAAAGCCTTGGCCTCCTATAGCTTTTCCAGCCTCTGCGTGATGGCGACAGTGCGCACCGTCACTTTAACTTCGTCATAGCGCTGCTGCAACTCCCGTGATTTTGTTTCCAGCCTCTGCACAATGGAGTCTTCCTGCAGGCTGGTGACCACCTCTAGCGATTTCTAAAAGAGTGTTGTGCAGTCCTTTACTACGCTGTCTACTGCTGCTATGACGTATTTCACAGTTGACTCGCGTTGTTCTCTGATTTCTGGCAGAGTCGAAGGCTGGGCCTTCAACTGCAACTCTGCAATTTTGAGGTTCAATTCCAACTGGACCTTTGCCAATTTTGTGTGTGCGTCATGTACTCCAGTTGCGAGCTTTTAAACCCACACATCTACTGGCTCAACCTCGGGAATGTCCAGCTTTGGGACAGATCTACATGCCTAAACCATGACCTTAGCCATGCACTGACTCTTATCCATAAGGTATTTCGTGAGGTCAATGGCGGAGTCTCACTGTACAACCATCTGGGTGTTGTTGATCTTCTGCTCACTGATGACCTATAACACGTGCTGTTCATGGGCCTGCAGTTCCACAATCACGCCATCCTGCAAAAGGTGAAGCACCTCACTGGGAAGCACGGCCAACTTAAGTCCAACTCCCTTGAGGGTGTCAACAGTGGGCCTGTGAGCTTCTATCTCTGTAGTCAGTGCTCCATCCGGTAGCACTATTGCTCGGGGATCTCATGTACAAAACATCCCTGTGGCTTTGGAGGTTTTAGGTGCCAAAATGGTTGACGTCGTGTCGGTCTGTACCTATGATGCGTGGATCTATAGCTCATGCAGACCCATCTGGATAGCACCCAAATCTTGTTGTTGCTGTTGTTCGAACTGCTACAACAGTTCCACGGTGGAATCCCTCACTGTATCACCTATGTCATTAAAGTCCCCCTTCGTTAGGGTGATCAGGTCGAGAGACGTCTTGCTATCCTTGGACTTCTTCCGTGGCCCTACTTTCTCTGGATCTATGGTGCGCTTGGTGCGGAATGGAGTCGTCTCTGGGTTTGCTCCTTCCTCCCTTTGTGGTCAATCCTCTACTCAATGAACGATGCTCCTCTTCCTCCACTTGCCCACCTGTCTGCTTCACGGCAATGTGCTCTGGCTTGGCCTAATCCTCTGCCTCCTTTCTTTTCTTCATAGCCAACTATTCCATCTTCATCTTGGCTTCTTCCTTCTTTCGCTGTGTGGTAGACTTGTTAGATCCTACTATCAATTCCATGGCAGTGTGCCAATCTTCCAACCAACGGTCGAGGACTGCTCCAATCGCGTCATCTGTGGCCAAGTATGGCAGGTCATGCCACTTCTGTTCAGGGTCCTTTCGTGCATGTATTGAGACATGGTGGAAGTTGGCCTTGAATTCCATGTACTCCTACAGCCTATCAAAATTTGTTGGTGACAACTGCGGCTTGTGGTTGATGGCCATATGGATGCTCATCTCCATCAAGATCTAGAAGATCTTGTTGTCCTTGATCCGTTGAGGATCCTTTGTAGCCCACAGCAAAGTGAGCTGCACTACTTCCGGTAGGTCTGGCGCGACCGGAAGAAAATGGCTATCCTCAGGGAGCTCCCATGCAACCAGCACTATGGACAACAGTAGCCATGCATAATGGAATGTCTTACTATGATCCTGTGCCTTGCGGCAGTTCACGAGGAACTCACTGCTGAGGTAGCACGCCCAGTTCAACTGTATGCCCTCTGCGCACTGGGCCACAAAGGCTATCACTGTTGTCAGCACTTCATCTGTGTGACACTTCCTCATGACCTTTCCTGCCAAGATTTGCGTCGCCACTTTGACCACGGGGTCACAAATACTCGTGATGGCATAGCCACGTGACTTCTTTACTAGCTTGAATTTTTCCTTCATCGCCTCAACAAGGGCATGCTCGCTGGCCTTTCCACCAAATGCCATGGCCGGATTTTCTCCTGAGTGCAGCAGCCACGTGACCCTATGGATCAACATGTCAACAATGGGTATTGACTCCTCCAGCCACAGACACCCATTGTGCACCAAGCATAGTAGCTACTTGATCACGATCATCGTGATGGGCGCGCGGTTGTAATGCAGCACCCACAGTAGGTTTAGCAGGCCTGCCTTGTCCACGCCTTTCAGCCACTTCCTTAGCTCCAAAGTGGTCACTCCAGTGTTTTTGTGGAAGACACGGTGCATAAGTTGGTCTGTCGCTAAATGAGGGAAACGCTCCATGTCAGCTAAATCCCAGTCTTCCAATTTTAAAAGGGGGACACGCCCCAAGCGCGGTCCCTCAAAGACAATTTGCTCTGGCAGTAGGGGTGTGTGCAGGGTGACCTTACTCTCATCAATATCCTTCGGCACCTTCGTTTTACCCTTGCACGGAGGAATGTACTCAAGTAGCTTAGAAATGGGGTCAGACCCCTCAACCTCAACATCCTCGGTTTCCATTGCAATATCCTCATCATCCATGGGGATTTCTTCAACCTCTTCTACCGGATCTAAGTCAATCACCTTGCCCTTTTCCTGCGTGGTGGGCTTATCCTTCTGTGGGTGCTTCCTAACAGATGCACGCACCGGCTGCGGTGTCGTGGCTTGCTTGCCTTTCTTGTTCTTCGGACCCTCCTTGGTCAGGGTAGGCCTTGACCTGGGCGACCATGGTGACTTAGGTACTTCAGCTGGTACTTCAGCTAGTACTTCCTCAGTTACAACCTCCGGGGCAGCTCCCTCGGCTGCCATGGCTACCCCTGGAACAACTCCTTCGGCCGTCATTGCTTCCCCAACATTTATAGTCTCATCCGCGTTGACATGATGCTATGCAACAACTCCTGTGTCTCCTTTGGCAACTTCTCAAACACTGAAATTGCTATCAAAACTTCAAATTTTTCACGATTCATGTGTGCCTGAGAGCTCAACACCTCAATTCTCAAAATGCCAAGTGTTTTCCGCTGGGAAACCCTTTGTAATTTATAGGCATTTTCGAATTCAAATCTGACTGTTCCCCCCACAATCGGTTCATTAATGCTAGATTAGCGACAGATTTTCAAAGATTTGGTCCATAAATTCTGACTTAAATGTCGCCCCCTGCTCCATTTGGCCATTTTTTCATCGTCAAATCATGAACAGTGACTTTAACAGTCACTTTCCAACTATCATGCACGATGTTTCCTTTGGTAGCGCAACTCCCTGTGCGCTTCTGTGGGCTTTGTGACATTTCTTCGTTCTGCGCAGTTCCCCGATCGTGCAGCTCTCCAACCCGGGCAATGTAGTTTATAGTCCCGCGCTTCCTCTTAGCTGACTAAAGCACTAAGACTATGCTTCTGACATATAGTCACCTAGCTGGATCACCGGTGTATGGATTCAATCGGCTTCCATTCACCTTCCCTAGGAAGGGTTCTCCATTCAATTTGACTCGCTGAACTGCTCCACCATCGGTAATCTCCTTGATGACATATGGCCCTAGCCAATGCATCCTAAATTTCCCTGGAAATTGATCAAATTTGCTGTCATATAACAAGACCATATCATTTACCTTGAAGGTGCGCAGTTTGATGTGTCGATCGTGTCATGCCTTTTCGTGCTCCTTTCGAACTTGTTAATGAAATCCAGCTAGAAATCGGTCCCCCTCAAGCTTCGCTAGCTGCGCGAGCCTCTCTTCCAGGGCTCTGCGATCTACCATTCCTATGAGTTCCGCTATGCGCAAACTAGGTACAATGTATTCCATTGGCATCACCACTTCTACGCCATACATGAGTTTGAAAGATGTTTGTCCAGTCAGCTTCTTACAAGTCGTTCTGTAGGCCCAGAGCATCGCGGGTACATGCACATCCTAGTCATTTCTGTGAGCATTGTAGACCTTCGTCAGCGCGCTCTACAATATCTTATTGAACGCTTCCACCATCCCATTAGCCTACGGATGATAAGGTGTACTTTTCTGATGATACACCTGAAATTCCTCTGTCAATGCGCTGATTGTTTCGTTAAAAAAATGCGTACTCCGATCTCTCATTAATATCTTTGGACACCCGAATCTCGTTAGGAAATACTCAAAAATAATTTCTGCTGTCGCGCCTGTACAGTCCTTCACAAGTTGTGCCTCCACCCATCTGGTCAAATACTCAGTGACAGTGATGATGTACCGTGCACCCGTCTTCTTTCTTGGTGGCTGAATTGGTCCCACAAAGTCAACTGCCCATTTTTTGAATGGTTGTAATGTCACCTGTGGTATCAGAGGTAGCTCATCCCTCCATGATGGCCTGTTAGTCCTTTGACATGCATCACATTCCCTACAATATACTTTCGAATCCTTATTCATGGTTGGCCACCACAACCCGGTGCGTAGAATCTTCTACGTTGTTGCTTTCCCTGCATAATGTCCTCCTACATCTCTTCCATGAGCCTCAGTGAGGATGTTCCTTCATTCAAAGTCAGGCACATAATGTCACAATATTTCGTCTGACCCCATTTTGTACAAGTGCCCTACAATGATATAAAATTTTGTCATGCGCACTACCAGTTCCTTCTTCTGTTGGCTTGTATAACCATCCGGAGTCGATCCTGTCATCAGGAAGTGGATAATATCTTCAAATTGACTGTCTGCGACATGCACTGCAAAGAGCTGGGCGTCGGGCGGTCCTTCCTCTAAATTAGTATGTTCCTCTCCAGTTTCAATGCGCGATAGATGATTAGGTCCCACATTCAGTCGTCCTGGCTTCACAATAACCTCTAAGTTGTACTCCTGGAACAACAACAGCCACCTATAGATTCCCCCCCCCCAACATAAGCTTCTTGACTAGGTACTTCAACACGGAATGATCTGTATACATCTTAAAGTGTCCACCCAACAAATAGTGCCTAAACTTCTGCAGCGCGTACACCATAGCTATTCCTTTGCGCTCTGTCATGGAATAATTTTTCTCTGCTTTAGATAGCTTCCTACTTGTGAACGCTATAGGATGATCCAGTTCTCCCTTGCCAACCTATGTCAGTACGGTCCCCAGCACAATACATGATGCATCCACATGCACATGAAATTCCTTCTTCCAATCCGAGAAGACTAGGATCGACGCGGTGACCATTTTCTCTTTTAGCACATCCAAGCTCTTCTGACATTCATCATTCCAACAGAACGTAGCATCCTTTTTCAACAATTTCTCCATAGGCGTGATGATCTGGGCATAGCTCTTGATGAACTTCCTATAGTATCTGGTATGCCCTAGAGTTGCGCACAATTGTTTCACACTCCTCGGCGCCTCCAAGTTGATTATCACTGCAATCTTCGCGAGGTCTACCATCAATCCTTATCTGCATACCACATGACCCAGCAAGATCCCAAAAGGGACACAAAACAAACACTTCTTCAAATTGAGCGCGATCTGGTATCTCTTACATGTATCTAGCATCAAGCGCAGACTTGCCACATGGCGCTTGACCAATCCAAACATTGTCCAATCGTCAAAGTATACCTCTAGAAATTTATGAATGAAGTATTTGAATGCCATAATGACTATGTGTGAAAAGATCATTGGCGCATTCTTCAGCCCAAAAGGCATTACGGTGTATTGAAAACATCCCCATTCAGTTGTGAAGGTTGTCTTTCTTCTTGGCCACCTACATTATCGAAGACCTCATCGGTGAACGGGGTTGGGAAAGGATCATGCACACAAGCGTCATTCAATTTCCTAAGATCTACACATATCCTTATTTCTTCCTTTTGTTTCTTTTCCTGAACCACTATTGGGCTTATCCAATCAGATTCTTCCACCAGTTCGATAATACCCGCCGTGAGCATCTTATCTAACTCAACGTGGACCCTTTCCTTATACTTCGGGTTGAGGTGGTATGGTATTTGCTTCACAAGTTTCACGTCTAGCTTTAGGGTGATCTTCATGACACCCAGGTCTCCTATTATCCCTTTCAGATCAGAAAACTTCGTGGGGAATAAGTCTTGATATTCACGGAGCAGTTTGGAGACCTTATCTACTATCATGTTGTCCCAATAGTCCCCAATATTTGCAAACTTCGGTTCTGCCTCCGTGCCAATGTTCACCTGCCTGGTCTTGAGTGGCTCAGTTATGTCTGGGTTCTCTAGTTGTGGTCCTTCAACTCCGCGGTGACCTTCAGTCTCCAGGATATTAACCTTTCTCGGATCTTCATCTTCTTCTTCTGTTGTTACATTGTAACATTCCAATGCGTAGCTTAGCTGAGTAGTCTAATCAGGTTGAATCAGGTCTAGAGGATCCTACGACATCTTAAAGATGGTTGTCTTAACCTCCTACAACACTTCATCAATGGACTCAAATGCATCCTCAAAATTGAACATCATCAGGAATCCTTGGCATAAAACATCCCATTCTTCAGTGTCATGACAGAGTTCTGTCTCTAAGTACCAATTCATTGGTATAACCTCCAAGGTATGACAAATCAGATGGACCCACTCCAGCTGAGGCTTCGCTCCATATGCTTCAATGTAGTTGGCCAAATGATCGCGCGGATCATTCCTCCCATCATATTTTTCTGTTTGTCATACCTTCGGGTGGCCAAAGCGTATCCTCATCATCCTCTTATATTCACGCCAATCATTAAAACTACCCTTGTGCGTACCCCACCATCTTGCAAGTGTAGCATGCAATGCCCAATCTAATGCCTGGAAGCGATGCTTCTCAGGCACTTCCCTTTCGAATGCATCTAAAAATAGATCAACGTCAGTTAGCCCATCATAGTGAGGCAGATTCCTTACCTTTGATGATACGCAATGCAATGACTTGGTCATCATATTATAGCGCAGCGTACATACTTCATGCAGACGATTTTGCCAGTGCTCTAGTTCTTCGTCCAAATTTGATGTGCAGGAGCTCTCGCGGTCCCATGCAATACATCCGTTTGTTGTCGAATTTACCCAATCCTGGTCTTGTGCCGTTATCTTGTAAATCTGGTCCAAATCATCATCACTTTCATAATCGCAGACCGGTTCTGTATAGTGCGGTCCTTTTGTAGGATCTAGTGGCACCACTATGCGGAGTGATTTCTTTCAAATATCATCTTTCGCTTCTTCAGGTTGATTAACCCATTCATGTCAGTGGCCTAATCGATCCCAAGGAGCGCAGGGTAGGGATTGTTGTCATCCACAATCTCTATTACTTCAAAATCCGCCAGTGCGCTCGCGCCTTCGATGTCAACTGTTACCCCCTGCAGCCTCCCCATTTGCATGATTTTTTGTTGATTTTCCATCCTTAATTAGATCAGATACCATTGGAGTGCAGGTCTCCCCATTCTTTCCCATGTTTGTTTTGGCAAAACATTCACGTTGGACCCTAGATCCAAGATAACTTGGTCCATTTCGTATTCCCCTATCTACATGGTCAGTCTCATCTCACGTCCAATCCTCACCTTATGCTTACCAATCTTTCTGACTATGCATGGTTTTCCAGTAGCGCTGTCCTTGCCAGCGCACCAATTGATCAAATCCTGCACTCCCCTCAAAGCCTTACTATCGCGGAGTAGTTTCATGCAGGTCTCTAAGAATGTCGTAATCATGGATGGCTCCATTTCTTCAACCAGTTTCTCCTGACTTCCTGAGGTAGAGGCCTCAGGGAAGCTTTTCTTTACTTCCATAAATACTTCTTTTGCGCGCTCCAGATCAAACCCAGTCTCTTTTTCTGGTGCTTTGCGGACCTACTCACCTTCTGCAGCCTGCTTCCCTTTATCCTTGCCAGTCATCGTTCCACTTCACAGCATAATTTTTACCTTAGGGTCTTCCTCGTGAGGCTCAGCCCTCATCATCTGGAGGTTCTGCGTCGATTACGGAGGCTCTGCCCCCTTTTTGCGAATCTTAGCCAACAATATAGGGAAATCCTCAGTTGCATGGTCAAACTGAGTATAGTAGCGGCATGACAGTTGCGTCGGATTCAGATAGTCTCTCACGTAGTGTCCTGGCCCTCCACAATTGTAACAAATAATTTTCCCTCGGCCTCGGCCACACTCGTGATACTCACCTCGCGCTCCCCCAGCGCCTTGGTCTAGAGGCCATGTTTCTACCTGCACCATGTATGTAGGTGTCTTGTCCATCATTAATTCGTAACTATAGAAATTGCGCTCGTCATGACCTACTGATTAACAGAAATTGCAGAAGAGTTGTTGTGGTGTCTGTACGAATTTCTATAGTAAATGGCAATTGTTAGTCGCATGTTTCCTAGCTACCTGGCATATAGCACACCATAGTGCGGGCCCTGTACTTGGCCCTACCGCAGCCTCTAGCCTTAGAGGCATTGGTCCCCCTGCTGCAACATAGTTCGCAAAGACGGGACAGTGATCCTTGTCATGCCCCTGACCTTTGCATTTCAGGCACCAAACTTCTTCGTGTGCCTCCGGCCGAGTTGTTCTGTCTTTCTTCAGACTTTGCATTTCGAGGCAAAGGTTCTGCAACTACGCATGAATCTACTGAACCCCCAGATTAGCATCTTGCATTGGTGTCTCATGCAGTCTCATCGCGATTTCCAGAGCTTCTGCCTGGGTCCCGATCTTCTATTGTGATAGCGCAACCCTTAGGTGGGGCAGGAGCGAGGCCACAAACCATTCACGGTGCTACCCATCAGTTAGGTTCATGTTGGCTTCATGGATCATACACTTCAATATTTGATCCAAATCCCAGGGCATCTCCCCATGCTTCATCATGATCTCCTTGAATCCCATAATTGATTGCACTTGAGACTTAGGTCTACTAAATTCCCTATTCAACGCAGTCTGGATATCTGCCAACGTAGACGTTGGGTTATCAGTACTGTACTTAATGTACCACGTTAGTGTGTGGTCCTGCAAAGCACTAACTAGCATTGCTTTCTTCATTTGATTGTTTGTGATACCCTGATCTTCCCATACAACCTTCACGATGAACCAAAATTGGTCCGGATCTTCATTTCCTATGCCCTTGAATATAGGTAGCTTTACGGAGTTTTCCATATTGAATAGTGGTGGAGGTGGCGATGGTGTGGGCGATGGGGTAAGTGGTGGAGATGAGGATGGGGGCGGTGTGGATGGATGGGATGAGGATGGAAGCGATGTACGTATTCGTGGGAACCCTTGTCTTATCAATTGAATAGCGCTTAGCGGGGAAGCCTACGATGCTCTTTCATCATCACTCAAAGGAGGCTCAATCAGTGGGCTATACTCAGGACCCTTTCTTCATCCGTCCCTAAAATACCTTCCACTTTGTGTAGCTCCAAAGATCAAGGTAACCGCATGACCTTCTTTTCACACAGGAGCATCTTAATCCAAGTATTTAGTTATTTCAAATGCTTACCTCACGGTCCTTTGAAGAAGCAGCGCTCTGCTTCATTGTAGCTGACCGAAGTATCAAGCGCGAACTCTGTCACAAACCCTCCTATGATACAGTTGATCCAGTGATCGACAACACGCGTGATCTTATCTTTAGAGGCTTCCAATCTCTGCACTAGCTCCGGGGTCCAGACAATTGAATTGTCAAGCCTCCACCTTCCCTGGCCATCTGCCAACTTCGCGATCCACTCGTATAATTCAACCAGGAAAGAACAGAAGAAGATTTTGTGAATTTCTATGTATAGATATCTATCCAACCACTGTTCTTTTGTCAATCGCAGATTCTTGTTTTCTTGCACTGCGAATTCGTGGATCTTCCTATCCAACCAGTCTTCAATCTCCTTCTTAGTTGGATTCCAATGATGCGACATCACACATCTCGTTATGCAGATCCCAGTCCCAGCAACGGAACCATTTGTTGGCTTGATGGGCCCTGACCCAGGTTTAGCATTAGTTAGCCAAGAAAATCCATACACTACTGGCCCTTTCGGCATCAGTCCACGGAGCGCGGACCGAAGTCTCACCCGAAGCAGTATGGGGGGATGCAGGAACCAAGTTTCCGCACCCTAAGATGGTTGTGATGTCGGTTTTATACCTTAAACCCTTCCTTCACGTAGATTGATAAGCCTTTAGGGCTTAGGGCTTATCGATGTACTTTCTCTTTCGTCTCTTAGAACCTCCGCGAAGGTATACGATCATCCTTCGCACAACCCTAACCAGTGGCTCAGGTACTTACGCGCCTTTGTTACTACGTTATTGTATGATTTCCTGAATTATCTTAAGTGTTCGCCAATTTTACCATGTAATTAAGATTGTCTTCGCGTAAACATATATCCTTATTTGCGTTCATATAACAGATAGAAACATATACATTCGCGCATCAAATTAGCATTATAACATAAACCCAGAACTTAACATAACATAATCACATGCGATCCATAAAGGAAAAATACACAGTAATTTCAAAATACTTCTCTTTATTGATGATTCAGATTTTCAATACAAACTCTATCTGCCTTGTGCACATAGCTGCAGGGGTCCGCACACTCAGCTGCAGACTTCGACCGTAGGCCTTTGCTCACTCAGTTGCAGAGCCTCTTCCTACGCTAAGACTATCGCTCTTAGCTTTCCATAGACTTATCAAGCACTTACCACTTTCTTCCCACTCTACTTCTAAGACTCCCTTTTTATATAATCCCATGGTCCACGGACCAAGGGCAGATCTCTAAAGCTGACACAAGCTAACTAAACTAAGGGCAGAAATCCTTTTTGATTGTTGCTATCTTCGTGCTCTGCGGCCACAAAATGTGGAGACTTTACATTCCTTTGTACAAAATTCAGGCTTTCTGCCCCAAACTTAGGCTTTTAGTCCCAAAAATGACCCCAGGGGACCCGTTCCGAACACCATGTACACCCGCTAGTTCCAATAATGGAACGTTACAGCCACAACCACCTGCTCCGCCAAAGAGATATACATTCTCTGCGAAGTGGAGAACCCAAGGCTCATTACAATATTGTCCAAGATTTCTCTAAGATACTCCTATCGGAAGCTTGGATGACTAAAAGCCTTTACAATGAGATATGAGGTACTATTTATACCAAAGGGTGGGGTGACCCTTGACATTCCCCTTTGAGACCATTCATCTATCCTCATGACTCTTCAGCTACTCTATGAGCCCATGTGAGACCAAATGTCTTGAGAAAGCCATGCAAGGCATCACTGATACTCAGACCGTTGTGGTGAGATAAACTCTTTGACATGCTTGTGATGGTCGAAGGTGATGAATTGATGACAAGTTTGGTTGCTTGTGATGGTGTCCTTGTGCTCAATGGTGACATCTTTATGAAGCGAACTCTTGCCTTCATTGCATCTGGGTGCACTAATATGGATCCTTCGTCCAACTCATTTGATAGCATGTGCATGGTCTTCTTGGGTGCGGTCGGACCAGCAACACACTCATGCATAGTGTTAGTGTTGATCTTCTTGTGTCTGCTGGGGGTTATGCGCATCAACTTGTTGAAGTACATGTTCAGCTCCAGTCGGACTTTCTTCTTGTCTTCACTTTGGTGAGTTTGTTGAATGGGTAGGATTGCATGCATGCGCATAATGACATGTATGTTGCTGAATTCCCTTGCATGCGATCAACAACACTGCTCACCTTGTCTACTCTGTGCCAGCTGTTGGGATGGATCTATAACTTGTACAGGTGCAGTTTCATCCGTGAGTGCATGTTGCGCCCCCTGCTGTACCTATTCCTACTGCAACTCATTCTCTCATCTATGCAACTCTTGTTCTTCCTTGAGTTGCTGCTTCAGCACATGCAAATCCTTCTCTGTTCCATTCTTTGCCTTTGCGTGATCTTCATGTCGCGTCGTCACCTCATAGCCTGAGTCTCCAAAGTTGCTTTCATCACAAGTGGATCTGCTTGAGCTTGCAACTTTGTTTCACCTCTGTGTTGTCAACAACCTTCCTCTTGCGTTCGTTGCATCTGGTATGCTGCCTTCAGTTGTTTTTGATGGTGTTGCTTGATGTGATGTTGTCGTCGTCATATCTTGATTTTCTTGTCTATGAACAACTTGATGTATTCGCGGGTAGGAAAGTTCATAGACACTAGATCGACTACATACCCCAGTGTGCTCTGAATAGTGTCTTCGACTCTGCTCTCCTAGAAACCATTGTACCTGTGTTGCTGAGAGACATATAAACACCTGTGATACCTGGAGACATGGCGACACTCATGGCAAGAAATTTGTCAGTCAAAAACCAAAATGAACTTGAGAACCGACTTGCAACATACCTATGTGACTGATCATGAAGGTTGCGCAATTTCCATCGGGAGTTCGGGAGACTGACTGCCAAAACTGTGCAAGGCACAGTCCGGGCTGTCAGGAGGCTGACTAACTGTTGGAACTACACAATGCACAGTCCAGCCTGGCCTGCTGAGGACTAAAACTGTGCAATGCACAATTTTAGTCAGCAGTGACATGCAACCATCAAACTGCATTGTGCAATTTCTGGGGCCAACATGACACTACCTCCAAGAATTACACAATGTCAGCCTAGAGTTCCGTGCGTGGCTAGACTTGTGCAATTTCTGGAGGGAAGGAAAAGCCTTCAATTCCGAAAATGTGCAGTGTTAGTCAGGTAAGGAACGGTCCGGGCCAAGGTAGCCCTATCCGGCTGATGAGAGACTGAAAACGTGAGAAGTCTGAATGCATGGTGAGATGAGTGACAACAAGCTTGAATGATCATTCATGCAAACAGCAAGTGCAGGATTTAGAAAATGGGAAAGCATGCATGTGTTTGAAACGAGTTGCCACAACGGCAACCGTCCGTGCAAAACAGTGTCATGCATGCGACAACAGTGAGATGCAAATGAAAATTGAAATGGTTCTTATACAAGCTAACATACATGCAAACAACAACAAGCGCTCACTGAAATCAAGCAGACAACACTCACACGAAGCAATACACAAAAAGCGACAGAAATGCAACGCAAGAAATGAAAAGTGGGATTACCTCAAAACATCTAAGCTGAATGTGCCGATGACTCCTAGATGCAATGTGGGATGTTAGAGTTGTAAGGTTGATGTGAGGAATGAGCTCTGCAGCATCTGCTTGATGAGTTTTGATAAAATCGAGTTTGTGACGCACATGCCACAAATCGAGGAAAAGCGACACTTGGCAAGAGGTTTTTGAAATGATCCTTGCATGTAACCTCCAGCTACTAAAAACAGATCCCTAAATCAAGGGATTTCTTTGCATGTTGCCTTGGGAGAAGCAGCCCATACATGCAAATCAGTTTTGCTCGGTCCTAGAGGGAACCGTCAACTCAACTACACATGCAATAGTTTGCTCAGCTGGGAGGAAAAAATGCACATTCTGGGAGGGAGGTGGGCTGGCTGCCTAGAGGGATTGCGCAATTTCTGGGAAGATCAGCTGACTGCTACCCAGAATTGTGCAATTTCTGGGTTGAGTAATCCTGCTGGGAGGAATTGCTCAATTTTTTGGGTGAAGCTTGACTGGAAGATTTGCACAATTCTGGAGCCCAGTAGGCTACCAGATAGAATTGCACAATTTCTAGAGGGAAGGCTGGTTGCCCTCCAGAATTGCACAATTTCTTAAGGGAGCTTCTCAGCCTGTAGTAGGACAAAGTCCGGAAGAACACGCTGTGAGGGGAATGCAACAAGCTTTGATGGATAGGCTGCCATTCTGCAAGAAAAACACTGAAGCATGTGTACTTGACGAAGCAAGACATGTTGTTGTGAAAGGTTGGTAGGGAGGCTCCAAAACGAAGCTAAGGAAAAATTTTGGAGGGTGGTTGTCACCGCTACAACGCTTGGCAACACACTAGTAGAAATCCAACTCTCTAAATGGATATTGTCCGTGAAAAACAAGTCTAACACCTATGTAAGTATTTTTCAGTTCTTAGCTCCTCTTGTTTTCCACACTAGCTTGACTGTAAGATGTATCATCTGCCAAGCTCTTGGTCGATTGACACACATTCCAAGCCAAGGAAACACGGTTGTTTCGATTGGGGTTGATTGGTATATTTGTGCACAAGCAGTATGGTCATTAGAGTCTTAGTTTCATCTCTGGTGTTGCCCCGCTGCCAGTAGGCATGGACAGTACGCCGACAGAGTCACATAGGAACACAAGCATGGATCCGTTGCCAGGGAGCTTGGTCAGTACCGCGGCGGAGTTACTTGCATCACCTCTCTGCGAAGGAATCCTTTCTCTTCTTTCACCTTATTAATTTTCATTTTTCACTTTTCATTCTTTTTCCTTTTTTTTCATAACTGTGCATGGCACTCATTCATTTCAGAGGCGGAAGAGGGATCTCGAATTATTGAAAGTAGAGGAGGTTTTTCCAACAGAGAGGTAGTTTATTATACCTCTGACATGCCTGTTAAGGTTTTCCCCCTCACCTTACTCTACTTGACTGAGCTGACAAGGGTTAACCCAAAAACAACCAACTAGAGTAGGTGACACTAGTTAGTGCGCAAGCGTTGTGTTTTCACCAAGGTTCACTTCGAATAGTATGTATTTTCCATCGACGTATCATGGACTAAAAGTAACAAGTTCTTCATACAGAGGCAGGATGACAGATAACCAAGTAGTGATAGTTGTACAAGGCCTCTTGTACTTTACCCAACTTGTTTCAAGAGTCACATGGTTTCATGCGAAACGAACCTACGAACACAACAAGAAAACAAACAACAACAAAGAAAAGCAAAAGTAGAAGCAAAGTGAAAGCAAAGTGAGTAAGCAAACAAGCAAGCAGACAAACAAACAAACAAACCAAGTAAGCAAACAAGCATTCAAGCAAACAGACTAAAAGAAAACACTACTCCTACTCCTAAGCTAATGGTGCATGGGCCTGATCATGTGAAGTGATATTTCCAATGCATCTATTGGTGCATTGGTTGACCCATCTTGGTGAAGGCTTGGTCCGCGATCAACCCAGTCGTGTGAACCAGCAAACAAGAAAGATATAATAATGAAAACAGACACACTCCGGGCTTACAAGTGTCCACATAACAAAAATGAGTGAAAGTGCATGACATGCACTCCGTGGACTTGCCATGGTGTTGTGTTGCACTACGTGCAGATGTTGAGTGTATGCATTCACTTGACCGTGACATGCAAGCAAACGTGAGAAAGGTAGACCACTTACGTTGCGCAGGTGTGCTTGTTATGTAAGATTCCTCTAATGCATGAGCGATGGGATCATGTAGTTCGAGTGGAGGAAGTAAAATCTGAGTGTTTGAATGATCTTGAGTGCATACAGATGAGTGATGAGGAGCCTTGAGTGTTTGAACAATTTCCTGATCAAAAGTGAAACCAACCTCAAGACAACGAGGTCATAACATAACCATCATCTCGGGTTGAAGTGCCTCGACAGTCTATGGGGTTTCAACTTCATTGATAGATGGATCTTTGTCGACGAGTGGCTTAGACGGATTAATAATGAGTGAATCAACGTCATGATCAGATGATGAGGTGAAGAGATCATGACAACAAAGATCAGAAAATTCAGGATGTTGGTCGACATCCTCATGGTTTGATGAATCACACAGAGGGGTAGATGGGAAGGAAGGATGTTCACCCTCTGCATTTCTGAAAAGAGCAGATGAAAGATCAAGTGGATTTTCAATGAATGATTGGTCCTCTTTGTTGTTGGATGATGGGCTGACATCCGGTGTGTCTGGCGAATGATCAACAATGGGTGCATCCGTGGATGTATATGCACATGAAAAGTCAGGGATGGCAGGATCATCCAAGGTGTTAGGAAAAAATGGAGGAGGCACAGATAGACCGGGATGGTCCCCCGCTGCCAGCGGATGTTCAAGCTCCTCATCATGCTCTTCATGAATGCCAGCGCATGTTGGTTGTGCAACACCAACTCCGTCGATAGATCGATCCTCATTCAAAACAAGTGTAGAGTCTGGAATGGAAGAACACAAGACAGTGTGATTCGGAGGATGATCCAAATACGAAGACAAAGGTTGAGGTACAAAATACATGTGACAAGGTATGGGACTCACAACCAAGTCTGCGTGAAAATCAGAAGGAGCGATGTCGGGAGGTCGTGACGGTTCAACAAATGTGTGTTCATGCTCTCCGACATCACTCTGCAGTGGTGGAGCTGTTTGATGAGTAGATGGCAGACAATCACTTATGACAACGACTGTGTTCATCTGTGATTGCACGGCTTCATCACTAAAGAATGTTGAGAGGGGTTTGAGTTTGAACTTCTTCTTGGGATGAGTAGATTTCTTAAGACAGTACTCGAATCAGTCACAAAGATAGAAAAATTTTATCTGGCTCTTCGGAGCTTGAAACTGCAAATCATGGAAGCGCTGCCAAAAATCCATAGGCGATTCATGTGGAGCCTTTCGTTGTTGTTACCATTTTTGGTCAAGATGTCTGGATCAAAATGATAGAAAGTGTCTTCAATGAGATCACAAAAGTGCTCAAGTGAGTGCACGCTATCAGCCGATAGGCTACACAGCCACCGACGTGGACATTCACAAAGTGTGTATGCAAGCAATAGGCTGGCCTGTTCATCAAAACATCCTTCGTCCTCGTGAAGCAAAGCAAGGAAGTCATGTAAGAACTTAGGCCACTTCGTCTTCACCATCATACGTGTAAGTGGACAAGAGATCAAACAACTCCCTCGTGATGGTAACAGATTTGGCATGCGAAAAACATCTTGGAGGGAGGAGAGTGCAAGACTCCATGATAGATATGCAAAGGTTCAAAACAGGTGATGAGGGCTCAGCTTGTCATCTAGCCCTCCTTCTAGTGCCAGAAATGTTGACGGTGCTAGACCCGCCAACATGTCATCGGATCTCCCCAGTAAGAAGTCCCAATTAGACCTCAATCCGTTTGGTGTAGGAGTCCCAACAATGGGTCGTACAATAATGCTTTGACCACACTTTCGCACAGAGGCAAGTAAGATGTCCCTATTGGTAACAAGGGTGTGACAGCTGCATTAAGTCAAGGAATATGCATGAGAGGTTCTAACACATAGAGGGTGGGGTGAGTGCACCCCTTGGAAACCTGTAATAGTACTTGGCTTGGAAGGGAACACACGAGAAAAGATGCATCACTGGCTGGAAGGCAAGATAGCGAGCAATCCAAAGTGATGTTCAAACCAATAGCACATCTGCAACAAGATTCATACAACTGAATCCAAAATAGTTCATACACAAATTTGTAAGTTAAATAACATACATTGCTACAGTAACCAGAATAGTCCAACTATAATAACATATGCATCAAAACGTGTTGGCTTTGTTATATTAAGAAGTGTAAGTTCCAGTCATACAATACATCCATGTACACCCACTAGTCCCAATAGTGGAACGTTACAGCCACAACCGCCTGCTCCTCCAAAGAGATATACAAGCTCCACGCAATGGAGAAGGAAAGGCTCATTACAATACTGTCCAAGCTTTCTCTAAGATACTCCTATCAGAAGCTTGGCTGACCAAAAGCCTTTACAATGAGTTATGAGGTACTATTTATAGCAAAGGGTGGGGTGACCCTTGACATTCCCCTTTGAGACTGTTCATCTATCCTCATGACTCTTCAACTACTCTATGACTATTACATTCAACTATCGACACTTGAACTTCCACTTGACAAGACATTACATTACAATGCACATGTGCCCATGTGAGACAAAATGGCTTGAGAAAGCCATGCAAGACATCACTGACACTTGGACCATTGTGGTGAGACAAACTCTTTGACATGCTTGTGATGGTCAAAGGTGATGAGTTGATGCCAAGCTTGGTTGTCCGTGATGGTGTCTGTGCACTCAATGGTGACACATTGCTGAAGTGAACCCTTTCCTTTATTGCATCCGGGTGCACTGATATCGCTCCTCCATCCAACTCGTTTGATAGCATGCGCATGGTCTTCTTGGGTGTAGTCGGACCGGCAACACACTCAGCCATAGTGTCCGTGCTGATCTTCCAGTGTGTGCTAGTGGTCATGCACATCAACTTATCAAAGTACATGTTCAGCTTCAGTCGTACTTGCTTCTTATCTTCGCCTTGGTGAGTGTGTCGAATAGGTGGGATCGCATGCGTGTGCAGAGTGACATGTATGATGCTGCATTCCCTTACATGCGATCAACAACACTACTCACCGTGTCTGCTCTATGACAGCTGCTGGGATGGATCTATAACTTGTACGGGTGTAGTTTTATCCATGAGTGCATGTTGCACCCCCTGTTGTACCTGTTCCTGCTGCAACTGATTCTCTCATCTATGCAGCTCCTGTTCTTCCTTAAGTTGTTTCTTCAGGACATGATACTCCTTCTCTGTTCCGTTCTCTACCTTCACGCGATCTTCATGTCGTGCCGTCACCTCATAGCCTGAGTCTCCAAAGTTGCTTTCATCACAAGTGGATCTGCTTGAGCTTACAACTTTGTTTTGCCTATGTTTTGTCAACAACCTTCCTCTTGCGTTCGTTGCATCTGGTATGCTGCCTTCAGTTGCTGTTGATGGCGCTGCTTGTCATGATGCTGCTGCCGTCACATCTTGATGTCCTTGTCTAAGAACAATTTGATGTCTTCGTGGGTAGGCATGTTCATAGACACTTGATCGACTGCATACCCATTGTGCTCTGAATGGTGTCTTCGACTCTGCTCTCCTGGAAACCATTGTACATGCGCTGCTGAGAGGTAGATGAACACCTACGATACCTGGAGACATGGTGAAACTCATGGCAAGCAATTTGTCAATTGAAAAACCAAAATGAACTTGAGAACTGAATTACAACATACCTGTGTGACTGATCATAACAGTTGTGCAAGTTCTGTCGGGAGGTTAGAAGACTGACTGCCAAAACTGCGCAAGGCACAGTCCGGGCTATCAGGAGGCTGATTGACTGCTGGAACTGTGCAATGCACAGCCCAGCCTGGCCTGCTAAGGACTAAAACTGCGCAATGCACAATTTCAGTCAGCAGTGACATGCAACCAGCAAACTGCATTGCACAATTTTTGGGGCCAACAGGACACTTCCTCCAAGAATTTCACAATGCAAGCTTGGAGGTTAGTGCCTCACTAGACTTGCACAATTTCTAGAGGGAAGCCAGAGCCTTCGCTTTTGAAAATGCGTAGTGCTATCCGGGTAAGGCACGGTCCGGGCCAAGGCAGCCCAGTCCGACCGACGGGCGACTGAAAATGTGAGAATTCTGAATGCATGGTGAGATGAGTGCAAACAAAAGTGAATGATAATTCATGCAAACAGCAAGTGCAAGATTCAGAAAACAGGAAAGCATGCATGTGTGTGAAAGGAGTCGTCGCAACGATGACCATCCATGCAAAACAATGTCATGCATGCGACAATAGTGAGATGCAAACGAAAATTGAAACAGTGCTTATACAAGATAACATACATGAATCGATAGCAAGTGCTCACTGAAATCAAGCAGACAACACTCACACGAAGTGATACACAAAAAGCGACAGAAACACAACGCAAGACATGAAAAGCAGGTTTACCCCAAAACAACTGAGTTGAATGTGCAAACGACTCCTAGATGCAATGTGGGATGTTAGATCTGCAAGGTTGATGTGAGGAATGAGCTCTGCAGCATCCGGTTGATGAATTTCTATAAAATTGAGGTTGTGATGCGCATGCCACAAATCGAGGAAAAGCGACACTTGGCGGGAGGTTTCTCAAATGATCCTTTCATGTAACCTCCATCAGCTAAAAATAGAGCCTTGAATCAAGGGATTCCTTTGAATGCTGCCTTGGGAGAAGCAGCCCATACATGCAAATCAGTTTTGCTCGGTCTCGTAGGGAACTGGTCAACTCAAATGCACATTCAACAGTCTTCTCAGCTGGGAGGAAAAAATGTGCATTTTTGGGAGGGAGCTGGGCTTGCTTCCCAGAGGGATTGCGTAATTTCTGGGCAGAGCAGTTGATTGCTACCCAGAATTGCGCAACTTATGGGCTTAGCAATCCTGCTGGGAGGAATTGCGCAATTTTCTGGGTGAAGCTTAACTCACAGATTTTCTCAACTCTGGAGCCCAGCAGGCTGCCAGACAAAATTGTGCAATTTCTAGAGGGAAGGCTAGTTTCCCCCCATAATTGCGCAATTACTTGAGGGAGCTGCTCAGCCTACAGCTAGACCAAGTCTAGAAGAACAACCTCTGAGGGGAATGCAGCAAGCTTTGATGGACAGGCTGTCATTCTACAAGAAAAACACTGAAGCTTGTGTACTTGACGAAGCAAGACATGCTGCTGTGAAAGGTTGGTAGGGAGGCTCCAAAACGAAGCTGAGGAAAAAATTTGGAGGGTGGTTGTAGCCGCTACAATAAAGTGCTAGGCTCACCAAATCATCCTCTACTATAGTAACACCAACTTGACCAAGTTCATCATGACACTTTGTGAACTTGCTTAGGTAATGTGGAATTGTCTCATTCCTCTACATCTTGATATTCTGAAGTTTGGCCTTGGGTGCCAATTTCCTGTGGTCACTACTATTTTGGAAGAAATCTGTCATTGCTTTCCACATTGCATACAGATTCTCTTTCCATGGACATTTGAGACAATATGGTCTCGTACTCCCTCCAATATGATCCTCCTCGCCTTGGCAACACACTTCTTCCATTCTACTACATCCTTAGCATCAAATGTTGTTGGTTTCGGAATATCATTATCAATGAATTCCTTCAACCATTTATCCTTCAGTACTGCCTCCATGCGGTCCTTCCATGCAACATAATTTGATCTTCCCTCAAGGGCATAATCGAGCCTTAGTCCATTGAAAACCATCTTCTCAGTCCTGAAGAAAGCCCACAACACTGATTTGCAAATTCAAACCTCCTGCAATGAAAACTTCAAAATCTCTTCTCTACAATGATTCTAGCTCTGATACCATGTACAAATAAATGTGTAGATTCGAAACCGCTCATGAAATTTACTAAATCACAAGACTTGAAGCTACTTCACTGATCTGTGGAAGTTAATTCACCATCTAAAACAAAAATCATAGACATGCAAAAGGAAACATGACACATGCACAAAGAATTATCTAGGGGAAAGAAACTACTCAAAACCCCTTACCATCCATATTGCATTAATCATAGAATAGAGAAGAAATACAATGTTTGCTCAACCCTAAGCACAACCTGCAAGTGTATAGTCTATCCCTCTACCTGACTGACTGAATCTAGCCAACACTTAGCCAATTTCAAGCCCTCCAAGACCCTAATTATTTGTGTTCTTCTCTTGGGAATTTCCCCTATTTTCTAGGAATTTCACACTATGGAATTGCGCAATTGCCTTAGGTCTTCCTTTGACTGCATGCACCACTTGTACACATTAGAATGTGCTGCAATTGATAGTACACTGCCTTGGAATCTCCATATCGACTCGGTAACTTGAATTCTCTGCATGCAACAATTATTTTGGGCTGATTGATCAATTAATTGGTTGATCACTAAGTGTGGTTGAAGTTCCACTTCCACAACTTGACCTCCACTAGTTTTTATGGCAATTAGAACTAGTTAAATTGATAATAACTCAAATTAACTTAAATAGATTGCTATAAATTAGCAATCAATCATGTTGAACTAAACTCAAGCTTCCCGAACTCGAATTTACTGAGTTAAGTGCCATGTCACCTTAGTTAACTACCTCCAAGTATTCTGTTGAAATAGAAATTTGAATTTTAATCTAGTTTGACCAAGGAAAAGTCAAAACTAGATTTTTCTTGTTTCATTTTCAACACTAATAACATGAATTCATTGACCATTCACTCAATAATGGTTTGAGGACAAAAATATTTGAACATGAAATGAATCCATTGCTTGTGCTAGGTTGAGTTGGGCCCTACTATTTGTGGTTACCAAATATGTATGTTATTTGAATGATTTGTTTGGCTATCTATATTTATCATTCCCTCAATGAAGTTGGGAAGTAGTTGAGAAAATGAAAGTACATATTGTTCCTCCATAAAGTTGAAAATGGATGGAAAAAATTAGAATTTCATTTTTTTATTTACTTGACATGATTATGCTTTATAGTTCTTTTGTATCTTCTCTAAGAATTAATTGTGCTTATTGCCACTATAATTCATCATAAAGTATTGTGTTGTTGGCAAGAAAGTCTAATTGTTGATGCAGAGGATATTGCTTTCTTCACTTCTTTGTTGTTGAAATACATAAATAAAATTGGGTTCATAGGATAAGAAAAAAATGTTCTTGTTAGTTGTTGTTCTTCACTTCTTTGCTCTTGAAATACATAAATAGAATTGAGTTATAGGATAGGAAAAAAGGTTCTTGTTAGTTGTTGTTGTACCAGATAAGATAAGATTATGGTGGTTGCCAAACATCTCTATAGCCATTGAGGGTTTCAAAATCCTTTGGCCATTGTAGGTCCGCAACCCTTGTGTATGCACTCACTTGACATGAAATTCATATATTCATATTTAGCAATGGTAATTTTCAAAAAGCATAAAAATCTTGGGGACATGGTTCTAGAGTTGGATGAATATTTTCTCAAGACCTTTGAAGGAGGTGAAGAGGTTTGGAAGTTTCTAGATGCAAGCAAGGCCTTTCTAGATCATAATTTTGGCAAGTCCAAGAGTAAGATATCCATCACTCTAAATTCCACTTCTATTTGCAACATGCTCTTTAGTTCTCTATTCCATTGAGTTTTGTTCATCCAAGAACATTAATATGATTTCTTTGTATCCTAATCCTTCTTTCTATCCTAATCTCATGCTCTCTATAGTATGAAAAAACTCGGATAATTCTATTGCTCTCTATCTTGTGAACAAGTTTGGATAAATTCCATTTATGAGATTCAAAGTTCTCAAGCTCCCTTCAAACCAACTTAGAACTTTGGTCTCAACTTTACAATCCATTGAAAGCATCTTTTTGTATTCCCCTCTTTATTTAACTTATGACAAATTGACTTGATCCTGAAAAACTTGGAAATATAGAGTTTTTCCTGCTTTTCATTCCATCTTGACTTCTTAAAAAACCGAAATTATTGTCTACATTTATAACCCAAATCTTGGTTCACATTTTCCTAGGAGATCACTTTGAAACTTCCATGATGCATGCATCTATATGTATATTTCTTGTGATTTTTCTGACTCTGAATATAGAATAGCTAAAAAGCTTGAATAAAACTCAATCCATTTTCTCTATATGCTATAGAGAAAAGTTACTGTTCTACTAAAGTTTTTCGGTGCCTTGCTGTGAAGTTGATCTTTAAATTCACCTATTTTCTGCAAAGATACTCCTGAGTTCTTCAACATTGATGAACATGAGGAAGCCCGCATATTCTTCTATGTCTATTTAGAAATGCCAATGTGAATTTGGACGGAAAGAGCACGGGGTTGCTGTTAATAGCGTGCTACTGACTACAAATAAAAATGTCAATGTGATTGAGATAGCTAAGATGGTAGGCAGATGGTTTTGTTATTATTGGTCAGTGAAATTTCCCAGTGCAAGTTGGAATCAAATAGAAGTACAATCCAAATTGATCACCCTCCTATCTTTCTTTCTAAAATTTAGTGGGTTATACTTCGATTTGATTCCAACTTGCACTGGGAATTTTATTCTACAGAGAAATTCCGCGGAATTTATTGGTGGTCTGTATCGAAGCAGCGTTGCAGACCTCGACACGGCTCGGTCTAAGGGAAAACACTTCCTTCGCCGAAGGTCTCCACCAATGTCCAGCTTCCCTCGCGGAAGATTTCCACCAAAGTCAAGATCTTTCTTCGCCGAAGATCTTCGGAAGATATTAAATACTCTAATCGGAATTCATTGGTGGTCTGTATCGAAGCAGCGTGCCTGTATAAATTTCATTGGTGGTCTGTATCGAAGAGAGCGGGTCTGTATTAAAGTCATTATGGGCTTTTCACTTTAAATTTCCATTCCTACCGAAAGCGGACTTCACCAATGGCCTTTGAAAATAACGATACAACTTTGAATTTGTTGAGAAAAATGATACAACTGGAGAAATCATGTCGTCATTCAAAATCACGATTGTAATTAAATCGTCGACGTCTCCTGTGTCATATCTTTTATAAATTGTTTGACAATATTATCAAATGCTCAAATAAGGTTTCATCTCTATTGATGTCAGTTGACAATTAACTGGGGGAATATATATATTGTGTCAGATGGCATGTGAAGCTTATTCAAGCTGTGTTAAAAGCCGTTTTAAAACCCGGCGAATTAGTTCAAGTGACTATTTAAATTTTTTATCAAATAATATTCAGATTGAAATATTCTTCTATTTGTTTGCATTCTTGCTCACTTTCTCCGTGTATTTTCAAGATTTAAAATGTTTCTTACATGCCCGTAATTTCACACTTTCAGTACCGTTGAACATCCAAAATTTTAAACCCTACAGTTCTATCATATATAGCACTTCTTTATAAACAGATCATGGTTTAACATGAAATGGAAAGGACCAAAGGAATTGTATTAACTGAAAAAAAAAATACTAAATTATATTACACATAGGAACTTCTCTCTACTGTTTAGTGCAGCAATAGGTGTTTTAAGTACAGATTAACGCTCTGCAGCACGATTTTACATCATCCCTTTTCACCGCCATGATACTTTATATGTGCCAGAGCTCACTGTCTAAAATAAAGTAAATACCAAGTGGAAGAACATACATCCATTAAACAAAACTAAGACATCTTCAACCAAATAAGTAACTTGATGTTATAGAGTTAGTAGCTGTATCTCACAGCCACTGTCTATGTTATGTTACTGGATAATTGGAAATCACAATCACAAATTCAATTACTAAATGTATAGGCAATCCATGAATAACCCAGAAGAAAGTTGTTTTTTTCCTTATTTTATACTCAGAGCAGAGGATGTGAATGAATTGATGGTGATACATGGTGTTTTTTTTACTGAGGTGGCTTTCAAACCATATTTTTCGTTATCATAATTACATATCCATTCAACCCAAAGCAGCACACATTGCAGAAACATTTATATCAAAGTGAAAATTAGCAATTGCAAAGACAGTTAAATCAAAGTGCATTAAATTAAAGGTATATGGAGGAAAAGTACAAATACAGTTAAATTATCATTTGAAGAGGAAATAGTAAAATTAATCTAGTATATGACTTGTTTGTTACATAAATACATTTATAAGCCAATATTACATTTTGAAATGGGATTAATTAAGCAGACGCTAATACATATTCTATACCTTCAATCGTAGAAATGAATTTATAATCCATCTATGATTACATAAATACATTTATAACCCATTTTTACATTTTGAAATGGGATTAATTAAGCAGAAATTAATACATATTATAGGTCTTCAATCGTAGAAATGCATTTATAATCCATCTATGGATTACATGAGATCCAGTGACAGAGTTTGAATGAAGTAAGGCTGATTTTTTATGCTCTAAATTTTATATATAGACTCGTGTCCATTCATACACGACATTCAAATGAATATATTGGGGACATGTGGTGTTCATTTAAGGAACTAACTCTTTATATTACAATATGTTTGCTTAAACCTCTACCGTGCATTATTTTGAGGTTCTACCATGCATTTTATAAGTCTGTTTCTAATTTTTATTAATTTCTTTATTGAAAGATTAAATGGGAGTTTTCTAATTGGGTTTGTAATGCAAGAGTTTGTTTAAACATAAATTGATTTAGTAATTTGAATCTATAAAAAGAATTGCAAATTATCAAGGCAACATTAATTGGATAATCATAGTAGACTTTTTCTTTTCCACTTTTCCATTGAATACTAAAGGACAGTTTTATTAGCTTTAATAAGTAGTAATGTCTTTAGAGCAAGTGGTCATTTCATATATTTGTTGATGGAGCTGGTTGTCGAAAGTGAATTGCTTTCCTTGCATGCAATATGGCTAAAAATATTTTTATTCACAAATTCAAGGAATGAAATGAATGAATATAGATTGCTTAGGGATGTTTTTGCAGCATACAGCATGTCTCTTGTGACGATATGCCATATGTCACATTCACCAATAGTTTGTGTAAATAACTTTCGCATTGCAACTACAAGAAGATTTTGTGGAACCAAATCATCAGAGATTTTTGTTAGCATTTAGGGATAGTTTTTTTTATTTTTCCTTTGCTTTTCATGCATGTTCTATGAAATATCTTTAGTACAATGTGATGAGAGAGAAAATTTTGGTAATCAATGCTGGTTCTCTAGATTGAAAGTGTACCAGTTTTCTTGATGTTTAACTTATCATCATTTTGAGCAGGGCTACATGTTTTGCACCTATGCTTGTCAATGAACATGGTAGATGTAAGACGTAATTCCCATAAAATTTTATATTGACATTCGAGGGTGGACTGTTTATTTTACAAACACGAACATGATTAACTAGTTCCCCATAATGTTGAAGTGGATTAGATGTGAATATTTTTTTCATGCTTAGTAAATATTGATCATCATGATTTTAGTAATGGACCTGCAGATTCCTTTGGTGGCTATCTCATGGATTCCAAGATGTAATGATATATATTGAAGAAGACCTTTACAACATTGGCTTCAATTAGATTCTCTGAGTGGAGTGAGTGGAGTGTGTCCATATCAAGTTCATTTTCCTACCATATGAAGCAATGAATATGGAAAACCCACTATGTCTTCATAGCACCAGTTTGAAGCATGAACCATAAGAAGATGTGTGTGAATGAAAATGTTGTAGTGAAAACATGTGAAAACTAGTACTAGATGTTTGAGCTATATCAATATTCATTTGTATGGAGGTGCTTTCACAACACCTCATTAGAGAAGATTTTGATTTGTGGTGCATGTATAAAGATGCTAGATGCAGGTTTGTGATGATGTTTTGAATATTAACGCAGTTGAATCCCAAAAATGATATCTAATATAATGCACTGCGTAAATCCCCCATACTTAATATTCTTTATTTGCAATGGATGGAGGTTTGTTGGGCTTGACCTAGTGTAAATAATAATATTTGTCTCTATTTCACTAGTGTAAAGAACAATGTTGTGTAGTATAATTATGCGATCATATATATTAGTTTATTTCTCAATTTGTTTCACAAAGAGTTGAGCCAAAGTTCACAACTCATTTTGTAAAGTTTTCTTTAGAGAATTATTGAAGGCACCATCTTAGGATTGCAATGGTTATCAACAAGTTGTCCTTGATGTGTTTCTTAACAATGACAATTTTTATTTCCTAGTTGAGATGACACATCATAAGGTTGTATGAGAAATAATGAAATCTATGATGTCTACCAATTCTATTATCATGGTACTTCATCAACTGTAAAGCATAATCTAGCATTTCAATTTCATTTATTCATGGTTGTTTCAGCATGGAAGCCCTTATAGGGAGGACAATGGGGAAGGCCCTAGAAAGGATCTATTTGCAGTATATTCCTTAATAAGTGACAAACAAATAAGAGGACATTCAAAGGAATTTATGGATTGTAAGTAGCTCCTTACTTATTCTACCTCTCTCTACACATTTATATTTTCCAGTACAATAGATTGTGGTTTTTGGCCTTATGGGTTGATGGAGACATTACAGTGCTCATATAATTATACGTAGCTTTAGTGTGAGTCTTATATATTAGGTGTGGTATGTCAAAGCATGGGCGAGATATTTCTAGGTTCAATAGGTAAAGTAGGAATTAATGAAAAAATGACATAATATATTGGGGGATATATAGGGGGTAAAGGGTTTTTATATTGATAGGTATAAAAAAATGGAGCTCAAAGTTAATAAAAAAGTATAAAGGGGTGTAAAAAATGTTAATGAAAAAATTGATACCTATAATATCTAGTGAAAGTAGGGCTTTTTTTAAATTGGGAAGGTGTATTGGGTTCGTATTGGTGGGGGGTTAAATAATGTGATTTTTAGAGTTATTTTCCAATATGTAGTCAAATTAGGGGTATTGTTTAGCATGCCACAAACTCCCATGACACATCAAAAGTTCATTGAGTGAAGCCCTTTTGCAATGAGGAAAGGTTTACACTGTCACCTCTACAACCTTCCGCTTGTTGTTTAGTGGAATTTCAACCACAAGGGAGGCTTCCTTATGGCACCTACAAGCTATTCTACTACTATGGCTCAAGGTGACTTAATTTTGGAGGTCTAGGATAGGTAAAGGGCTTGGTACGACTGAAGATGACCAAGATGTTCAAAGCTAGGGTTCAAGCGCTCTATGGCTAGACCAATGACAAGGCTATTGTAAGTTAAGGTTTGAATGATGTCCAATATTAGGGCATGCAATGATATGCCTTTAAAAAACCCTACAAATGATGTTCAACAAGAATACGACAAGCTTACTCAAGCTAACTAGTTTTAGGGTTGTTGGATGCATGCAAACAATAATGAATTGAGGTGATATTAGTCATATTAAGGCATGTGAGACAATATATGATACTAGATTTTGCTTTTAGATGGTTTATGTAAATTATCCTACAATTTAGAGTCACTCCCATGCAATAAATCAATACTTTACACACAAATTTGCACCTAAAACCCTAGAGGCTTCCCTAGTTGTCTAGGAGAGAGGGCTTTTAAGGTAAATTTATTTAGTTTAGAAATGATCAACACACTTCTAGACCAGTGCATTAACCTACAAGGGAAATGGAGTCTAAATGGAGCATTATACCAAGGAAAGATTATGATAGAGTAAAGGAGCATGCTTTAGGGAATCCACTTATAAAACCCTACTTACTATTTTTATGAGGGGAGAAATTAATTATAAAGTCTGCACATTAGGAATCATGAAGAAAAAAAATTACATGCATTTGAATTGTACAAAATTCATTAATCAAACATGTAATTCCAATAAAATCCTAAAAAAACAAATTAATCAAAAAATTTGGTCTAAGAATATCCAATGTATTTCCAACAAAATCCTTGAAAAAAAAAAAAATTGATTAAAAAAATTTGGTCTAAATATTTCCAAAATATAAAATAATTATACAACTATATATAACTTTTATCTTTATCATCCCAAATTGCTTCTTAAAAAGGGTGATTAAAAGTCATTATTTTTCCTTTTTCAACCTTGAAATAGAAATCTCAAATATTTATTATTCAAAACAAAAACTAGCTTACTTTTCCTACGCTTAATCTTCATATGATAATTGACACACAGTTTTTAAAAATCAACTATAAGACTCATTCCACTTGGACTTCAAACTGTGCCGTTGCTATTCTCAGCAACTAGGCTCAGCAAACGACACCATGTTCCCGATCAACTTATAAATCTCCTTTGATCATGGGCCAGCAGCGACTCGCGAGGGTAGAATAGATCCTGTTTGCTATTCTCAGCAGCTAAGCAAAGAGCACGATGCTCTCAAACGGGCCATTATGCCCAATGAAAGTTTATATTTTTTATAACAATTTATTTATTTATTTTTTATAAAAGAAGTTTTTACCTAGAATGTTGAGTTTTATATTTAAAAATTTGTAATTTTTTTTAAATATATATATTTTTTATTTTATAATTTGATTGGAGGATAGTTATTCATTAATTGAATATGGTGATTATTGCAAAATAATTTGTTTGGAATTTAATCAGAGAGATTAATTTTCTGTGATCCACTATAAAGATTAATTTAAACACATTTATTGTTGAATAAATTTGTATAAAATAGAATAATAATTAAAATATAAATTTCTTGGTATATAGAGATCACTTGAAGCTTACTAATATCTTCAATTTTAAAATTTTTCTATTCATATTATTAGATTTTATTTACAAGTTTCCTCACATTCTATCTTTCATTTATTTACACGTTTCCTCACATTCTATCTTTCATTTTTTAAGATCATCTTAAATAGACAATAATAATTAATATTGAAAAATAAGTAAAAAAAACATTTTATTCAAAAAAACTTGATTTCAATTTTTTAAAAAATTGATAAACAATAATAATATATAAAATGTATTTTCCTATTGAATCAAATTCAAATTCTTATTAGAATTCGAATTTGGTAAAATGTATTTTTCTGTTGAATCAAATTCGAATTGTTATTAGAATTCGAATTTGGTAACTATGCCAAGATGTTATGAAGTAAAGAGCTTCCAATTCTATTGTAGCATCTAAATTCAAAGTTTTCCTTCGTAGAAGCTCTCTACCAATGTCATCCACCATCTGTCAAGTAAAGATCTCCCTTTGTGTAAGGTCTCCTCCAGTCTCCACCTAGGATCCGACTACCACTGTATTAAAGACTCTGCAACCAAGTGGATGCTAATTTGAATTTAACCAAGAGGTGTGGTTATAGAAATTTACAAGCACTCAAGTCAAAATCCTGTGTACCAACGGTGTCCTGGTCTATAAAATAAAGTAGATTCATTTCCTCCTTTGATTTGGATCTTATTCCATTATGGATTTGTTCCAGGAAAGCTAATATGTTATGCACTTGTTTATTATAATACTCGTTCGCTGGTTTGGGTTGGCTTTGTGGTCTTGTAATTGGACGGGTAAAGCTTCTGCTAATTTTTCAGATATACAACTCATATGCATAGTCAATTTAGTGGCTTTCATTACATTTATTTTACGAGGCAAGTATTTGTATCTTTTAATGTACAAAAGGATAGAGTCCCTATGTAAAAGCCACAAATGGGAGGACATAAATGGGTCGAAAATATTGACCACGAGTAGGGGAGAACTACGGGAATATCTGTTGTTATGTTATCATTAAAGACGTCCATACCCAATGATTTGACGAAGAAGTTCAAGACGTATATCTCCCACTTTTATGATGCGCAATCTATCTTTTTGCAGTACCTCCCTTTACAACTTGTAGAAGTATATGTAGAGATGTGCACAAATGCTTGCACAGAAAATCACAACGGTAGATGCAGATGCATTGTATTCAATACAGTGGAAGATATGATCGTGGTTCATCGGATGCCCTGAACTCTGAAAACCTATCTATTTCTCTGAGCCTACTCTCGTCTCCGGGCTGGTTGAAAAATGGCTACCAGGGCTGCAGTCGGACAATGATGGATTGAGAGAGATTGACTACCAAGTGGAATCCCTTACAGCGGTCTGTCAAATATTTGATCGTAAATCCATCCATAAAGTGGGTGCTTACATTTGCATTCCAATGCATTCAACCAACGATGATGAGTGGACGAATCAATTGATAAAATTTTTGAAGCTTGAGGATGAAAAATTCAGAGGAACAGTTGTTAGAAAAAAAAACCAACGCTTCTTTTTCCCTCTAAAATTATAAGAGTGGGAATGGAGAATGCGGTGCATATGAAAAATACATGTTTTCTTCCTGGATTGTAGTGGCATGGTTGACAATGACATTAATGGCCATTGTACTAATTTTCTAGCTCAAAGTTGTAAAATTATTAGAGTGCAAATATAGATCTAGTTAAAAAATAATGGCACAAACTTACAAGAATTGGAAAAGAAAATTGGAATAAAGAATGAATTCAATTTTTGAATATTGATTTGAGAATCAATACATTAAAAAATTAAGTTAATCTTAGCTCTAAATGCAATAACTAAGGCTAATTAAATCTAACTAAAACTAAATGTGCTTTATGTTCTGTTAATATGCACTACATGCAAGCACTATAGTTAACTAACTAAATGCAAGTGCACACCACATGTAAGCACTAGATTTAACTAACGCTAACTAAGTGCACATCACATGCAAGAACTAGAGTTTAACTAAAGCTAATTAAGACTAACTAAGTGCATGTACACTAACACCCCCCCTTAAGCATAACTTAGGTGAGTATGATGCAAAAATGAATGAGTCCTGACAACAAGGCCATTTTAGGTACCCATGTAGAATGCATGAAAAGAGGAAAAACCCAATGGGAAGAAAATCCCCCCTCGAAATATAATGCAAAAAGTAGAGAAAAGACAACTACTAGGCAATCATGTCTTTCACCCTTAGACGATCTTACTAAAATTGAAACTTCTGCCAGTGAATGTCTTGCAAAAGATGTCGACGGTCTGCTCATAACTGGGATAGTACTATAGATCAATGATCCCACCATGAATAAGTTATCTAATGAAGTGCATGTGGATATCGATATGTTTGGCCCAATATTGCTGCAATGGATATCTGTAAAACTTTAGTGTACTCTAATTATCACACCATATGAAAGTCGGACAATGGACACTAATACTAAGCTCAGAAAGGAAATGTTGTAGCCAAATGGCCTAAATATTGGCATTGACTACTCCTCTCTACTTGGCCTCTGTTGATGATAAAGCAATGGCAGTCTTCTTCTTGCTTGTTCAACAAATGGGCCGAATCCCAAACTAAGTACATAAGCAGAGGTGGACTCGCGATTAAGAATTTTGCCAACCCAATCTGAATCTGTGAACCCAATGAGATCTAAAGAACACTTTTCTGCATAATGAATCCCATAGGTGATTTCCCCCTGGACATATCGAAGGATACACTTTCCAGCTTTCCAGTGTAACTCATGTGGCTCCTACATGTATCTAGAAACTGGTCCTGCGACATATGAGAGATCAAGACGAGAGTGAGTGAGATAAAGAAAACTCCCCACAAGTTGACGGTAAAATGTGCAATCAACCAATGGCGTGTCTTTTCAATTGTCAAGCTTTATCTCTTATAAGAAAGGTGTGATTGTTGGCTTGTAGTCACTCATGTGAAATTATGTCAAAAGATATTTTTCATACTTTGTGTAACACCCTCCTCCCGCATCTACCCAAGAAACCAACCAACCAGGGTAAACATGTGACGAGAGACCACTATGATATGATTCGACCTCCCAAGTCACGTTAAGGAAGTGGAATCGATAGAAACACAGTATACAGACATTAATTATTAGCTAAAATAACGTCAGGAACCAATCCAATATGTTAGATAGATTGCTTTGGGTTCCCACTGATATTTTGGACAATATAAGGCTCGATCGCTCCCATGTTATAGGCATGAGTGCAACCGAAAATCCCAAGTCGCTCTCACGGGCTTGCTTGCCAGTGACCAAAGACCAAAACTGTCAGTGCTATGCCAACAACTCTGGGATTTGAGCCACTTTTTTAGGCCCAGAGCCTAGGTCACTACCCAGAAATGAACCATCTCTTCAGATCAATAAAATAACATGGAAATGACAATACTAAATAAAAGACTTGTTCAAGACCTTGACTGGACTCCTACTAGCCATGACAAGAATTTAGTCAAACATATTGCAATGTGTAATCTACAGGTGTAATTAAGAATTCTGAGCATAGGGGTCTCATACTTAGTTGAAAATCACTAAAAATCATTGATGCCTTAACACATCAACTTCCATTCCATCCATTAGGTCATAGATACATTGATCATGCAATTACAAGTAAAAACATGAGGAAAGCCATACATGGCTACTGTCATAAAACACATATATAACCATCATAATAGGGACAAAAATACTCATAAAAGTACAACCATATAGACCACATACAATCCATCAAAATGATCATAGAAATATAAGGAGAAATAACATTTCAATAATGATGCAAATTCCAAACCCGGGATGGGACTTCGACGTTCCACCTGATCGTAGAATGGTTGAGCCAAATCTCTTTTCAGTCATTCACCCTCGTGCCATATTCCAAGCATCAATATGGGATCTCATAGAACACATCAAACAAAAAACCATCTAGGGCTTTGAGAGGACATCCACCTCAACCCATCAAACAATGATTCCAGCTCACGGTCGGACATCACAAAACCATCATCAGATCTGTCTCTATCCAAGCCTTCAAGGGCTCCAGAGCGTTTGTCCAACCAAGGCTCCAGGACTAGTAACTCAACCCACAACTTTTATTGGTCTCCAGAGCGTTTGTCCAACAAAGACTTCAGGACTAGTAACTCAACCCACAACTTTTACCAAGCTCTAGAGCATTTGTACAACCAAGGCTTCAAGACTAGTAACTCAATCCACCAAGGGCTCCAGAGCATTTTTCCAACTAAGCCTCCAGGGCTAGTAACTCAACCCAAGTTGTTCTAGGGCTCCAGAGCGTTTGTCCATCCAAGGCTCCATGACTAGTAACTCAACCCAAGCTAAGGAAACATAAGAACCAACCAAAAACACAACAATGAAAATAAACCCACAATGACCATGGCTATCCTAGAAATGGCAAGGCTAGGTAATCCACTATCAATCCTGGCCATCCTCCATGCAAATGCCAGATCACAACCAAAAATCCACATGCATATGCCATGCATGCCAAAACTAGTAAAGGAAACATACATGCAACTTAGTACTTGTAATCAAATATGAAATAGTTGTTGATCCCAATGACTTCTTGTGCTTTCCTGCTCTTCCTTTTCTTTCTTGCTCCAAGAATCCAAGTATGCCACACCCTCCAAGAGTGCTCCAAGAAAATGCCAAGTCTCTAAGAGTATCAGAGAAAGAGAATAATGAGAGAGCTCCAAAACTGAAATGACAAAAGGTTACCAACTGATCCTCAAAAACCTTTTTATGAATGAGGCCTTTATTTTCTTCATTTTCCATTATTTTCCTTCAATTTCCTCCTAACATGAAGCCTGTGACCTTTAACCTTCATTTTCTTCTAATTTCCATTATTTTCATAAACAAATGTGCCAAAAATGACATTTTGTCTTTCCAAAGCCTTATCCATTTCCTTTCGCAATTTCCTTAGCCATAACCAATCACAAGTGATCCCCATCACTAGGATTCTTCCCAACATTCAACTTGGAGTAAGTGTCCCATCATCCGTGGTTATTATTTTTAACTTTTATTACATGGAATTTTCATCAGGGTTGTTACAAAACCCTCCCCCTTGGGGGACACCGTCCTCGGTGTTCAATCACACATATACCTTAGCAACCTACTGAAAGAAGACATACTGCTCATGGAGCTTTATAACACAACTCGATGTAGTATTTACAATGAAAGATATACTCCAAACAAAACATCATGACAACATGACAACATACCACATAGTGGAGCTTTATAACACAACTCATTATGGTATTTACAATGATCATCCTGCTGAGTGCCACTCCACATGACATCATAACATCATGATAACATAACCACATGATAGCATAGTAACATGACAACATAATCATAATGACATAACACCCGTACCACATAGTGGAGCTTTATAACATAGCTCATGGCGGTATTTACATCTATATACATGTGTACATATAGAAACATTACCAAAAATATATACCAAAACATATACCAAATCATATACCAAAGCATATATCAAAACATACACTAAACACCATATATAAGAATATATCAAAACATCATATAACATATACCAAACCATCATAAAGCACATATCAAACCACCATAAAGCAGATATCAAACCACCATAAATCATATACCAAACCACCATATCGAAGCTACTTTTCCTCAACCGGCAAACAAGGAAAGATACATAGCCCGCATTTGATTTTCCATCTCCCATGTAGCATCATTGGGCCCAATGTGCTTCCATCGCACTTTAACTTGCTCAATTTTTCGATTCCAAGGCATGAACACCTTTTTATGCAATATACACTGAGTCTCCAGCTGGAATTCTCCATCTAGTTCCACCTGCAATACAAACTAGTTAATCACATGATTAGAATCCTTCACATACTTCTTAAGCAATGATACATGGAAGACATCATGGAATTTCGATGTCGGAGGCAGTGCAAGTTGATATGCTACTGGCCCAATCCTCTCAATGATGTTGAAGGGTCCACAAAACCGTGGTACCAACTTGGCACGTGATCCAATCTGCAAGGATCTCTTCTTTGATTTGATGCGCAAGTACACCTATTCCCCAACCTGGAACTCCTTGAACAACATGTTCCTATCTGCATAACTCTTCTTCCTATCTTGTGCTTCCTTTAGATTCTTCTTGATTACCTGCATTTCTTGTTCCATGTCTGCCAACATATCTGGTCCAATCAACACCCTATTAACCAGATCACTCCAACTGATAGGAGTGTTACAACTCCGCCCATACACTACTTCAAAAGGACTCATCCTTAGTGACCCCTGATAACCATTGTTGTATGTGAACTCTACCAAAGGGAGATAGTCTTCCCACTTCCTCTATTCATGCATCACATACATCCTCAACATGTCCTCCAATATCCTGTTGACCCTCTCTATCTTTCCATCTGTCTGTGGATGATAAGCTATTTTGAAGGCCAACTATGTCCCTCTTAAAATTTAACCAATAGTAAGATCTCTTCACTGAATTTAATGTCTTATGATACCTTAGGTGACTTGAATAAGGTTTCGCATGAAACTCCCTCAATATCACCTTCTTGATTTCACTGTTATCCAGTACATATATCATGTCTCAGAACTTGACCAACCCATTTGTCGTAAGACAATAATCCATACCCTGTGCACCTACACCTGTACCTATACTTGTACCTATACCTATATTGCCACCTGTACTTGTACCACTACCTGTACATATACCTACACCTGCACCTGTATATGTCCCTATACCACTACCTATACTTGTAACAATACTTTATTGTAACATGTGCACAATATCTTTATATTTGACATTGTGTTGACCTGCCCGCAAGATCTTATCCTGTAGATCTGTCCCATAGGAGCTCATAGTTGCTAAGTGATCTACCTGTATCTATTTGCTAAGAGCATATGCCACTTTGTTCTCTTTATCTTTGATGTACCTAATCTCGAAATCAAACTCGTTGATCGTGGCCAACCATCTAGTCTACCTGGAGTTCAGATTCGATTGATCAAACAAATACCTCAACCAATGTGATTACTCATAAGCAAAAAATATTCTTCCAAGAAGATAGTGTCTCCACATCTTCAATGCATGTATGATCACTTCTATCTCCAAATCATGTGTCGGGTAGTTCTGCTCATGCTCGTTTAGTTTCCTGGACTCATAACATACCACTTGTCCATCCTACATAAAGACTCCACCAAGCCCTCTCTTGCAAGCATCTGTGCATACCACAAACTCTTTGTCAGGATCTACAATCTATAGTACTGGTGCATATGTCAACAACTGCTTGAGTTTCTTAAAGAAGCCTCACACTCCTTAGTCCATTCAAACTTCTTACCTTTCCTTTGCAATGATGTGATAGGATAAAAAATCTATGAGAACTTCCTGATGAACCTCCTGTAGTAACCTGCCAAACCCATGAAAGATATCACCTCATCCACACTCTTAGGAGCTACCCACTCCATGATGGCCTTATCTTCTCTGGATCTACTGCAATTCCTTCCTTGGAGACAATGTGTCCCAAGTAGTGTACCTCAATCTGAAAGAAACTACATTTGCTCAGCTTAGCATACAATTGATGCTCCCTAAACAACCTCAACACTGCTGCTAAATGCTCAACATTCTCTTCCTCATTTTTATAATATACTAGCATATCATCAATGAAAATAATAAGAAACTTATCTAAATATAGACGTAATGCGTTATTCATCAAACAGATTAATGTAGTTGGAGCATTAGTTAAGCCAAATGGAACAACAATGAACTCATAATGCCTTACCTAGTCTAGAACGCATTCTTGTAAATGTCTTCCTCTTTTATGCGTAACTTATGGTATCCGGATCTCAAGTCGATCTTCAAGAACACTTTCGCTCCCTTCAGCTGATCGAACAAATAATCAATCCTCGACAAAGGGTACATGTTCTTGATGGTCACTTTGTTCAAATGCCTGTAGTCAATGCATAATCTGAGTGTTCCATATTTCTTCTTTACAAACAATACCAGTGCGCTCCAAGGTGATACACTCGGCCTAATGTACCCATTGTCCAAAATTTCCTTCAGTTGTAACTCTAACTCAACCAACTCAGGTGTGCTGATCGTGTAAGGTGCTTTTGATGTTGGAGCTGCCCCTAGGACTAACTCAATAGAAAAGTCTACCTCCCTGTGAGGTGGAAACTCTATAATGTCCTCAAGAAATACATCCTTTAACTATTGCAAAACTGGATACCTTCTCACCACATCTATATCCTCAACTTCCTTACCCTTATCACTAGAGATGTGTACTGCGAATAGCTTACACCCTTTCCTATGACTACGCTTTGCTTTCATAATTGTCACCATCCTAACTAATGTAGATTTATTCTTACCCTGTAAGAATCTTGGTTCTCCATTTTCATGAACACATGCAATGGCTTTATCATAACAATATACCTTGGTTCTATGAAGATACAACCAGTCCATGCCCAACAACACACTGTATGAACCCAACGGTAATATATTCAAATGTGTTGCAGTAGGCATACCATTCAAATCAAATGCACAAGATCTTACCCAATGATGAACTCGCTTCTTTGTACTTGTAGCCAACTGCAATAAACAAGACTTTGCATGTAATTCCTTACTCAAACCACACTTATCCACCAAGTCAGGACTAATATAGCTATAATTAGATCCTAGGTCAATCAAAATAGAAATATCTTGATCACAAAGCTTACTATCCATTTCAATGATAGGTTCTTGATGTTTTCCCTGTTTGTTATCCAATGTTGCATAGATATGTGGAATACTCTGACCAACATCTCCAACAACCTATGCCTCCTACGAACTGTATATCTTAGGCCTACCACTCTGGTATTGTGGAAAATCCTTCCTGCAATGATCTCATCCACGAGTCCAATACCACACGGGCTCCTTATTCTTCTCCTCAGATTTGTTTCCCTGTCCTCTATCTAATGCATTGAACCTCTTAGGTGGTGTAACATTCTCCTTGTTACCCAAATCTTGTGGTCTTACTCGCTTCTTGTCCCATTTTCCTTTGTTCTTTGCATTGCTTCTCTAGTTTGGCTTCGTCTCAGTTCTATGCTTCGATTTTTCATAGCAATGCTTTAGTTTTCAGATAACCTCCTCCAATGATCTAGGCTCATCGAATTCAATCCTATCTTTGAATGCAACTAGTAACCCACTAACAAATCTCTGAATCTTAGCCTTCTCCTCCTTAAGGTAAGACACATACCTTAGCAACTCTAAGAATCTACTAGTGTACTCATCATCTGTCATGGATCTCATATTTAGATCATGGAATTCTTTCGCCCTGTCATCAAAATATCTTTCTGACAAATACTTCTTCTTGAACAGCCGCTCAAACTCACTCTAAGTCAAATCTTCCTCATTTATACCTCTGACATTCTTCATATCCTCCCACCAAATGTCTACTTTTCATTTGATACTGAATGTAGCCACTCTAGCTTTCATTTTATCTAAATAGTCATGCAATATAAAGAACTTCTTCATGCCTAGAAACCATGCCTCTGCATCTTGTGATTTCTTTACCTCTCCATCAAAAGTAGGCAACTTTTCTTTCTTAAAATATTATGGGAAATATCCCTTATCAATCCTCCTGTAAGGATGATACTGATGACAACCATAGTGCTTATCTGAATCAGAATTAGAATCATACATGTGTCTATCCCTTCTCTTATCTAGAGTGTCCACCAATCTGCCATCTCTGATTGTGTCATCTCTACTTGATTGGTGAATGCCATGCAATCTAATACCATCTGCCCCATTATTTCTATCCTCCTGCTCATGGCTGATCCGAAGTGGTCCATGTCGCTGCAAATCAGACAAGCTATGAAATATGACTGCATTTACCTCTGCTAAATTTTCCTGTGCCTATATGATTCTATCATTATCTACCTTATAACTCCTTATTTCTTCCTTTAAACTTCTCAGTGTCACTGCCAAGTCAGAAGAGTTCTCAACACCATACTACTCCTCAGATTCATAGGGAGAGCCTTTGTAGTCAACCATCTTGCTAGCCATTTGATATTTCTTCTTGCAAGGTATATCATGTCAGCTAAACCAAATCACAATAAAACAAAGTACCTTAGTATAGTTCAGGGACAATACCTCATCTGAAAGATCAAAAAATCAACATGATACATGTATACCATAATCATGACAGCATATAAAAACATAAAACATAAACTTATGACCATGCAACCATCATTCTAGCTAGGGTCCAGTCATCAATGCATGACCTCAACAAAAACACACATCACGACCTCATGCATGAAAACCACCATCATTACATTACTATACACTTGACCACATGCAAACATGAACATGCATAAGTGATGCATAACCATCCACACATATGCATAAACACATGACCAAGCAGGAATGAACAATACTTGAAATCAAACCTGCAAGAATGATACATGCGACCAAGCATACATGAATGTAACCAAGAATACTACAATGATACATGTAGGTGACATAAATCGACATGTAACCAGTCATACACTCACAATTTTGCATTCCACAATAACACCTCAAATTTTGACATGACGACATCACTACAACGATGAAAAACATCACGCAAATGCAACAAGCACATGGAATGAAAGGGTGAGAGACACACATGCAACTAACATGCATGCATGACCAACACATAACCTATCCAATCCAAGGGTGAACCATGCTCTGATACCACTCTATAACACCCCCCTCCCACATCTACCCAAGCAACCAACCAGCCAGGGTAAACATGCGACGAGAGGCCACTATGATATGATTTGACCTCCTAAGTCACGTTAAGGAAGTGGAACCAATGGAAACACACCATACAAACATTAATTATCAGCTATAGGACCCTCAGGAACCAATCCAATAATTTAGACAACTTGCCTTGGGTTCCCACAGAGATTTTGGACAATTTAAGGCTAATTCGCTCCCATGCTATAAGCATGAGTGCGACCAGCAACCAAAAGTCGCTCTCACAGACTTTCCTGCCAAGGACCAAAGACCAAAATTGCCAATGCTATCCCAACGACTCCGAGATTTGAGCCACTTTTTTATGTCTAGAGCCCAAGTCACTGCCCAGAAACGAACCATCTCTTCATATCAATAAAATAACATTGAAATTACGGTACTAAAACAAATACTTTTTCAAGACCTTAACTAGACCCTTACTAGCCATGATAGGTATTTCGTCAAACATATTACAAATGTGTAATCTACAGGTGTAATTAACATTTCTGAGCATAGGGGTCTCATACATAGCTGAGAATCACTAAGAACCATTGATGCCTCGACACATCGGTTGCCATTCCATCCATTAGGTCATAGATACATTGATCATTGAATTACAGGTAAAAACATGAGGAGAGTTATACATGGTTGTTGTCATAAAACACATATATAACCAACATAATAGGGACAAAAATACTCATGAAAGTACAACCATATAGACCACATACAATCCATCAAAGTTCTCATAGAAATACAAATATAAATAACCTTTCATTATTTATGGAAAATCCAAACCCAGGATGGGACTTCCACATTCCACCCAACCATAGAATGGCTGAGCCAAATCTCTCTTCATCCATTCACCCTCGTGCCATATTCCAAGCATGAATGTGGGATCCCATAGAACACATCAATAAAAAAACCATCTATGGCTTCCAGAGGCCATCCACCTCAACCCATCAAATAGTGATTCCACCTCATGGTCATACATCACAAAACCATCATCAGATCGGTCTCTATCCAAGCCTTCCAGGGCTCCAGAGAATTTGTACAACCAAGGCTCTAGGACTAGTAACTCAACCCACATCTTTTACCGGGCTCTAGAGCATTTGTCCAAACAAGGCTCTAAGACTAGTAGGTTAACCCACAACTTTTACCGGGCTCCAGAGCGTTTATCCAACGAAGGCTCCAGGACTAGTAACTCAACTCACCAAGGGCTCCAGAGTGTTTGTCCAACCAAGGCTCCAGGACTAGTAACTCAACCCAAGTTGTTCCAGGGCTCCAGAGCACTTGTCCAACCAAGGCTCCTAGACTAGTAACTCAACCCAAGCTAAGAATACATGAGAACCAACCAAAAACACAACAATGAAAATAAACCCAAAATCACCATGTCTATCTAGGAAATGGAAAGGCTAGGCAATCCACTGTCAATCTCGACCATCCTCCATGCCAATGTCAGATCACAACCAAAAATCCACATGCATATGCCATGCATGCCAAAACTAATGAAGGAATCATACATGCAAATTGATACCTACAAGCAAATCTGATGTAGTTGTTGATCTTGATGCCTTCTTGCACTTTCCTGCTCTTCCTTTGCCTTCTTGTTACAAGAATCCAAGTATGCCACACCCTCCAAGAGTGCTCAAACAAAACTATAAGTCTCCAAGAGTATGTGAGAGAGAGAGAGAGAGAATAATGAGAGAGCTCCAAAAATGAACAGAAAAAAAGGTTACCAACTGATCCTCAGATGCCTTTTTATGAATGAGTCCTCTATTTTCTTCATTTTCCATTTTTTTCCTTCAATTTCCTCCTCACATGCAACCTCTGACCTTTCACCTCCCTTTTCTCCTAATTTCCATTATTTTCATAAATAAATGTGCCAAAAATGTCATTTTTCCTTTCCAAAGCCTTAGCCATTGCCTTTGCCAATTTCCTTAGCCATAACCAATCACAAGTGATCCCCATCACTATGATTCTACCCAACATTCAGCTTGGAATAAGTGTCCCATCATCCATGGTTATTATTTTTAACTTTTATTACATGGAATTTTCACCAGGGTTGTTACACTTTGGTTGAGAAATGGTAATCCCATAACAACTCTGATTGATCTCTAGTCCAAGGAAAAATTTAGAAAGCCTGGCATGTCTATCATAGAAGACCACTTATGCAATGCAGATTTAATCTCAGAAATGGTAGAAATTGAACTACCTATGATCAAAATATCATCTGTGTAGAGTACTATGATCAACAAGGAGTAAATTTTATTCAACGTATCAACATTGGACTCATATTTGTAGTGTACAAAATTTTGAGATAACAACTAGGAATCCATCTTTGCATACCATGCTCTAGATGCCTTCTTGAGTCCTTAGAGAGATTTCTTTAGTTTGCATACCACAGATGAATTTTTCATGTATCTCTGTGGTTGCTCCATGTAAATTTCCTCCTCAAGATCACCAAGGCGAAAGGAATTATGCACATGCATATGATGCACTTCTTATCCTCTTGTTGATGCAATAGAGAGAGCTAGCTGGATGGAATCCATTTTTTCCACTAGAGAAAAAGTCCCATCATAGTCAACACCATGTACCTGTTGAAAACCTTTTCCCACTAATGGTGCCTTATATCAACTAACTTGGTCATCTGTTGCTTTCTTGGTTCGATAAACACACTTGCACCTGACAAGTTTACGATTGGAAGGTAGAGGAACTAGGTCCTAAGTCCAGTTCTCAATGAAAGAGTTGTATTCATCATCGATAGCTGCTTCCCATTCAAGATGCCCATCTGCTTCTGCAGAATTTTGTGGATCAAATGCATGCATCATATAATCATGCATGGCTCCATAGCTAAAAGTACTTGTGGAGTTTCCTCAAAATGAGGTATAGTGGCAAGATCATCTAAGAGATCACTAATGTTGTGCCATTTTTGTGCTAGGTGGTTGATAATCTTCCGAACTGCATGATAGAATATTATCTCGATGTTCAACAATTAGTGGTCCAACAAGTTTCGTAGGAAAAGGCTCATCTAGATCAGAATTCTGATCTGAAGTATCATCTGCATACTCATCAATTAGTGGTGAGGGAAACTTTGTAACAAGCTCATCTAGTGGTGTATTCAAAGCATCTTCTTCAAAATTTACACTCCTTTCGATAAAGAGCTCTTCAATTTTGATATCAAACAATATGTACCCTTTCGCATCATCAAAATATACAACAAACATGCATTCCTTTCTCTGAGGTTCCAAACCCTTTGTCTTCTCTGTAGGATTGTGGACCCATGCTCGAAATCCGAAATTGCGAAAATGACTGACTTTAAGTTGAAAGCCTCAAAATGTGTTTTTCGAGTAACATATATATGAGGATATCTATTCTATATGTATGAGGCATAATTGATAGCTTCAACCCACAATTTTTACGAAAGATATCTTGAATGCAACATGCAAGTTTCCATATCTTTCAAAGATCTATTATTCCTCTCAGCCACCCCGTTTTGTTGTGGAGTGTAAGGAAATGTATGTTGCAACTGTACGCCTACTTCATTACAAAGATTTTGAATATCTTTGTTGACATATTCCTCCCATTATATGTGTGAAGGATGTTCATGTGTTCCAGACTGATTTTCCGCATGTGCTTTGAAAATATTTAGATGTTGAAAAACTTCAGACTTGAGTTTCAGGAAGTAAACCTAAGTGAAGTGCAACTGTACGCCTACTTCATTACAAAGATTTTGAATATCTTTGTTGACATATTCCTCCCATTATATGTGCGAAGGATGTTCATGTGTTCCAGACTGATTTTCCGCATGTGCTTTGAAAATATTTAGATGTTGAAAAACTTCAGACTTGAGTTTCAGGAAGTAAACCCAAGTGAATCTCGTGTAATCATCTATAAATGAAAACACATATCTTTCTTTTCTCATTGAAGGTACTGGAAATGGACCCATGAGATCATTGTGTACAAGCTCCAAAGGTGAAGAGGCTCTCCATGCATGCCCCTTCTCGAACTTGTCTTGTGGATGCTTTCCAAGAGAACATCCATTACAAACACCATTTGAAAATTCAATGTTAGGAAATCCTTTAATAGTCCTTTGCTTTCTAAGTTGTCACATATATATGAAACTCAAGTGCCCAAATCTCGTGTGCCAAATCCTACTTTCTTCATTTGCATGCGTAAGTAGAAAAATAGAATTTGACCAAGGAACAAAATTAAAAAATGTATATAAACGTGATTGTTCATTTACCTTGCCAGTTGCAATCTTCAAGTTGGTTTTCATATCATAAATGCTCACGGAATCCAAGGTAAATTCCACTTTCCTTCCCATGGTGGTGTGTGTCATCTGATACACTAAAAGAATATTCACAGAAATCCTTGGAATATGAAAGACATTCTCGAAACTTCCATCTTCAAATTGCACTCTTCCTTGTCCAGTTGCTTCAACTGCAGAATTGTCCCCCATGAGAATAGGAGGTCATGAGTATGCATGTAGAGAAGAAATGGTTTCCTTTAAAGAACCCATATGATGTGAAGCTCCTGAATTGATCATCCATTCCTGTGGTATAGAGTGAAGGGAAATCAAAGCATGGCCATTACCCCTTGTTTCTGATGGTTTTTCCTCCATATTCTTCTTGCCACTTTCTGGAATGTGATGACCAATATTATTTTGCTGAAGAGTCATTGCCATCATGTCAAAAGTATTTTTCATACAAGAGGATTTAGGATGATAGCCTATGTTACAATAAGGACACTTGGAGTTTCCTTCCTTTCCCTTCTTACCCTTGGAGATGGAAGAATCATCTGGAGGTTTTGGATTTCCTCCCTTTCTTGGATCCAGATATATTGCCATTCCTTTTCCTTTCGATTGCTGATTTGGTTTCGATTTGACATTCGTTTTTCATGCATGGCAAGTGCATGTGCATTTGAAGAATTTAATGAAGCCACCTTGATGATCTTATCTTTCTCATGAATGAGAGACTTAATAAATGCATCAAGTTTGGGAATTTTCCCTTTATCTCCAGTTGCAAGTCTAACTGTGCAAAATGTAGAAACAAAAACAACATGTTCATGACATAATTTAGATAAAATAGAAAGGATCAATTGACCTTCGTGTTTGGATTTATCCATCCCACAGTCCAATAATTGAAGAAGCAATGATTTGAATTTCGTAAAGAAACCTTGAATATTCGCAAAGTTGTTTGGATCTACAGAATTTAGCTCATTTCCGAGAATATTATTAAAATATATAACTAGGTTTGGTCTTCATAATGACATGTGTAATCATGATTTTATGTAATTAATGTAAAGAATAAAAATAAAATTATTTTATGCTTGAGACATGGGTTTCATGCTCAAGGAATTTTATTTTTATAGATGAGGCTCCCATTGTGAGCTATTCAAATTGGTCATTAAGTCATAAATTCAATTGATTCTTTGTCATGTATGAAAGACCCTTCCTAGGCATGTTACATATGTATTTGAGTCAGTGTAAGAGTCGAAAGACCCTCTAAGACCAAGTCCAAAGCACTTATAACAAGACTGCCTTCAAATGAAGCAATAAGCCTACTCCAAGATGACATGTTGGCATAGGATCAAGTCAAGCCGGGCTACAAGCATGAGGGATAAGTCTATATATAGGGCACTTAGCCTCATTCAAGATGCGCTATCTCACACATAAGGAGTTTGAGCACAAGGACGAAGAAGAAGCCTCTCATTCAAGCAAAGAAGAGAAGATCAAGGTTAAAGGAAGAGCAAAGCAATTGTAGATCTGTTTTGGGTCACATTCTATTCACACATGCGAGGCAATTAGGGTTTGTATATATGTAGGAAGATAAAATTACATCCATCAAAGGAGAGTCAAATCAAGGTAAGAATGACATCCATATTTAAGGCCAAATGCATAAGGAAGGTAGCCCTAATTCAAGCAAAGAAGGAGGGCTTAAATACCCCTAATTCATTCATACGTGGGAAATTGTAGTTAAATACAGGAAGTTGAAAATTGCAGAGATAGAGGCCAAGAATTTTAGACTTGAGTTGTAGGATCGAGGGTGAAGAAAGAAGGATAAGTTTCTACATCTACAAGTAAGGGTTGACTTGGTCTTGGAGGGGTTGTTAGTCAAGGGTCTTGGTCTTGGAATTCATCAATTGAAGATTCTATAAGAAGAAGAATTCAATGGGTTTTCCTCTCAATATTGGAGAGTGTTTTCCCTTGGATGATAGCCTACATCTGGTGTCATTTGTCTCATTGTTCTTTATAGTTTTCTAACTATTTGGTGAAGAACAACAGATAATAATAATCAAGTAAAGGAGACCCTAATCAAGAAAAATGAAAATTCCTCACAAGCAATTATCATTGCTAGATAAATCATCTCATCTCTCTGACCTAGATTTGTCAACATGGTATCAAAGCTAAGGTGACAAATCAAGGAAGGGAAGCTCAATAAGGGACACTCAAGCACTCAATGACAGAAGTTCTAGAAGGATATCAAGGGCTTCAAAGCATCAAGAAGATCATCTCCTCCTCAAGGAATTTTGAAGACAAGGACTACATCATAATCTAGAAGAAAAGTGTCAAAAACCGTAGATTGATGAAAGGAGAATCCTACTCTAGAAGCATTATTGCGATCCTCACTCAACACATCATCACAAGGAAGGAGACCTCAAAAGACTCTTATCTCTACTCAAACATAAGATCGAAACATATTGAAGTCTACTTACCCAAAGGAAGCAATGAAGGAGTTGTTGACATAATCAAAGGATTCAAGGTGATGTCCCTCTCTTTGGAGTCAAGGATCACTTTCGAAGAAAAACATCTTCATCAACAAGAAGTTTTCAATTTCCTATATAGTCATCAATCTCGAGAAGAAAACGGGTTCAAGAAGCATCTTCACAAGTAAGTATATTTATGTCTACATCTCAATCTGTCAAAATGTCTTTTTGCAAGCAAAGAAACAAGTTGGTTGGGGCTTCCAATTTTCTTGCATGGAAGAAAAGGACAGATCTGAACCTCATAGAAAATTAGTTTATGGAACATGTTAAAGGCTCAATCACCAAACCTCCAAAAGAGTTGCTCAAGCACTTGCAAGGTATATGAAAGGGGAGTAATGGCTCAACGGATTCTCATAGAATCCATCAAGGATCCCACCATTCCCTATGTATCTAAACTTGAAACATCAAGAGAAATATATGACAAAATTGTAGAGTTGATTTCCGTAAGCACTCCAGGAGAATAAATCTCGTTGAGACAAGAACTCTACAAGATGAATATATCAAAACAAGAAGGAATAACCTCATACTTTATGAGGATATATGAAATAAGAGATCAATTACAATATTTGGGAGACACAATCTCTGACAAGGAAATGAATACCATAGTAATAAATGCACTAACAGAGGAATGGGGTAACTTCACATCAAGCTTTTACGGAAAGAAGAAAGCTACTCCATTCAAAGATCTATGGCCACTACGTAAAATTGAAGTAACCGGGTTGAAGGAAAAATTTGATGTAGGATCAAATGAGCAAACTCAAGCATATGCTTCTATGGCAAAAAGAAAAGGTAATTTTTCGAAATTTGGCCCTTAGAAGATAAGGAAGAATATGGCAAAGGCTCAATGCTATGGATGTCAATAATATGAGCATTACAAGAGAGATTGTCCTAATCTCAAGAAAGACAAAAGAGGAAGAGAAGAAGCCCATATCACTAATGAAGTGGAGGAAGCTGAAAAGAAGAAATCCAAGAAAGAGGAAGTAAAATATATCTACTATGATTGATATAGTCTTCCTCACAAAGTTCTTTTCAAGCTTCTATTTTCAAGTTTTTTGTTGTATAGCTACCATGGTAGGAATCACTAAGAAGCATGATACGATGAATTATGGCATCATGGAAGCATACAATTGAAAGCAAGAGTTCACGACATCATATTATAGAAGCATGAAAGATAGATGAAATAGAAGTCTATAGAGGTCACCTAAAGAAATATTTAGCTACTGGTAACCTGATTTGAAGCATAAGTAGTACCTATGAGAAGAAATAAGTCATCTAGTATAAATCTCATCATACATTATTCAAGAGGAACATTTGTTGGATAAGGATGATTAAGATCATCCGTTTGAAACTTCATTGGAAGGTTCACCTATTGAAAGAAGAAAATGTCTCGCCAAGAATTCCACCTTGTATGGGAGTCATGAATAAAGGTATTATGTCATAAAAATCGAAGCAGGTCAAGTTGATTGAAGTTATTTCAATCACATAAGTTGCTAAAGGAAGTCTAGATGACCTAAAAGGAAGAGATGAGGTATGTATGCATATATTTAATTGAGTCATGTCATATGGTTGTAGATATCATGAATGAATGCTCTACCTCAAGAGAATAATCAAAAGAAAGGATCTCCTCATTTGAAAGGATGCATGAAGGCATCATTCACACATTGACTAGATGATATCAACATAATACGTCCTCATATGAAATATGAGGTGGTTGAAAAAATTGAAGGAACTATGATTGGAAGTTCTGGGAAAGAAATGTGTGAACAAATAAAGGAAGAGATCATGAAAAATTAAACTATGGATAAGGAAATCAACATCCAAGGACTATAATATTTGACTATGATATCTCCATGGGAAAGATATGAGATTCTGATAAAGTATGAAAAGGAAAGAGACCCTTGACATTGTATATCTTTTTAGAGATGTGTCAATATGTATGCATGATGTTGATGCAAACAAGGAGATGTCATGATGAAATACCATCACAAAGGTAATTTTGATTTAATGTTCCTTTTCTATTCATGAACAATATTTGGATGGGTTAATGCATGGCTACCAAGGGAAGACTTATAGATGTCATCTACAATTGATGTTCATGTGGTAGAATGAAAGATACCGAAGGAAACATGACATGAAGAAGTTAGCAAGGCATGAAGGAAGGCTAGATATGGACTAATGGATCACTTTCCGATGAAAAGAAAGATGACATGACTAACATGATTCAAGAATGAAAGTGATGGGTGGTATTTTCCCTCCAATAAGTACCAAAAAGATGTAGGATCCATAACATAGAAGAATTTCATGTAATAAAAGGAAGGATACCTACAATTAGTTGTTCGTCCCATGATCTCTACCTTAAAGAGCTACTGGAGGCAAGCCCCTAGTCAAGTCCTTAATTAATAGGGATCTTGGGTAGATTCCTTTGATACAAATGGGTACATTCCTTCAATGGAATGGGCATATCCTCCCTAGTTGAGAGGGAGAGATAAACACATCATTCTTTTCATCACTTGGGAAGATAAAATGGAGGATTTGGTAAGCATCTGACATCCGATACTCTTTGAGGATGTGTTAGGGCATCCAAGATAAGAGTGGTCATAGAGGACCGATATTATTTGAGGACTGGGAATCCAAGATAAGAATAGTCTTGGTGGAACATACTCTGAGTGAACCCAGGTGGGGTATGTTTCGAGAGAGACAATGATGAGGGTGTCTATAAATCATTGATCCCTCTAGCATTGTGCTCTAATTTTATGGAGAGATAGAGTGGTTAGTCAAGGCCCTGCTCTGTGACAAGGTTGGATGATATGATGCTATATGGATGATTTACCAAATCGACTCTTCTTATGAGAATTATTCATATTGAGAATTTCCAAGTACCTTTTATGGATTATGAATACCTCCCTAGTTAAGATGGAGTGTTGAAATATGCAACTAGGTTCGGTCTTCATAATGACATGTATAATCATGATTTTATGTAATTAATGTAAAGAAGAAAAATTAAATTTTTGTATGCTTGAGACATGGGTTTCATGCTCAAGGAGTTTTATTTTTATAGATTAGGCTCCCATTGTGAGATATTAGGATTGGTCATTAAGTCATAAAGTCAATTGTGTCTTTTTCATGCATTTGGGCTTGTTACATATCTATTTGAGTCATTGCAAGAATCAAAATAACCTCCAAGACCAAGTAAAAAGCACTTCTAGCAAGTCAGCCTTTAAATGAATCAATAAGCCTACTCCAATATGACATGTCGGTCTATGATCAAATCAAGTCGACCTACAAGCATGGGGAAGAAGTCTATATATAGGGCACTCTGCCTCATTCAATATGGACTATCTCACACACAAGGAGTTTAAGCACAAGGATGAATAAGAAGCCTCTCATTCAAGTGAAGGAGAGAAGATCAAGGTCAAAGGAAGAGCGAAACAATTGCAAATATTTTTTAGGTCACTTTCTATTTACACGTGTGCGGAGATTAGGGTTTGTATCTTTGCATTAAGATCAAATTACAATCATCAAAGGAGGGTCAAATCAAGGCAAGAAAGAGATCCATATTGAAGGCCAAATTCAAAAGGAAGGTAGCCCTAATTCAAGAAAACAAGAAGGAGGGCTTAAATATCCCTAATTTAGTCACACGTGGGAAATTGGAGTCAACTATAGGCAACCGAAAATTGCAGAGATAAAGGCCAAGAATTTCAGACTTGAATTGCAGGATCGAGGGTGGAGAAAGAAGGATAAGTTGCTACATCTACAAGCAAGGGTTGAGTTGATCTTGGAGGTGTTGTTAATCAAGGGTCTTCATCATGGAATTCATCAATTGAAGATTCTATAAGAAGAAGAATTCAATGGTTTTTCCTCCCAAGATTTGAGAGGTTCTTACCCTAGTTGATAGCCTACATTTGGTGTCATTTGTCTCATTGTTCTTTATAGTTTGTTAATTGTTTGATGGATAAGAACACATAATAATAATCAATTAAAGAAGAACCTAATTAAGAAAAGTGAAAAGTCCTCACAACCAGTTATCATTGTTATAGAAATCATCTCATCTCTCTACCCTAGATTTCTCAACAAATATGAGCTTGCATATCGTCTTGTTTTCCAAATAAATTATGCAGGCTTGTCCAAACCTTATTCAAAGTGTTGCATGTGTCGACATGGAAACACAATGTTATAGATATCGAAAATAATAGAAGACCAAAAGTCTTGTCCATCCTATTGAAGTATTTGGATTTTTTGATGGTGGAATTTGGTTCAACTTCCGTACTCATAACTATCTGATACAAGCCTTTGCCTCTGAGGTGAAGAAAAATATCTGGCTTCCAGTGGAATTAATTATACAGACTGAGAATATTTGAATATGGGATCTCCATTATCTCACCTTGCAGTTGTAGCAGCAATTGCATCAATTCTCTAATTTTCTAATCCGCAAATCAAATCTCCCAATAATTTCCAAGTCTTGATCTTCAAACCTGCAAAATATTGTTCATGCACCTTCTCCAAACCCCTGTAGCTTTGATACCATGTAAAATTATTAGAGAAAATATACGGATCTAGCTAAAGAATAATGACACAAACTTGCAATAATTGAAAAAGAAAATTGGTGTTGTAGCTCCTAGAGAAAACCTCTGGGTTGAAAGGAGACCAATGCCTAGGACATCTTGATGAGTTCTTTAAAGATTTGTTGATATTTTCTATTACACTCAGTATTTATCATATTTCAGATGAAATTGATTCAGAACCTTCCTTAAGAGGAGAAATACAAGATTGAATACCAAATATAACTCACAAAAGCATTAACATCTGGCTCTAGTGGACAACATCATACACACATGCAATTTTATAGGTCATTTTTTGATCCGGATTTAAACAGGAACGTAACAAATTACATAAATAACCATAAATACAGAGATGCAGTGGAAATAACACTTCATTTCATTAATGTAAAATATTGAAATATGCTTACAAACATAAATGGAAATAAACGAGCTAGGGCGATGGTAGCTTTATCTCTGAGAAGAGATGTGGCGGCTACATGCCTCTGAACTATGTTACAATGAGGCTCAAAGACCTATTTATTGTTGAGAAACAATGGAAAACCATAAACATCCAAAAACCTAACCCTAGAAGATGAAACGCCCATCTGTGGGCCCCATTTCGGGTAAATTGGTACACCAACGTCCGAGGGTCGTAATTTTGGCATATGATCTTCGTTTGACATGAACAATAGCTCGTTAGAAAGATCTATCCGAGGAATACAACTTTGGGAAGAGAAACATTAGTCCATGGACCCACGTTGCTCGCAAAGTTCCCAAAAAACGTCGTTTAAAGCCTCAAAACGGCTCCGGAAGTTCAAGACCTGAAAAACTGCTAAAAATAGTATATTGTGCTACAATTAAGGAAACTGAAAAATTGAAGAGACATTTGTGGGGGTCCAAGTGGGATAGGTGGGTGGCCACCAACATCCACCTGGATCATTCCTACCCCGTTAGGAAGAAATGGTCCCCATTGCGTTGAGCTCTTCCATTTGTTGAACTTGGTCCCTAGTGAGCTGTTCTGCAATCTCTGATGTGTCTAGTAATGGTGGGAAGCATGGTAGAGGGTGGTCCACATTGAACACTCAGTGCAAGCAAAGGAATGGGGGAATGTTGTGCTCCAAATCATTGTTCCCCACAGCCTTGGTACTAGTGTAAGGACCATGTCGCTTCTTGTACTTGTCATTTTTCAGAATGGAGCGGTGATATATCAGCCCGTTGGGTAGAGGTGCTCTGGGAGTCAGATCGAATGAATGCTTGACCTGACAGTGCAACGGTACCCCTATGGGTGAGGAGAAGATGTTCTCGTGTTCTTTTATGACCATATCCATCTGCTGTTGCTACTGCATGGAGGAACCCTTCGCGGGGACCATTTTGGATCTTCGAGATCATTCTTATGGATCTTGGCGGTGGCAACAATGGCACTGGGCTCCGCATCGATGATCTGCTTTCCTTTTCCATTCTCCTTGTCAGGTTTTGACTCAGGGTCGAAACATGCATCTGATTCTGAAGCCTTCAACTCGGCCACCAATGACTACTTGGTCCTACACTCACTTATGTTGTGAGTGGGGCTCTTATGGAACTCACACCACTTTCGTATGTCCTTCTTCGACCTTGTGGTGTTGTTCTTTTCCTATGGCTTCAATGGGTTGTCTTGGGTTACCCCGTCTTGGCTTTGTCCTTGGTTTTGCAATTTGGGGAAGCCTTTCCCTTGCTTCGGATTCACAGATCAAAGTCTCGCTTCTTCTGTTTAAACTTTTGCTCGATCTTGACAACGTATCGGTACGCCGTGCCGAGCGAGGAGATATTAAGGAACTCCATCTTGTCCTAGATGTATCTATGGAGGCAACCACGATATTTTAGTACCAAATTCAGCTCGGAATCCTCGATACCCAACTGTGTGCGAAGGGTATGAAAATGTTTGTGAACTCTGACACATCTTGGTCCCTTCCCTGCCGCAGCATGGTCCAGTTTATGTATTTGTCCTCATAGCTTTTGACAGGGTAGTACTGATCCTTGATGGCATCCCGGAATGAATTCCAAGTGGATGCGGCTGAAAATAGTGAGCCCGTAATTTCATGCCTCTGCTCGCAGTAGGTTTCCCACCAGTCCTTGACGTGGGGGGCTGCTTTGAGAAGAGCAAAAATAATCTTTTACCGATTGGAAAAATCATGAACAGAAAAATACCCTTCTAGCAGATTTAACCATTTATCTACGGCATCTACGTCTACCTGAACCTTGAATATGGGGATTTCAAAATTAACTTGTACCTTAAAGGGTGTGGCGTTTCCAGAGTAGCTATTGGAAGTCGATGTGTCGCCTCTGGGTAGCCGCTGAAGGATTTGGGCGAAGTTTTCCATCATCGTGTTCCTCTGTTGCTTGAGGGCTTCTTCGAGCAAGATTTTGATAGGATCTCCTACCCCCTCTTCTTTCTTTTCATCCGCCATGGGAGGCCGTCGGGATTTGCGAGGCTGGTCTTGCAAAGGTTCGACCATTTCAATCCATAACTCCTTATATCCCGACCTCGTTGGGGACATGCAAAGAAAAACAGAGAAAGAGCAGACCGCTTCGAAACCACTGATCCTGATTTAAACAGGAATGCAACAAATTACAGAAATAACCATAAATACAGACATGCAGCAGAAATAATACTTCATTGCATTAATGTAAAATATTGAAATATGCTTACAAACAGAAATGGAAATAAAACAGCTAGGGTGATGGTAGCTTTATCTCTGAGAAGAGATGTGGCAGATACATGCCTCTGAATTGTGTTACAATGAGGCTCGAAGGCCTATTTATTGTTGAGAAACAATGGAAAACCCTAAACATCCAAAAACATAACCCTAGAAGATGAAACGCCAAACTGTGGGCCCTATTTCGGGTAAATTGGTACATCAACTTCTCGGGGTCGTAACTTTGGCATACGATCTCTATTTGACGCGCACAATATCTCGTTAGAAAGATCTATCTGAGGACTACCACTTTGGGAAGATAAAAATTGGGTCATGGACCAGTGTTTCTCCCATATTTCCTAAAAAATGTTATTTAGGGCCTCAAAACGTCTCCAGAAATTCAGGACCCGAAAAAATGCTAAAAATAGTAAATTGTGCTACAATTAAGGAAACTGAAAAACTAAAAGAGACAATTGTGGGGGTCCAAGTGGGATAGGTGGGTGGCCACCAACATCCACCTAGATCATTCCTCCCCCATTGCATTGAGTTCCTCCATCTGCTGAACTTGGTCCCTGGTGAGCTATTCTGCAATCTCTGATGTGTCCAGTAATGGTGGGAAGCATGGTAGAGGGCAGTCCACATTGAACACTCGGTGCAAGTGAAGGAATGGGGGAATTTTGTGCTCCAAAGCATTGTTCCCCACAACCTTGGTACTAGTGTAAGGACCATGTCGCTTCTTGTACTTGTCATTTTTCAGAATGGAGCGGTGATATATCGGCCCATTGGGTAGAGGTGCTCTAGGAGTCAGATCGAATGAATGCTTGACCTGACAGTGCAACGAGCTCGCATGAGAGTCGGTTTAACTTCTCTAACACCCATGTGGGTGAGGAGAAGATGTTGTCGTGTTCTTTTATGACCGTATCCATCTGTTGTTGCTGCTGCGTGGAGGAACCCTTCGCGGGGGTCATGGATGTGGCGATGATCTTCCCCTTACTTTGGGAGAAAACTAGACAGAAAATGAATTTCCTAGTCTGGGAGATGAGCTTGCTGCATTTCGTAGCAGTGATCAAAGAAGTGGCGATAGGTGGGGCTACCTCCGGTATCCAGTATAATGAATCACACAAAGAAATAATAACATAGTGAGGCCTTGACTCATACACACCATGTCACCTCCACAAGTATGGTTGGCCTAATAATACATCACAAACATCCAAAGGTGCAACATCACACAATACCTCATCTGTGAAGGGCTTGATGCTGTAGGGAAGGTGGCACTGCTGGCGGACTCGGAGATCTCGTCCTTTGTGAAGCCACCCGATACTATACGACTGTAGGTGTGGTGTAGTCGGTAGGCCCAACTGCTTCACGACCTCTGTTGAAATGAGGTTCTTTTGGCTGCCACTGTCAACAATGAATTGTAGCGACGAACCCTTCACCCACTTCTTTGAGTGGAAAAGACGATCCCCCTCTTCTGGATCTTCGGGCTCTTTCTTCTAGATCTTGGAAGTGGGAAGAGTGGCACTGGGCTCTGCGTCAATGATCTACTTACCTTTGCCATTCCCCTTGTCAGGTTCTGATGCAGGGTTGGAACATGCATCTGATTCTGAAGACTTCAACTCGGCCACCAGCGATTGCTTCGTCCTACACTCACTTGTGTTGTGAGTGGGGCTCTTATGGAACTCACACCACTTTCATTTGTCCTTCTTCGACCTTGTGGCATTGTTCTTTTCTTGTGGCTTCGACGGGTTATCTTGGGTTGGCCCATCTTGGCTTTGTCTTTGGTTCTGCGATTTGGGGAAGCCTTTCCCTTGCTTCGAATTCGTAGATCCAAAGTCTCACTTCTTCTGTTTAAAATTCTTCTCGATCTTGACAGCGTATCGATACGCCATGCCGAGCAAGGAGATGTTAAGGAACTCCATCTCATCCTAGATGTATCTATGGAGGCAGATGCGGTATTTGAGTACCAAATGTAGCTCAGAATCCTTGATACCCAACTCTGTGCGAAGGGTATGAAAATGTTTGTGAACTCTGGCACATCTTGGTCCCTTCCCTGCCGCAGCGTGGTCCACTTTATGTATTTGTCCTCATAGCTTTTGACAGGGTAGTACTGCTCCTTGATGGCATCCTGGAATGAATTCCAAGTGGGTGCGGTTGAAAATAGTGAGCCCGTACTTTCATCCTTCTGCTCGTAGTAGGTTTCCCACCAGTCCTTGATGTGGGGGGCTGCTTTGAGAAGAGCGAAAATAATCTTTTCCCGACTGGAAAAATCATGAACAGAAAAATACCCTTCTAGCATATTTAACCATTTATCTACGGCATCTACGTCTATCTAACCCTCGAATATGGGGATTTCAAAATTAACTTGTACCTTAAAGGGTGTGTCTTTTCCAGAGTAGCTGTTGCAAGCCAATGTTTCGCCTCTGGGTAGCCGCTGAAGGATCTGGGCGAAGTTTTCCATCATTGCGTTCCTCTGTCGCTCGAGGGCTTGTTCAAGCAAGATTTTGATAGGATCTCCTACCCCCTCGTCTTTCTTTTCATCCACCATGGGAGGCCATTGGGATTTGCAAGGCTGGTCTTGCAAAGGTTCGACCAGTTCAAGCCCTAACTCCTTATATCCCGACCTCGTTGGGGACATGCAAAGAAAAACAGAGAAAGAGCAGACCGCTCTGATACCACTAATCTGGATTTAAACAGGAACACAACAAATTACAGAAATAAACATAAATACAGAGATGCAGTGGAAATAATACTTCATTTCATTAATATAAAATATTGAAATATGCTTACAAACAAAAATGGAAATAAACGAGCTAGGGTGATGGTAGCTTTATCTCTGAGAAGAGATGTGGCGGCTACATGCCTCTGAACTATGTTACAATGAGGCTTGAAGGCCTATTTATTGTTGAGAAACAATGGAAAACCCTAAACATCCAAAAACCTAACCCTAGAAGATGAAACGCCAAACTGTGGGCCCCATTTCGGGTAAATTGGTACATCAAATTTCTGGGGTCGTAACTTTGGCATACGATCTTCGTTTGACGCGCACAATAGCTCGTTAGAAAGATCTATCTGAGGACTACAACTTTGGGAAGAGAAACACCGGTCCATGGACCCATGTTGCTCCCAGATTTCCCAAAACACGTCGTTTAGGGCCTCAAAAAAGCTCCAAAAGTTCAAGACCCAAAAAACTACTAAAAATAGTAAATTGTGCTATAATTAAGGAAACTGAAAAGCTGAAAGAGATAGTTGTGGGGGTCCAAGTGGGATAGGTGGGTGGCCACCAACATCCACCTGGATCATTTGTAGTATATCAGATGGAAGAAATAAAGAGGAGAGAAAACCAACGCACTAGGCTTAAACCTAAGAATCATGTTCATTGAAGTTCAACGTGAAAGGTATGAGAAGGAGGTTTTAATGAAGTACAGAGATACATAGAGCGCATTTTAAATATAACAATTCATATCAGTTATAGGCATATTTAATCAACATTAGACCTAGATGAATACATAATTCCATGAAAAACATATATAGCAACTGCTATTACATGTAATCCGAGAAGAAGAGTGAAAACCTATGGAAAAAACACAAGAAGAAATACATACTTCACATTTATGTGAGCTAGAATCGCCAAAAACTTTTATTAATCTTCCACAAAGCATACATTTCATGGACAAATTGAAGAGCTTCTCTCTTGGAAAACCAAAATTCTGAACCCTTGGTTCAATATCATAAACTGTTTATATAGGGCCTCAGAGGGAGATCCCATTACAAAATATTCTTTCTTGATTTGGCAGTGAATCATCATAACAAAATATTAGCATGCTCAATGACACAACTGTACAAACTGAATTCTAACTAACTAACATAGTTTATTTTCAAATAAATATTTACATAAAACCGAAAATCAAAGTGTCATGATCGACACGATCAACAACATCCTTAGTCATGATAAGTAGGTTTTGGAGGCAACATCACTGGGTTGATGATCTGAAGCATAGGAGGATTGACAAACTTCTCACACCTTTTCCATAGTGTTGTTGCAGATAGAGGAGCATGAAAGAATCAATGATATGTGATCTTGGGATTAATTACCCCTATATAGTCCAACCTAGGGCAGAACAAGGGCTTTATCAACCCTAACTGCTGTAACTCCTTTCTGAGATAGTTAATCATTGTTTTACCTTTAAGGGTGGCAATCCTCTCATGGGAGGAATCTTCCTTACTCGTGGCATCCACTAATATCTTGTTGTATTATTTCCATGGGATTAGCATTCCCACAAGATCACAACAACTAGGAAACCCTTCCCTTACTCTTTCATCAAACGCAACATGGAAATCATCTGCATATTTCTGTACCACCCTTAAGCATTCCTCAACTTTGACTCTGGCCTCCTCCTTTTGGACAACTTTAGAGATCTCCATGATAGCAGACACTCTATCCACTACATCTATTGGCCTCAACTCACTGAGTGGCCTTTCATTCACAAACTAAATGAACTTCTTGGCAATCTAGGAGTTCTTTTCCCCATATTCTTTGGCAGCAAGGATGAAAAACTCATAATCCTTGATCACAATTTTATGTTCATCCATCAGAGTTATGTACTCGCATTTTCTTTTCATTTCTTCTATGATTTCATCCCAGACAAGTTGCTTGGCCCGCAGGAGAGACATGTTTCCTTTAGCTTGCCTTTTAGCTCAACAATATCCTAGTTTTCTACATGTAGGTTCTTACCAATTAGGTCTGCGATGGTCCTAGCTATTTCAAGACGTTTTTCTTTCTGTGCTAGGTTTCTCTGGCCAGTTTCCAAATCCTTTCTAAAAGTTGGAGTTTGGTGAGGGTCTTGGTGAGATTCTTTGTGGAGTTTTAGGGATTTTCAGGCACAAGCACTACACACATGTGTGTATCTATCCTTTGCTAAGGTTTTGTTGCCTACTGCTTGAGGGATACTCTCTCATTGTTTATTTCTATCAGTTCTTTGGCCATGATTTCTTTCTCTTATTTCACCTATGCAAGTTCCTTAGATTTCACATGTTCACAACTTGACATCTTCAATTTGTGGCTTATCTCCTATATATTTGCTTTTGAACTTTGAAGGAAGGCTTCAAGTGCATCTTTGTCTTCTGAATTTACCCCCAACTTCACAATCATCTCTTTGAAGCTCCCGTTTTGCATGGGTAGAGCTCTAGAGTTAGCTATCTCCTGTTTCAACCTTGTCGCTACCTTCTCTAGCATCTTCTTAGCCTTGCTGATGGTCATTTCATTTCTATTGAGCTCATTGTACAACATTTCCCCCACTTTTCTATGGAAGTTAATCTTATCCGGCAGAGGGACACTAGTCAAGTCTAATGAAATGTCCAGGACCTTTAAATGAGAGCCCAAAGGAAACAATTGTGCTAGTGGGTTTTGCAGGGATAACTTCATTTGGTTTCTCTCTAAGTCCATGGCAGCCAAAAGTCTGGTCTAATAGGGGAGGACTAAGTGAGATGCCATTTTTTGTTGCATTTCTTCCCTTACCTTCTTGTTTCTTTCTTCAATGTCTTTTCCAATAGGCCATCTTGGCTCAGTAACAGTTGCACTTCCTTTGGAACTTAAAATAGCTACCTATGAAGAGGATGAGGCAACATTATATAATGGGTCTTCCAAGATCACCTAGAAGCTTGGTTGATTTTGTCTTGTCTCTACCAACCTGGTCTCAATTTATTCTTCTTCTATCTCTTGGGTTTTTGCCTTTTTACTAGGGTGTACATCTTCTATCTTGACATCTTCAGTTTCGTCAACGATCCTTTTTGTGCCTTTTCCTTTGATGCTTGAGTCTCAATCTCCATCTTTGTATTAATAAGACATGAATCAAAGTTAGATTTCCATTTGATCTCAGGACTATACTCATGTTCATAAATCAAAACCTTTATTCTATATCTTCTCTTGGAAATGACACCATGAGGATCATAATGGTAGACCTCCCCTATGTCAAAATTCATCTATCTGAGTAATTCCTCAACTGCCCTGTGGGCCTGCCTAGAATTGACAATAAAAGGTCCCACAGGCTTGCCCGACTTAAACATATATCCCTTCCTAGCAGGGACAAAGTGAACTTGGTCTACATTAAGGCTCTGTAAAGAGGGTTGTAGGGAATCTGTTAGCAATAGGCAAAGACTGTAGACTAGAGGCCAGGACCATTTGCAGCAAGGATTGTTGCTCATCAGCTAGAAGTGTAATGTAACGATAAACCAATGTGGTTTCTATGAACTGTTAGGGTTAAAAGGAGCTTGGGTAAACCAGGGCCTTTTGAATTAGCTTTGGGGTCATCTCAAGGATTTTGACTCTCGTTGAGGAGAGAAAACAATTTTTATCATCTATGTAAGATGCTACTAACTAGGAGAAAAACTCAGGAAAATGTTGTACTAAGGGTGCAATCTGGTAGTACAGGCCTGATTCGACCACTTGAAATAGGTCTTACCCTCTGACATGGCTACCATACAGGTTGAATCATAGATCCACAAGGTGGTAAGCACCAGAGGGGTCTGCAATTTTCACCTTAGTGTCCATGATATGCTCAACACTAGAGAAGGGTTTAGCCTCACGGGTTCCGCCTTCTTCATTTTCCACTAAATAATCAAATGATTTGCAAGTGAAAGGGACTGTCCAGATACTTGTTTTCCCTTGATAAGTTGAAAACGATGTTAGAGGGGGTGTTCTGTATTGGTTGAATAATTGGACAACGTTTGCAGAACAAATGGAAGGCGGGAGGCATTTGCACCGAGAAGTAGTTTGAAACTTTCAAAAATTCAAGGCGAGAAGGGTTTTTATATGCGGAGAGGGGCCAAAAGTTGGCTAACGTGGAGGTGAAATTATGGGAGGACACGTGTCAGAAGGGGATTGGGTGGTGACAGGCGATAGGTGGACGTGATCGGGAGTAGGGAGGAGGTGCTACTGTTTTGATTTGAATTCCCCTCTTGCTTGAATTAGCACGGGTGGACCGACCGTTGTGGCGGGGGGTCCCCACCATCCTCTAGTAGGTAGGAGGGTGGGATGGCAGATCCATCAATTACCCCCTGAAATTAATCTGGGCCATTGGATTGGTGAGCTTACCAAGTTGACTTGTCAACTTCGAGGGGTAGAACCTACCTATCACCCACATAGGTTACCCCCCTAAAATGTTGTTGGGGGCTGGTCGGGCGTAGATGGATGGTGATCCGCCCATAACTTCCTTGGATTTTAACCAAAAGGGAACATATGCTCCAATTTTTCATTTTAGCCAGTTGCGCTTACTTAGTGAGGGGTTGATGAGCACAGATTTAAAACTTGGAACTTCTGCCATGGCACTAGGGCCTGATAATTGCCCCCATCACTGATTTAGTTGATTTTTTGTTTTAACCGGGGATCGTGAATTTGATCTCTCAACTCTCTCTCTCTCTTCTCAAGTACTATAGGGAAATAACATTGGCTCCAATTGGGGACAATATATTGTATACAATGCATTGAGAACCAACATATTAGTGCCTTACTCCCTAGGTATGGAGTCATTTTATTTAAACCTCTATAAAACAAAAATCAATAATAAAAATCACAAAAAAGTGTCGATATTTACAATGTCTCATCGGTATTTATAGTGGATGAGAGTGGACTTCTTCAGTGCTGGAAGTAAGGCTTGAGAAACTTCCCATTCATTGGCAGCTCAAGCACCTCACCATCTAAATTTTCTAGAAAGAAGGTATTATTCCCTTTTTCTTTAGCAATCTTGAAAGGTCCAAACCACAGAGGGTCAAACTTGCCATGTTTTCCTTTGTCTTCCCTTCTGACATCCCATCTAAGCACTAAATCTCCTAGCTACAGATACCTATCTTTTGCCTTTTTATCAAACAGGGACTTCATTTTTTCCTGGTAACTGATCAAACTCTGATTCACTTGTTCTTTGCTCTCTTGAAGTTCTACCAACTGATTCATCCTTCTAGTTAGAGCATTTGGCTCCTCCTCAACATCTTGTAAGGATTTAGCTACTGGCATAGCTAACTACATGGGGAATATTGTAGCCTTCCCATACACCACCTCAAAAGGAGACTTCCCAGTGGACCTCTTGGTGGTAACCCTGTTGGCCCATAGGGAAAATTTCAGCTGTGAATCCCAGTTCTTTTGATTTTGTGATATTGTTTTCTTTAAAATCCTTACTAAGGTTTTATTTGAAGATTCATCCAATCCATTTCCTTGTGGATAATAGGTGGTATAATGGCCTACTATGATGTTATATTTTTGGTAAAAATCAATAAAATTGGTTGACTTGAACACCTGAGCATTGCAAGTGACAATCTTCTTGGGGCAACAAAACCTAGCAAGGATGTTTTCCTCCATGAACTTAATGACTACAACATCCATTTCATTTCTGGCTAGGGCCGCTTCTACCCACTTAGTGAAGTAATCAGTAGCTGTGAGTATCCACTTGTGCTGACCGTTGGAAGGTGGATGTATTTCCCCAATGAAGTCCACCCCCCATTGCGTGAAAGGTTCTTTAACAAAAATAGGTATTAAAGGAAAAGGTGCTAACTTATTCTTTTTTGCAAACCTTTGGCACTTCTCACAGGCCCGAATGTAGGTATGCACCTCACCAAAAAACTTAGGCTAATAAAAGTCTTCCTTGAGGATTTTGTGGGTTGTAGCTCTCCAGCTGTAATGTCCTCCACAAACACAATTATGGAATTCATCAATCACCTTGTGGATTTCTTCTTCAACCAAGCATAGGAGTAAAATCCCCACTAGGTCCTTCCAATACAATTGGCCATTTGAGATAACAAATTTATGGGTTTGCAGCCTTAGAGCCTTGTACTTAATTTTGTCAAAGTTCACTGGGCACCTCAGAAAAAGTAGATAATGGAAAATATGTTTATACCAGTGGGATACAATGTATTTCATGTGAATTTTCTGGGTTGAGGTTTCAATCCCTTACTGTTGCTCCAATTTATCACCTTCCCCATCTTTTCCTACCTATAAGTTTATGCCCAATTCTTGGAAATTTTCTTTAAACATAATTTTAGCTAGCCCTTTCTCCTTGATCAGCTTGGTAGGTTTGATATCCATATCATACTCCTATATTTTAGCAATCCATTTGCCTCTTTTTCCCTCACTATCACCTTGCACCAAGATATCTTTCATAATAGTTGTAGGAACATAGGCAATTATATTTCATTATTGTACATAGATTCTAAAAGCCTTCAGGGCTTTTACCAAGGCATAGGTTTGTTTCTCCAAAATATTGTATTTTAGCTCAACATCTCTTAGCACCTGACTAAAAAATGCAATTGGTTGCTCATGCCCTTCATCATTCTTCTGTAGTAAGACAACAACCACTATGTGAGGGGAAGCAAAAGAAAAAATGAAAAATGGTTTTAAATAATATGGGCTGACTAATACAAGAGCTTCTGCGAAATCCTTTTTGATTCTGGAAAATGATTCTCGAGCTTCTAAAGTCCACTTCACTTCTTTATCCTTCTTCAACATCTCTATAATTTCTTTGACTATCTCAGCATAGTTTGGTATGAACCTCCTTAGAAAGTAGATTCTTCCTAAGAAAACCTAGAATTCTTTCTTGTTTCTTGTTAATGGGATGTTTTTGATGGATTCTATCCTTTTTGGATCAATCTTCATGCCCTCCTTTGCCACAATATGCCCTAGCATTTTTCCATCACGTAGAATGAATTGAGATTTCTTGGGATTTAGAGACAACCCATACCCTCTACATTTCTCAAAAGTGAGCCTTAGATGTTTTTTTCCCCAAGGAAAAATCGTAATTTTCATTAATATGTTGAAAATTAGATATTGTAGATGCTTAGAAGCATATGTTGTAAAGTGTGGAGGTCCACCTTCAGATGTTCTTGTACAAAAACCCCATGGGGTAGTCTAGTAATAATTACATAATTACAAGTCAGATATAATATATACATAAAAAGTTGTATTGGAAGCAAAAGTCTCTCCATAGCTCAAAAAACCATGAAATCAGGACCTGTTGGCCCCCTATATCCTCTAATCAATGTATGGGCGATGGAAGTACTGATAGAAGTCTTGTCCCCTCTACTCCTGGATCAGCCATAGACCCCTAGGTTGGATCACAACCTCCTTAGATAATTGGTCAGAAACCTGACTGCGTTCCGTTAAGATGTGATGACAACAGATGGAATCGAAATGTGATTTCAGAAGTAAAACATCATCCATGATATTCCTAAGTGTGTGCACATGACATATAGATAAGTTTTTGAACTAGTTAATGATGATATTAGAGTCACCAAAAATTTATATATGCCTACACTCCTTCTCTAATGCAAAATACAAAAGATGTCTGAGGGTGATCAACTCTCCATAATTGTTTGTTCTGATGCCCAAACCCATCTGAATTTTGAAAAAATGAATATCAGGTAAATGTAAGAGGACACCTCCACCACAACCATTCTCCTGGGCAGATCGATCAAAATAAGCCCATGGGAAGCTCCTCTCAATGGCTTTAGGGATGATAGTTCTCTGAGATGCAGATCGGTCATCATATGGGATACTGGTGTATAGAGATATAATATGAGTAGAAGCATGTGCCCAGAGAGGTTCAATACCCTTAAAAATAGATTTATTTCTAAGCAGCCAAACAGACCAGAAAACCAGAAGAGGGATTTTCCTAATTTTAGAAGGTTGAGAAGATGTCCACCATGATTGCCAGGCCTCAAGGATGGTTTCCCCCTGCCATCTTAAGGTAATAGAGAGTGATTCGAGAACTTGAGTCTTGTTACACAATATTTTTTCACACCTCCTACACTTCCCTGTGATATACCTTGAAGTGCCCGAAACATGATCATTATATAGTATACTCATCAATGTATACAACTCAGATCCCTCCTTTAACTTTGCTTGGAAAATATCTGGAGCTTTCCCTGAAGAAATGGCTCATGAAACCCTAAAATGAGAATCATCGCCCTTATGAAGCTCAAAACTGCGATGATCACCTGTTTCACCTTGTTAAGCCAATGATGGCATCGCTCTGTTCTCTCACATACTCACGATGGTCTGAAAAAGGAAGTTTTCCCGAAAAGGATGAGAAGCTTCGTGATCTAGAAGATTCCAGAGCGGCGAGCTGGAGGTGGTTTCGCATAGATGAGGTCGAATCCTCCTAATTTTACCTCTTGGTCTCATCCCTATGAGCTACCTCCTTAAGATGTGGGCCTAATCCTATCTTTGGAGGAGGTCTAACTCCCTCTCCCAACCTTTAAATTCCCCCTCTACCATTCCCAAATGGTTGGTCTATGTCCATTTTCACCCCTATGCTGAGATTGTGCTGATAGGTTATTCATTAGACTTGGAGAAGGGGTGTTAGAGAGTTTCTTGGCTTGGACTTGTACCACTCAAGGAGAGCCTTTCAAAATCAAGGCTATGGTTGTAAGATTCCCCTTTATTCTTTAAATAATAATACAACTGCTAGTTCATCTTCCCATAATATATATGTTCATGTATGTATTGGTTTGGCATTCCTTGGTTAACTAAATAGGTTATTATTGGATTTTCTATTGGTTTTGGTATGCTTTGTCATCTCTTGGTCACTTGTGCAGGTACATAAGAGCTAGAAGAAGCAAGAACAAGTTTGTGACACAAGCAATTCGAGGATCTAAGCGAAGGAAATACGATTAGCATTAGAGCAAGGTAGGCCTTCTCTCTTGTTCTATTGTTCAATTATAATCTAGGAAGATGTCTAGTTGATTGTCCCTTCAGTTGCTAGACCCACTCATTGGGATAGAGGGAACGTCTCTATCTACAAAGACAATTAAGGGAAAGCATTGTAGCAGAAAGGACAACTGCTACAACTGCAAGGGAAACCTTTGCAACAGTCACAGCAACCTTTGTAGTCATAGAAACAGTTTGTTCAGTAGTCCTCCCAACCTTTGTCCTCACAAGGACAACCTTTGCAGCAACAACGTCAGCCTTGGCAGCAGTAAGCCTTATATGCGTATCAGCAAGGTTAGCCTTTTCAAGGCCAAGGTCAACCTTTGCAAAGTCAAGGTCAACCCCTGCATCACCAGGGTCAAAATCCTTATGTCCAGGGCCAACAGGTTCAGTAGCCTTATAACCCGTACCCCACATACAATTCTCATCAGCGGCCTATGGCAAGGCAGTATCAAACCTACCTAGGACCGAATACTCCTTACAAGCAAGGTAACCCTCAATGGGGAAAAATCCAGATTCCATATGGAAAAAATGCTCCACTGTGTGGGAAAATCCTTACCAACAAGGATGGACTCCGCAGTTTGGGTCCCCTCAAAGACCCTATATGCCTTTTAACATGCAATTTCCTTTCTTGGCTATGTTGGAGCTGTCTGATGTTTCGAGGCTCACAAATGATCCCATTCTTCATTCACCGTATTGGCCTCTAGTTCCAACGAATATTCTGAGCGATTGACCCAAATTCGAGGGAAGCGCAAAGGAGGATCCACAAGCCCACGTGATGACATATCACCTCTAGTGCTCCTCCAATTCGTATGTCGATGATTCTATCTGCCTTCAACTCTTTCGAAGAACTCTCATAGGTGTTGCTGCTAAGTGGTACATTGAATTTCCTCGAGGTACCTACAATGACTTCAACTCTCTCACTATGGCTTTCCTCACTCATTTTCAGCTATTGGTTCGCTATGAAACTGGAACCCATTTTCTTACGTCACTTAAGCAAGACACTATGACCCACATCTCTGATCATATCCATGAATGGAGGCATCAACGTCACCTCATCAAGTTTGAGATTGCTGATGAGTTGCTGACAGAATGGCTCATAAAATCATTCGTCAGCAAAATTGCTAAGGACATAGCCATGGGTGGATGTGTTACAGAAGAGCAAGCTATTGCTCGTCCCCAGTATTTAGACCTGGTCTATTCACAATCTAGCACATTGTATGAGATGTTACCTGATGCTCCAAGACCATCATCGGATCTGACAGCATCGAAGTCTCCGGATACACCACTTGTTGACGGTGTGATTGGTTCCATGTCTCAGACTCCTGCGAAAGCTTCTTCTAAGTAGAAAATGGTCTCAAACAATGGTTCTAATAATCCCTCTAAGAATTCATCCAGTCCTGGTAAAACCTCTGAGGTTCATGCTATCCAGTCTACCACAGCAGATAAGTCCTCTAAGGGTAAAAAGAAGGGAAAAGGGAAGGCCAAAGCCAATGCCCCAAAAATGGACCCTCCTAAATCTTCTGCTAATGATGCTTCTCGAAGAAAGCTGAAATATCTTTGTCTCATCTATGAGGAGGATCATTACACTAAAGATTGTCCCCAATGATCTGAAGTTAGTTGCTTGCTAAAAGGGACTCCAACTGTCTTAAAGGAACCCTTTCCGTCACAGCAGACCCAATTGGTAGACTAGCCTCAGTCTTCTTCTTCCTCAAGTTCCCAAGTGTTAATGATGCAAGGTTCATCATCTATCTCGATTACCACTCAAACTAAGGACTATTAAGCTATGTCTAAGCATACCATGGAGAAAGAAGCCAATGATGTTCCTTCTAATTCTACTCCGTCCTCTTCTAGCCCGCTCCATATCGAGCACCCTAACAGTGAGTCCATCATTTGACCACCCCCTAAAGGTGTTCTTTGGTAGTCATCTTTCAATCTGAATGATAGAGTTACGCAACATTACAATATTGTTGAGGATTTAGCTCAGGCACCTTCGGCGATTTCTACCTTGGAGGTTCTTCAATCCTATCCAACACAGTAGATGTCACTGTTGTCTGCTATAGGTGTTATTGATCCTTCTGATTTGAGTCTGATTAATTTTGATCTCGAGAATCATGTACCTCGTCTTCCTCATCAGATTGCATTTCTGATACAAGTCCTTATCAAAGGAAAGACAATTCATCGAACAGTTATTGATGAAGGTTCCTCAACCTGCATCATGTCAGTTTCGTGTTGGAAATCCATTGGCTCTCCTTCTCTTAACCAATCATCGAACACCTTGGAAGCCTTTGATGGCAGAGGTTCATGACCATACGGTATTCTCACGAACTTACCAATTACATTAGAAGGCAAGATTGTTGAATTAGAAGTAGAATTTGTAGATGCCAATCTCAACTACAACCTTCTTCTCGGGCGAAGCTGGACTCACGCCATGTTTTGTGTGGTGTCTTCTTTGTTCTGCGTACTTCATTTTCCTCATGAAGGAAAAATAGTCATGGTTGATCAACTGTCTTTCTTTTCTTCTGGTTCATCGAGCAGTAACGTTCCTTATGTGGGCAATACTAAGATTCCTTACGAGAGCGTGGGAGCAGGTCTCTTCAAAGACTCTGCTTTAATGGGTACCTTTTCTCTCCCACCTCCAAATGTTCATTCAGTCAATATGATCTCAGACTCTACGGATCCTTGGATTATCCCCACTGACGATCAAATTGACTCTTTTGGCGATGTTATGCCTTTAAGTACATTGGAGATAAATTACCAAGAATTTGTTTTAGCTTCGATGGCTACTTTAGAAAGTTATACTGTCTTCAGTATGAACCTGGACACTTACGTGCCGTCTCCTTGGCTTGTTTCTTGGGATTCTCTAGATCCCTTGAATGAGACATTCCCCACTGACGAGAGTATTGTGGAGCTCATGTCTCTGGAGGAAGTTCCATGGAATAGTCTACATCATCGTTCTTCCTTTCTCCCTAGCCTCAATGGGATGCCTTCCTGTCCTGAAGCATTTGTTTCTCATTCTCTTACACCTCCACTTCAGACACCTATCTGGGTACATGAAGTCTTGTCGGAGGGTAACATGGGAAACATCACTGCTACGATGCCTCTTGAAATTTCCGTTAAACTGGGCATTGTCGAGAACATCCATATTGGGGTTACCTGTTCTCCAGATGAGATCAGGATTTATACTCAGCTTTTTAAAGAATTCTGAGATGTTTTCGCTTGGTCATATGAGGAGATGCCTGGTATCGATCTGGCCATAGTGGTGCATGAGATCCCGACTTATCCTGGTGCTAAGCTTGTTTGACAATGGCTTCACCCTATGAACCCTCGAAAGGCTATTGCTATCAAAGCAAAAGTAGAAAAGATTTTGAAAGAAGGTTTCATTTATCCTATTCCATTGACGGATTGGGTATCCAATATCATCCCTGTTGCCAAAAATCAAGGTACAATACATGTTTGTGTTGATTACCATGATATCAACCACGCATGTCCTAAGGATAATTATCCTACTCCCTTTATCGACCAAATCATCGAAGAATGTGTAGGGAGTGAGATTTTTTATTTCATGGATAGTTTTTCTAGCTATAACCAGATTAACATTTCACCTGCCGATCAGCATAAAACAACCTTTATCTATCCTTGGGGTACTTTCACTTACAAAAAGCTTCCTTTCGATTTGAAGAATGTTGGCGCTACCTTTCAACGAGCAATGTCCTATGCATTCCATGACATTCAACACATTTTTCAGCCATACCTTGATGACTTGCCTGCTCATTCGGCTAAACGTCGTGACCATCCGAATCACTTAAGAGCTATCTTTTTACGATGTCGGCATTATAATATCTGTCTCAATCCACAAAAGTGTGTGTTTTGTGTCGATTCTAGTTGGCTCTTAGGTTTTGTTACGTCTCATGAAGGTATCAGGATTGATCCTTTGAAATTTGAGGCCATAATCAATCTACCCCCTCCTTCATCACTGCTGCAATTGCAGAGTTTGCAGGGAAAAGCTAATTTTCTCCATTGATTTGTCCCGAATTACGCCGAACTTGCCAAAGGTTATACTTGCTTACTTAAGAAGGGGATCCCTTTTATTTGGGATGAATTTGCCCAAGAATCCTTCGATGCTTTAAAGAAAGCCCTGATTAGTGCTCCTTTACTCCATCCCCCCAATTACCGTCACGATTACTTCCTGTATTTGGTTACAACTGATACCACTATTGCTATGGTGTTAGTTTAGGATGACGATGAGGGAAACGAGCACGTGGTTTATTATCTAAGTCAAAATCTTCTTGATACTGAGTCTTGTTATGCTCATATCGATAATCTTGCTTTGGCGGCGGTTCATGTCGTCCAAAGGTTTCAACATTATATCCTTTTACGGAAAACCACCGTGATTTCTGATTGTAACCCCATGACATATATACTAACCCACCAGTTACTTGAAGGCAAATACTCCAAATGGATTTTCATCCTGCAGGATTTTGATTTGGAATTTACCGCTACCAAATCAAAGAAATTGCTCGTCTTTGCTGAGTTGATATGTGCCCTTCCGTCTGCAAGCACCCAAACCAATTTAACTAAGACGATACCTGATGAAACTTTGTTTCTGATCAACGATCTTGACCCATGGTATGGATACATTATTGTTTATCTCCAAACCCAGACTTTCCGATCTGAGTTGTCCCGATCCGACCGACACCGCATCTGGCATCAGTCCCAACCCTATCAGATCATCAGTGATACATTGTATCAGGTTGCTGTGGACTTTGTCCTTTGTAGATGTCTCACCCTTGAAGAGGCTGAGTGGATCCTAAATGATTGCCACTCTGGTGCTTGTTATGTCCGATATGCCATTGCTCAGAAGATCCTTCGCGTAGGTTATTTCTGGCCTTATATCTTGAAAGATTGCATTCTAGATGTCCAAAAATGCCATGAATGCCAGATTTTCAACCACAAGTAGTGCACCCCACCTGCACCCCTACATCCAGTAATTACCATTGGCCCATTTGCCAAATGGGGCATTGATTTCATGATATGTAACCCTGACTCGATCGGGGGGCATGGTTATATCATCGTCGTCGTCGACTATTTTATGAAATGAGCTGAGGAGATGCCTACATACAATGATAACGGTATTACTGCCACGCAGTTCCTTTTTAACCATGTTATAGCACGTTTTGGTGTCCCTCAAGCTATCGTGACTAACCATGGATCACATTTTCGTCAGCACATGATGGCAGAGCTAACTGCTCAGTTGGGCCTTCGACATGATAGCTCAACTCCATATTATCCACAGGCCAATGGCTAGGTTGAAGCAGTCAATAAGGTTTTGATTACTATGCTTCAGCGTACCATTGGGAAGCACATAAAATATTGGCATTTAATGTTATTCTCAGCTCTTTGGGCTTACCGAACTTCTACTAAGACGGCCACTGGATTCACTCCATTCCAGCTGGTATATGGTTTAGAGGCAACTCTTCCAATCAAATGTGAAATCCCTTCGCTTAAGCTAGCTATCAAACTTATTCCAAATACCTCGCCTGAAGAGGAGCAGTTACTATCTCTTGAGAGAGTCAAAGAGACTCGTCTCATTGCTATGATGGCCATTGAAGCTCAAAAGAAATGGGTCAAAGATCATTTTGACCAAACCGTTTCTCCTCACACTTTCCCTGAAGGTGACTTGGTCCTTCTTTACGATCAAGCCAACGAAAAATTGGGGTCAAGTAAGTTCAAACACATGTGGCATGGGACCTACATTGTCAAGTGTGTCTTACAGAAAGGTGCCTATGAGCTATGTGAATATGAGGGAAATGCATTGTCATAGCCTTGTAATGGGTTGTATCTCAAAAATTATTATGCATGAGATTCATGTAATAAATTTTGTACATTAGTGTGTTAATTCATTAGTGTGCGTTTTTTATTTTTGGTGTGTTTGTTTTCTTTGCAGACATATGTTTTTCTTCTTACCTTGTGTTCCACTTAGTTTCCAGATGTCATCAGGTCATTACATTGGTTTTGTTGATGGTGCTTGTCGTAGCACACAGAACCTATCTTCCGCAGCATGGGTAATCTATGACCCTAATGGCGAGATGATTAACTTATAAGGTATCTTCCTTGGTCGAACAACCAATAATATTGTTGGGTATAGTGCAGTTATTGAAATCTTGTCAGAGGCAGTTGCTCTTGGCATTAGGGATTTAGTTGTCAAATTGGATTCACAACTCATTGTGTTACAATTAAAAAATAATTATTCAGTAAGGAATCCACAAATATTGTGTATGTATCTACGTGTTAGATTGCTGGAAAGAAATTTTGATTACATTACATATCAACATATTCCACGTAATTTAAATACATTAACTGATGCATTAGCAAATTTTGTTCTTGATATACATTTGCATCATTTGTAAAACTAAATCATGTTATGAACACATAAGTAAAAATAAAGCATGCATATATATATATCACGTTTGTCAGAGTGTTTACATCAAAATATCAAAAATAAAGTGTTCTGAGACACTTGGCTTTCAAAGCCTACAAAATGTGTAAAAGACTATATGAACTATCAAACTGTACAATGCTCATGATAGCACAAGACCGCCCTGATCACTCGGCCTAACATCCGACGCAGTATCGCAAAGACTCCCATAGTGTGTCTCTACCAACGCAGTGGAACATCGTCGATAGTGGCATAATCTGGAACCCCTCGAGTGATTGCCTCCAGATTGCGTTCCATCTCAGCTAAGGGGTCAGCCCCTTCCTCATAGTCCGCACCCACTATCGGACGAGTGGCTCTTCATGCTATTAACAACATGTCTGGCGGTCTCTCTGGTCCCACATCTGCGCATTTATCATAAGTTGAGTCTTAGTTCACACTTTTATAAAAATCATAAAAACTTGAAAAAAATTCAAAAAACAAGTTTTTACTGACGTCAGTCCACTGTTCACCTGGTGGTAGAGGTAGATCTGGATCCGCTCTAAAGTCTATGTCGACATAAGCATAGTCATCTACCATAAGTAGCTGGCGTTCAATCCAAGTGAATAATTGTGGTGGATAATGCATATGTTGACCTGTGCCTCCTCGAGGCATGATCTGGCTCCATCTCACGAGCCTCGGATCTCGAGGGGCAGGATGTGGTACTTCTTCCCACTGATACCAGAAGAGCGGTATTTGCTCTAAGAAGAAGGTCACCAATATAGAACCGAACTTGAATTCCTTCACATGTATGTGCTTACCTTTGGTCATTTGGTGCTTCATATTTTCCAAAAAGCCTCCACACGATTTGGAGATGGTGGGGGTCAAACATGTGATAGCGTACTGAAACTGAGACTTGGGAGCCTCATGCAAAGCTTGCATGCCGGATACATGTGCCATGGTGAATTTTTTTTTTCTCAGAATGAGGTTATTGGTGATTGTTGCAATCTTCACCTTACCTCTGTTGGTTATCTCGGCAACAAGATAGTATCTATGGATTAGACTCCTGGTACTCTCACCTCCTTGGCGAGATTCAAAGAGTTGAACTGCTTCTCCTCGATGAGATAATCCCATGATGAAATAAATGACCATCTCCTCCAACTCCAGTTCTTGCCCTTTGATGATGAAGATCTCTCGATCTACATCCCAAAGGCTGATCAGATAGGGTGGCAACTCCATCTGAGCCCTCAACCCTATGGTCCGAAAGAATTTCAGTAGGCCACAATCCCTCATAACATTTATACAGGCCAGATCCTGAGATGCTTAGAAATCCTCAGCCTCATGTCCTCTTTCTTTCCACTCCAAGACAATATTTCTCCTATAAACAAAATTTGAACCCTTATTAATGCTTTTTACATGGATAAAAATCATCAATTTTGCTTAAAATAGAGTTTTTAACTTTAAAAAATCGCTCTCAACACCATCGCACATGTTTTTCAAAATAGTGCAATGGCATCGCGTGAGCCTTTGGGCTCAAGAACGACCATCTCGTGTTCGATGACCATACTTGCGATGGTCGCCGACAACCTAAAATTTTAAAATCCTCCTTTATAGCCTAAATTTCACCGTTAAAATTGCATTAAAAAAGAATGCAATGCAAGATACGGGATGAGGCTCTTTCCTGTCGCAGATGGATCGTGAAATGGTACCCTGGATCTCCCGCAGCAGCCACTGGAAAATCAAGGAAATTAGGGCATAAAATCACTTTCAGAGATCAGTTTGGTAAAATGGTAAAAAACGAAATTACTTTTACCTATTTATAAGTTTTGAAAGTTATTTTGTCAAATATTTTTGTAATATTTTAATATTTACTCGATATCAATGATGGGTGTGTTTCTTGTGCAGTTACAGGTACCTTCAATATGAACAATGAACGTTATTGACCGATTCTGGGAGTTTTATTTTATCTCTTTTTCAGACTCATTAAATAAACGAAAATAGAACCCCCCTGGAGTCATATTTCAACTCTTTTCGGACTCTCAAAAATTGAAAAGATTGTCGAGTACTTGTCGTTTCGATCTCGTTAAAGTAAATAAATCGACGTTACCTCAGTATCTGTTTACCCCTTTTTCAAGCTGAAACTTACTATTTACGAAAAAGGTACACCTTGATCAACATGGTCAAGAGGTTCCCTTGGATATTGTTTTCTACCTTTTCGGATTCGAGGGACAAATTACGAAAAGGGACATGATGGAGTTTTCTTTTCCATTTCTTTTCCAAACTCTCTAAACATGAAAAAGATACAGATTTTTTCTTACGTCGGGCTCGTTAAAAATTTGTAACGAAGGACTTGTCACCATCATGAGAACGAGTTCTCCTTCCTAGGGCTCGCAAAACTTACTAGGTTGGATTCATTTGAAGAATGAACTTACATAACAAGCATATGCTATCCCCTTCAAGCTTGTGATAAAAATAATTGGGGTACTCGCTAGAAATAGCGGGGGAAAATGAAGATGAGACATCCTTTGTATAGGCAGCATGTCGCTCTTGAACATGACACTCTTCTACTCTCGTGTCGGGTTTGGGATATCCTCACTCAGTCACTTGTCCTCCCGGGTTTGGGTGATCCATTTTTCCTCTCATTTGACTATTCCACACTATCATCATGACCTTTAGTCCCATGTTGAGTCAGATGCTTCCACACTCTGGAGTCATGTTGCCAATATGTTCAAGAGAAGTCTAATCTATAGTTATTTACGTATACATTGTTCGAGTCATTACTACAGTCCTGAATATCATTCCACTTTATTCCTTGTTTCATGTTGATGATGAGGGATTCATCGTTGCCCTCCTTCGACAGGTCACTTCCTGTCGACTTCAGCTCACTATCCAGAAAGGCGACTTAGGAACTCCCTTTCATTAACTTAGAGCTGGTATGCCTTAATGGCCAGTTCTTCGCATCCAACGACAGATCTTCATTATTGGCTTTCAATCGGGTGATTCCATGAGTGTTTGACCTCAACTTCATTATCACATTCACGTATTGTACTGTTGTACCTTGACAGCCATTGAAATTATTGGTGGTTTCTCTTGTACCTGTTAACGGTCCACATCATTTTCTGGTAATCAGGTGGTTTTGTAGCATGTTCGACTTCAACACATTTATTCACATGCTAGAATTTGTTCATTGACCGAGTCAGGATGGGGCGCAAGACCCCGAGTACTGTCTGTTATGGTTTAGGCTGCATGGATTTTTATGTTATTCATGATTGTACACATGTTTCTACTATATAGATGGTTGTGACCATACCATGAGACTTTATATTCATAATGATCCTTGTTATCTAGATGGTTGCACCCATACCATGGATCTTTTATCTAGTCTTCATCACCTGGATGGCTATGTCCATGACGTGGATTCATGTATTGATCTCAGATATGTATATGTATATTCATCCTTGATTTGTAGGTCTCCTGACAGTGCGTTTCCTCGTCCTTGTCAAAAGCTCATAAAACATCTCAGCCATCACTCCTCGTTTTAACTTCATGCTTATGGGGCATATGTTACATGGTATTTTATCACGCCTCCTGCACTTCCCTGTGATATACCCTAAAGTTCCCGAAACATGATCATTATACAGTTAACTTTGCTTGGAAAATATCTGGAGCTTTCTGTTGAGCCCCGAAACTACATCTCTTGTACACACTTTCCTAGACTTTTTCCCCTCACCAGTGCCTCATAAGCTATCAAAGATCATTACATATTGATTCTGAGAGTGCATTTAAGTGGTTTTCTAACTATATTTTTGTGTTTGCTATTTGACTTAGATTTTGCTCATCAGCTGTGGAATGCAGCCACTTTCCACAGCTGACTCGAGATTCCGCAGTTGTTTTTGTTGATCTCTAGGTTACAGGTGTCGGAAAGCAAAACAAGGCACGTGGGCAGTTCAGAAATGATCTGGACATGGACCAAGTCCTATTGGTTCAGCCAAATTCATAGAGGAAAGCCTTGGTCAAACGATGGTCAAATGAGGAGTTCTACGGCAAACAGGTCTCTGTTTTCAACACGTGAAGGGTCTGAGACTGTTCCTAGATCCATGGATTCATTTTGACAGCTGTAGACTGCCTCCATGACGCAAATCCAACAACCACCTTTTGGTAGATTGAATGATCATGGCAACCAACACGCTAAGCTCACGGGTGCTATCTTTTTACGTGTCCTCTACTGAAGGTGTTTCATAGGAAAAACAGTTATGTAATTTCCTTTATAAATAACACGTTTGCAAACGCATGTAGCTAGTTTTTTTAGGTAGTCTTGCTGTTAGTTCATGTATTGTGCCGTGACATTGGTCCTGCTGTTGTAACGAGAGGATCCTTCCTCTGTTTTGCAATATAACAAGACTATGTTTTATATGACTGTGTGAGCATAATTTCGGACTGACAGCATGTTAACCAAGGCCGTGAAGAGGACCCCTGCTGGCTGAGGTTTTGTTTCTTTATTTCTGTAAATTTTTTATGTGTTGTTGTCTTATTTCCATTGTAGATATTTCATAGTTTGTTCACCTGTGTATATTTCATATTTTAGTTATGGTGTTAATGTTTCATTCCTGTACATGATTTTCCAAGCATTGTATATTTTTGCTAACACTGATTAGTGTGTTTCAGGATAGGCTAGGCTCGAGCATTTTCATATAACTTTTGCAATAAATATTGACATGAGATTGGCCTCTCTGCTGACGTTGTTTTTCTTAGCTTTTCAATTTCAGTTGTGCTTTGATTTCAGTCTTATTCAATTGCTGTTGTTAGTTAGTTTAGATATCAAATTCTTCATGTCACTTAACGTTATCTCCAGAGCCATCGCTTAACCCCGAAAAGCTACTTGGCGAGCTATCGGATTATGAGTGAGGTGATTTGCTTTTACTTTCATTTCTGCAATTAGATATCAGGTTCTTCATGACATTTGACGTTATCTCCAGAGCCATGGCTTAACCCCGAAAAGCTACTTGGCAAGCTATCGGATTATGAGTGAGGTGATTTGATTTTAATTTCATTTATGCAATTAGATATTAGGTTCTTCATGACATTTTACGTTATCTCCAGAGCCATGGTTTAACCCCGAAAAGGTACTTGGCGAGCTATCGGATTATGAGTGAAGTGATTTGATTTTACTTTTATTTTTTTTAATTAGATACCAGGTTCTTCATGTTATTGACGTTAACTCCAGAGCCATGGCTTAACCTAGAAAAGATACTTGGCGAGCTATCGGACTATAAGTGAAGTGACTTGATTTTATTTTCATTTGCAAGTAGGTAATTTAGATATCAATTCCTCTTGTTATTGACGTTATCTCTAGAGCCATGGCTTAACCTTGAAAAGCTACTTGGCGAGCTATTGGACTATAAGTGAAGTGAATTGGTTTTACTTTTATTAGTTTGCAGTTTTTGATTTGTTTGAGTGCAATAGCTTAACTTTTATTTCTATATTTAGATGAGCAACAGAGATAGTGATTTCATGATCAGTAGTTCACCATTTTTTTATTTGAATAGCTGCACATTTACATTCTTGTTTAAGTACTAATTTCATCACTAGTATGTTTTGAGATCCTCTGAAGTGTTAAGCTTTGGAAGTCATCGTAAAGGACATCCATACTTGCCTTCTAAAGTATTCTTAAAACTTAGGAATAGGATTTCCATTCGCATTAGGAGACAAACAAAGATAAAACCCCCCAAAACAAAATAAAATTGAAAATAATAAAAAGTAAGAAAGAGGTTTCCTTGCACATATAGTGCGCCACACTTCATCAGTTTACGACTCTCGGATTGATAATTAATGTAGCAATTTAGGACATACTAAATTGACTAAACATTTTGGCACCGTTGTCGGGGAAGTGTAACTAGGTAGCTGATCTCTTACAAAAAAAGGAAGGGAAAAATTGATAACTTCTTGAAGTATGCTCTCCTCTTACACCTAGTGTGATCTAGAGGATCAGAAAAGAGAGTTATTAGTTCAATAATTTCTTGATTATGCTCTCTTCTTGCACATAGTGTGACCTGGAAGATCAAAAAGAGAATTATTAGCCCGACTTAAAAACAAAAAATAAAAAATAAAAAAATGACATGCATAGAGCAAGAGATTCTAGGGGAAGGTTTATAGCTAAGGCCAAAAGTTCAATTTTCACAACTCTAGCTACTTCAAGGCATAGACAAGATACACCTCCATCTCTGACTCATACTCCTAGCCTTAGGATTCCTGGAATTCAAGGGGCAGTAGCCGAATTAGGAGTTTCTCCCACACTATCTACTAAATTTGATCTAGGAGAAGAACCTTTCTTCACTTCTACAAGGGAACATATTGTAATCAAAGAAGTAGAATCACCTGAAGAAGAGGGAAAGGGAGAAACTCTCTCTCGTTCACCATTAATAGAAGAACTAGAAGACTCTGAGGAAACTATCATGACAGAGGAAGTAGTAGATGGATTTGGAGGAGGGGGTAGAGGTAGAGGAAGAGGAAATAAGGGAGGCGGTAGAGGTAACAATGGGGGAAATAGGGAAGGAGATAACTCATTTGGATTCCCTATAGCCAATGAGGAAACTCATACAACAATGAAAAACATTTCACCATCTGTCCTCCCAAACTTTTATGGGTTGTGAAGTGAGGATCCTAAAACATTTCTATTTGAGTTTGAAGTATTGTGTCGAACCTATGACTATATGGAAGACTCTCAAAAACTCAAACTGTTTTCTTCAACATTGAAAGGAGATGCTTTGAAATGGTTCATGGGATTAGTCACTCAATCTATTAGGACTTGGAATGATATGAAACAAACATTTTTGGATAGATACCTGGATTATTGTATGCCCACCAATCATAAGGATGAGGTATTCAAGATGATGCAAAAAGAAGATGAAAACTTGGAGGATTTACTTGAAAATTTTCAATACAACTTAAAGAGAGCAAAAATGAGTAATTTAGACGAGGAAACCTTGAAAGCCCTTCTATTGAAAGCCATTAGAGATGAATGGATAGATATTTTAAACATGATGGGGAAGGGAGACATTTCTCAACTTCCACTTCGTGACATAGCAGAACTATGTGTCCATCTCTCAAGGGGAAAATCTAAAACTGGAAAAGGGCCAAGAGATCCTTCTATTATTAGAGCAAACAAGTCTGCAACTGGATCAATAAGTAGGGTAGAGATTGGCAATATGCTTGATGAGTTCAAAACTGATATTCTAGGGAGCCTTAGTGAACAACTAGACACCCTTAAAATACAAAACAAGCAGAAAGCAGAAGCTGATGCCTTGGCCATCTTTTGTCCAAAATGTAGAAAGAAACATGCTCTAAGGGAATGCCCCTTGGATGCAAAAGTTGTAGAAACATGTATGATTTGCTCAAAAAGTCATGAGACCAAGGATTGTCCTTCAATTCCTGGACTCAAAGTTGTCTTTCAGGAAGATCCAAATTCAGTAGAGTCCCTTTGTTTTGTTTCAAGAAGACCATGGCAGGGGCAACAAAATCAAGGATTTAACAATCCTATGAACTTTCAGCTCCCGCCAAATTGGAATTCTTGGCAACAACCTTGGCCCCAACCTCAAAATCCATACCAATCATGGGCACAAGGGATGCAAAATCCTTATGGGAGATTTGCTCAATTTTATCAATATCCTCCATCTTTTCAAAATCAACAAAATCCACAACTTCCAAATCAAAACACACAACTTTCATTGCCATTTCCACAACAAAAACCTTCTCAAAAAAATCCAAATTCTCAACTCTTGCTTCCATTTCAACAAAAGACAAATCAACTACCAGCCAAGCCATTTCCAAATCCCAACAACAAAAATCCTCAGAATGCTTACATGGTAGAAGGACAACAATTTCCTACCTATATGATTGTTCCTCTTGATGATGTTCAACTCAGATCTGGTAGAGTTTTAGAAAAACCTTCTATAGATGTTCAAGAGCAAGGTACCTCTAAGGAGGATTCTCTTAAAGTCAATAAAGGTTCTAAGGAAGTATCTCTTCAAAACCCAATCATTCAAAAAGAAAAAGAAAAAGAGTCAACCCCCAAAACTCCTATAGTTGAGCAACCTGCATCTTCATCCACGCCTCCTTTCCCTGAAAGATTACAAATTGACAAAGGGGTGGAAAAGCAAATCTTGTTGCCTAACTATGATTTTCTAGATGAATTAAAGAATGTCTGTATCAAGATTCCCTTGCTACAAGCCATTAGAGAGATTCCTATTCTAGAAAAAACAATAAAGGAGTTGAGTCTCAAAAGACCAAGAAGGAAACCAAGAGATACAAGAAGAATCCACCTGGTAGGAAAAATTGCAGATATCATGATGGGAAAAATTACCATGCAGAAATATGTGGATCCAGGTAGTCCAATTGTCAAGACACATATAAATGGGATAGAAATTCCAAACACTTTGATTGACTTAGGGGCTACTATAAACATTATGAGTAGACAGACTATGGAACAACTTAAACTTCCTAATCTTCTTTTTACACCCACCTTACTGCAACTTGCAGATAGATCAATAATCAAACCAGATGGTGTACTAGAAGATATTTCAGTCTCCTTAGATTCTTGGGAATATCCAGTAGATTTCATGATTTTGACTCCCAAGAGTAATTTAGGAGGGCATCCACTCATCTTAGGAAGACCTTGGCTAGCCACAACTGATGCTTTCATTAGTTGTAGATCTGGGGATATGTATATTTCTGATGGTAGTTCGACAAAGAAATTCAATTTGTATCCTCCAGCAAAAGCAATTACAGAAGTAGGAGACAATGAATGGGTCGACGATGAAGATATTATACAACCTGTCTTTACTATCTCTGAAATTAGTGAAGATAGTCAAATTTTGAACACATTAGAAAATTTTGAAACATCTTCAGAATATGACCACACACAATTTCAGTTAGATTCTGATATTGAATATTTATCATCAAGACAAATGTCTCTTTACTCTATGGAAGAGTTTGGTAGTTCTACCATTGAAATTTTTCCAGGTAAAACACTGAATATCAACAAAAATTTGGAAAAGTCACAACAGGAAGAGCTAACCAAAATCTTGCAAAAATATTCTGCTACATTTGCATGGGAGTATACTGATATGAAAGGTATTGACCCTAAGACTTGCATCTATCATATCTATATCGAGGAAAACAATAGACCAATCAAACAACCTCAGAGAAGGATGAATCCAAATCTAAGGGAGATAGTGAAAGAAGAGCTCCAAAAGCTACTCAATGTAAACTTCATTTACCCAATTTCAGATAGCTGATGGGTTTCTCCTTTGGTTATAGTTCCCAAAAAGAATGGTAAATGGAGGGTATGCATTGATTACAGGGAATTGAATAAAGAAACTTTGAAGGATCACTTTCCTTTGCCCTTTATCAATTAAGTATTAGATACATTAGCAGGCAAAAAGTACTTTTCATTCCTGGATGGTTTTAGTGGTTATAATCAAATTCAGGTAGCACCTGAAGATCAGGATAAGACCACATTTACCTGTCCATGGGGAACTTTTGCTTATCAAGTGCTTCCTTTTAGATTATGTAATGCACCTGCAACATTCCAAAGAGCAGTACTAGGAATTTTTTCTGATCTAATCCATGATTGTGTAGAGGTATATATGGATGATTTTACAGTTTATGGTGATTCATTTGAAGAGGCATTAGAAAATTTGGAAAAAGTCCTTATAAGATTTAAAGAAACAAACCTTTCATTAAGCCATGAAAAATGCTTTATGATGTTTACTGAAGGTATTGTTTTAGGACATCATATTTCAGGGGATGGGATTAAAGTTGATAGATCAAAAGTTGAAGTCATCTCCAAGTTACCTATTCCAAATTGTCAAAAAGATGTTAGAAGTTTTCTGGGATTTACTGGATACTATAGAATATTTATAGAAAACTTCACGAAAATAGTATCTCCACTCTTCAAACTGCTTACAAAAGACTATGAATTCAAATGGGGTCCTGATTGCCAATCAGCATTTGAAACTTTGAAAACAAGAATATCTGAAGCGCCTATCTTGAGAGGACCAAATTGGAAACTTCCCTTCCATATTTCTACAGATGCTTTAGATACAGCTATAGGGTCTGTATTGGGACAAAAAGATTTAATTCCTTATGCCATTTACTATACCAATAAAAATTTAACTCCCACTGAGTTGAACTATACTGTGACTGAAAAAGAGTTCTTAGCTGTTGTTCATGCAATCAATAAGTTCAAACATTATATAAAAAGCTATGAAACTTTTATTCATACTGATCATTCTACAATTAGATATCTAATGAAAAACTCATTACTAATGGCAGAGTTACAAGGTGGCTCCTACTTTTACAGGACTTCAATATTACAGTGTTAGATAGACCAGGGAAACAAAACATAGTAGCTAATTTCTTGTCTAGGATTCAGAATACTAAAGAAGATTCTCCTGTAGAGGACAAGTTTCCTGATGAATATTTATTTGCAGTAACTACTAAGACTCCTTGGTATGCAGATATAGCTAACTATTTGGTTACAGGGAAACTACTGATCCGGATTTAAACAGGAACGCAACAATTTATAGAGATAACCATATACACAAAGATGCAGCGGAAATAATACTTCATTTCATTAATGGAAAATACTTAAATATGCTTACAAACAGAAATGGAAATAAACTAGCTAGGGCAATGGTAGCTTATCTCTGAGAAGAGATGTGATGGCTACATGCCTCTGAACTGTGTTACAATGAGGCTCGAAGGCCTATTTATTGTTGAGAAACAATGGAAAAACCCTTATCATTCCAAAACCTAACCCTAGGAGATGAAACACCAAACTGTGGGCCCCGTTTGGGGGTAAGTTGGTACATCAACTTCCCGGGGTCGTAACTTTGGCATATGATCTCCGTTTGACGCGTACAATAGCTCATTAGAAAGATCTATCCGAGCACTATCATTGTTGGAACGGGAAACACGAGTCCATGGAATGGACTCGTGTTGCCCTTGGATTCCCCAAAAAACGTCGTTTAGGGCCTCAAAACGGCTTCGGAAGTTCAGGACCCGAAAAAATGCTAAAAATAGTAAGTTGTGCTACAATTAAGGAAACTGAAAATGCTGAGAAAGACAATGGTGGGGGTCCAGGTGGACTTGGCAGGTGGCCACCAATATCCACCTGGATCATTCCTCCCCCCTTAGGAAGCAATGGTCCCCATTGCGTTGAGCTCCTCCATGAGATGAGGAAACTTCTGCTGAACTTGTTCCCTAGTGAGCCACTTGCCCTGCTGAAGGAGTTGGCCCGCTTTGACAACTCGATACAGTTGGATATTCTGTTGGCGAGTGTTCTTGATCTGTGTGTCCATGATCCGATCAGTTGCAGCTTGTTCCATGCAATCTGGATTTAATTCTGTGGGTTTGAGCTGTTTTGCAATGTCAGATGTGTCTAGCAATGGTGGAAAGTATGGCCGAAGGCGGTCCACATTGAATACTGGGTGCAGGCCAAGGAATGGGGGAATGCTGAGCTCAAATGCATTGTCTCCCATAGCCTTAGTAATGGTGTAAGGACCATATCGGAGTGGTCTCGATTTCCGATAGGCTCCAGTAAGGCGTTCCTTTTGCAAATGCAACCAGACTTTGTCGCCCACCTGAAACTTGTGTGGCACCCGATGTTGATCATGTCGCTGCTTGTAATTGGCATTTGATTTCTCAAGAATGTCATGGACCTGCTGGCGAATATGTTGGATGCGCTCAATGAAGCTGGTGGCCTTATTTGTTTCGGACTGGACATGAGCTGAATTCATGTGAGTAGCTGCAAGTGGCATGGCCACATCAATGGGGCATAGTGGCTGGAATCCCAAACCCACCTGAAAAGGGCTATGGCCAGTGGAGCTGTGAAGAGCTCGGTTGTAGCTGTGCTGAACGTAGGGGAGGCTCTCGTCCCATGTGCGTGGATGCTTTGAGTTATACATGCGCAGAATGTGCACAATCATCCTATTGACAACCTCTGTCTGGCCATCAGTTTGAGGATGGAAGGCTGTGGACTTCGTGAGTTTGGTGTCCAGCATTGACCAGAGACTGGACCAAAAGGTGCTGAGAAACCGACTGTCCCGATCTGAGATGATAGACTGTGGGATCCCAAAGTGCACCCACACTCGTTCAAAGAAGAGTTTAGCAGTGGCTTCTGCTGTGATATTCTTCTTGCAGGCCATCATAATGGCCATCTTTGAGAACCTGTCGACGACCACAAAAACACAGTCATTTCCATGCTTAGTGGAAGGAAGGCCTGACATGTAATCCATGGAGATGGATTCCCAAGGTCGACTAGGGGTAGGCAACGGGGTATAGAGGCCTTGCTTCTTAATGGTCGGTTTGGCAATGGCACAGGCAGTACATGATCGGATGTACTTCCCAACATCCTGTCGAAGATTCGGCCAATAGAAATAGTTTTGCAGTACTGCCACTGTTTTCTCGACCTCGAAATGCCCAGCAGCCCGACTGTAGTGTGCTTCCCAAATCATCTTGGCACGCTCGCTTGAAGGAACACAAAGGTGACCGAGGTGGCATAATAGGGCATCCTGGAGGTGAAAATCTGCAACCTGCCGACCCTCCAAGAGTGTCTGGTATGTGTGGCCGAATTCTGGGTCGCTTTTGTAGAGAAGTGGCCAATCAGAAGTCTCGTGCCCGCAAGAGTTGAGCACGGTGGTTAGCGCCATGATCGGTGGTCGACTGAGGCAATCTGCAACATTATTGGTGCTGCCCTTTTTATACTTGATATTCAAGTGAAACTGTTGCAGGTATGTAGACCACTTCTGATGGCGATCATTCTGCAATTTCCCTTGGGTCTGTATGAACTGCAGAGGTCGGTGGTCTGTGTGGATGACCGTTTCCTTCCCCAAAATGTAATGCTTCCATTGTCGGCAGGCCTGTACAATGGAATACATCTCTTTATCATAAGTGGGGTACTTCCGGACTGTGTCTGAAAGTGTTTCACTGTGATATGCCACTGGATGTCCATGTTGAGTAAGGACTGCCCCAATAGCATAGTCAGAGGCATCTGTCTCGACCTCAAATGGTTGTTGTAAATCTGGTAACGCGAGCACTGGTGCCGTGCAGAGGCGATCCTTCAACTCCCTGAATGCCTTCTGTTGAGATTCAGACCAAAAGAATTTTGCTTTCGCCCCGCCCTTGGTGACTTGACTCAAGGGCCAAGAAATATGAGAAAATCCCAACACAAACCTGCGGTAGAAGTTGGCAAGACCTAGAAAGCTGCGGAGCTCTGTTAGAGTGGTTGGAGAGGGCCAATCCCGAATGACTTGGACCTTGGCTGGATCGACATGCACCCCCTGTTCATCAATGATGTATCCCAGATACTGAACCTCGGTCATGCCAAAAGTGCATTTCTCCAAATTGGCACATAGCTTGTGTTGCCGCAGTGTTTGGAGAACCTGTCGGATGTGGTGGAGGTGCTCTTCCCAACTCTGGCTGAAGATCAGAATGTCATCCAAGTATACTACTACAAAGGAGTTGGTGAATGGCCGCAAGATGTCATCCATTAGCCTCATAAAGGTTGCAGGAGCATTCGTCAATCCGAAAGGCATGACCAACCATTCGAAGAGGCCCTCCTTGGATTTGAAAGCAGTCTTCCACACATCTGAGGGTTCAATTGGTACCTGGTGATATCCTGACTTCAGATCGATCTTGCTGAAATATTTCGCCCCCTTTAGTTGGTCTAGGAGGTCATCAATCCGCGGGATCGGGTACCTATTACGGACAGTGATCTTGTTCAGCGCCCGATAGTCAATACAGAGTCTCCACGTCCCATCCTTCTTCTGTACCAACACTATCGGGCTCCCACAGGGCGAAGAACTCGGACGGATGTGACCTTTCTGCAGGAGCTCCTGAATCTGCCTCTTGATTTCATTGTTCTCCAGAACGGAGCGCCGATAAATTGGTCCATTGGGTAGCGGCGCACCTGGGGTCAGATCGATGGAGTGCTTGACTTGACAGTGCAGAGGAACCCCTGCCGGGGAGGTGAAGATGTCTTCGTACTCCTCCACAATCTTGTCCATCTGTAGCTGCCGTGCAGAGGGACCCCGTTTGGAGGCCGCGGCCACTGTCTTCTTCTTCCCTTGAGGGCGTATCATCAGGAAAACAAATTTCCTGGTTTTGGAAATGATCTTACTGCATTGTTTTGCAGTAATCAAAGAGATGGCGGCAGGTGGTGCTACCTCTGGTATCCTGAACAACTTATTTCCCAATGTAATAATAACAGCACGGGGCCTTGATTCATACACAGCATGTCGCTTCCACAAGTATGGTTGTCCTAGTAATACATCACAAACTTCAAGGGGAGCAATGTCACACAATACCTCATCCGTGAAGGGCTTGATGTTGTATGGAAGGCGACACTGCTGGCTCACGCGAAGATCTCGCCCTTGGTGAAGCCACCCAATGGTGTATGGTTGTGGATGTGCTGTGGTCGGTAAGCCCAACCGCTTCACGACCTCTGCCGAAATGAGGTTCTTTTGACTCCCGCTATCAACAATGAACTGTATCGGGGAGCCCTTTACCCACATCTGGGAGTGGAAGAGACGCTCCTCCTCCTCTGGATCTTCGGGTTCATTTTTCTGGATCTTTGCGGTAGCAACAGTGGCGCTGGGATCCGCATCAATGATCTGCTTCCCTTTTTCATACCCCTTATCGGGTTCTGACTCAGAGTCGGAACATGCATCTGATTCTGAAACCTTTAGCTCAGCCACCAGTGACTGCTTGGCCCGACACTCACTTGTGTTGTGAGTGGAGCTCTTATGGAACTCGCACCATTTTCCAGTGTCCTTTCTCGGCTTCGCGGCGTTGCTCTTTGCTTGCAGCTTCGGCTGGTTGTCTTGGGCTGTCCCGCCTTGGCTTTGTCCTTTGTTCTGTGGTTTAGGGGCACCTTTCCCCTGCTTTGGATTCGCAGATCCAAAGTCTCGCTTCTTTTGTTTAAACTTCTGCTCGACCTTGACGGCATACCAGTATGTTGCGCCGAGCGAGGGGATGTTTAGGAACTGTATTTCTTCCTGGATGTACTTGCGCAGGCAGCCACGGTATTTGAGTATCAAATGTTGCTCCGAATCCTTGATACCCAACTTTGTGCGAAGGGTATGGAAAAGATTGGTGAACTCCGACACGTCTTGGTCCCTTCCCTGCCGCAGCGTGGTCCACTTTATGTATTCATCCTCATAGCTTCCGACAGGGTAGTACTGCTCCTTGATGGCATCCCGAAACGAATCCCAGGTGGGTGCGGCTGAAAATAGTGAGCCAGTACTTTCATCCTTCTGCTCGCAGTAGGTTTCCCACCAGTCCTTGACGTGGGGGGCTGCTTTGAGAAGAGCAAAAACAATCTTTTCCCGACTCGAAAATTCATGAACAGAAAAATAACCCTCTAGCAGATTTAACCATTTATCTATGGCATCGGCGTCTATCTGACCCTCGAATATGGGGATTTCAAAATTAACTTGTACCTTAAAGGGTGTGGCGTTTCCAGAGGAGCTGCTGGAAGCCGATGCGCCGCTTCTGGGTAGCCGCTGAAGGATCTTCGCAAAGCTGTCCATCATCGCGTTCCGTTGTCGCTCGAGCGCTTCTTCGAGCAAGATTTTGATGGGATCTCCTACCCCCTCGTCTTTCTTCTCGTCCGCCATGGGAGGCCGTCGGGATTTGCGAGGCTGGTCTTGCAAAGGTTCAACCAGTTCAAGCCCTAACTCCTTATATCCCGACCTTGTTGGGGACATGCAAAGAAAAACAGAGAAAAAGCAGACTGCTCTGATACCACTGATCCAGATTTAAACAGGAACGCAAAAATTTATAGAGATAACCATATACACAAAGATGCAGCGGAAATAATACTTCATTTCATTAATGGAAAATACTGAAATATGCTTACAAACAGAAATGGAAATAAACTAGCTAGGGTGATGGTAGCTTATCTCTGAGAAGAGATGTGATGGCTACATGCCTCTGAACTGTGTTACAATGAGGCTCGAAGGCCTATTTATTGTTGAGAAACAATGGAAAAACCCTTATCATTCCAAAACCTAACCCTAGGAGATGAAACGCCAAACTGTGGGCCCCGTTTGGGGGTAAGTTGGTACATCAACTTCCCGGGGTCGTAACTTTGGCATATGATCTCCGTTTGACGCGTATAATAGCTCATTAGAAAGATCTATCCGAGCACTATCATTGTTGGAACAGGAAACACCAGTCCATTCCATGGACTCGTGTTGCCCCTGGATTCCCCAAAAAACGTCGTTTAGGGCCTCAAAACGGCTCCCGAAGTTCAGGACCCGAAAAACTGCTAAAAATAGTAAGTTGTGCTACAATTAAGGAAACTGTAAATGCTGAGAAAGACAATGGTGGGGGTCCAGGTGGACTTGGCAGGTGGCCACCAATATCCACCTGGATCAACTACCTCCACATTTATTTCTTGGTGAAAGAAGAAAGATTATTCAGGAGAGTTCAAAATATTCATGGATTTCTAACGAATTGTTTAAAACAGGGCCAGATCTTGTGATCAGAAGATGTGTTAGGGAAGATGAGATGCCTGATATTCTCAAAGCATGTCATGATGAACCATGCGCTGGACACTTTGTTGACAAAAAGATAGCCTATAAAATCCTCTCTTTAGGATATTATTGGCCAGCCCTTTTCAAAGATGCAAAACAATATGTCAAAAGATGTGACAGCTACCAAAGAGTAGGGAAACCTACCCTCTCAAATGAAATGCCATTACAACCACAGGTACTCATCGAACCCTTTGAAAAATGGGCTTTAGACTTCATTGGACCTATTAACCCACCATCTAAACAAAGAAAGTATATATTGGTATGTACTAATTATGTCACTAAATGGGTAGAAGCCAAAGCATTATTTTCTGCTACTGAGCATTCAGTTGTTAGTTTTCTTTATGAGGATATTTTTACTCGCTTTGGTGTTCCAAGAGAAATTGTGATAGATCAGGGAGGTCAATTCACATCCAAATTGGTGGAGAAGCTGATGGAAGAGTACAAGGTCAAGCACAGAAAATCTACTCCTTACCATCCGCAAGCAAATGGTCAAGTGGAGTCTACAAAAAAAGTTATTGAAGGCATCATTACCAAGACTGTTCATCTACACAGAAGAGACTGGGCAGAAAAGCTTCCTGAAGCCTTATGGGCCTACAAAACTACATGGAGGAATACAACATGACATTCTCCCTATGAACTTGTTTATGGGAAAGAAGTTCTACTCCCCATTGAGTTCCAAGTTAGAACCTTCAAGATGGCAGTTCAATTGGGAATGGATCTATCAGAAGCCCAAAAGCATAGAACGAAGCAGTTGAATGAACTAGATGAGATCAGACAAGAAGCAATCCTAAGAACTGATCTAGTTCAATATCAAAGAGCTAAGTGGCATGACAAATACATCAAGGAGATAAAGTTTCAAGAAGGAGATTGGGGCATTGCTATTTGATTTCAAATTCAAAGATTTCAAAGGTAAATTTCAGACTCATTGGCTTGGGCTATATGAGATTGACAAAGTCTTTAGCAATGGAGCGGTAAGAATCAAAACCATTGATGAATATCAAACTCTTCTTATTGTGAATGGTCACAAATTAAAGATCTATCATAAGCCACTCTCAAAGGAGGAATTTGTCAAAATCTTTCAAGATAATTCTGCAATAAGGCTGGTGAAGAAGAATCCTTCTTCTCCACCAGCCTAGTCTTTGTTCTTTTCTGTTTTATAGATAATAATAATAAAAAAAAATTGTATAAGCCTGAAAACCAATCACTGATTGGCAGTCTTATACAAAAAATATAGGGCGAAAATCAGAAACTTCTGACGCCCTATATTTTCCAAAAAAAAAAATCCCTCTCATTTTATTCATAGTTTCATGTCACTTCACTTCATTTCACTTCACTTCACTTCATTTCATTCCATTTCATCATCACATTCCACCAATAAAAGCCCTTTCATGACCAGTTTTCATATATCATTCACTCAGTCATCATTCATTTCCATCCATCTCCATTCAGTCATATGTTCACTATGTCAGTTTCCACAGCTGAATTCTGTTTCCGCAGCTAAAAACTGATTCCGCAGCTAATTGTTGATTCTACAACTAACACTCTGTTACTCAGCACTGACAGTTAGATGTTAGCCAAATAATGATGAGAACCAAATGCAGGTATGACAAAGGAAAATATTTTGAAGATATAAAGCACCTAAAGCACCAACAGGAAGCAGCCAATCAAAGGTCAGTGGACGGAAGTGGTAAGATTCTAAGGTATGAGCAAAATTCATTTCAAATAGCATTTTAAAGCACATTCTATATAGTTATGAAACCACCGGCTCCATTATGTGTAATGATTCGCATTGATAGCTTTCATAACCGCTCCATGGCCTTTACATAATTCCACCACGAACTTTGCATTAATTTTTAATGGCCTCATGATCCGCCTCCGAATTTAACTCGTGTTTAGTTGTACGTTGGCATTCCACCTGTTGAACCGGGTAATTATGAGGACGTAATCTATTTGATCACGGCTCTTTCCTACTGCACAAATCCGCAGTCATTTTGAGAACATGCTAACGCCTATTCCGCAGCCTTCTAGTTCAAAGTTCTGTTGAGCTCACTCTATTTCCATACTATCCCATTGAAGTTGTGTTTGTTATTTCTGGCCTGTTTACATAAGCCTCCGCTCCGTGAACTCATTTTCACTACCTGTTCTCTGCTCTTCCGTTTACAACTACTAGTTTTTCTCCACAATCCTTCTCCATCTCCCGCTAACACAACCGTTTCACCTCCGTCAATCCATTACTCACAGTCCATCACCCACAGACGTATTTTAAGGCACGAGGAAGGAATGGGCCTTCTGGTAAGGACAGAGATGGACGAGCCTAAATTCATGGAGGGTTATCCACAATTGAAAAGCATATTAAGGAAGGCACGGTGGCTGCAGTTCATCCAGAAATTTAGAGGTCACAATAAAGAAGTCACGAAGACATTTGCAAGGTCTTTTAATGGCGTGGAAGTTGAGGTTGGAGATCTTAAATTTTCAGTCACAGAGGCATCTATCGCAGCAGCAACAGAACTCCCATAGGAGGGGGAACGATGGTTCAAAAACAAAGACTTTGATGAGAGGGCCTGGAGGATTATTTTGCGTAACCCAGGTATGGATATAACTGTCTTCAAACGTGGAATCCCTGTTTCTGCTCTAGAGGAAAAGTGGATTAGTTTATTATTGATAATCCAGAAGTTTATTACATGTGAAGGACGGTTTGGGTCCATGTACATGTACCACATCTGGTTGCTAATGAATTTTCTAGAAAATCAAACCAGCAATTTTCCTTACTTTCTGTTGAATAGCCTGAAAAAGATGTCCATAACTGTACAAAAGAATCTGGATGACATAGAACCCCACCTTTACCATCACAACCTTGTTAAAATTTTGATTGAAAAACAATTGAAGGAAAGAAAGGATACTTGGGAAAAGTTTTTGATTAGAAACTTCTTTCAGGATCCACCTGAAACACCTGAAAGTAGCTCAGCAAAGAAAAGTAGGAGAAGGAAAATGAGTGTGAACATTTAGGATACTCCTACTAACATAGCTAAAGAAACAAGTAAGGAGGAGAAGCTCTCTGAAAGTAGGAAAGAAAAAACTGAGGTTAGGAAGCAAGGGAGACTAAAGGAGAAAAGAAACATTGAAGCTGCCTATCAAACCCCAGAACCTTCCTTAGAAGAAGATCAAATACTTTCTGAAAGACTAATCTACCTTAAGGAACAATCAGCTGCAACAAAGAGAAAAGGGAAAGAAAAACAGAGTGTGGAGAAAGGAGACACCAGCTCACAAAATCTAAGGAGGAGCTCCAGACTTAAAGGAAAACTGAAGAAAGTACAAACTAAAGGGGCCCACTTCATTGACTTAGGAGGGGAAACACCAGAACAATTTCCAGCAATCCCTCCTGGCCCCACAACATACTCCTATTTCTCAACCAAATTTTGAGATCAGTCCTTCTCAACCAGATTTTGGGGTTAGCCCAAGAAAGGCTACACCTGAGATAGATCCAACCCAGCAAGAAATGTATGACTTTATTAAGACTTTGGAGAAGACTGCCACAGATCAAGGCACTTCATCTACCCAACCTAATATAGCCCAGGAAGCTCTAATCCAATCACTAAAACAGGAAGTTTTTGAACTGGAAGTCCTGAATAGACACATCAAAAGAGAAAATGAAACATTGAAAGAATAGAGCAGGTTGGATAAAATTATTCACGACAACACCATGTTGCATCTTGGGTTGTGGTAGAAGAAAAATAGGAAATTGAAGAAAAAGAGCAGGAGGTTGAGCAGAGCTCTTATCAACCTCAAATTCAGGTGCCTAATGAGAAAGCCTAGGATGACAGTGGTACCAAGAAAGAAGAAAAGAAGGCTGGATGTGTTAGCAGAGGTCTCAGAACACATGAACTGAAGGGAGGATGGTCAAAATTTTGGTTGCATGAGGACATGCAACACCTTCACAGTGGGGGTATGTTAAGCCCTGAAACTACATCTCTTCTACACACCTTCCTAGACTTTTTCCCCTCACCATTGCCTCATAAGCTATCAAAGATCATTACATATTGATTCTGAGAGTGCATTTAAGTGGTTTTCTAACTATATTTTTGTGTTTGCTATTTGACTTAGATTTTGCTCATCAGCTGCGGAATGCAGCCACTTTCCGCAGCTGACTCGAGATTCCGTAGCTGTTTTTGTTGATCTCTAGGTTACAGGTGTCGGCAAGCAAAACAAGGCACGTGGGTAATTCAGAAATGATCTGGACATGGACCAGGTCCTATTGGTTCAGCCAAATTCGTAGAAGAAAGCCTTGGTCAAACGATGGTCAAATGAGGAGTTCTACAGCAAACAAGTCTCTGTTTTCAACATGTGAAGGGTCTGAGACCATTCCTAGATCCATGGATTCATTTTGACAACTGTAGACTGCCTCCACGACGCAAATCCAATAGCCACCTTTTGGTAGATTGAATGATCATGGCAACCAACACGCGAAGCTCACGGGTGCTACCTTTTTACGTGTCCTCTGCTGAAGGTGTTTCATAGGAAAAACAATTATGTAATTTCCTTTATAAATAACACGTTTGCAAACACATGTAGCTAGTTTTTTTAGGTAGTCTTGCTATTAGTTCATGTATTGTGCCGTGACATTGGTCCTGCTGTTATAACAAGAGGATCCTTCCTCTGTTTTTCAATATAACAAGACTTTGTTTTATATGATTGTGTGAGCGTAATTTCAGACTGACAGCGTGTTAACCAAGGCCGTGCAGAGGGCCCCTGCTGGCTGAGGTTTTGTTTCTTTATTTCTGTAAAGTTTTTATGTGTTGTTGTCTTATTTCCATTGTAGATATTTCATAGTTTGTTCACCTGTGTATATTTCATATTTTAGTTATGGTGTTAATGTTTCATTCCTGTACATGATTTTCCAAGCATTGTATATTTTTGCTAACACTGATCAGTGTGTTTCAGGATAGGCTAGGCTCGGGCATTTTCATACAATTTTTGCAATAAATAGTGACATGAGATTGGCCTCTCTGCTGACTTTGTTTTTCTTAGCTTTTCAATTTCAGTTATGCTTTGATTTCAGTCTTATTCATTTGTTGTTGTTAGTTAGTTTAGATATCAAATTCTTCATGTCATTTAACGTTATCTCCAGAGCCATGGCTTAACCCCGAAAAGCTACTTGGAGAGCTATCAGATTATGAGTGAGGTGATTTGCTTTTACTTTCATTTCTGCAATTAGATATCAGGTTCTTCATGACATTGGACGTTATCTCCAGAGCCATTGATTAACCCCGAAAAGCTACTTGGCGAGCTATCGGATTATGAGTGAGGTGATTTGATTTTACTTTCATTTCTGCAATTAGATATCAGGTTCTTCATGACATTTGACGTTATCTCCAGAGCCATGGCTTAACCCCGAAAAGCTACTTGGCGAGCTATCGGATTATGAGTGAAGTGATTTGATTTTACTTTTATTTTTTTTAATTAGATATCAGGTTCTTCATGTTATTGACGTTATCTCCAGAGCCATGGCTTAACCTCGAAAAGATACTTGGTGAGCTATCGGACTATAAGTGAAGTGACTTGATTTTATTTTCATTTGCAAGTAGGTAATTTAGATATCAATTCCTCATGTTATTGACGTTATCTCCAGAGCCATGGCTTAACCCCGAAAAGCTACTTGGCGAGCTATCGGACTATAAGTGAACTAAATTGGTTTTACTTTTATTAGTTTGCAGTTTTTTATTTTTTTGGGTGCAATAGCTTAACTTTTATTTCTGTATTTAGATGAGCAGCAGAGATAATGATTTCATGATCAGTAGTTTATCATTTGTTTGATTTGAATAGCTACACATTTACATTCTTGTTTAAGTACTAATTTCATCACTAGTATATTTTGAGATCCTCTGAAGTGTTAAGCTCTGGAAGTCATCATAAAGGACATAATTTCCTTAAAATCTATATCCATACTTGCCTTCTAAAATATTCTTAAAACTTAGGAATAGGATTTCCATTCGCATTAGGAGACAAACAAGGATAAAACCCCCCAAAACAAAATAAAATTGAAAACAATAAAAAGTAAGAAAGAGGTTGTCTTGCACATATAGTGAGCCACACTTCATCAGTTTACGACTCCCGGATTGATAATTAATGTATCAATTTAGTACATACTAAATTGACTAAACACTTTCCCTGAAGAAATGGCTCATGAAACCATAAAATGAGAGTCATCGCCCTTATGAAGCTCAAAACCACGATGATCACCTATTGCACCTTGTTAAGCCAGTGATGGCATCGCTCTGTTCTCTCTCATACCCGCGATGGTCTCAAAAAGGAAGTTTTCCCAAAGAGGATGAGAAGCTTCGTGATCTAGAAGCTCCAGAGCGGTGAGCTGGAGGTGGTTTCGCATAGATGAGGTCGAATCCTCCTAATTTGACCTCTTGGTCTCATCCCTATGAGCTACCTCCTTAAGATGTGGGCCTAATCCTATCTTTGGAGGAGGTCTAACTCCCTCTCCCAGCCTATAAATTCTCCCTCTACCATTCCCAAAAGGTTGTTCTATGTCCACTTGCACCCCTATGCTGAGCTTGTGCTGAGAGGTTATTCATTAGACTTGTAGAAGGAATGTTGGAGAGTTTCTTGTCTTGGACTTGGATTACCTCTCAAGGAGAGCCTTTCAACATCAAGGCTATGGTTGTAAGCTTCCCCTTTATTCTTTAAATAATAATACAACTACTGGTTCATCTTCCCAAAATATATATGTTCATGTATGTATTGGTTTGGCATTCCTTGATCAACTAAATAGGTTATTATTAGATTTTCTATTGGTTTTGGTATGCTTTGTCGTCTCTTGGTCACTTATGCAGGTACATAAGAGCTGGAAGAAGCAGCAACAAGTCCGTGACACAAGCGATTCAAGGATCTCAACAAAGGAAATTGGATTAGCATCGGAGCAAGGTAGGCCTTCTCTCTTGTTCTATTATTCAATTATCATCTAGGAAGATGTCTAGTTGATTATCCCTTCAGTTGCAAGACCCACTCATTGGGCTAGGGGGATCGTCTCTGTCCACAAAGAGAATTAACCTTGTCAACAAGTCTAAAAAGGTAAAATGGAGGGACAGTGAAGGAAAAGATGGTCAATTGTCTTGGATTCCTGTCGGCAAAGGACGCACCAAGTAGGACCATGGAATGAACTCCTCTTTAAATTTTCCCACAATAGGGGATTTATATCGAAGGACAGTCCACATGAAAAGCCTATTATGCGACGGGACCTTCACCTTCCACAATACACTCCACCACCAGTCAATAGTAGGGGGCTTATGAGCATCATAAACGATAGTATACCCATCATTTGGAGTATAATTACCATGCTTGGCATGAACCCATATGAGTTCATCCTCCCCATTAGTAATCCTAACATGTGATTTAGTAAGAGCATTAATGTAGTTGAGCCAATCTAGATGCCAGATGTCAGGAATGTGTAATTTTAAAGCCAATTTCCAAGCCTGTGAAAAAATGTTAGTGTTCTTCGGATCTATTATTTGAGAAAGTTATGATATACCAGCATTAGATAAGAAATGTATGAGATCAAGAGGAAGCCTATATGCATTACCGTAGTTGGACCATGGATCCATACCAATGCGAACTGTAGAGCCAGACCTTATTCTCCATGTCAGACCATCATGGATGAAGGATATGGAATTTCAAACAGCTTGCCAAATGGATGAGATACTTGAGCGATTCCAAGAAGGGAGTCTGACTCATTCAAGGATGTGAAGGGGCCAAATATATTTATGATAAACCACCTCTGTCCATAAAAATTTAATAGTGAGTACTTTCCAACCCATCTTGGTAGCAAGGCCTTTAGAGCAAGAGTCGAGATTCTTCAAACCCCAACCTCCCCATTCCTTAGGTAATGCAATCAAATCCCATCTAACCCACGCATAGATGTGGCCTTCCTGTTTCCCTTTCCATAGAAATTTGCAACACATCTGTTGAATTCTCAACAAGATACCCTTAGGTATCTAAGCCATGGACATCGAATACACCGAAGTGGCTTCCAATACTGATTTGATTAGGAAAAGATGCCCTACCTTGGAAAGATATATGTGATGCCAAATGTCCAATCTCCTTTCAATCTTGGCTACAGGCTAGGTCCAATCAACAATTTTATAATGGAGTGGTTTCAGTCGAAACCCAAGATACTTGAGTCCATTGTCAAAAGGTAGAAGTGTATAGGGAAATCTCTCGTGAGTATAATGAATCTCATGAGGCAAACATTCAGCAGATGAAATAGTAGATTTCCTATGATTACACTCCATACCAGTGGCTTGGTTGAATAATTGTAATATAGTAAGAAATGTTGCATCACGAATACCCCCATTAAGAAAAATTAATACATCATCGACAAATAGATGTGTAATAATGCAATTATTCGTGATCTTAATCCCTTGCAGACAACCAAGCCTTCATTCTTCAGATATGAGTCAGCTCAGACCTTCCATAACAAGAAAAAAAAGTAGGGGGGATAGGGGACAACCCTGTCTGAGGCCACGCTCAGCATGAAAGAAAGGAGAGGCTGGTCCATTTATAAGAACATTGTATGAAACCTTGGTAATGCAACACATAATCCAGTTGATGAAGTTGAGGGCGAATCCCGGATGAGTAAGGAGCATTCTCAGATATAACCAACTAGTACGATCAAAGGCCTTAGATAAGACAATCTTGAGGATCATTCCTTTTAGTCTCTTAATCTTGATGGAGTGTAGGACCTCCTGTGAAGTGCCAATAACTTCATGAATTTGATGGTGATTTAGAAAGGCAAACTGTTTAGGTGAAATATGAGCAGATAGAATAGGATTGAGGCGATTAGCAATGATCTTGGCAATAATATTGTAAATGCAGTTACAGAGGGAGATGGGTTGGAAGTCAATGAAGGTCTGAGGGGAGTCAGTTTTAGGTATAAGAGCAATGAAAGTTGAGTTGCATGCATCATACGTTCGACCACTGATTCGACATTCCTTAATAACCTGTAACAGATCTTTCCCAAGTAATTCAAAAAATTCCAAGTAGAATTCTACCGGCCAACCATCTGGCCCAAGAATCTTATCCTTTTTAAACCATTTTAAAGTGCCCTCCAACTCCCCCATAGAAACAGGTTTGTTGAGATCCTCAACTGCGTCATGATCAATGAAATGAGGAAAGAGACCAACCACCCTGATAATTTCAACAAGAGAGACTTCCTATGGGGCCTTGTAAAGCTGACTGAAATATGATGAGCTGAGCGATGCAAGTTGATTAAAGGTTTAAACTTTTTGTCCTTCCTCATTAGTCAACTACCATATGGTGTTAATCGTCTGGCGCTCATTAGAAAATTGATGATAGAACTTCGTATTAGCATCCCCTGCTTGTAACCAATTGGCTTGACTCCAGAGACACCATGTTTCTTCTCTGTCATTTATAATCCTATTCCTTTCAGCCTTGAGCTCATTGAGATGGGATATAGCTTCAATAGATGAGTATCCTCTCCCATAATCATCTTCCAGACTAGAAAGCTCAAGTTCAATGTTGAGTAGATTGAGGTCGTCCTTCTTTCTCTTGTCTTTGGGCCAATCAATGGTTAATCTCTTAAGTCTAAGAAGGTTGTTGGCAAATCCTTCAGAGATAGATCGACCTGAATCAGGGGGGTGAGCCTTCCAAAAGTCCGAGACCAATTTGATGTAGTCCAAGTCTTTTAACCTGGTAGCATTAAACTTAAAGGGGGCTTTAGGCTTGCGGGCATGACCAGCGATCTCAAGATAAATGTGGGAGTGGTCAAATAGACCACCCGATCCCACCCATTGTCTGTAGATAGAAAGAGACCCAATAAGTGGTTATTTGATGAGAAAATGATCTAGTCTTCGAGCCAGCATGGCCTCTCCAGTCCTTTTGTTCCTCCAAGTAGGCTGAGGTCAAGCCATAGGGATGCCTATGAGTCGATGATTTTCTAATAGTAGTTCAATAGAATCTAATAAGGGATCAATATGAGCATTGTGCCCGTAGGACTCAGCGTGGTCAATAGAAAAATTGAGTTCACCTCCCAAAATGATATTGACTTCTTACAAAAGAGATAATTTGAGAAAGTGGTCCAAAAAAGCAGCCATGTTGTGACAGGGGCCATACAAATTGAACAATCTGAGTTCCTTCCCGAATTCAAATGAGAAAATGTTTGCGCCAATGAAGCCAACACCTCCCCGAATATTTAAAAGCTTGACAGCTCTAGGATTGTAACCAAAGGCTCACATTTGAAACAAAATTCCTCCCATCCCGCTCATTGGAATTGCTCCTAAAATTATGGGATGGCTTCGAGGACTTCAAGATAGTCAGTCTCTCCCTTGTGCAATTGACTACTCTTTCCCATAACTACTAACAACCAACAACAAAAATTCAGGAAGGAAAATTGGGATTTGTTCACGCCGATGTTGGAAACTTAACTGATACGTTACCATGAAAGGAAACAATGACACTGTTATACGATAATCCTGTAATGATTCCCTTCAAGTGAAATCTCGAGTTTAGAAAAGATGGGTGAAAATGAAACCGGTATAATCACAATCATTATTTCCTACCTCGATCATACCATCAACTTTAATAATGATTATCGCATTTGACGATGGTAAATTTAATAATTTTTCATTTCGGGAAAATTTAATAACATGCCACACCAACTAATTTATCAGCGCCATACGTAAAATGATGATAAGCTGAGTGGCAATCTGATTGGCCAATGCTCTCATTTTATTTTTTTTAAACCAGTACTAATAAATTAATTATCAACACACTTGAAACTTAAAAAAAAAAACTTTAAACCATTTTTTCAATTCATTACCTCTGAACCCTTTATCCTCAAACTAAACTAAAATGTGATAGCATATCAAATACCAATTATAGCAAGAAAATCCTTTATCCTCAAACTAAACTAAAATGTGATAGCATATCGAATACCAATTATAAAAGGATCCTCAAACTAAACTAAAATGTGATAGCATATCAAATACCAATTATAGCAAGAAAATCCTTTATCCTCAAACTAAACTAAAATGTGATAGCATATCGAATACCAATTATAAAAGGAAATATGTGTTACAGACCATTTAATTCTAAACATAATGTTAATTTAGCAAAAAGTGAGATAAAAAATTGAATTGTATTTTACAAACAAAACAGGATACTATTTCCATGTTATTATTGTAATATCCCTCATTATAACTTATAATCCATGGAAAAAAAAATTGGGTATAAACTCCAACTCTAGAAAATTTACACAATATTAAAATTTCACAAGCTTACCATGTATTGGTTGACACCTACTAATCTCAAATTTTCATTTTCATTTATATGCTTTCTTTTATTCACCTAAATATAAACATTTACCAACGGTCTATACGAGATCAATTTTATAACTTTTATTTGAGGGAGGTTTATTTCTCTTGCACGTAGAGTATGTATGCCTTAGTAGATTTGGTAGTCAAAATCGCTGCGCGGAGGTGGGTCCCTTGTCCCACAAAACAAGGGGATCTCATACACCAATTTGATGTCTGGCTTGGCTGGGACCTTAAAATGAATATCATTATCATATCATTAATGCTAAGTACTCCGACCATGGCTCAAGTCACTATGTTATTACCATTTTCTTAAAATGCTTTTAATTGTTTGCACCTTTAATCTATCTCCCATAGCAGAATAAGGTAACGTTTGTGGTATTTTAATACGTGTCAGGTTTATATTATAATCGAGCCTTTTTTTATAAAATTGTTAAAAATTATTATATTAAAATGATTTTTTTAAATTAAAATGATTTTTTAATAGAATGATATATGTACCATATTAAATGTCTTAATTAATTGGTACCATAATTTAATTAATTAATAACTTATATTATATTATTTAATTTCCATTTATATTTATTTCAAAGTCTGGTATCCCTACTCTCCATCAAGTAACAACTTTATTTATTCCCAGGTCTGGTTTCTCCAGCGATTAACAACTTTATTTATTCCAAGGTCTGGTTCCCTACTCTCAAGCAATTAATAGCTTTTGTTAGGTTAATTAATTTTTAAAGTACAATGTCATTAACTCAAACTAACCTGGTGGTGGCGCAACTAAAATAGTTAGTTCGAATTTTTGAAGAATTTTTAGGCGAAAGTCATATGGATAAATTTTTGTCGACGCGTTTCGAACCAACCAGTGTGGTTCATCGTCAAGACAAGTTGAATGAGCAGATCTGGCTATGCACTTTAAATAGACAGGGTAGAATATCCAATGACTCAGATTTCTCCATAAAAACCCGGCTTCTTTCCTTCATAAAAACCCGGCTTCTTTCTGTTGATAGGCAAAAGGCGAGAGGCCCTTGGTGAAAGGCTTATAGTTCCTTCCTGGTTCTCCTCTCCTGGAAGACTGAATCGGTTATAGTTCCCCATCCAGCTGGCCGCGCCCTCATCGCTCGGTTGGCTCTTGGTTTGGGGAAGCAGCAGACTCACCCATCAATTCTCGGGTATGGATTGAATGAAGGGAACATCACCTCTTTTCTCATCTGTTTGCAACTTGGAATGATGGATTTTGGGGATATCTCCTTCAGACGCTCTTGCAGATCCGACGAGAGGCGCCGACTCCATCCACCCAGTTGACCAGAGTATATCTCTGGCCTATCGAAACCAGAGTATATCTCTGGCCTGTTTGCGGCCGACTTTCCACGGATTTTGTTTTATATAAAATATTTATTATAATTGTTGATGAGGGGGCATGGGTGTGAGGGCCGTGCCTGCGCCTTATTAATATTAAACATTTTGGCGCCAACAGTGTGAGATTTTATATGCGTGCAATCAGTGAAATGGAAACTGATTGATGCAGTCACAAACATGGGAAATCATTTTGATTTCAGAGTGGGTGTGGATAGTGTAGTGAAGAAACCGTAGCCCCATAAAAGTATGATAATAATAGGAAGGAGCCTGAAGAATTTTCATCTAAGGTTTGTTGAGCTCAAGGAGAACAATGCAGATACTTTATAAATCAGATATGCGGCAGTGACGTGCATTTAAGGTACATATGTGGAATTTCTGGAGCAACTAGAAAGAACAGCTTCATAGTGGGAAGTGTCGTTTAAAATGATTGGTTTGTGTTCAATTTATATGGAATTATTTTTTTTAAAGTTAGGGTTTAGTTGATTTAGGCAATTGGGGAATTTTAAGATAACTAGAGATAAAATTTAGATAATTAAAAATTTTAGGGATATCATTTTATCATTAATAAATAATGGAAAATAGATGGCTTATAAATACAATATAGAATGTAAGCATTGGTTTAGCTGTTAGACATTTTTCTTTTTATCTAGGTAATTTGATTAATTTTTACTAAAATTATATAGGAAATTCTTGAAATCTGTAGTAATGTAGTCTACAAAAATCTAATATCTAAGATTTAATATCGAAGATTTTTTTTTCATGACACTGAATCTATTTATATAATTAAAAACATATTTTAAACAACTTAATTTTATAATTTTTCTAAAAAAATATATCACCCAACAAAAAAGCAAAAATGTTTAAAATATTTAATAATTAAACTACTTATAATATATAATAGATATTAATATTTTATAATCTAATTGATAGAAAAACATTAAATAACTTTAGACTTTGTCAACAAATTCAAACTCTTTAAATGATACATGTTTTATTGTTATGATTTTTCGATAAACAAATCAATAAATTAAAAAAATTATATCAACAAAATATATAATAAATATTATAATATTTAATTATAATAAATACTAGAATTATATGATATTCCTCTAATAAATATTATCATTTTAAATAAGCTAGGAATAAATCATTTAATTTTTTTTTTAGGTTTGGATTTATTATATAATATATTAAAATTTGAAAGGAAAATATAATATTGTTAATATTAAATAAAAAAATATTACTAATATCAATAATTTTCTTTACTCAAAATTTATATCTTTTTTTTAATAGAAAATATTATATCTCTCAAATAAAGGTAGTAGTCATTATAACAATATTTCTCATTATCTATAATTGATCCTAAGTTAGAAAATAGCATCCACTCTCCCAACCATACTGTAACATCTATCAATACCAAATAAAAAAAAATTAACAAAATTATTGTGCCTTTAGATCAAAATCATGCTTCAAGTTACATGCTCTTGCATATAGGTGATTTACCTTGCCAATCTTATATACGATTTGTAAATTTATAAGATAAATTGCATGATGCTTAGACATACAACACCCCTGGATTATTTTCCTTTGTTTCCGTCATATAAGGGAGTTTCATTGTTGATTTCTTATGTGATGTCAATCAGGTGAAAATTACACATGTTAACTATAATTCACATCAATGATGCTAATCATGGTCGTGTTAGTAAACTATGGCGGTTTATGGCTTTGATAGTGCTGCGATTCGACATTAATATCAATGTGATGCTTTTGATGCCACCTATCCTCTGATTAAACTCGAATCTCAAGGGTTGACAACAGATGTCGATATGACCCTCGATCACTTAGGTTTTGGGATCCGACAGTCCAACTGCTTATTCGATGCATTTGGGTAACTACCTTATTTTTCTCGTGGGTTCTGTTGTCACTCTTGTGTTGTTGTTGGGTGAAGAAGGCTCTACTTCTGGAAGGTTTGTTCCAGCTTTCTGCACAGATATGTGGCTACCCTAATACAACCTTCATTCTCCATACTTTCTCCATTGTTCTGAATGGTCTTTCTGTGAACGCAAGGTCAGGATGAGAGAATAATTTCACCCATGCTCTATACCCTTCAAGGCACGATGTGATTGTTCATAAATCACAGGTTGTATATACAAACCCTAGCTTTGTTATTTGTCTTAGAAATCTGACGCTTACTCTGTGTGAAAGTTTTTGTTACAGGGGGTTTCGTTCAAGGTGAGGGTTTCCTTTTTATTCCTTCACTAGAGTTGTCGGCTTACTTTGGTAGCTTCTACCCACCTCATGATGTTCGGGAAAATTGTAAGAAATTATGGGTATTGACTAGCCTTACTCGCCTTCGTTTTTTGAATTGCTCATAGGGTAATTGGGTTTGCTTTGCATTTATTTATGCTTGTATCATTTTTCGAGTAATATCTTGTTTAGATCAATGACTTCATCTTGAGTTTTGTTTTCCGGTCCACATTAGATAATTAATGGTTGTTTTCTTTCTATAGCTTACATTGCTGATGGTTGTTACAGGTATGCGACCTTGTACCTCCTGGGTCGTAAGTCTATGGAATGGTTGATGGAGGTTATATTCCGACAACAACCGACCACTGGGGTCCTCGCTACTAGGTTTCGTTTGTCGACTACATGTATATTTCCTTGATTTGTCTGCGAAGATTTAAGGGTTACAGCCTAACTGTGAAGTCGAGGGTTATGGTTGTTTGCACAAAGTTAGGCTCTGGGTTATTATAAGACCTGTTGCAGTCATGTAAATATAAGTGATTTAACTCTTTTCAACCCTAGTTGGGGTTTGTTGTTATCATTATTTTTTTATGAATGGTAATTTGTGATGGGGCTACAACCCAAGGCTATAGATTTAAATGTTTCTAAGATGTAATGGAACAAATTTGTTTTTGGGTTTTTATATGTTGTAGTCTACTTCTCATTTTATTAGTAAATTATAGTGCTCTTCATCTTATTCTTAAAGTATGATATTATTGTGTTAAAATTTCCATTTGATCAGTATTCTATCTATGTTGAACCTTATATGAAAATATAACAATTGTTCCTTCTCTAGGGTTGGACACTGGAACAGACCCAGGCTGTCGGCTTGTCTAGCTTGGCCTAGGACCAAACCAGTGCCTTACCGAAGTTATGTCACCCTTTTCGATTGTTAAGTGATAACCCCATTCATGATTAAACCCTATTTCAGGTGGTAAATTCTCGTTAATATTAAGAACAAAAAACTAGTCTCTTATTTTTTAGGATTGCTTGCAGTCTAACCATTGAAGGGTTAAATCGTTCAGCCGTAATATGTTTCATTTCCTTGCCATTACAGCCAAGTAGGGTCTCTTATTTGAGGGTTATGATCTACCCTGAATAATCTTGTAACCTTCTAGCCATATGCTACTTTCAGTCACAAGAATCTGAGGGCTTTAGTCTTAGGTTCCATTACTTAAACACAGTTAGTACCGTTAGGTTCAGTGGCTAACTATTTTCCCTATACAAGTTCCTATGACCACTTTGTCCAAATTGACATTTCTTATTTCCTTTACAAAGGAAATAATCCATAACACTATACACATAGTAATGCTCTTTTCGAGGACACCTTAACAACTTCTACATTTTTAGATCTATTTAACAGACAACTTGTTTTATTTTCATCCAACCATTCAAACAAACTCATTTCTTATACATTAAATATTTTCATAACACATAAACCTTAAGTACATATATGCTTGTCTAGATAGTCAAGGAATTTCACTAAGATATTGCTCCTCCTAGTTGTGAGAATAGCAATTACGTGTGATTCCCCCCATTCCCAAGCTTCCAGTCTCCAGAAAATTACTCAAACAGTGACCCCTCTAGGACTAAGTCCTTGGCATCAACACTTCCTTTTCAACAAAGAACTTTCCAATCAAATCAAGGCCTCCTTTGGTTCACAACCCAACTCTAGAGTACCTTCAGTAGTGTCCTACGTGATCTTTTTTTCTCACTTCTCCTTTCCAATGCCTCTAATCAATGTTATCCTTGCCTTCCGTGGCATACTTTTCCCTCTTAGATGTTTTATCTCCAGGGAGAGAGAATAACTAACTGTCTAAATTTTTGGTATTTGATAATATCATATTGGGTCTCTTGTTGTGAATTTAATAAAAAGTTTATGCAAAACAAATTCCTGTAACCACTAGGATTTTCCTCTAATCCATTATCCACTAAGTCTGCATAGTAAAAGTAATTATGAATATTTACAATACCTAGAGGGGTGTTACATCTTCCCCCCATGAAGCTTAACACCGTCCTTGGTGTTTATTCTTGCTCTTAGAACAAGCCTGGATATGCCTTTTTCATGAGAGTGGTATCTTCCCAAGTAGCCTCCTCCGAGATGTAATGCCTCCACTGCACCTTAACTTGGGTGATAACTCTGTTGAAAATGCAACAAGAAAATCCTAATTTAATTTTGTCCTTGAATTAAATTAGGAATAAAATTGTAATTCCACATCACAAGACAACTTGTACGAGTTAACTAAGTTAAATTGACTTAGTTGGCTCGGTTAATTCAACTTGAGGGTCTAAATAGAGTAATGTATAGTGTTTCCTACATTATAGGAGCCCTGGTTGAGTTTATTTTTATTTATAATTAATTAATTCAACTTAACCTAGTTAAAGTCAGTTAAACTAGTTCCAACTGATGGAGGAACTAGTAGGAGGTCAGACAATGGGGTGTTGCTTCATGTGTTCAACCAGATAACTAATCATTCACTCATAAATAACTAATGCATGTCAGACATGAGAGTTACCCAGTTGATATTAGAATTCAGGGAAAATGTACTATCAGTTGTATAATCATCTGAATTGTACAGGTGGTGCATGAAGTGAAAGGAAGGCCTATAAGGATTTCCAAATTCATATTGAGGAATTTCCCTAATTAATAGGGGGCTAATTTCCAAGGAAACAATGCAAGGAAATAGAAACTTGGGTAAGCCAAAATTTGGTTAAGTATTGGCCCAACTTGTCTAGGCAGCAGTGAGATAGATAGAGATAGTGTAGAGGTTTCTCAAGCTTAAGCAAAGTATTGTAATCTTATCATATTTTCTAACTAATGCAATATACAGATAACATGGATTTTTAGTTATGGTTTTCCCTAGGAAATCATTGTGTAATGTGTTAATTGAATTCTTTCTCTTGTATGATTCATGATTTTGAGATCGTTTAATTGTTTCCACTGATGAGTAAAGTAGATTCAATTCTATTGTTTTAGTACATTACAATTAGCAGTTTGAATCTACAAGGAATTTCTACAAACTCGCCTCTGTAACATTGTTTCTCTCTGCTCAAGAATACGTAGAGGCTCTACCAGAATTTCTCCATCCGGTTTGACCTATTCAAAACCAATACTTTGTCATTAGTTTTCCTTCTTGGTGAATAAAAAATATGTATATGTGTAAATGCATATGTATATATGTTCCAAAGACTAATACTAAAAGAAAAAATTCATCACTGAATTTACTTGCACCTGTTGCCAGTTAATAATATGTCGAGGGTCATATACATACTTCTTTAATAACAAGATGTGAAACACATTATGTACTCGAATGTGACTAGGTAGAGCAAGTTGATATGCTACAGGTTCAACCCTTACCAATATTTGGAAAGGACCACAATAATGTGGTTCTAATTTGTCATAGCCACACAACTGTAAGGTACTCTTCTAAGGCTTAACTCACACATAAACATGGTCCCGGAATCGAAAATATTGATAGGTCCTATTTTTATCAGCATACATTTTTGGCCTATCTTGAGTAGCCTTTAAATTCGATTGCACTTTCTTCATAGTCTACTCCATCTCTGCTAACATTTCAGTTCCTAAAATTAGTTTGTCTTTAGGGTTACTCCAACTGGTAGGGGTTCTGCACCTCCTTCCATATAACACTTCAAAGGTACTCATTCTTAATGATTCATGATAACTGTTGTTATATGTGAATTCAACCAAGTGAAGGTACTCTTCCCATTTAGGTGGTTGTTGCATAACATACATCCTTAACATGTTTTCTAGCACCTACTTCACTCTTTCAGTCTGCCCATCTGTCCGACGATGGTAGGAGGTGCTAAACTGAACTTGGGTGCCCAAACCCACAAAAAGAGCTTTGTAAAATGCCGAGGTGAACTTCACATATCTATCTTAGATTACCACCTTAGGTATGCCATGCATCATGAATATCTCCCTCATAAAAATATTAGTAATTTGTATCGTCTTATATGTGGATTGTACTAGAATAAAATGAGTTGTTTTACTTAGCTTTTCCACCACTACCATAATGGAGTCATTATGACTTTTATTTATGTATAAACCTATTATGAAATATAATGTAACAACATCCCATTTCTAGTCTGGAACACGTAAGGGATGGAGCTGCAGTTTTATTGGGTGTTGATGTTCAGCTTTAACCTACTAACAATCCAAACACTTTGACAGGTAATATGCAATATCTCTTCTCATTCCAAGCCAAAATAATTTTTCTTCATTGTAGAGAACAATTATTGATACCTGGGATGGGTAGTGTATAAAATTATATAAAATTCATCTAAGATTAACTCTTTGACAACCATCTGATTAGGAACATAAAATCTCCCTTTAAAGGTTAATAAATTTTCTTTATTTCTTCATAATTAGACTGATTTTCAGATTTGATTGCCAGCTTTTCTTGCTGCCATAAAAATTCATACTCAGGATCCCTCAAATAATCCTCTTTAATCTGATTAGAAAAACTAATTTTAGCTTGACTATAAGAGACTTCATATACACAATATATTTTTCTACTTAAAGCGTCAAATACTCTGTTCTCTTTCCCTTTCAGATTCTTTATATCAAAGTCAAACTCACTTAAGAAAACAGTCCATCTATCGTGACGTGCATTAAGATTGGGTTGTTTTAAGAAACTGGTTAGGCTACTATGATCTGTCATTAAAATGAATTTATTGCCTAGTATATAGTGTCACCATATTTTTAAGGTGTGAACTACCGCAACCAATTCTATATCATAGGTGGAATACCTCTACTCATGTTCCTTCAATTTTTGTGATTCATAAGCTACCACCCTGCCCTCCTGTATCAAGACCCCACCTATGTCTTCTTGGTATGCATCAGTATAGACTACAAATTCTTTTGTAGGGTCTGCAATTTTTCATACAGGGGCAATAGGTAATAACTTATTCAATTGATCAAATCTATGCTAACATTTTGTTGTCCACTTAAAAAAATTTCCCTTCTTCTGCAAGGAAGTTATGGGGTAGGTTATTCTAGATAATCCTTTGATAAATCGATCATAATACCTTGCCAAACACATAAACGACCAGATATCAACCACATTTTTAGGAACATGCCACTACATGATGGTCTTTAGTTTTTTAGGATCTAAAGCTATTCCCTCGGATGAGATTATATGTCCTAAATACTGTATCTGGTCCTTATAAAAATCAAATTTGTTGTATTTAGCGTCGAGCTAATGCTCCCACAAAGTTTGAAGCACTATATTGTCAATAAAAATTAGAACAAATTTATCCAATTAGGGATGGAAAATACCATTCATTAGACTCATGAAGGTTGCGGGTGGTTTGGTAAGCCTAAACGGAATGACCACAAATTCGTAATGGCCATATCAAGTCATGAATGTTTTTTTGTAGATATATTCCTCTTTGATTCTTATATGATGGTATTGTGATCACAAATCAATCTTAGAGAACATGGTGGAACCTTTAACTTGATCAAACAAATCATTGATTCTCGGCAATGGGTATTTATTTTTTATAGTTAATTTATTTAGTTTCCTATAGTAAATGCATAATTGTAAGGTGCCATCCTTATTCGTCACAAACAACACAAGTCCCCACCATGGCGACACACTCGGGCGGATGTACCCTTTGTCCAATAATTCTTGCAACTGCATTTTAAGTTTTGTTAACTTAGGTAGCTCATGCAATAAGGAGTTCTAGTTACTGGGGTTTCTCCCGGAACTAATTCTATCGTAAAATCAATATTTCTCTTAGGTGGCAGCCCCAAAATCTCTTATGGGAAGACATCCCCAAAATATCAGATGACTAGTATGCTCTCTAAAGTGATTATTTTATCCTTAGTATTAGAGTACCCAACTTGTACAACATAGATCTAAAAACCCTTCTGCAAGAATTTTCCTAGCTGGGTAGCTATAATAGGTCGTAGCTTAACATGCCTTTTAATGCCCTAAAGCTCTTGCCTAAAACCTTCCTCTATAAGGAAGCTTATTGTATTTTCTTTGCAATTCACTAAGGACCAGTGTCCTTCTAACCAATCCATCCTCATTAGCACATCATAAGATCCTAAAGGCAATACATTCAATTTCGCCCCAATTAATTGCTCTGCTAGTTTAATGGAGCAATCCTCCACCTTAGTGGTTACTATTTTTTTGGCTCTAGTGGGCAATTTAACTAACCAGGGATTTTTAAAATTTCTAGTTTGTAACTGGCAGGTCTCAACTACATTTGGACTGATATAGCTCAGATTAGCCCTAGGGCCTATCAGAATAAAAACAATACCAGTTAGTTATTTTACCTTCCAATTCTATCATGGTAGGCTGGTACTCGTCCTGATGATCCTCCAAAGTAGCGTTAATCATTCGTATATTCTTCGACACATCTCCAATCATAGAAGCTTCTTGTATGTTTGTCGCTAGTTCTGTTTTGGTGCGATGTCGGTAGTTCTTATAATAGTGGGGTTCTATGCAACCCCAACACTGTAAGGGAGGTTTATGTGTTTGACTCGATTCCAGTTTTATGGAAAATTCAACTTTCTTATATTCATTCTGCGACCTAAACCTCTGCTGGTTTTTTCCATTCTGTCTGCTTTGTTGTCCCTTATGCATATTTTTAGTATTGACAATTTTTGCATTTTTGGCACTATGAAAGTTCTTATGCCCCTTCTTATTCGATCAACTTTTCCCAGCTTCCCCCTTCTTCTTCATTTGCTAATAAAAAATTATGGCCTTACGAATTGCCTCATCCATCATCTTGGGATTGTCGAATTCCATCCTTTCCTTCATAAACACTAGTAAACTGCTAATAAAACTCTCAACTTTTGCCTTCTTCTCCCTGATATAGGGAACATACACAATAAGGAGGTAAATTTAGTTACAAACTCGTCCATAGTCAGTTGTCCCAACCTTAAATCTTGAAACTCCTTAGCTCTTTCATCATAGAATCGCTTTGTCAGGTATCTATCTTTAAAATGCTTTTTGAAAGCTATCATATGTCACTTCTTTCTCATCGATTCCCCAGACCGTCTTAATCTCTTCCCACCATAAGGTGGCCTTCTCTTGCAATTTCTAAATGGCTAACCTAGCGTTAAAGTTATCTCCATATTTGTAGATCTAGAAGTATTTATTCATGTTTATTAACCAAGCTTCTGCATTTTTCTCCACCTTCCCATCAAAGGTTAGGGGTTTAATTGTTTTAAATTCCCCTTGAATTTCAACCTTTTTTGTTTTTTTTCCCTTCCCACTACAAACGTTATCATACCCTTCTTCATTATTATTCTGACGTCCTTCAGATTCATGGTTTTTCTCTCTGTGTCTATGTAATTGTATTATGCTTTCGTTGTTAGGGCTAGGATCAAGATTCCTTGGATTCTAGCTAGCTCAGAGGCTTTTCAAAATTATTTCTTGTTCCAACCTTAGACTCTCATTATCTGCTCTCAAATTTTCCATCATTGTTTGCAATTGTTGAACAATTTCTAACAACATAACATTAGTATTACAAGATTCCTCTTCCAGCTGAACCCACATTTCTGGGTTTCCCTCAGTCAGAGGTATAGAGCCATCCCTCACAGTCGATGGTGTATATCTCACGCCTCTCCTCATTTTGTCTCATCTTTTGGTAGCATTACACATTTTTTATTCAGAATTCACCCTAACATGCCAAAATGTTGAAATCATGGCACCATGATACCACTTGTAACATCTATCAATACAAAATTAAAAAAAAATAATAACAAAATTACTCTTCCTTTAGGTCAAAACCACGTTTCAAGTTACATGCTCTTGCACATAGGTGATTTACCTTGCCAATATTATATGCGATGATTTGTAAATTTATAAAATAAATTGCAGGATGCCTAGACATACAACACCTCTGGATTGTATTCCTTTGTTTCGTTCATATAATGGATTTTCATTGTTGATTTCATATGTGATGTCGATCAGGTGCAAATTACACATGTTAACTATAATTCACATAAATGATGCTAAGCATGGTCTTGTTAGTAAACTATGGGGATTTTTGGCTTTGATAGTGCTACGGTTTCACATTAATATTAATGTTATGCTTTTGATGCCACCTATCTTTCGATTAAACTCGAATCTCAATGGTTGACAACTGCTACTGATCCGACCCTTGATCAGTTAGGGTTTAGGATATGACAGTCTAGCTGCTTATTCCATGCATTTGGGTAACTACCCTATTTTTCTCATTGGTTCCTCCATCATTCTTGCGTTGGTGTTGGGTCGAGAAGGCTCTGCTACCAGAGGTTTTGTTCAAGCTTTCTGCCCAGGTATATGGCTACCCGGGAATCACCCCGCCACCACCCGGCCGCCCCTAACACAAACTTCGTTCTCCATACTTTCTCCACTGTTTTGAATGGTCCTTCTTTGGACGCAGGGCCGGGCTGAGCGAATAATTTCGCCCATGCTCTATACCCTTCAAGGCACAATGTGACTCTTCATAAATCTCAGGTAGTATATACAAACCCTAGCTTCGTTATTTGTCTTAGTGACCAAACGCTTACTCTATGTGAAATTTTTTGTTACAAGAGGTTTTGTTCAAGGTGAGGATTTCCTTTTTATTCCTTGGCTGGAGTTTTCAGGTTACTCCGGTAGTTTCTACCCTCCTCATGATGTTTGAGAAAATTGTAAGAAATTTTGGGTATTGACTAGGGTACTTGGCTTCGTTTTTCATTATTTCTGCTTGTAGTATTTTTCTGGTAATCTCTTGTTTACATTTTTGACCTCATCTTGAGTTTTGTTTTTAGTTCCACAATAGATAATTAATGGTTGTTTTCTCTCTATAGTTTACATTGCTAATGGTTGTTACAGGTATGCGACCTTGTACCTCCCGGGTTGTAAGACGATGGAATGGTTGATGAAGGTTCTGTTCTGATAGCATCCGACCACTGGGGTCCTTTCTACCATTTTTCCTTTTTCGACTGCCTGTCTATATCCTTGAGTTTTCTGCAAAGATTTAAGGGTTACAAATAGACTATGAAGTCGAGGGTTATGGTTGTTTGCACAACATTAGGTTCTGGGTTATTATAAGACCTATTGAAGTCATGTTAATACAAGTGCTTAAACTCTTTTCAACCCTAATTGGGGTTTACTGTTATCATTAATTTTTTATGAATGGTAATTTGTGATGGGGCTACAACCCATGATTATAGATTTAAATGTTTCTGAGATGTAATGGCACAATTTGTTTTTGGGTTTTTAGATGTTGTAGTCTGCTTCTCGTCTCATTAGTAAATTATGGTGCTCTTCGTCTTATTCTTAAATTATGATATTATTGTGTTAAAATTTCCTTTTGATTAGTATTATGTTCCTATTGAACCTTATATGAAAAGATAATAATTTTTCCTCCTCTAGGGTTGGACATTGGAATGAACCCGGGTTGCATGCTTGTCCATCTTAGCTTGGGTCTAAACTGGTGCCTTACCAAAGTTATGTCACCCTTTTCTATTGTTAAGTGATAACCCCACTGGTGATTAAACCCTGTGCCAAGTGGTAAATTCTTGTTAATATTCAAAACAAAAAACTAGTCTCTTATTTTTTTAGGATTACTTGTAGTCTAAACCTTGAAGAGTAAACCGTTCAGCCATAATATGTTTCCTTTCTTTGCCATTACATCCAGGCAGGGTCTCTTATTCGAGGGTTATGATCATGCTGGCTTCATGGGGAGAGCAATACCATACCACATGGGTTCATATTGGGGGATATATGTTGAGGAGAAAATGACATAATATATTGAGCATATAATAGCGGGTAAACGGTTTTTATATTGGAAGGTATAAAAAATGGAGCTCAAAGTTAACGAAAAAATATAAAGGGGTATAAAAAATGTTAGTGAAAAAATGGATACCTACAATATCTAGTAAAAGTAGGGTTTTTTTTAATTGGGAAGATGTATTGGGTTTGTATTGGTAGGGGGTTAAATAATTATATTTTTATAGGTATTTTCCAATATGCAGTCAAATTAAGGGTATTATATAGTACGCCATGAACGCACATGATATGTGACAGTTTCATTGACTAAATCCCCTATGGTTATGATCTACCTTGAATAATCTTGTAACCTTCCAGCCATATGCTCCTTCTAGTCACAGGTATCTCAGGGCTAACTATTTTTTCTATACAGGTTCCTATGACCACTTTGTCCAAATTGACAGTTCTTATTTCCTTTAAATAGGAAAGAACCTTGAACAATATACACATATTAATGTTCTTTTCCAGGACACCTTAACACCTTCTATGTTTTCATATTTATGTAATAGATAACTTGTATTATTTTCATTCAACCATTCAAACACACACATTTATTATACATTAAATCTTTTGATAACACATAAACCTTAAGTACTTATCTAGTTGTCTATAAAGTCAAGAATTTCACTGAGAGACTGCTCCTCCCAGTTGTGAGAATGAAAATTATGTCTGATTCTCTCCCTGACCTTTCAGTCTCCAGAACAATACTTAGATAGTAGCCCCTCTAAGACCAAGTCCTTGGCATCAAGACTTCCTATCCAACCAAGAAATTTCTGCTCAAATCAAGGCCTCCACTAGTTCACAACCCAGCTCAAGAGTACCTTTAGGAGCATCCTGCTTGATCTTTTTCTTGCTTCTCCTTTCTAATGCCTCCAACCAATTTTCTCCTTGTCTTCCTTGGCATGCTTTTCCCTCTGAGATGTTTTATCTCCACGAAGAGAGAATAACTAACCGTCTAACTGTATCTGACAATCTCATCTTGGGTCGCTTGGCATGAATTTCAAAGACTTGTCGTTTCCCTTTAACAAAATAAATTAATAAAATGTTAGTGTAAAACAAATTCTAGTGATGAGTAGGCTTTTCCTCTAAGCCATTATCCACTAATTCCGCATAGTAATTAAGAATATTTACAATACCTGTGGGGTGTTACACATACAATATAAACTCAATTTAAAATTCAAAACCTAAATATATTTTACAATAATATTAAAACATTTCCACCTTTAGAATTGAAATATATTTTATAATAACATATATAATTTATCCCCAAAGATAACTTAGCTCAAGTGGTCTAGAGCCACATGCTAAGGTCTAATATTGTTGCTCATCACATGTTAGAGTCTCTTTGAATCCCTTTGGGCGAGGTCCCATAATCACCTTGACTGAATACTAGGTTTACCATTAATGAAATGTGAGGGTTTCCCCTCTTTTACATCCAAGTAAAAAAAAAAGAATAATTTCTTAAAATTAACTGAAAAAAATTCTAAAATATTGAATATATAATTTAACACAAATTTAATGAAAGAAAACGAAAACTTAAAAAAATGTAAGGCTTTTTAATTTTGAATATATATTGAATAGTATAATGCCAACCATTTTCAATAATCAACATCAAAATTTGAAAGTTAATAAATATTTTACTAGATTATTGAAAATAGACACAAAGATAAAAATAAAATAAAATAAAAAATATTGAACATGTAAATTTTAGCTTTGAATATTTATTAAATATTAGTGTTTTTAAAGTCAAAAATCACAGCTCGAATCATTTAGTGTTTTAAAAGTCAAAAGATCTTAGCTCAAATGATTTGTTGAAGAATTTGAAAAGTTTATATTTTCAAATCAAGCTATATATGTATTTTGGGGACCTATGCTTGAAGATGTACTTATTGATAAGGTTTTTCCAATATCTTTGAAAATGTTTGATTTCCAATGAAGTATACTTGCAATCTAAAGTTGAAAATTCTCCTTATAAAATGGTCGAACACAATGAGGTAACATTATCTAATTGGTCAATACTTTCATTATATTTTTTCACTATAATCTCTAATGTTTAAATGTACAAAGTTTTAAATGTCACATAAATTAAATATAAACAATGTGTATGGTGTCATATTTCATATTTTTTTTCTAATTCAATTTTTTTTTGAGGAAGGTAAACTTTAATTTGTTTTTCTTATAGGAAGGTAAATTTATAAAAAGATTGACTTTCCATGTGGAAACATTTGTAGTCATTCAATTTGGTATATTAGTGGCCATTTTCATGTAGAAATAAATGAGTGAGGTTTTTATTTCTTAAATTGAAAATATTTTGATGATTTAGGAATGAAATTTTTTTAAAAGAGTGCTTGTCTATAACCTATTTTCTTTTCCCTTTATTATTTAGACAAAAAAATCTAATATTTATTTAATATTATTGATACAATTCTACATTTTACTGTGTTCTAAGAAAAAATTGTTATTGTTAAATCTGGTTTAAAATTATTAATACCTATTCACTACTATTTTATAATAAAATAATACTTTATTTTGAGAATACAAGAAATAACAATATTTATTATTATAAATGATCTATTATTATTAATGTTTCATTTATATTTGTTTTGTTTTTAATTATGCCCTAATGCGTTCCCTTGTGAAATGAAGTGCCTATCATGCCACGTGTACATTGGATTTCGATGTTAAATGAAGTCCTTATCATGCCACGTGTACACTGGTGGGACGTTGATTTCGATGTTAGATTGAAATAACGTCTACCATCAGATTAAAATCAGGTATTTTCCGTTATAATTTGGTACAGCGATCAGATTAAAATCTAGTATTCAGTTATAATCTGGTACAAAGATATTCAACGTGCTGCAAGAAGACGGAAAGAGTCCAGGACAGCACAATATGTCTTCATATTCATCGCATGTTACAGTTATGCAAGCTTTGCACTGGCTAGTTGTAGTCCCAACGCCATTTTTGTACTGCGCAAAGCATGGTGAGGGTATTTATATACCGTTCGAAATTGAATTTTTTTGAGTCACGTGTTCTGGCAGGTACTAATTTCTCTTTTATTCTGTTTCGTTTTTGTTGTAGTACTGCGCAAAGCATGGTGAGGGTATTTATATACCGTTCGAAATTGAATTTTTTTGAGTCCCGTGTTCTGGCATGTACTAATTTCTCTTTTATTCTGTTTGGTTTTTGTTGTAGTATATCTCTGATTTTTCACATTGGGCATCTGCACAGTATGACACATGGCAAGAGTTCTCTGCGTCACTGGTTTGATTTTCATCGCAACAAGTGTTGTGAGATGAAAATTGTACACTGTCTGCAGACACTGCCGTGAAGAGTGTCCCATTGCTTCAATTTTGGGGACTTAATTTCCTGCTTGTATAGTAATGGAGGACAAGACTGAGTTCTTTCAACGGAAATACAACACAGACAACATTGACGCTCTGGGAGCATGAATGAGGTGAACTGCTCCCATGGCAGGGCTTCACAAAAACAAACTGCAGATTTCACCTAATGTATTCGCAGTTTTGGAAATAAACAGAACACGCACGGAAGAATTGAAATCGATGAAAGAAGGGCAGGAGATATATCAACACGAAGTAGGTAAACCGATTTTTTATTCACTTTTCATATTTATCTATTTGGAAAAGAGATATTAAAAGAGGCAGAGGTAAACCGGTTTTTTACTCTACCTCTCATATTTATCTATTTGGAAAAGAGATATTTATGCCCTGTATCGATGGTTGGCTTTTTTGGAAACTTATTAGACGCCTGGGCTCATGCTCTGTTTAGTGATGTGTTCTACTGGCAAAAACTGTGGATGTACATAATTCACCTCTAGGTTTTGTTACCCACTGTTTTAACTTTACAACGTGGATAAAGGTTTTGTTACCCACTGTTTTAACTTTACAGCGTGGATATCTGTTTATGCTATAATTTTAAATAATAGAGTTTGTTTGTGTGAGTTTTTTTCAGTTTAAGTTTTACGCTGAGGAATTGCAATTATAATATTTTAATAAAAAACTGACTAAATTTACACGATCTTAAATTTATCTTGATATTTATGACAGTAACGTTTCAGACATGCTATTTGTTGTAACATTTTATTTGGTTTTGTCAAAAACCAGTGTTGTATAAATATGATATTTTATTTTCATATCCGAGTTGAAAAGAGAAACATTCATTGTTTTGATATGAAATTTTACAGGTTATTGTTCTCTAACATTTTATTTTCATATCTTGGTTGAAAAAGAAACATTGAGTTGATTTAACCATGAAATTTTTTCATAAATTTTCACATAACCTTTTAATTCGAAGAAGATTTAAGCCTTTCACCTATGCTCAATCTCAATGTTGGGTTATCTAGCTGGGTAAAGATTATAAGAAAATTATTCTACTAATTCAAAACTTAAAAAATTATTATCTATTTCAAAATTATAATAAATTTATAGATAAATGTATTTCAATTTTAGATTGGAAAAAAAGTATTTAAATTTTAGTTAACATTGTAGAGTTGATTTAACCATGAAATAACTTATAAATTATTATGTATTTCAAAATTATAATAAATTTATAGATAGATGTATTTCAATTTTAGATTGAAAAAAAAATATTTAAATTTTAGTTAACATTGTATTTGCTTTGAATTTTTTTTTCATTATTTTTTAGAGAATATAACCTATTGCCAAATGATTATCTTTTAGAGAACATAACCTATTGCCAAATAATTATCCTAATAGAAAATTATTCTACTATTTCAAAACTTATAAATTATTATCTATTTCAAAATTATAATAAATTTATATTAAAATATTTGATTATTTGTTATATACTTTTGAAAACCAATTTAATCATGAAAATTTTCACAAATTTTCACATGACCTATTAATTCCAAGAAGATTTAAGACTTCCACCTATGCTCAATCTCAATGTTCTCAATGTTGGGTTATCTAGCTGGGTAAAGCTTATAAGAAAATTATTCTACTAATTCAAAACTTATAAATTATTATCTATTTCAAAATTATAATAAATTTATATTTAAATATTTGATTATTTGTTATATACTTTTGAAAACCAATTTAACCATGAAATTTTTTCACATAACCTCTAAATTCCAAGAATATTTAAGCCTTCCACCTATGCTCAATCTAGCTGGGTAAAGATTATAAAGACCAAAGCTTATAAAAACCACTGTACACTCGAAATTAGAATCCAATCATGAAACAAAGCTTATAAAAACCACTGTACACTCGAAATTAGAATCCAATCGTGAAATATCGGATATCTCCAACCTGCATTTTTTTCCACCTTTTTTTAATTGATATTTTTAGTTAACATTGTAGAGTTGATTTAACCATGAATTTTTTTCACAAATTTTCACCTAACCTCTAAATTCCAAGCATTTTTTTCCACCTTTTTTTAATTGATATTTTTAGTTAACATTGTAGAGTTGATTTAACCATGAATTTTTTTCACAAATTTTCACCTAACCTCTAAATTCCAAGAAGATTTAAGCCTTCCACCTATGCTCAATCTAGCTGTGTAAAGCTTATAAAGACCACCAGAAATTAGAATCCAATCATGAAATATCTTATATCTCCAACCTGCATTTTGATAGAATACTTCTTTGTTGAATACCAAATGTGTTGTGGGTATTGAGAATGAACACCCCAGCACAAGACAACAAGATCCAATCATGAAATATCTTATATCTCCAACCTGCATTTTGATAGAATACTTCGTTGTTGAATACCAAATGTGTTGTGGGTATTGAGAATGAACACCCCAGCACAAGACAACAAGGCGGCTGTCAAGAAAATAGAAACATATTTAGCTTTTCAAGAAAAGAGAAACATATTCAGGTTTTCTATCTTACCAAACTGAACAACCCACGAAATTTTCCAAATAGAACTAATTTAAGAAAACTAATATCGGATATCTCCAACCTGCATTTTGATAGAATACTTCTTTGTTGAGTACCAAATGTGTTGCGGGTATTGAGCATGAACACCCCAGCACAAGATAGCAAGGAGACAGCCAAGAAAAGAGAAAGAGAAACATATTCAGGTTTTCAAGAAAAGAGAAAAGGTTTTCTAAACCTACAAAATTTTCCAAAGAGAACTAATTTAAGAAAACTAATTGCACCTCAAAATTTACATTTTATTTTATTCAACATCACATATAAATATTATAAATAAAACCATATAACTTTTATCTTAATTATACAATCAATTTGTTGAGAAAATATCTCTACCAAACACTAAAGCAAAAAATATTTTAATTAAATTAAATCTCTCGAATCTAACTAATTAACAATTAACCAATTCACATAATAATTACATTTATGATCATAAAATGCATTCCATGTTCACAAGACAAATCTCCATTAAAAATTAAGTCTCTAGATACATACCCATAAAATCTTAATTGGGCTCTTTAAATAATTTGGGTGCTAGCCCACATTTTTTTCCACCTTTTCTTAATTGATTTCTTGGGGTTCCTAATTAAAAGAGTACAACCAGATTTTGCTTTCACCGTGTGGAGGAAGACTAGCTTTTTCTCCACCTTTTTTTAATCGATTTCTTGTGGTTCCTAATTAAAAGAGTACAACTAGATTTTTCTTTCATCGTCTGATTTCTTGTGGTTCCTAATTAAAAGAGTACAACTAGATTTTTCTTTCATTGTCTGAGTGGAGGAAGACCAGCTCGTTAACTAATTTGGGATCTTTCAAAAATATGTTAATGGCTAGATCTTCTTGGCATATTGACAACGATCTTGTGTATATTTTCAATATGTTACGAAGATCTTGACATAAGAGATTTTTAAAAGCTCCTAGATTAGTTAAGGAACTGGTTTGGTTTTGTTTTACATTGCCAGTAAAAACTTTGTCAATATGACAGGAGGTTCTTGACATTAAGAGATTTTTAAAATCTTCTAGATTGGTTAAGGAATTGGTTTGGTTTTGTTCTAATTCGCCAATGAAAACTAAACTTGGTTGTATGGTTAGTTAAGGAAGTAAAAACGAAACTTTGTTGTACAGTTAGTTAAGGAACTGATTTGGTTTTGTTCTACATCGCCAGTAAAATCTTTGTCAATAAGACAGGAAGTTCTTGACATTAAGAGATTTTTAAAGCCTTCTAGATTAGTTAAGGAACTGGTTTGGTTTTGGTACGGTTTTCGTTTTGTTCCACTTTGACAGTAAAAACTCAACTTAGTTGTATAGTTCCAAACTGAAGAACCTATGAATTTTCCGAGGAGAATTAATTTAAGCAAACTAATTGTACATCGAAATTTATATTGTATTTTATTGAACATCACATATAAATATTATAAATACAACCATATAAGTTTATTGTATTTTATTGAACATCACATATAAATATTATAAATACAACCATATAAGTTTTATCTTAATTATACGATCAATTCGTTGAGAAAATATCTCAACCAAACACTAAAGTAAAAGTTATTTTAATTTAGCTAAATCTCTCAAATTTGACTAATTAACAATTAACCCATTCACATAATAATTACATTTATGATAATAAAATTCATTCCATGTTCACAACAAACATCAAATTCTAACTATGAATCAAAATATTTTTGTATAAATTTTTATTTAAAATATACTGAATGTATCTGAAAAATATTTCATTATAAAAATAGAGATTGTTTGTGTGAGTTTTTTTTTTTTTTAATAATGTTTCCGACTTGCTATTTGTTGTAACATTTTATTTGGTTTTGTCAAAAACTAGTGTTGTACAAATATAACATTTTATTTTCATATCTGGTTTGAAAAGAGAAACATTCATTGTTTTGATATGAAATTTTACAAGTTATTGTTCTCTAACATTTTATTTTCATATCTTGGTTGAAAAGAGAAACATTGAGTTGATTTAACCAAATTTGTTCACAAATTTTCACATAACCTCTTAATTCAAAGAAGATTTAAGCCTTTCACCTATGCTCAATCTCAATGTTGGGTTATCTAGTTGGGTAAAGCTTATAAGAAAATTATTCTACTAATTCAAAGCTTATAAATTATTATCTATTTCAAAATTATAATAAATTTATAAATAAATGTATATCAATTTTAGATTGGAAAAAAAATATTTAAATTTTAGTTAACATTGTAGAGTTGATTTAACCATGAATTTTTTTCACAAATTTTCACATAACCTATAAATTCCAAAAAGATTTAAGCCTTCCACCTATGCTCAATCTAGTTGGGTAAAGCTTATAAAGACCACTATACACCATAAATTAGAATCCAATAATGAAATATCCAACCTACATTTTGATAAAATACTTTGTTGTTCAGTACCAAATGTGTTGTGGGTATTGAGCATGAACACCAGAAATTAGAATCCAATCAAATAGAAACATATTTAGGTTTTCAAGAAAAGAGAAACATATTCAGGTTTTTTATCTTTCCAAACTGAACAACCCACAAAATTTTCCAAAGAAAACTAATTGCACATCAAATTTTACATTGTATTTTATTGAACATCACATATAAATATTATAAATACAACCATATAAGTTTTATCTTAATTATACAATCAATTAGATGAGAAAATATCTCTACCAAACACTAAAGTAAAAGTTATTTTAATTAAACTAAATCTTCAAATCTAACTAATTACCAATTGAACAATTCACATAATAATTACATTTATGATAATAAAATTAATTCCATGTTCGCAAGACAAATCTCCATTAAAAATTAAATATCTAGATACATACCCATAAAATCTTAATTGGGCGCTTCAAATAATTTGCATGCCAACCCACATTTTTTCCACCTTTTTTTAATACATTTCTCGTGGTTCCTAATTAGAAGAGTACAACCAGATTTTGCTTTCACCATCTGAGTGGAGGAAGACCATCTCGTTAACTAATCTGGGATCTTTTAAAAATATGTTAATGGCTAGATCTTCTTGGCATATTGACAACGACCATATTGTCAATATGATAGGAAGATCTTGACATTAAGAGATTTTTAAAAACTCATAGATTAGTTAAGGAATTGGTTTGGTTTTGTTTTACATCGCCAGTAAAAGCTTTGTCAATATGACAGAAGGTTCTTGACATTAAGAGATTTTTAAAAGCTTTTAGATTAGTTAAGGAACTGGTTTGGTTACTAAACTTGGTTGTACAGTTAGTTAAGGAATTGGTTTGGTTTTGTTCTACCAGTAAAATCTTTATCAATATGACAGGAAGTTCTTAACATTAAGAGATTTAACATTAAGAGATTTTTAACTGCTTCTAGATTAGTTAACTAAACTAGCCATAGTCTACAAATAACAAACTTCATACTTCTTACCGTCAAATTTGGATATACTTATCTTTATCAATATGACAGGAAGTTCTTAACATTAAGAGATTTTTAACTGCTTCTAGATTAGTTAACTAAACTAGCCATAGTCTACAAATAACAAACTTCATACTTCTTACCGTCAAATTTGGATATACTTCACATTTCCTTGACTGTGAAATTTACATAAAAACCTAATAAAATATCAAATTTCATTACTGTTTAAGCTCCAAATTCCATAGTAGGCCCAACATGGAATCAACACATCAAGAAAGCAACTATCATAACTAGAAAACAATGACACTTTATGCTTGTTTCCTTGAAATGAATGAGATTCATTTTTACATCCCACTTATACTAAAACAATATTTTCTATGAAAGAAATCAAATTCATTTTTATACTAATGATAGAGTGAAGTGAGGTTCAAAGAATTTCCTCATGGAGGATCCCAAACTCCTAAAGGATTTGTGGACTAAAACTTCAAGTGAGTGGCTGAATAATTCTCAACTTTAATCACCTCATCTAATTGTTAATATGTGCCAAAATCAATATCATGCAATAAATATAAGTGATACCAAAACTAATTTTTTCAATTAAATGTGAAGGCCAACAAAAAGACTCACTATGTAATAAGAAAATATGTTAATGTGAACTTATAATGTGTTTAGATGACTTAAATTTGCTTATCAACAGAGAGACCTTTAACTAAAAAATGTTTTGTTATTATACAATATACTTGATTTAAAGATATTAGGTAGATCATCTCAAGCACTTATAAACTATCAATATTTTGAAATGGTGAATGGTAAATATTAGATCTGATTCAAAGAGATCAGGTAGATCATCTCAAACACTTACAAACAAAAGAAAAAAAACTTATAAACTATCAATATTTTGAAATGGCGAATGTTAAATATTAGATCATACGTTCAATACAAATCAGGTAGATCATCTCAAACACTTAAAAAAAAAAAACTTATAAGCTATCAATATTTTGAAATGGTGAATGGTAAATATTAGATCATACCTTCAATATAATTTCCAAATATTTCCTAACCAACTAATGTGGATATGATGTGTTAAATAAGTTTAATAAATACATGATGTCGTGCAAAAAGAATTATTTTTAAGTTAAAAATGTGTAAACGAAGGTTAAAAATGTGTAAACGAAGGTTGAAAATCTCAAACACTTAAAGAGAAAGAGAATCTCAAACACTTAAAGAGAAAGAGAAGCATATTCAGGTTTTCATGAAAGGAGAAACATATTCAGGTTTTCTAAAACTACAAAATTTTCCAAAGAGAACTAATTTAAGAAAACTAATTGCACCTCAAAATTTACATTTTATTTTATTCAATATCACATACAAATATTATAAATACAACCATATAACTTTTATAAACTACAAAATTTTCCAAAGAGAACTAATTTAAGAAAACTAATTGCACCTCAAAATTTACATTTTATTTTATTCAATATCACATACAAATATTATAAATACAACCATATAACTTTTATCTTAATTATACAATCAATTTGTTGAGAAAATATCTCTACCAAACACTAAAGCAAAAATTATTTTAATTAAATTAAATTTCTCAAATCTAACTAATTAACAATTAACCAATTCACATAATAATTACATTTATGATCATAAAATGCATTCCATGTTCACAAGACAAATCTCCATTAAAAATTAGATCTCTAGATACATACCCATAAAATCTTAATTGGGCTCTTTAAATAATTTGGGTGCCAGTCCACATTTTTTTCCACCTTTTCTAAATTGATTTCTTGTGGTTCCTAATTAAAAGAGTACAACGAGATTTTTGCTTTCACCGTGTGGAGGAAGACTGGCTTTTTTTCAACCTTTTTTTCAACCTTTTTTAATCGATTTCCTGTGGTTCCTAATTAAAAGAGTACAACTAGATTTTTCTTTCACCGTCTGAGTGGAGGAAGACCAGCTCGTTAACTAATTTGGGATCTTTTAAAAATATGTTAATGGCTAGATCTTATTGGCATATTGACAGCTTTGTCAATATGACAGGAAGCTCTTGACATTAAGAGATTTTTAAAAGCTTCTAGATTAGTTAAGGAACTGGTTTGGTTTTGTTCTACTTCGCCAATAAAAACTAAACCTGGTTGTACGGTAACTAAACTTGGTTGTACGGTTAGTTAGGGAATTGGTTTGGTTTTGTTCTACATGTAAAATCTTTTTCAATACGACAGGAAGTTCTTGACATTAAGAGATTTTTAAAAGCTTCTAGATTAGTTAAGGAACTGTTTGGTTTTGGTACGGTTTTCGTTTTGTTCCACTTTGCAACTTAGTTGTACGGTTCCAAACTGAAGACCCTATGAAATTTTCCAAGGAGAATTAATTTAAGAAAACTAATTGTACATCAAAATTTATATTGTATTTTATTGAACATCACATATAAATATTATAACTACAACCATATAAGTTTTATCTTAATTATACGATCAATTCGTTGAGAAAATATCTCAACCAAACACTAAAGTAAAAGTTATTTTAATTGAGCTAAATCTCTCAAATCTGACTAATTAACAATTAACCAATTCACATAATAATTACATTTATGATAATAAAATTCATTCCATGTTCACAACAAACATCAAATTCTAGCTATGAATCAAAATATTTTCGTATAAATTTTTATTTAAAATATACTAAATTTATAAAGAGATTTAGATTTAGTTATCTGAAAAATATTTCATTATAAAAATAGAGATTGTTTGTGTGAGTTTTTTTTTTTTTTTTTTTTAATAATGTTTCTGACCTGCTATTTGTTGTAACATTTTATTTGGTTTTGTCAAAAACTAGCACTGTATAAATATGACATTTTATTTTCATTTTATTTTCATATCTGGGTTGAAAAGAGAAACATTCATTGTTTTGATATGAAATTTTACAGGTTATTGTTATCTAACATTTTATTTTCATATCTTGGTTGAAAAGAGAAACATTGAGTTGATTTAACCAAATTTTTTCACAAATTTTCACATAACCTCTTAATTCCAAGAAGATTTAAGCCTTTCACCTATGCTCAATCTCAATGTTGGGTTATCTAGCTGGGTAAAGATTATAAGAAAATTATTCTACTAATTCAAAGCTTATAAATTATTATTTGTTTCAAAATTATAATAAATTTATAGATAAATGTATTTCAATTTTAGATTGGAAAAAAAATACTTAAAGTTTAGTTAACATTGTAGAGTTGATTTAACCATGAATTTTTTTCACAAATTTTCACATAACCTATAAATTCCAAAAAGATTTAAGCCTTCCACCTATGCTCAATCTAGTTGGGTAAAGCTTATAAAGACCACTGTACACCAGAAATTAGAATCCAATCATGAAATATCCAAACTGCATTTTGATAAAATACTTTGTTGTTCAGTACCAAACGTGTTGTGGGTATTGAGCATGAACACTAGAAATTAGAATCAAATCATGAAATATCTTATATCTCCAACTTGCATTTTGACAAAATACTTCGTTGTTGAGTACCAAATGTGTTGTGGGTATTGAGAATGAACACCCCAGCACAAGACAGCAAGGAGGCTGCCAAGAAAATAGAAACATATTTAGGTTTTCAAGAAAAGAGAAACATATTCAGGTTTCTTATCTTTCCAAACTGAACAACCCACGAAATTTTCCAAAGAAAACTAATTGCACATCAAATTTTACATTGTATTTTATTGAACATCACATATAAATATTATAAATACAACCATATAAGTTTTATCTTAATTATACAATCAATTAGATTAGAAAATATCTCTACCAAACACTAAAGTAAAAGTTATTTTAATTAAACTAAATCTCTCAAATCTAACTAATTACCAATTAACCAATTCACATAATAATTACATTTATGATAATAAAATTAATTCCATGTTCACAAGACAAATCTCCATTAAAAATTAAATCTCTAGATACATACCCATAAAATCTTAATTGGGCTCTTCAAATAATTTGCATGCTATCCCACATTTTTTCCACCTTTTTTTAATCGATTTCCCGTGGTTCCTAATTAAAAGAGTGCAACCAGATTTTGCTTTCACCCACTCAGACCAACTCGTTAACTAATCTGGGATCTTTTAAAAACATGTTAATGGCTAGATCTTCTTGGCATATTGACAACGATCACTTTCACCCACTCAGACCAACTCGTTAATTAATCTGGGATCTTTTAAAAATATGTTAATGGCTAGATCTTCTTGGCATATTGACAACGATCTTGTGTATATTGTCAATATGATAGGAAGATATTGACATTAATAGATTTTTAAAAACTCCTAGATTAGTTAAGGAATTGGTTTGGTTTTGTTTTACATCGCCAGTAAAAGCTTTGTCAATATGACAGGAAGTTCTTGACATTAAGACATTTTTAAAAGCTTTTAGATTAGTTAAGGAACTGGTTTGGTTTGGTTTTGTTCCACTTCGCCAGTAAAAACTAAAATTGGACTAAAATTGGTTGTACGATTAGTTAAGGAATTGGTTTGGTTTTGTTCTACATCACCAGTAAAATCTTTGTCAATATGACAGGAAGTTCTTAACATTAAGAGATTTTTAAAAGCTTCTAGATTAGTTAACTAAACTAGCCATAGTCTACAAATAACAAACTTCATACTTCTTACCGTCAAATTTGGATATACTTCACATTTCCTTGACTGTGAAATTTACATAAACACCTAATAAAATATCAAACTTCATTACAGTTTAAGCTCCAAATTCCATAGTAGGCCCAACATGGAATCAACACATCAAGAAAACAACTATCATAACTAGAAAACAATGACACTTTATGCTTGTATATTAAGTAAAGAATCACCATCGTTGACATCGGATATTAACTTGACCATTTGTTTTCCTGAAATGAATGAGATTCATTTTTACATCCCACTTATACTAAAACAATATTTTATGCTTGTATATTAAGTAAAGAATCACCATCGTTGACATCGGATATTAACTTGACCATTTGTTTTCCTGAAATGAATGAGATTCATTTTTACATCCCACTTATACTAAAACAATATTTTCTATGAAAGAAATCAAATTCATTCTTATACAAATGATAGAGTGAAGTGAGCTTCAAATAATTTCCTCATGGAGGATCCCAAACTCCTAAAGGATTTGTGGACTAAAACTTCAAGTGAGTGGCTGAATAATTCTCAACTTTAATCACCTCATCTAATTGTTAATATGTGCCAAAATCAATATCATGCAATAAATATAAGTGATACCAAAACTAATTTTTTCAATTAAATGTGAAGGCCAACAAAAAGAATATGTTAATGTGAACTTATAATGTGTTTAGATGACTTAAATTTGCTTATCAACAGAGAGACCTTTAACTAAAAAATGTTTTGTTATTATACAATATACTTGAATGAAAGATATTATGTAGATCATCTCAAGCACTTATAAACTATGGATTTTAGAGATCTGTGGGATGAATCTTTTAAATAATTGACCGGAGAATCCACAGTTTTATCATTTTTGGATCGACGTTTCGAATCCCAAGTGGGATCCATCTTCAGGATGAGAGAATGATGATGATAGAAGAGCAGCGGAGAGGTAATAAATAGTGATGAGGATGTAACGATTATGAAAACAAACAAGTCGGCTGAATTAATAACTTTATTATTTTTATTTTTATTTAATTTTTATTTTTAATTTTTATAATATGTTAAAATTTTTTAAAATATTTATTTTGATATGATAATTAATATTAATCTTAATAAGAAAATAATAACCAAATAATTTAATTAAATTATTAATAATATTAATATTAATAAACTATCAATATTTTGAAATGGTGAAAGGTAAATATTAGATCTGATTCAAAGAGATCAAGTAGATCATCTCAAACACTTACAAACAAAAGAAAAAAAACTTATAAACTATCAATGTTTTGAAATGGTGAATGTTAAATATTAGATCATACGTCCAATACAAATCAGGTAGATCATCTCAAACACTTACAAAAAAAAAACTTATAAGCCATCAATATTTTGAAATGGTGAATGGTAAATATTAGATCATACCTTCAATATAATTTCCAAATATTTCCTAACCAACTAATGTGGATATGATGCATTAAATAAGTTTATTAAATACATGATGTCAAGCAAAAAGAATTATTTTTAAGTTCGAAATGTGTAAAAGAAGGTTGAAAATCTCAAACACTTAAAGAGAAAGAGAAACATATTCAGGTTTTCAAGAAAAGAGAAACATATTCAGGTTTTCTAAACCTACAAAATTTTCCAAAGATAACTAATTTAAGAAAACTAATTGCACCTCAAAATTTACATTTTATTTTATTCAACATCACATATAAATATTATAAATACAACCATATAACTTTTATCTTAATTATACAATCAATTTGTTGAGAAAATATCTCTACCAAACACTAAAGCAAAAATTATTTTAATTAAATTAAATCTCTCAAATCTAACTAATTAACAATTAACCAATTCACATAATAATTACATTTATGATCATAAAATGCATTCCATGTTCACAAGACAAATCTCCATTAAAAATTAAATCTCTAGATACATACACATAAAATCTTAATTGGGCTCTTTAAATAATTTGGGTGCCAGCCCACATTTTTTTCCACCTTTTCTTAATTGATTTCTTGTGGTTCCTAATTAAAAGAGTACAACCAGATTTTTCTTTCACCATGTGGAGGAAGACTGAAGACCAGCTTGTTAACTAATTTGGGATCTTTTAAAAATATGCTAATGGCTAGATCTTATTGGCATATTGACAATGATCTCGTGTATATTGTTAATATGTTATGAAGATCTTGATATAAGAGATTTTTAAAAGCTCCCAGATTAGTTAATGAACTGGTTTGGTTTTGTTTTACATCGCCAGTAAAAGCTTTGTCAATATGACAGGAAGTTCTTGACATTAAGAGATTTTTAAAAGCTTCTAGATTAGTTAAGGAATTGGTTTGGTTTTGTTCTATTTTGCCAGTAAAAACTAAACCTAGTTGTACGGTTAGTTAAGGAAGTAAAAACTAAACTTGGTTGTACATTTAGTTAATGAACTGGTTTGGTTTTGTTCTACATTGCCAGTAAAATATTTGTCAATACGACAGGAAGTTCTTGACATTAAGAGATTTTTAAAATCTTCTAGATTAGTTAAGGAACTGGTTTGGTTTTGTTACGGTTTTGCTGGTTTGGTTTTGGCACGGTTTTCGTTTTGTTCCACTTTGCCAGTAAAAACTAAACTTAACTTAGTTGTACGGTTCCAAGCTGAAGAACCTATGAAATTTTCCAAGGAGAATTAATTTAAGACAACTAATTGAACATCAAAATTTATATTGTATTTTATTGAACATCACATATAAATATTATAAATACAACCATATAAACTAAAGAACCCATGAAATTTTCCAAGGAGAATTAATTTAAGAAAACTAATTGTACATCAAAATTTATATTGTATTTTATTGAACATCACATATAAATATTATAAATACAACCATATAAGTTTTATCTTAATTATACGATCAATTAGTTGAGAAAATATCTCAACCAAACACTAAAGTAAAAGTTATTTTAATTGAGCTAAATCTCTCAAATCTGACTAATTAACAATTAACCAATTCACATAATAATTACATTTATGATAATAAAATTCATTCCATGTTCACAACAAACATCAAATTCTAACTATGAATCAAAATATTTTTGTATAAATTTTTATTTAAAATATACTGAATATATAAGTTGAGAAAATATCTCAACCAAACACTAAAGTAAAAGTTATTGTAATTGAGCTAAATCTCTCAAATCTAACTAATTAACAATTAACCAATTCAAATAATAATTACATTTATGATACCCGGATGCGGGTGCCTTAAATATGTGTTAATGCTTGGGCATGCGAAGCAGGCAACTGGCAATCCATTGAGCAGGTTTCGGCGGTTCGAGGCAGGTCATTAACAAGCATTAATGGATCAACGGGCTCGAGGTACGCAGGCGAAAGATTTCAGGATGGCGCGCATTCTCCACGGCACATTTGCTCCGGTTTCTTCAGGCATTGACATAGTGGCTCCGGGTTCTTCAGGCATTGTTCTCCTCTGGTGGTTATGTCCTCAGAGCCTCTGTGCAGCCCAGAGAATTTGGAAGCCCCCATGGCTTCATAATTGCTCCCATTTTGCCAGCTTCAGGTATATGATTCTGTTTCTTTCCGAAGGCGTCTGGTGCATTAAGTCAGTCTTCTCCATATGCGTCTGGTGTATTAAGTCAGTCTTCTTGCCCATCTCTGTAAGGTGGTTCGATTCAGTCTTTGCTGAAAGTGTCTGGTTCGGGTACTGGGTTTATTCAGTCGTTGTTGGGTTTTTTCTTGTGGTTGATTCTATCTACTGTGTGCTCTGTTTTTGGGTCTTCAGTTCAGAGGTCTGGTATTCAATCTGGGTTCATTTAGTTTGTGGCGAGCCGCTTCACTCTCACCCTCAGTCCCCCGGCACCTTCAATCCGCTGATCTATTCTGTAATGGCCCGTCGTCGTGGCATCCCCAGGCGTGGTAGCAACTCAGGATCCCGTGGAGGTTCTCGGGGTCGTGGTGGCTCTGTGCCTCGTCGTATAACTCCGTTAGCCTCTGCCTCTCCATCCTCTCCGCCCTCTGACCATTCTGGACCTTCCCTAAACAGCTCTTTTCAAACAACTTGGTTCAAGTTCAGAAGCAGGCTTAACAAGCCTCTTATCTCAGCTACAATAACTGTTATCTTCTCGGAGGAAGAAGATGAGCTTACAAGCTCAGCTGAAACCTCCAAGGAACAGTCTCATTCTCAAAATTCCAGTGATTTTCAGGGTAGCTTGGCTGGTGTTGTCCTCAATGACTCCGCTGCGCTGCACGAAGAGGGCCAACAGGAAGACTTTCACCCTCAGCCAGACTCTCCTCAAGAGCAAATCATAGCTTGTGAGCCGGCGCGCCTCTCTGGCAGTGTTCTGCACCTTGTGCTTCCTCCAGAATGCAACAGGATGGAAGCTGAAGATAATGTGATGGTAACCTGGGTAAGCTCCCCCAACCAGGCAAATGAGAACGCTACAGATTCGCCACCGCAGGCTTAATTACTTTTGGCTTCAGCGACATGACAGCAAGTCATCTTATGATTTCTGGATTTTGTGTGTAATTCTCAATGTGCATGGCCTCTGTTATTATCAGCATGAAATTTTACAATCTCCAGGACATAATGTTGGTTTTCCATTTTTTTTGTAATAGTGACAAAGGACAGCATTTTGTAAAAGGTCAGCTCATTCTGAAGCGTCGATCTTATCTAACTCTGTTTAGTCTTGGGTCTATGATTTTCATTTTTGTAAACAGAAGGCAATGTGCTACTTGCAACAATCTTTTTGACGGAGGGCAAGCTACAGCCCCCTCAGAGGTTCAAACCTCTTTGTAAATATTTTTCTCTTTTAATTTTAATAGAATAGTCTTTATACAGAAAAAAATAAATAAAAAATTACATTTATGATAATAAAATTCATTCCATGTTCACAACAAACATCAAATTCTAACTATGAATCAAAATATTTTTGTATAATTTTTTATTTAAAATATACTGAATGTATAAAGAGATTTAGTTATCTGAAAAATATTTCATTATAAAAATAGAGATTGTTTGTGTGAGTTTTTTTTTTTTTTAATAATGTTTCCGACCTGCGATTTGTTGTAACATTTTATTTGGTTTTGTCAAAAACTAGTGTTGTATAAATATGACATTTTATTTTCATATATGGGTTGAAAAGAGAAACATTCATTGTTTTGATATGAAATTTTACAAGTTATTGTTCTCTAACATTTTATTTTCATATCTTGGTTGAAAAGAGAAACATTGAGTTGATTTAACCAATTTTTTTCACAAATTTTCACATAACCTCTTAATTCCAAGAAGATTTAAGCCTTTCACCTATGCTCAATCTCAATGTTGGGTTATCTAGCTGGGTAAAGCTTATAAGAAAATTATTCTACTAATTCAAAGCTTATAAATTATTATCTATTTCAAAATTATAATAAATTTATAGATAAATGTATTTCAATTTTAGATTGGAAAAAAATACTTAAAGTTTAGTTAACATTGTAGAGTTGATTTAACCATGAATTTTTTTTCACAAATTTTCACATAACCTCTAAATTCCAAAAAGATTTAAGCCTTCCACCTATGCTCAATCCAGTTGGGTAAAGCTTATAAAGACCACTGTACACCAGAAATTAGAATCCAATCATGAAATATCCAACCTGCATTTTGATAAAATACTTTGTTGTTAAATGTGTTGTGGGTATTGAGCATGAACCCCAGAAATTAGAATCCAATCATGAAATATCTTATATCTCCAACTTGCATTTTGATAGAATACTTCGTTGTTGAGTACCAAATGTGTTGTGGGTATTGAGAATGAACACCCCAGCACAAGACAGCAAGAAGGTTGCCAAGAAAATAGAAACATATTTAGGTTTTCAAGAAAAGAGAAACATATTCAGGTTTTGTATCTTTCCAAACTGAACAACCCACAAAATTTTCCAAAGAAAACTAATTGCACGTCAAATTTTACATTGTATTTTATTGAACATCACATATAAATATTATAAATACAACCATATAAGTTTTATCTTAATTATACAATCAATTAGATGAGAAAATATCTCTACCAAACACTAAAGTAAAAGTTATTTTAATTAAACTAAATCTCTCAAATCTAACTAATTACCAATTAACCAATTCACATAATAATTACATTTATGATAATAAAATTAATTCCATGTTCACAAGACAAATCTTCATTAAAAATTAAATCGCTAGATACATACCCATAAAATCTTAATTGGGCTCTTCAAATAATTTGCATGCCAGGCCACATTTTTTCCACCTTTTTTTTAATCCATTTCTCGTCGTTCCTAATTAAAACAGTACAACCAGATTTTTCTTTCACCCTCTGAGTGGAGGAAGACCAGCTCGTTAACTAATCTGGGATCTTTTAAAAATATGTTAATGGTTAGATCTTCTTGGCATATTGACAACGATCATATTGTCAATATGATAGGAAGATCTTGACATTAAGAGATTTTTAAAAACTCCTAGATTAGTTAAGGAATTGGTTTGGTTTTGTTTTATATCGCCAGTAGAAGCTTTGTCAATATGACAGGAGGTTCTTGACATTAAGAGATTTTTAAAAGCTTTTAGATTAGTTAAGGAACTGGTTTGGTTTGGTTTTGTTCCACTTCGCCAGTAAAAACTAAACTTGGTTGTATGGTTAGTTAAGGAATTGGTTTGGTTTTGTTCTACATCGCCAGTAAAATCTTTATCAATATGACAGGAAGTTCTTAACATTAAGATATTTTTAAAAGCTTCTAGATTAGTTAACTAAACTAGCCATAGTCTACAAATAACAAACTTCATACTTCATACCGTCAAATTTGGATATACTTCACATTTCCTTGACTGTGAAATTTACATAAACACCTAATAAAATATCAAACTTCATGACAGTTAAAGCTCCAAATTGCATAGTAGGCCCAACATGGAATCAACACATCAAGAAAACAACTATCATAACTAGAAAACAATGACACTTTATGCTTGTATATTAAGTAAAGAATCACCTTCGTTGATATCAGACTTGACCATTTGTTTTCCTGAAATGAATGAGATTCATTTTTACATCCCACTTATACTAAAACAATATTTTCTATGAAAGAAATCAAATTCATTTTTATACTAATGATAGAGTGAAGTGAGGTTCAAAGAATTTCCTCATGGAGGATCCCAAACTCCTAAAGGATTTGTGGACTAAAACCTCAAGTGAGTGGTTGAATAATTCTCAACTTTAATCACCTCATCTAATTCTTAATATGTGCCAAAATCAATATTATGCAATAAATATAAGTAATACCAAAACTATTTTTTTCAATTAAATGTGAAGGCCAACAAAAAGACTCACTATGTAATAAGAAAATATGTTAATGTGAACTTATAATGTGTTTAGATGACTTAAATTTGCTTATCAACAAAGAGACCTTTAACTAAAAAATGTTTTGTTATTATACAATATACTTGATTGAAAGATATTAGGTAGATCATCTCAAGCACTTATAAACTATCAATATTTTGAAATGGTGAATGGTAAATATTAGATCTGATTCAAAGAGATCAAGTAGATCATCTCAAACACTTATAAACAAAAGAAAAAAAAATTATAAACTATCAATATTTTGAAATGGTGAATGTTAAATATTAGATCATACGTTCAATACAAATCAAGTAGATCATCTCAAACACTTACAAAAAAAAACTTATAAGCTATCAATATTTTGAAATGGTGAATGGTAAATATTAGATCATACCTTCAATATAATTTCCAAATATTTCCTAACCAACTAATGTGGATATGATGCATTAAATAAGTTTATTAAATACATGGTATCGTGCAAAAATAATTATTTTTAAGTTCAAAATGTGTAAAAGAAGGTTGAAAATCTCAAACACTTAAAGAGAAAGAGAAACATATTCAGGTTTTCAAGAAAAGAGAAACATATTCTGGTTTTCTAAACCTACAAAATTTTCCAAAGAGAACTAATTTAAGAAAACTAAGTTGAAAATAATTAATATTATTTTGTATTAATGGAGAAATGGTTACATAAGTTGTAACGTATCTCGTTAGTTTAGGATTTGTTCCTAGAGTTTAGGAGTTTGTTTGCAACTACCTGATTTCTAGTGATGTACTTAATAATGTAATCTTTCATTCATGGAGAGCAGAGTGCACAGAGAGATTTCTCTTTATTTGAGTGAAGTCTCAAGGTGCAGTACTCACCTGGGAGCTGTAACTCCTTTTTAATTCAAATCTGATTTTTATCTTCGTATCAGAGCACAGAGTAGGGATAGCCTTAATTTTTTTTTTAAGATGCATCATTGATTACAAAACTGTAGTGGCAGCATTTGTAGAATCAGGTGGACTACAGTAACACCTGGAGCATAGGTCTCAGATGACTGATCATCTCTGAGTGCAAGAAAGTGTTGGCGCGGTTTTGACGCGAACAGTTGCGCCATTTTTGAGTGGAAAGAAGAGCTGGCGCTAGTTTTTTAAGGAACAGTCGCGCCACTTGGCGCAGTTCTGAGGGTGATAAGCGCGCCAGCGCGCCAGAAAGTACAATTGGCGCGGAAAATCAAGGATTAATCGCGCCAATTTCGTGCCTCGCATCGATTTTTGTTTCTGGCGCAGGCATTTCACTGTCGAAGGAGTGCCAACCTCTTTCTCTTTGAAAAATCTGCAATTTTTGCAGATCGGAGTTGCTCGGTGGTGGCACTTTGAATTTCCAGATCTGTTCGGTGGCAGCAGATCGGAGTAGCCCGGTGGTGGCGTATTGGAGTTCCTGATCTACTCGGTGGTAGCAGATCGGACTTGCCCGGTGGTGGCGCATTGGAGTTCCAGATCTGTTCGGTGGTAGCAGATCGGACTTGCTCGATGGTGGCGCATTGGAGTTCCAGATCTGTTCGGTGGCAGCAGATTGGACTTGCCCAGTGGTGGCGCATTGAAGGTACAAATTTCTTTTTTTCAGCAAAACAGAGGTTCGGATCTGGTATAAGTCAATATGAATAACAGTTTAGAATCGTATCTCCACGAGTCTGGCAAACTCGATGGATCAAATTTCAACAACTAGAAATTCAAGATGCAGACTTTACTTGAAAGTGCAAATGCGTGGTCGATCATGACAGGAAATGAGCTGAGATCGGGATCAGCCACACAAGAACAAGATTGGGATAAAAGGGAGACAAAAGCAAAGGTCATATTGAAGATGTCCGTCAAGGACAATGTTATCCCACATATTAGAGACTGTAAATCGGCCGCTGACATTTGGACGACCATTAAAAACCTATACCAGATGCAGAATTCAAACCGTGTCTTGTCACTCAAAGGCAAGTTGTTTGCATTGAAGATGGAGGAGAATGAATCCGCTGCTGGATTCATTGCGAGAGTCAAAGACCTGAAGGACAGATTGGGAGATATCGGAGAGAAAGTTTCCGATTCAGATCTGGTCATGATCACGTTGAATGGAATGATTGATGATTACCAGACATTTATCACAGGGCTGTCAGCAAGGGAGAAAGCCCCTTCATTTGAAGAGCTGACAGGGATTCTGATACAAGAAGAAGAGCGACGACAAAATTTGAAATCACAGAGCAATGACCTTGCTCTGATGGCAAAAAGGAGACAGTTTAAAGGGAAGCAGCATCAGTAACTGCAGCAATAGCAGCAGAGAGGAGCCAACACATTTCAAAAGAGACCGTTTAAAGGTATGTATGCTAATAATTTTCCCATCAAGAAATGTTTTTACTGTGGAAAACCTGGACATGAGATTAGAGATTGTTATAAGAGGCAGGCAGACGAAGGAAGAAACAAACAGAGAAAACATAAGGGTTACTTCGTTAAGGAAGAGGAGGATCATAGCCACAAACTTCGACTATTTATAGTCGATTGTGCTCTTTCAGCTTCAAAGGAAGATGAGGACGACATATGGTATGTCGACTCTGGCGCATCCTCACATATGACTAGTAAGAAGGATTGGTTTGAATTTCTTGAAGAAACTTCATGTGGGTCGAAAATCTATTTAGGAGATGATAGTGGACATGAGATCAAAGGACATGGTGACATTCCTGTAAAATTACCTAGCGGAGACATTAGACACCTTAAAAATGTATTGTATGTTCCAGGAATTAAGAAAAATTTGGTCTCTGTCTCAATGATTACTGATCAGGACATGCAAGTTCAATTCTTTAAGACTAACTGTGTCATTAAGGATAGCCAGATGGAAACAGTTGCAACAGGAGTGCGCGTGGGGAATTTGTATAGACTAGATGTGAAGAGTATGCCACAGTAAGCAATGGTTGCAGCTGGATCGACAGCCGAAAATCTCTGGCATCAGAGATTCGGCCATCTTAATCTGCAAGACCTCATCCTACTTCAGAGAAAAGGTATGGTCGATGGACTCCCTCTTTTCCATAATGTTAAGCTGGATTGTGATGTATTTGCATTAGGGAAAATGCATATAGGAGAGTTCCCTTTGCATGTTAATAGAAAGGAAAGAGATATTTTAGAACTAGTGCATACAGACATCTGTGGACCCATGCAAACCAGGTCATTAGGAGGAGCATATTACTTTCTCTTATTTACAGATGATTGCACTAGATTTTCATGGGTATACTTTCTGAGTAAAAAGAGTCAAGCTTTTCAGTATTTTAAAGAGTTTAAATCCATGGTAGAAAACTAGACAGGAAAAAGGATAAAAATTCTCCGCTCAGATCAAGGGGGAGAATATAGGTTGGGAGAGTTCATGGATTTCTACAAGCATCATGGGATTGTGCAACAGTTTACAATGCCTCACACTCCACAACAGAATGGAGTGGCAGAACGAAAGAACAGAACTCTTGTGGAGTGCGCAAGGAGCATGCTTCAAGGTAAGGGTCTATCAAATGGTCTTTGGGCAGAAGCTATTAACACTGCTGTGTATTTAAAGAATAGGAGTCCTACGCTTCAAAACCCCTTTTGAAGCATTGTTTGGATTCAAACCAGCAGTTAGTCATTTAAGAATATTTGGGTCAAAAGCTTATGCTCATATACCTAAGGCAGATAGGAAGAAGTTAGATCCTAAAGCCCTGAAATGTATATTTGTTGGATATGGCACTGAGTTCAAGGCATATAAGTTATTTAATCCTGTGACTCACAAGGTTTTTGCAAGCAGAGATGTCATATTTCATGAACAGGTTGAAGAAGGAAAGAATGACTCTAACAGTGATTGGCACATTCCATTGCTATTGGAAGAAAACAGTGAGGAAGATGAAGAGCAGGAGGAGAAGCAAGAAGAAGAAGTAACAGACAATGTAATCAATGAAGATGCAAGCCCAGAAAAGGCTGAAATTGAGGTAAGTCCCCTACCAAGGAGATCAGGTAGGAAGACTCGATTATCATCTAAGTTGAAAGGCTATGCATTAATGTCAAAGATTTTAAACATTGTAGAACCTGCAAATTATGAGGAAGCAAGTAAATCTGATGCATGGAGGGCTGCAATGTATGAAGAAATAGATTCAATAAACAGAAACCATACTTGGGATTTGGTTGAATTGCCTGAAGGTAAAACCCCCATAGGATGTAAATGGCTGTATAAACCAAAAATAAATGCAGATGGGAGTATAGAGAAACTTAAAGCTAGACTGGTAGCAAAGGGTTACTCACAGAAAGAGGGAATAGATTTCGATGACACCTTTGCTCCTGTAGCCAAATTAAACACCATTAGAATGCTAATTTCCTTAGCAACAAAACACAAATGGCAGCTACACCAGCTAGATGTCAAGTCTACATTTCTAAATGGTGACTTGAAATAAGAAGTTTATTTAGTACAGCCTGAAGGTTTTGAGAAAAAGGGACAGGAACATCTTGTGTGTAAATTGAAAAAGGCACGTTATGGTTTAAAACAGGCACCTAGGTCATGGTATGAGAAAATTGACTCATTTTTTGTTCAGCATGGCTTTCATAGGAGCTTGAATGATCCAAATCTATGTACCAAGTTTAATAAACAGAGGCAAATTATTTTGATTTCTTTGTATGTAGATGATATGATCATAACAGGGAATGCTAACAATCTGATCAAAGAAATCAAACAGCAGATGTCACAAGTGTTTGAGATGAAAGATCTCGGAAACCTTCATTATTGTTTGGGATTGGAGGTATGGAGAGACTCTAGACAAACTTTTCTTACTCAAGGGAAGTATGCTAGAAGCTTGTTGGAAAGGCTCAGAATGGAGCAGTGCAGATCAACAGCAACACCATTACAGCAGAACTTAAAGTTAAGCAGTGACGATGGTACTAAACAGGTGGATGCTACCATGTACAGACAACTAGTTGGCAGTTTGATATATCTGACTACAACTAGACCAGATTTAGCATACTCTGTTAGTGTGTTGAGCCAATTCATGTCAAAACCACTTGAAAGTCACTGGGTCGCAGCAAAAAGTGTGTTGAGGTATCTTAGTGGCACTAGTAATTATGGCATTTTGTACACTGACACTTCTGATGTTATTCTAGCAGGTTTTTTAGATTCCGATTGGGCAGGTAACTTGGATGATCGAAGATCTATCATAGGTTACACATTCAGCATTGGATCCGGGGTCATAACATGGAGCAGCAAAAAGCAGCACACTGTAGCTCTATCTTCATGTGAAGCTGAGTACCAAGCATTGTGTGCAGCCACATGTGAAGCTATCTGGTTGAGAAGACTTCTCAACGATGCACGAGAAGAGTAGAAAGAATCAACTAGTATCAAAACTGACAACTAGAGTACCATCAAGCTTGCATACAATCCAGTCTTTCATAAAAATACCAAGCATATCGACACTCAGTTTCATTTTGTTCGAGAGAAAATACAGTCAAAAGAAATATGTGTGGAATATTGTAAAACTTGTGATAACATGGCTGATATTTTTACTAAGCCTCTTGGGCGTGTAAAGTTTGAATTATTTAGGGGGATGGTAGGAGTTCAGGATAATCCTTTCTCCATTAAGGGGGGGAGTTGAAAATAATTAGTATTATTTTGTATTAATGGAGAAATGGTTACATAAGTTGTAACGTATCTCCTTAGTTTAGGATTTGTTCCTAGAGTTTAGGAGTTTGTTTGCAACTACCTGATTTCTAGTGATGTACTTAATGATGTAATCTTTCATTCATGGAGAGCAGAGTGCACAGAGAGATTTCTCTTTGTTTGAGTGCAGTCTCTAGGTGCAGTACTCACCTGTGAGCTGTAACTCCTTTTTAATTCAAATCTGATTTTTATCTATTGCACCTCAAAATTTACATTTTATTTTATTCAACATCACATATAAATATTATAAATACTACCATATAACTTTTATCTTAATTATACAATCAATTTGTTGAGAAAATATCTCTACCAAACACTAAAGCAAAAATTATTTTAATTAAATTAAATCTCTCAAATCTAACTAATTAACAATTAACCAATTCACATAATAATTACATTTATGATCATAAAATGCATTCCATGTTCACAAGACAAATCTCCATTAAAAATTAAATCTCTAGATACATACCCATAAAATCTTAACTGGGCTCTTTAAATAATTTGGGTGCCAGCCCACATTTTTTTCCACCTTTTCTTAATTGATTTCTTGTGGTTCCTAATTAAAAGAGTACAACCAGATTTTTCTTTCACCATGTGGAGGAAGACTAGCTTTTTTTCCACCTTTTTTAATCGATTTCCTGTGGTTCCTAATTAAAAGAGTACAACTAGATTTTTCTTTCACCATCTGAGTGGAGGAAGACCAGCTCGTTAACTAATTTGGGATCTTTTAAAAATATGTTAATGGCTAGATCTTCTTGGCATATTGACAACGATCTCGTGTATATTGTCAATATGTTACGAAGATCTTGACATAAGAGATTTTTAAAAGCTCCCAGATTAGTTAAGGAACTGGTTTGGTTTTGTTTTACATCGCGAGTAAAAGCTTTGTCAATATGACAGGAAGTTCTTGACATTAAGATAATTTTAAAAGCTTCTAGATTAGTTAAGGAACTGGTTTGGTTTTGTTCTACTTCGCCAGTAAAAATTAAACCTGGTTGTATGGTTAGTTAAGGAAGTAAAAACTAAACTTGGTTGTACGGTTAGTTAAGGAACTGGTTTGGTTTTGTTCTACATCGCCAGTAAAATCTTTTTCAATACGATAGGAAGTTCTTGACATTAAGAGAGTTTTAAAAGCTTCTAGATTAGTTAAGGAACTGGTTTGGTTTTGGTATGGTTTTCGTTTTGTTCCACTTTTCTAGTGAAAACTAAACTTAGTTGTACGGTTCCAAACTGAAGAACCTATGAAATTTTCCAAGGAGAATTAATTTAAGAAAACTAATTGTACATCAAAATTTATATTGTATTTTATTTTATTTTTATTAGTAAAAACTAATTCTATTAAGAGGATGTATGGTACAATATGAAGTTACAACCAAGAGAAGCAAGAAAACGGGCAGCCTGAAAGGATAGACTATCCACCTCAGCCCCAAAGAGAAAATGAGAAAGAGAAAATGAGAAGAGAGCAGTGCTAAGCAAGAAGAAACAAGAAGAACAGAGGAACAAGAGCAGAACAAAGGATTCTACCCAACATGGGTAGAATCAACTATTCGGCATTTTTTTCCTTTCTTTTTACCAACTTTGACCCAACCAAGATGACTCTGTTGAGCTGGCATGATTTGCAAACTGAGATGGGCTGATGGTGAGGTCTCCTGGTCTGAATCCGAGGGAGAGGACTCATGAGTTCTTTTCTGTGAGTTTGGTGGGACAGTCGAATCCTCAGGACCAGTCGAGGGCGGATCCTGTGCCAGCTTTGCGTCCATTCCTTCCTCATCCCCTTCCTCATCACATATATATATTATAAATACAACATATAAGTTTTATCTTAATTATACGATCAATTCGTTGAGAAAATATCTCAACTAAACACTAAAGTAAAAGTTATTTTAATTGAGCTAAATCTCTCAAATCTGACTAATTAACAACTAACCAATTCACATAATAATTACATTTATGATAATAAAATTCATTCCATGTTCACAACAAACATCAAATTCTAACTATGAATCAAAATATTTTTGTATAAATTTTTATTTAAAATATACTGAATGTATAAAGAGATTTAGTTATTTGAAAAATATTTCATTATAAAAATAGAGATTGTTTGTGTGAGTTTTTTTTTTTTTAATAATGTTTCCGACCTGCTATTTGTTGTAACATTTTATTTGGTTTTGTCAAAAACTAGTATTGTATAAATATGACATTTTATTTTCATATCTGGGTTGAAAAAAGAAACATTCATTGTTTTGATATGAAATTTTACAGGTTATTGTTCTCTAACATTTTATTTTCATATCTTGGTTGAAAAGAGAAACATTGAGTTGATTTCCCAAAAATTTTCACAAATTTTCACATAACCTCTTAATTCGAAGAAGATTTAAGCCTTTCACCTATGCTCAATCTCAATGTTGGGTTATCTAGCTGGGTAAAGCTTATAAGAAAATTATTCTACTAATTCAAAGCTTATAAATTATCATCTATTTCAAAATTATAATAAATTTATAGATAAATGTATTTCAATTTTAGATTGGAAAAAAAATATTTAAATTTTAGCTAACATTGTAGAGCTGATTTAACCATGAATTTTTTTCACAAATTTTCACATAACCTCTAAATTCCAAAAAGATTTAAGCCTTCCACCTATGCTCAATATAGTTGGGTAAAGCTTATAAAGACCACTGTACACCAGAAATTAGAATCCAATCATGAAATATCCAACCTGCATTTTGATAAAATACTTTGTTGTTCAGTACCAAATGTGTTGTGGGTATTGAGCATGAACACCAGAAATTAGAATCCAATCATGAAATATCTTATATCTCCAACTTGCATTTTGATAGAATACTTCGTTGTTGAGTACCAAATGTGTTGTGGGTATTGAGAATGAACACCCTAGCACAAGAGGCTGCCAAGGAAATAGAAACATATTTAGGTTTTCAAGAAAAGAGAAACATATTCAGGTTTTTTATCTTTCCAAACTGAACAACCACCCGCAGAATTTTCGAAAGAAAACAAATTTCACATCAAATTTTACGTTGTATTTTATTGAACATCACATATAAATATTATAAATACAACCATATAAGTTTTATCTTAATTATACAATCAATTAGATGAGAAAATATCTCTACCAAACACTAAAGTAAAAGTTATTTTAATTAAACTAAATCTCTCAAATCTAACTAATTACCAATTAACCAATTCACATAATAATTACATTTATGATAATAAAATTAATTCCATGTTCACAAGACAAATCTCCATTAAAAATTAAATCTCTAGATACATACCCATAAAATCTTAATTGGGCTCTTCAAATAATTTGCACGCCAGCCCACATTTTTTCCTCCTTTTTTTAATCCATTTCCTGTGGTTCCTAATTAAAAGAGTACAACCAGATTTTGCTTTCACCCTCTGAGTGGAGGAAGACCAGCTTGTTAACTAATCTGGGATCTTTTAAAAATATGTTAATGGCTAGATCTTCTTGGCATATTGACAACGATCATATTGTCAATATGATAGGAAGATCTTGACATTAAGAGATTTTTAAAAACTCCTAGATTAGTTAAGGAATTGGTTTGGTTTTTTTTTACATCGCCACTAAAAGCTTTGTCAATATGACAGGAGGTTCTTGACATTAAGAGATTTTTAAAAGCTTTTAGATTAGTTAAGGAACTGGTTTGGTTTGGTTTTGTTCCACTTCACCAGTAAGAACTAAACTTGGTTGTACGGTTAGTTAAGGAATTGGTTTGGTTTTGTTCTACATCGCCAGTAAAATCTATATCAATATGACAGGAAGTTCTTAACATTAGGAGATTTTTAAAAGCTTCTAGATTAGTTAACTAAACTAGCCATAGTCTACAAATAACAAACTTCATACTTCTTACCGTCAAATTTGGATATACTTCCCATTTCCTTGACTGTGAAATTTACATAAAAGCTTCTAGATTAGTTAACTAAACTAGCCATAGTCTGTTGGAAATAATACTGAGAGGGGGGGTGAATCAGTATTATCAAGCAATTTACCAAATCTTCCTTATTTGATCTTTTGAATTATTCTTGCATATCAGTACCATAAAATAATGAGCATGAATAAAGAAAATAGACAGTCACACCAAAGAACACAAGATGTAAGGTGGAAACCCAATGCGGGAGAAAACCACCTGCTGCAATATGTCTCTATCTTCTTTCAAGAAATTCTTTTTACAATGATTTTGTACTGGTGCAGTCCTTTACTAGCACGCAGGCTGCAACCTGCAGAGAGCTACAACTCTCTCTCGTTTTCCAGTCACTCCTGGAAGGGAGCTACAACCCCCTACTTCTTTTCATGAAGAATCAAAAGATCAGCAAGTATACAACAGATACAGTCCACTACAGATATCAGATCAGTAATTACAGAAATAACCCAGAACACCTTATGAACAGAAATATACAGTCAACAGATCATCTTAAGACAGGGACGCATATTTTCTTTCTGTGACCTGCGACTGGACGCAGTCTACCTTCCACTGTTCTGCGTGCCGACGCACCGTTCCTGTATGCTTTGCTGCGACCGGCGCACCCAGAAACACTATCGCGCCGCGTCTTTTGCTTCAGAGACGCACCCAATAACACAGTGTCGCCGCGTCCTTTGCCTCAGAGACGCACCTGAGCCTTTACTGTACTGCGTCCCGGCGCACTTTCCCTTCACTGAACCTGCGTCCCTTCAGATATGAAAGATATGAGGACTTCAGAACCAACCCAAATACTCAGATCCACAGATCTGATCATGCGCCATAGAGATCACAGTCCATTAGAAGAGTCGCCTTCATAGATCTGGACTAGATCTCACCAAAAGATATTCAACCAAGATGGTGCCTAATCCAAATGAACTCCTTTGCTTTATATAGGCAAGCTTCTCCCCAAAACATGGAACAAAACCACGAGCCGACACCATAGAAACACAAAACCGTCGGCTAGATACCACACAAGAAACCCCCACGTGCTTTTCTCTGCCTTGAAATGTGTGCACTGGGCGGATGCACCTCCTGAACGGCTGGCCTGCGTCCCTGGACGCGGGTTCTGTATGGTATACCTGCGGGGACGCACTTGCTGAACATATTTCCTGCGTCCTTCTTGATTTATCACCTGAATGGGTTTGCCATCAAGGACAACACCTGAATCATAATGCCAACAATCTCCCCCTTTGGACTTGATGGCAACCACATAATCTTCAGCTTCATTCTCCCCCTTTGACATCAAGGGCAAAGGGTATGCTCCCCCTATGCTCATGCATCTCCAGATCTGTAACCAGAAATCCATCATGAAGGAGATAGAGACATATTGCAGCTATTTCCAAGATCTCCTTCTCCATAATGCCAACAATGCATTATGTGCTCCCCCTGAGCCTATACCACCAATAGGAAGATGATCAACAGTAAGATGATGCATCAACAACCCCCAGCTTTTGCCTGAGGTATTCAAAAGTGTCCCTGGGCAACGGTTTGGTGAAAATATCAGCAACTTGTTCCTTAGAAGGAACATACTCCAACTTGACCTTCTGTTCAAGTACTTGTTCCCGGAGAAAATGGTACTTGATTGGTATGTGCTTGGTTTTTGAATGCATAACCGGATTCTTTGAGATGCTGATTGCACTTGTGTTGTCACATAAGATAGGGATTGGAGGAGTACAAGTGATTTGATAATCCTGCAAATTCTGCATCATCCAAAGGAGTTGGGTGCAACAAGATGCAGCAGCAACATATTCTGCTTCAGCTGTAGACAAGGCAATTGAACTCTGTTTCTTGCTGAACCAAGAGACCAGTCTGGGACCCATAAAGAACGCACCACCACTTGTGCTTTTCCTGTTATCCACGCTTCCGGCCAAATCTGCATCTGTATAGGCATGAAGAGTAAGATCTGTATTTCTAGGATACCATAAGCCATAATTTTGAGTCCCTTGAAGATATTTGAAAATTCTCTTCACTGCTTGAAGATGAGTCTCCTTCGGATTTGCCTGAAATCGTCCAACTATTCCAACTGCATGCATGATGTCTGGTCGGGTACCTGTCAAATATAGTAAACTTCCAATCATAGATCTGTAGGTTGGTTGATGTACTGCTGCAGATTCATCATTTGCACTGAGACTACATCCTGTGACCATGGGTGTACATACTGGTTTTGCATCTTCCATGCCATATTTCTTCAAAATCTGCTTGAGATACTTGGTTTGAGATAAAAAGATTCCTCCTTCCTTCTGTTGGATTTGCAAACCAAGGAAATATGTCAGTTCTCCTAGCAAGGACATTTCAAATTCTTTCTGCATGACTAAGGCAAAGCTTTGACTCATAGCTTCTTCATTGCTGCCAAAAATAATGTCATCTACATACACAACAAGTATTAGCAATTTGTCATTTTCAACTTTTATATACAGATTGCTATCTGCTGAACCTTTTAAGAAACCTTGTTGATGAAGATATTTGTCCAACCGGTAGTACCAAGCCCTTGGAGCTTGTTTGAGACCATAGAGAGCCTTTTTCAATCGGCATACAAGATTTGGATCATTTCCAAGAATGAACCCATCTGGCTGTTCAATGTACACTTCTTCTTCCAAGTCTCCATTCAAAAAGGCTGATTTCACATCCATTTGAAATACTTTGAAGTTCTGAAAACTTGAGAGAGCAAGGAACATTCGGATGGCCTCAAGTCTTGCAACAGGAGCAAAAGTTTCTTCAAAGTCTATTCCTTCTTGCTGCGCATACCCTTTACAAACGAGTCTGGCTTTGTTTCTAATTACTTCTCCATTTTCATTCAATTTATTTTTGAAGACCCATTTTGTTCCAATAACATTCTTATCTTTTGGTCTAGGAACCAGCTCCCAAGTGTTGTTCTTTTCGATTTGCTCAAGTTCTTCATCCATTGCTTTCACCCAACATTCATCTTTGCATGCTTCTTTCACATTTTGTGGTTCAGTAGAGGAGAGTAATGCCAAATAGCTTGAGGCTTCTGCAACTGTTCTTCTTGTTTGTACACCTGCTTCTTTCTGCCCCACAATCTGAGATTCTGGATGATTCTTCTGAACATATCTAGATGGAGTTTTCTCTTCTATTCTTGTCTGCTCCTCTGGTTCTTCTTGAGGTTCTCCTTGGGGTTCTTCTTCTTCTTCATCATTCTGTCTTTGAGGGTAGCCTTCATCTTCTTCTATATCTTCATGATGTACTTGCCTAGGAATATATCCCTTCTCATCAATCACTACATCAATGCTGTCAACAATTCTGCCAAGTCTTTTATTGTAGCATTTGTATGCTTTGCTATGTGGAGAATAGCCAAGAAGAATGCCTTCATCTGCTCTAGGTTCAAGTTTGCCAAGCTGCTCATCAGTATTCTTGATATAGCATTTGCTCCCAAAGATTTTGAAGTGCTTTACCGAAGGAGTTTTACCACTCCAGAGCTCATGAGGAGTTTGAGTGCTGTTCACCCGGACATTTGTTTTGTTGAGAATAATAACCGCAGCATGTGCAGCTTCACCCCAGAAAGTTGCGGGAGTTCCTGATTCATCAAGCATAGCACGAGCCATTTGTTGGATTGTTCTGTTCATTCTTTCAACAACTCCATTTTGCTGAGGAGTTCTAGCTGTAGAGAATTCTCTCCTTATCCCATGTTCATCACAGAAATCGAAAAATTCATTTGAAGTAAATTCCCCACCTCTGTCAGATCTGAGGCACTTAATTTTGTGACCTGATTCATTTTCAGCCAAGGCTTTGAAGGTTTTGAATTTTTCGAATGCTTCATCTTTGTGCTTCATAAGTCCTAACCAAACAAACCTGGAGAAATCGTCAATAAATAATATCAAGTATTCCTCTCCTCTAGGTGTTCTTTTTCTGAATGGTCCACATACATCTGTATGTACTAGCTCAAGAGGCATGCTGGCTGATCCTTCTTTCTCTGGAAAGTTAGTTCTGGTTTGTTTTCCAAACTGACATGATCTGCATATGGTGTTGTCAGGAATTTTGATATCTGGAAGATCGCGAACTGCCTGATATTTGCAAGCTTTCCTTATTTGTGAGAAGCTTAGATGTCCCAACCTTCGATGCCATAACCAGTGCTCTTCATTCTTGCTTAGATAGCATTGTTGTTGTCCTTCATCAAATATGTATAGATTATTTGGAGTTCTCTTTCCTTTGAGAACTGTTTTACCTGTATCAAGATCACGAACAAGGCATCCATTTGATCTGAATATAACCTCGGTTCTTTGATCACACATCTGGCTGACACTTAGTAGATTATGCTTCAATCCATCAACAAACAAAACATTTCCAGCCTTAACATCTTCTTTTAAAGGAGCAATACCTTTTCCTTTTATAGTTGCAGGAGTATCATTTCCAAAAGAGACTTTCTTTCCCTTTTCTAAATTAGAATAAGACTCAAGTTTTTCTTTATCACCTGTCATATGCTTCGAACATCCACTGTCAATGTACCATAGATTTTCTTGTCCTTCTGCATAAAATGCTATCCCACATCTTTCTGCTTGAGGTTCCTTTATTCTCCATGTTTTGGCGTCTGAGGCTTGTTCCTTTTTCTGCTCTTGTACCTTTCTTTCCGGAAACCTGCTTCTGCATTCAAAGTCTTTATGTCCAAAATTATTGCAAATAGAACATTCAACTTCATTTTCAAGAGCTGAAAAGTTGTTATAGGTCCTTTTTGTAATCCCTGTCATACTTCTTTGTTTTTGAGCTTCTCTAGTCATGATTGTTTTATACGCAACACATTGAGCTGCTTTGTGACCAAAGTTATGGCAAGAAAAGCATTGTCCATTGAAGAAGCTTCTGCGATTATTGGATCTACCAGCCAACTGATTGTAATTTCTATTTTCATCTATTCTTGAACCAAATTGAGAAGATTTTACCTGTGGCTGGTTGTGGCTTTTGTTCACCCTTAAGCTGGATTGCCCCTGATAGTTTCTGCTTGACATTTGTCCCTGCTTTACCTGATGATCTTCCTTGTGCTCTTGCTCATTTCTTCTTGCTGCATCAAGATAACTTTTTGAAGTGGATGCTTGAGAAGTTTCTCCATTATAGCCCAAACCTGTCTTATTTAGTGGAGACCGCTGCACACTGATAATCTCATCCAAAGTTTCAGATCCTTTGACAAACTTGAGATTAATAGTTTTTGTTTTCTCAATTTCTTTTCTAAGACCAACAATTTCACCTTCTAATTTTTCAAGATGTTTTTCCTTTTCATCAATTTGGAATTGTAGAGTATCAATAATCATGTTCTTTTCTTCTATGCATCTCTTGAGTCTAGTAATTTCATCATAAAGGTTATCCACATCTACAGCATCCTCATAATCATCATCTTCAAATGCCATTAACAACCTATATTTATTACCTTGTTCATCTTCATCACTGTTTGATAAGCCATCACTATCTTCATGGGTGTAGTAGCTTTTCTTATTTGCGCTTTGTTTCTTGTTCCATCTAACTGGTTCCTTTCCTTTATCCTTATAATAGCATTTTGCAGCATAATGACCTACTCTTCCACAAGCAAAGCATTTGAAAGGTAGCTTACCTCTGAACCTTCCAGAACCTCTTTGAAGATTTCTGACAAAATTTGATTCTTCTTCCTCTTCTTCTGGATCATGGCTTGCTTCATAGTAATCTTCTTTGCCTGATGCTTTAAAAGCAGCCTCCCTTCTGTCTGATGGTCCTCCCTTTCTCATTTCATAAGCAGTTAGAATTCCATGTAGCTGAGACATAGTAAGAACACGGAGATTTTCTTTTTCTTCTATTGCAGATACTTTGGATTCAAACTTGGGGGATAATGATCTTAGAATCTTTTGAACTACTAGAGACTCCTTTACTTCTTCACCCAAATTTTTCATACAATTTACAATCTCATCTACCCGAAGAAAATAATTAGCCACACTTTCATCATTATACATCTTGAGAGTCTCATATTGAATTCTGAGAGTTTGAAGTTTGGCTTGTTTTACCTGTTCATCTCCTTCATAGCTTGTGATCATTTTGTCCCATATTTCTTTTGCTGATTTGAAATGCATTACCTTCATGAATTCTGTTTGGGATATACTTCCTAATAGAGTACTGACTGCTTTTGCATTTGTTTCATACTTCTTTTTCTCAGCTGGATCTGTAGGAGTAGCTGAAGGAAAAGCATAGCCTGTTTCTACAATGTCCCAAACTTCAGTACCAAGAGATTGAAGATATGCAGTAACTCTTACCTTCCAATAATTGAAGTTTGTCCCATCAAAAACTGGTGGCCTGATTGATGCTTCTCTCTCGTAGTTGCTCATGATGAACGATCTACCTTCAAGCGATCAAGCTTTTCTGAAGGACCTGCTCTGATACCAATTGTTGGAAATAATACTGAGAGGGGGGGTGAATCAGTATTATCAAGCAATTTACCAAATCTTCCTTATTTGATCTTTTGAATTATTCTTGCATATCAGTACCATAAAATAATGAGCATGAATAAAGAAAATAGACAGTCACACCAAAGAACACAAGATGTAAGGTGGAAACCCAATGCGGGAGAAAACCACCTGCTGCAATATGTCTCTATCTTCTTTCAAGAAATTCTTTTTACAATGATTTTGTACTGGTGCAGTCCTTTACCAGCACGCAGGCTGCAACCTGCAGAGAGCTACAACTCTCTCTCGTTTTCCAGTCACTCCTGGAAGGGAGCTACAACCCCCTACTTCTTTTCATGAAGAATCAAAAGATCAGCAAGTATACAACAGATACAGTCCACTACAGATATCAGATCAGTAATTACAGAAATAACCCAGAACACCTTATGAACAGAAATATACAGTCAACAGATCATCTTAAGACAGGGACGCATATTTTCTTTCTGTGACCTGCGACTGGACGCAGTCTACCTTCCACTGTTCTGCGTGCCGACGCACCGTTCCTGTATGCTTTGCTGCGACCGGCGCACCCAGAAACACTATCGCGCCGCGTCTTTTGCTTCAGAGACGCACCCAATAACACAGTGGCGCCGCGTCCTTTGCCTCAGAGACGCACCTGAGCCTTTACTGTACTGCGTCCCGGCGCACTTTCCCTTCACTGAACCTGCGTCCCTTCAGATATGAAAGATATGAGGACTTCAGAACCAACCCAAATACTCAGATCCACAGATCTGATCATGCGCCATAGAGATCACAGTCCATTAGAAGAGTCGCCTTCATAGATCTGGACTAGATCTCACCAAAAGATATTCAACCAAGATGGTGCCTAATCCAAATGAACTCCTTTGCTTTATATAGGCAAGCTTCTCCCCAAAACATGGAACAAAACCACGAGCTGACACCATAGAAACACAAAACCGTCGGCTAGATACCACACAAGAAACCCCCACGTGCTTTTCTCTGCCTTGAAATGTGTGCACTGGGCGGACGCACCTCCTGAACGGCTGGCCTGCGTCCCTGGACGCGGGTTCTGTATGGTATACCTACGGGGACGCACTTGCTGAACATATTTCCTGCGTCCTTCTTGATTTATCACCTGAATGGGTTTGCCATCAAGGACAACACCTGAATCATAATGCCAACATAGTCTACAAATAACAAACTTCATACTTCTTATCGTCAAATTTGGATATACTTCACATTTCCTTAACTGTGAAATTTACATAAACACCTAATAAAATATCAAACTTCATTACAGTTTAAGCTCCAAATTCCATAGTAGGCCCAACATGGAATCAACACATCAAGAAAACAACTATCATAACTAGAAAACAATGACACTTTATGCTTGTATATTAAGTAAAGAATCACCATCGTTGACATCCGATATTAACTTGACCATTTGTTTTCCTGAAATGAATGAGATTCATTTTTACATCCCTCTTGTACTAAAACAATATTTTCTATGAAAGAAATCAAATTCATTTTTATACTAATGATAGAGTGAAGTGAGGTTCAAAGAATTTCCTCATGGAGGATCCCAAACTCCTAAAGGATTTGTGGACTAAAACTTCAAGTGAGTGGCTGAATAATTCTCAACTTTAATCACCTCATCTAATTGTTAATATGTGCCAAAATCAATATCATGCAATAAATATAAGTTATACCAAAACTAATTTTTTCAATTAAATGTGAAGGCCAACAAAAAGACTCACTCTGTAATAAGAAAATATGTTAATGTGAACTTATAATGTGTTTAGATGACTTAAATTTGCTTATCAACAGAGAGACCTTTAACTAAAAAATGTTTTGTTATTATACAATATACTTGATTGAAAGATATCAGGGAGATCATCTCAAGCACTTGTAAACTATCAATATTTTGAAATGGTGAATGGTAAATATTAGATCTGATTCAAAGAGATCAGGTGGATCATCTCAAACACTTACAAACAAAAGGAAAAAAACCTATAAACTATGAATATTTTGAAATGGTGAATGTTTAAATATTAGATCATACGTTCAATACAGATCAGGTAGATCATCTCAAACACTTACAAAAAAAAAAACTTATAAGCTATCAATATTTTGAAATGGTGAATGGTAAATATTAGATCATACCTTCAATATAATTTCCAAATATTTCCTAACCAACTAATGTGGATATGATACCTTAAATAAGTTTATTAAATACATGATGTCATGCAAAAATAATTATTTTTAAGTTCAAAATGTGTAAAAGAATGTTGAAAATCTCAAACACTTACAAAAAAAAAAACTTATAAGTAAAAGAAGGTTGAAAATCTCAAACAGTTACAAAAAAAACTTATAAGTAAAAGAAGGTTGAAAATCTTGCCTAACGAACTAATTTGGATATGATGCGTTAAATAAGTTTATTAAATACATGATTCTTATTAAATAAGTGTAAAAAGAATGATTTTTAAGTTCAAAATGTGTAAAATAAGGTTGAAAATCTCAAACACTTCCAAAAAAACTTATAAACTATCAATATTTTGAAATGGTGAATGGTAAATATTAGATCATATGTTCAATATAATTTCCAAAATTTTCCTAACCAACTAATGTGGATATGATGTGTTAAATAAGTTTATTAAACACATGATTCTTATTAAATATGTGCAAAAAGAATGATTTTTAAGTTCAGAATGTGTAAAATATGGTTGAAAAGGTATGCCAAATAGATTGATCCAATTTAAAGATCATGACACCAATTCAATCCAGTTGTATGATTTATTTTATTTTATATTAATGTAGAGTTCATAATATATTTAAAAAAAAAAAAAGCAACAACACAGATAAAGATCTTGACACAAGCTCAATCCAGTTGTATGATTTATTTTATTTTATATTAATGTAGAGTTTAGAATATATTAAAAAAAAAAAGAAAAAAACAAGACAGATATGGCTAATGGAAAGTGGAACAACCTAGTCTTTTGCCTAATGTAGAAAACCTTTGAAATCTTCCTTACTCTAGAAACACTTATCTTGAAAATGAAACTCCATACATAGTGCAGGTATTTTAGTGCACATAGAACACCATCCTAAAATTCTATACTCTTCATCACAAAAACAAAATTGTGACACCATGCTAGAATTGACATAAAAATGACTCAAAATGTATGCACATTATCTTGAATCCCTTCTAACAAAAGCTATTATCCATTGCATTGTGAATTAAAGGTGATATGGAGAGAACTTGTGCTATGAAGTATTTCATTTAAATCATTTACTTATAACAGTGCTCGAATCTTAATGAAGAACATTTTCATAAATCTTTTGGAGTTAAGATGTTGTGCATTACCTTCATTTTCAAAATATTTTAGAATATTGGCTTGGTTGGAAGCTCCCTAAAAGATAACATATGATCGAAAAGAAAAGAAATGCCAGTAAATAAACATAATTACCTAAAAGTTTTACTTATTTCTTCTAAACTATTATTTTCTATCCTATGGCCTTATGGCGTTTCCTTTGCCACATATGGTGCAATTGCTCCTATATGTTGTTTGAAATTAATTTTTGTTTTCATAATTATATAATATATATATATATATAAGTAAAGAAATTGACCGTGATAATGGACAGGCATGAAAAACAAATAAATATTTGGAAGTCCAAACCTGCTCCCATGGGACTTGAGAGGGTCGTAAGGGAGTCAGTGTATAAGGTTTGAGGTCAGTTGGCTATTACAATTTACAAGTTGTGTTTTGCACGCTGAAGCCGACATGTTAGATCCTGGCTGCTGGCAGAACACAGTTAGCTGGGATTTTGCCCCGTCAAATTCCACACCGCACTATAAAGCGTATTTCAACGGGGCAAAACACCGTTCGATGGATATTTTGCACTATATAACTCTTTCTCTTGCTATTATTGTTATTGTACACATCTTCTTTCGTGGAACATCTGCATCAAGTAATTTCATTTCCTGTAACATTGTATTATTTTGGCATTCGTCAAACGGCGGGTGGTTAATGGATGGGACATTGGTGGAGACATTCCGCTAAGGGAGGGAGATTTTTATTGGTGTTCTGCATCAATGAGTGTAGCAGGGGAGTTTTGGATAGCAATTTGAAGTTTTAGTCACAAAAACGTGTTTGAATTTCTCAATTTTTTTGTTTTTATTTTTTAAATAGATTTAAATTTTGTAAAAAAAAAAAATTCAAATGAAAAAAAATGTTGGTTGATATAATATACAGTACATTTTCCATTTTAAAGTTATATAGTGCAAGTATCCCATATTATTTTAAATAGAAAACAAAAATATATAAACTATGGTTGTATGTTCCAGATGTATTCCAAATATTATATCTAAACACAAAACAGCAAGAAGTAAAGTTTAGCTATAAAACCACAAAAAGGACTAAATAACTGAGAGTCCAATATTAAGGGAGTAAAATAGAAACCTAGTCTTTCATAGTATTTTCTTCCATATATACGAAATTTATGTAGCCAGTGCCATCTGTGAGGCTCTTTTTAGATAGTGTCAACAACTATATTAGATTCCTGGAAAATATGTTGAAAACTGATGTGCTGAAGGGACTGTTTGAGGTAGTTGATGTGAAAATCCAACCACGTAAGTTTGGAGGAGAGAGAATACTGCATTGGCCATGCTCCCTTCCATGAATATTTTAGAGTCTCTATATATGTGAATAATGTCAATGGAAATTTCTGAATAACCAAAGCGATCCCCAAAATACCAAAAGCCCCAAAGTAAAAAAAAATCACACATTAAACTTGTAATTTGACCAAAAATATTTAACAAAAACACCCTTAAAAACGGGGACCAATAAATTCCATGCTATCGGGCCATAAATAAACGGCGGGTGTATATGCTCACTGTTCGATTTTGCTGAGGCCGAAATCGAACTGTGTGAATATACACCCACCATTCATTTATGGCCCGATAGCCTCGGAAATATGGTTCGCCCTTAAAAACGAAGAACAATCACCCTGGTCCTTACGGCGTATCGCAACAGCATTGCAAATCTGTATACGGCTCTTTCTTTCATAATTTTATTTTTATTTTAAGAAATTCCGCGGAAGCAACGTTGCAGACCTCTATACGCCTCTTTCTTTCATAATTATATATTCTTACCGTCTAAAGTAACTTCGCGGAAGATCTCATTCTCCACTATTAAATATAAATACCCTGCAGCCGGGTGGATGTTAATCGGAATTCATTGGTGGTTTGTATCGAAGCAGCGTCGCCATAGAAATTTTCGGGCACTCAAGTCAGAGTTTGAGTACTAATTACACTGTTCTGGAAAATTCATTTCCTCCCTTGATTTGGATCTTATTCAACAATGGATTTGTTCAGGGGAAGCCAATATGTGATGCACTTGTGTATTATAATACTCCTTTGCTGGTTGGGTTGGCTCTGTGGTCTTGCATTTGGACAGGTAACTGAAGCTTTAACAGGTTCTGCTAATTTTTCAGATATACAGCTCACATGTGTAGCCAATTTAGTGGCTTTCATTACAATTATTTTAAGAGGCAAGTATTATGTGTACAAAAGGGTAAGGAACCACCACAGAGGTGAGAAATTGAAGAATATAAATGGGTTGAAAGTACTGACCACGAATAGGGGAGAACTACAGGAATGTTCTGTTGTTATGTTATCATACCAGATGCCCATGCCCATTCGTTCGACGCAGAGGTTCATGAGGTATCTCTCCAACCTTTATGATGTGCAATCTATCTTTTTGCAGTGCCTCCCTTTACAATCTGTAGAAATAGCTGTAGAGATGTGCACAGATACCTGCACAGAAAATCACAAGGGTAGATGCGGATGCATTGTCTTCAATACAGTGGAAGATATCACGATGATGCTTGTTCGTCGGATGCCCGGAACTCTGAAAAAACTGTCTGCTTCTCTGAGCCTACTCCCATCTCTGCGCTGCCTGAAAAATGGCTGCCATGGCTGCAACCGGGGACTGTTGCATGTAGAGAATGATAGATTGAGAGAGGGTGAATCCCAGCTGGAATCCCCTGCTGCGGTCTGTGAAATACTTGATCTTAAATCCATCCATAAAGTGGGGGCTTGCATCTGCATTCCAGTGCGTTCAGCCAACGATGATGAGTGGACGAATCAACTGATAAAACTTTTGAAGCCTGAGGATGAAGAATTGAGAGGAGCCGTTATCAGAAAAGGCAGAACCAACGCTTCTTCTGCCCTCGAAAATTATAAGAATGGGAATGGAGAATGCGATGCAGAGGAAAAATACAGGTTTGCTTCCTTGATTCTAGTGCCAAGGTTGATGATGCTATTAATGGCCCTTGTGTTAACTTTTTGGCTGAAAGTGGATGGTTTCTCCAGCCATTTGCTCTCGATGATGGCACTGGAACGTTATTATGAAGTATATTCTGACTTCCCCACACATTTATTTCTAAGCAGAACCCGGGTCAAATCCAATGAGAGTAAGACCAATGTATGCCAAGTGTTGTTCTTTAAACCTGCTCTTCAAACATGGCTACTCTCACACGATTCATACGTCCCTGTGTACTCGATTTGCAGTATTAGTTGGATGGTGTTGGTTGCATTGGAAGGAGGCGCTAACAAATGGTATCATACGCATTCTATGCCGCCCTCTAAACCAAGGATTTCTGTCATATTGGTGGGCATTTGTATTGCTTTGTTCATGGATGGCTTTGATTTGAATTTATGTTTGCAAATGAGAAGAATGCGTCGTTTTAAGGGAAGAAATCACAGGAAGGTTACTCTTATCATTTGTGCAATCATTGTTTTGCAAATACTTTGCATTGTAGTCTGTAGCGCAATAGCGGGTGTTGTGGGTATAAATTTTTTTGGGAGATGGATATATAGTGCTTTGCAATGCCTAGTTTGGTTGAAATGGGTTATAGGCATCGATATCCTCTTTAGAGTTCGTCCATATTCACGGGAAAGCGAACTCAACTGGTGGTATCACAGCTGTGGACTGTACATCGGCTGTTCTGCAGTCTTGCTTAATGCGATCCTAGCTGGTATTCGAGCTAAGTGGGAGTTCTCATAGAGATATTTATATATATTCCATGTACTACACATTTGAATGTGAAACTTATTGTCCATGAGATTTTATATATTCCATGTATTCGAACTTATAGCCATAATAATTAATTTTGTTGATAAAACAGTGAAGTTTTGTTTTATAGTTGTTTATTTATTTATGGGTTGGTTTAGTGTTTTTATGTGTTATTAAGGAGTTTATTATAATTTATTAGTTTATTACCACATAGTTACACAAATATATTTATATGGGGTATTAAATTTTTCATTTTGTTGGGATAATATCAATTTCAATGTTTCTTTTTTCAATTAATCAACCTATGTCTTTATCTTTTATGTCCATTATGTTTTTTTGATACACTCTCAAGTTGCCCCTTCCTTGCACTGACTTGCCCTCCCATGGTCAAGCATCGCCTTATCTATTAAGTACTTTCTAGAGTGATTTTTCTTGCCAAGACTTTCATATGCCAGAAGAGCAACAACATATGGTCTCAATTTTATTATAGTAAGGTTCTTCCAAAGCTTTCTAGATTACCATAGCCATTATTTGTTCATATAAAATATAGACACATAAACATAAATATACATGTATTATGTGTAATCTCTTTATATTTAAGCCAATTTTTACTTATTACAATAATTTTTTTTTCAAAAAAATATAAGAAATTCCATATAGTTCTTAATTTTTATTTATATAGATAGTAGTCTTTATTTTCATTGGCAGTTGTCTATAATGCGACTTTTTGGAAGCTTTTCCAGTGGGTTTTTCCGGTCAAAATCCGGCAGCAATTTATTGGAATCTCAAGTTTGATAGCTAGCTTCTGCACAATCAAAGCGTCCCAGGGGTTTTTCAGGGTGTTGAATCCAAATATGCAGTTAAAAAACCATTTTAAATAATACAAATCAAGATTTAACCTCAATTTTTTCGGCCAGATTACGTCACCGGAATATCCAAAAAGTCACATTATAGACAACTCCTTTTCATTGTGGTTTTCTTTTATGGTCATATCTAAAATATTTATTTAAATGACTCTATTTTCTCATCTTAAATTTCTAAAAAAAATTACACTGTATTCAATTAATAGCTATGCTACTAGGTCATAACTATTTGAATAAAAAATTCAACATTCTACACATATTTTCATTTCCCAAAATGCCCCAATTGTGACACCTGAAATGCATTCAGAACTTGCATCAGAATATTTTTGGGTAATTTTAGGCTTGGTAGGTACCTTATGTCAATAAGGCGGCATTTGAAAATTTGGATTGAATGGACTATAATATCCTGTAGATTCGTTTTCACTTTTTATCTCTAAACAATGGTGGTGTAATATTTGTTATTTTGATTTTGGGTAATTGTTTTCATAAGTAAACATCTCTTTGACAACAATTTCCTTTTTTAAATTATAGATTAATTTCTCTTTCATCTCATGATATTTTTAGTATCTTTCACACGGCATGCCAGATGGCATGTGAACTTTATTCAAATGGTTTTTTAAATTATAGATTAATTTCTCTTTCATCTCATGACATTTTTAGTATCTTTCACACGGCATGCCAGATGGCATGTGAACTTTATTCAAACTGTTGTAAACGCCCTTTTAAAACCCATGAATTAATTCAAGTGACAATTTATTTTTTTATCAAATAAATATACACATTGAATTATTTTGCTCACTTTTTCCCGATATTTTTAAGAGTTAAAATGTTTGATAGATGCCTGTAATTTCAGGCTTTCAATACCATCAATTACAATAGTTAAAATGCTTGTTACATGCCAGCAATTCCACACTTTCAGTACCGTTGAACATCCAAAAGTTTAAACCCCAGAGTTCTCTCATAAATAGCACTTCTTTAGAATGAAAAAAATACTAAATTATAGATTGACGCTCCGCACCACACCTTCTTGCTATTTTATCTTGCTATTTTATATGCGCCTCAACGCGCCAGTAACACAAAGTAAATACTAAGAGGAAGAATATGCATCCTATAAACCAAACGAAGACACCTTCAGCCAAATAACAAACTTGATGGTAATTGTCTATGGTACTGGATAACTTAAATCATAAATTTAATTACTAAATGTATAAGCAATCCATGAATACACACACAATTATACCATCCATGAATACACACATACAAAAATAATTTATAAAGTGGAATACCATTCACATAAATGCATTTAAAACACATAAACATATAAATTAAGATATCAAATCTTGATTAAAGGAAGTCTTATCCAAGTTCCCTCCAACATCGATATGGTAGAAGCACACTAAATCCATAAATGCATGGTTACCATCAACTTATTTGATGCTACCAAATTAATTGGTGTTTTATGAAGGCATACATAGTCCTTTCACGAACCTCTTCATTAACATTTTATTGTCTTTATCTTTTATCCTTACAGAAAATTGGTTTTTGAGTAATTTATAAAGTGGAATACCATTCACATAAATGCATTTAAATCACATAAATATATGAATTAAGATATCAAATCTTGATTAAAGGAAGTCTTATCCAAGTTCCCTCCAACATCTATATGGTAGAAGCACACTAAATCCATAAATACATGGCTACCATCAACTTATTTGATGCTACCAAATTAATTGGTTTTTTATGAAGGCATACATAGTCCTTTCACGAACCTTTTCATTAACATTTTATTGTCTTTATCTTTTATCCTTAAAACTCAATATTATAGGCAATGTTATCATCAACATCTTTAATCACCATAACCTTTTTATTGCACATATATATCAACATACTAAGTGAGTTTAGTAAAGGTAAAAATATTTTTGATATATAAAGGTTGTTTAATCTTTGAATGCAATCATCTGAGATAAAATGACATGTCAAGTTATATTGGTTATGAGCTAATAACCATGATAGGTTAGGAGTTGTAATCACGTTATACAAGTGAATGTTACTAGAATTATCCATGTGTGAGTCTATAATGTTGTTGGATATGGAAAGGTTATATCTTTACATAAGCATTCAATGGTCTCCCTATTTGTATTTCTAACCTTCTTTCCAACACTAAGACACCATTAGAAGAGAATGGTTTCTTGAGGATTGTTGAGCAAACAAAGGAAATACCTTCTAGTACACCTAAGTGATTGTTTGGTATAGAAATGGTATATTCCTTGTGTTGAGTTGGGTTGAAGATGAAGGTGTCTAGATGGTTAACAAAATGTGGGGAACATGATTGAATGATGCATTGGCCAGAGCTTCCAACTCATCATGGTGGAATATATTGCATAGAAATATAATGTTCTTGAATGAATACAAATATGTGTTGAGTAATATCCATGAATAAATTATGTAAGTGTGGAAGATGTGGTTATGCATACATATACATTGTCATATCTACTTAAATACATTATGTTAATACACGTTTTTATTTTGTATTATTGTAATTAATATGATAATAGTTGAAATGATTGTAGTATTGATATATTCAAAACTTTTGATACCATTTCAAGAGTTGTTTTGGATGTTGGAATATTTTAAAATTTGGTTGAAAGAAACAGATATGACTCATAATACGTATATGTTTATAGTTTATAGGTATGACACAAGAGGTTGGTGAATATAATTGGTATAAGCAAATGATGATTATTGTAATCTATAGATTCTAGGAAGAAGGCCACTATGACAACACTAAGATCCCATGTCTATCCTTTTGTTGCATATGAAAGGCTTGGCAAGATAGATCAACCCAAAGTAGATAAAGGAATGCTTGAGTTTGTAAGGGAAAGTTACTGCAAGGAAGGGAAACTTGAGAGTGTTCCAAAAGCAGAATGTAATTGAAGGATTTTAAGAATTTAATTAATTAATTAGAAAGAGGAACAATTAGGATAATGTTACCCCACATGGGGGAGGAATGTAATGTCCCCCATGAGCATATAGCCTATGTGTATGATAAATATGTGGTATGTTTTCCATTTCATTTTATTTGAATTAATAATATAATTAATAAACTAATAAACAAGTGAACCTACAAGGGGTGATAAACTCCTTAGGAGGACCATGGGGGTAATGAGTAACAAAAGGAAGTAGGGACTCGTGAATTAATTATATTTTTTATTAATTGGCACCTATCCTTATTCCAAGCATCATACCATTATCTTATGTGCCTTAAGTATTATTATTTCAAAGTTTTTGTGAATGGCACATGGTTCTCATGCAAGTCTAGAGTACACGCAACCTTCGGAAGAGATTTGTTCCAATTATTTTAAGGAGTGAAATTCCAAGGATTTGAATTATTCTCTAGTTTATATAATAGTGGAAAAGGGAATTATACTACCATATTATTGTTGCTATAAAATTTAGCATTCCAATTATGTGAAATCCATGCCTATGTTCATGATTTAATTATTGGATTAGGATGAATTTATTTATAATTTACTTTACCTAGATTTAAACACTAGAGATTTATTGGCCATCCTATGGGGGAGCACGAGAGTGAAGTGAAATATCCTAGGGTAATATTTAGCAGTGGATGCAATCTAATTCCTTATGTTGTGCGTGGATGAAGGTGAAAGAAAATACTATAGAAATAATGTGCTACAAGATAATTGTTGATTTTTGTGTAGCATCACGAGGTATTCCCACATGAAAAGAGGTCACCTAAGTCATGAAAATTAAAATTGAAATTATCTTTTTCTAGGCATAATGTAGTATCACAGCCAGGGTCATAGTCAAATTGTGAAATGCACTGCAAATATTTTATGAAAATAATTGACAAAATGGGCTGAGATGGATTCCAGAGACTGGAGATGGTTGCTTGTCTAGGATGGGTTGAGTTTCTTGTTGAAGTAAATATGGACTCCTTATGATAGCCATTAAAGGCTAGCTAGTGTGTTTTTAATGGCTTGGTATTTTCATAATTTATGGAGGTGAGAGAGGAAGGACGCAGGCCCATGCTTTCCTGGAAAACTCTACAAGGAAAAAGGGACAAGAAATAAAAGAGAAAAAGGTGTAGAATACCATCTAGTAAGTATGCAAGCCACTCATAGCAACATGCTAACTAATAGGAATAAATCTGGGGGACAATTGGACACATAGACCCTTCTTATTAGTTAGTAGGACTGTGGTAGGTAGAAGTCATAGTCAGTAAGGAAGGAAGGAGGGAATTCATCGTGATATGAAAAGGTCATTCGAGCAAGAGAGAGGGAGTGCAAGAACCAAGGGAAGAGGATTGTGAAATAAGGAAGGAAGAGGAAAAACTTGACTTGGTGGGAAAAAGGGAAATTGGAGTGTGAAAAGGGGGATTTGAATAGTGAAATAGTTGCAAGGGAAATGCAAATAAGATCACAGGAGTAGAGAGGATTGAGTTGCTAGAAAAAATGCAGGAAAGTCGATTTGAATCGGGGAGAATAACATTTGAAGAGGAGAAGAGAAACAAATCTAGAGGGAGTAGAACTCAGAGAAAAGAAGTGGAAAATTCAAGAAAAACATAGGGCACCAAAGAAACAATTTTTGGGTTGGAAAGAAGTCAGGAAGAAAACACTTACAGGTGAGGAGGTAATTTCCTCTTGAATACCCATTGACGAGAGGGTGGAGATGGTGTTTCTCATATATCACTAAGGGTCGAGGTGGAGGAATTACACCTTGGAAAATTCTTGGAAGATTTTTGAATGCTTCCTTATTGTTTGATTGATTTTGTTGTGGTTTTGGAGTCCCCAAGTTGGGTGGAACCACAATGTTCCTCTGCACTAGTTCACTACATATCAATTGGTCCGAGGAGATGGAAAGATCTCTAGAGTCCTTGCTTTAACTAGTAGTTGTGCATAAATCCCTTACAAAGAGACCCCACAGTCTCTCGTATAAGGCTTGGGGGTGATAACTGCAAGTAAGGATTAGCTGCAACTCTCTACGGTTGGGTGGAGAGTCATTGTCTCTTAATCAATTGCCAAAAAGATTTAAAGATAAGTGTTCCTCATGTGTTTTCTATAATCATGAATGTGTGTTACATTTTCGGTTTGGAATGGAGATATTAATGTATGGAACCTTTTTTGTGGCTTGTGGTCTATAAACTTGACTAATACATTGTTGTTTCATTGATTTAGAGGTGGTGGAACAATATATGGTTCTTTGATTATGTTTTACAGTAGATGGCATGGGAACAATTGTATAATTACAATGGAAAAAATATTGAACTAGCTATAAGCCCATACTAGCACTGTGTATTTCTGAACAACAATATTGACTATTTCTTCCTTTCTAGCCTTAACTGGCCTACCTAATCCTCATGGATTTCATTCCAACTCTCTAGTAATGTACGCTTTGGTTCTTGGGCTTATATTCCATTTTGTTAGGTTCATGCATCAATAAGCCTTAATTTAGAAGTTGTTAATAAGATTGTTCCACGTGTTTGTTTCCTTGGTTTAAATCTCCTGAAATAGGGAGGGTAATTGCACTTAGGACATATATGTGGTGAGATTTGAATTATCCTTAATGAATGCAATGTCATATATATATATATATATATATATATATATATATATATATATATATATATATATATATATCAATGCTACTGTGACTAGGAAATATGAGTCATTAAACTTTGGTAGGTCCTCTATTCCAGGAGGGTTAATTTCCTTCATATGTTAGACTTGTTAATGATTTGAGCAAAAGATCAAGGTTAATACTTATATTATTTAAGATACATTGTATATCGTGATTGTATGTCTTTTTCCAAAGGTGGAGTTATTGATATGAGTATGTAGTGTATTATATGAAAGTGGTCTTATCCTTTGTAGAAGGATAATACTATACCACATATTTGTAGTATTTACTACTGATATTCTTCTTCTCAGATCTCCAAGTTTGGAAATTAGCCATAGTCCATTTAAAAACATTGTGAGGAGTTTGATGTTATTGTTGTTTAGTAACCAACTCTAAATATTAGAGAGCTCAAAAATAAGGGATTGGTTATCATTTGTAGTTCTGGAGATGCCCTATGACACAATTGCTTGAATAAATAACCAATGATCAAATTTATTATATTAAGGTCCTCGGTGTTTGATAGACTTCTTGAGGTCTATTTCTAGATGAATTTTGAATGGCGTAGTATTATTGGTCAATAATAGAATAGATATTCAATTTCATATCATTATTGAATGTGGTGTTAGAATGTGTTCTACACTATGCCCAAATGGGTTTATTTCATTGTAATATAAACACAAATGTTAAGGTGACTAGATATGTTTGGGGCGGTCCACATTAGTCTTTTCCTTGTTAATATTATATAACCTAAATTAATATGACAAAACGAGCTCAAGGGAGGCTAGTAACATTAAAGTCTAAATTAATATTATTATGAATCTCTTTTCATAAGAGATTATGGTAGAACAATGGTATGAGAGATATTGTACAACATCTCTGTCGAACTTCCTTACCATGTTATAAGTATAAATTTGGTGGTCACAGGATGTGCACAAAGGAAAGTCACATAAGTTCCGTAAATGGGGAAAATGATTCATTTTATGGTTATAAATGTTATGGTAAGTTGAGTCTTTTAAAAGGGAAAAACCATAAGATATATGTATTTCCACCCAATTACATGGCGTTGGAGGCTTAGATTCTAGCGCCTTATTCATCACCCATGTGCTACAACATTTAACCTGATTCAGTGGACGTGAGGGCCAAAGCCCACCAGGATATGCACCATGACCAATGGCATGATAATAGGAGTTTAATAAACATTATTGGAATTTGACATGTCCCTTTATTTTATTTGATATTACCTATCACATTAGGTGCAAAAAGTAACCAGTTGGTGTAGTTAGGGGTGTGTTGCCTGCCCCTCCCACATTTTTCCACTTGCACAAGCTCGGTAGGGTAAATATGAGCTTAGTGTCACTATGATATGACGCAACCTCCAAGTTCCAATTATGGAAGTGGGGCATACAAAACTAAATTAAACTAACATCCCTTAGATATTATAGATCACTTAGGATCCTGCCAACCAACCCAGGTGATCAATCCTTGAGATGGAACTATTTTTCACTAGGTTTACTCCCCAACCACACCCTTTACACACTGTGCATGTGGTTATGAGGCTCCAACAACATCCATAAGCATGCGTACATGCGGTTATGGCCCAAAATTCCCTATTCATTGCATGTGGCCATGAGATCTATGCCACTTTTTTAGGTTAGCCTCCATACCACTGCCCAGAACTTCCTGTAACTTTCTGGAATCGTGGCAATGATGATAAGAATGCTACAAAATCCAAACTTGATTAGGATCTTTACCTAGAATTTCCTAATGAAAGATAAATATTTCGTCAAATAGATAGTAAACATATAAGCTACAAGTCATGGATGCATAACTAATCATAAATTTCTAAACTTGATTTGGAAATTACAAAGAAGACTGAATGCCCTCTCAACCTAGCTACAACAACACTTGTTATTCCATGCATCCATCAACCATTCAATAAATTATCATATCATGAACAAGAGTTGTAGCTAGAGCACATCATAAAACCAACCATATAACCAAAATAGAAACTATGACAAATCAACCATAAGATCACCATAATAACTGGTATAAGTGCTCATAGATCACAATAGGAAAATAACTCATATTAATATATAAAAATGCCAACCAAGTCAAATACTTCCACATACCACCTGACCATAGATTGGGCTGAACCAAATCTCTCTTTCAGCCAATCACCCTCATGCCATAGTCCAAGAATAAATGTGGGATTATAAGGGTTAAACCAAAATAAAACCATCTAGGGCTTTCAAAGGCCAAACCAATTCAACCCTTAAGAACAATGATCTCACCTATATGGTTGAAAAATTACTAACATAAACCAGATTCATCTCTACCCATGTTGTCTAGGGCTCCAGGAACTAGTTACTCAACCCATAGCCTCCAAGGAACCCAAGCTATTACAGGGCTCCTGAGATCTCCAATCTCAACCCAAAGAATCCAGGGACTCAACTTGTTTTAGGGCTCCAAAGAATTTGTCCCAACCCAAATCCATAGGTAACATAAGAACCAATCAAAAAACCAAATGGGGAACCCACTACATCATGAATATCTAGGAAATGGCAAGGTAAGGTTGAAACCACTGTCAATCCAGGCAAATCTCCATGCTAATGAAAACATGTAACTAAGGAAACACATGCATATACAATGCATCCAAAAACCATCAAGGGGATCACACATGCAATCTATTACCTGCAAAGTAAGCTTGATGTAGATTATAATCCAACTATCTCCTTGTGCTTCGTTGCACTTCCCTGCTTTCCTTTGCTTTCCATCTACTTTCTTACTTGTCTTCTTCCAAATCCAAGTGAATGCTAAAGTGCTCCAAGAATAGTATAAGTTTGTAAGAGAGCCAAATTCTAGACTGACAAAAGTTGAACCAAAAGCTAGTATTTTTTTCTTTGATTCCTTTTTATCATTGATGTCTCACTTTTCTTCACTTTCCTCAATTTTTCCTCTAATTTCCCTTGCATGCAAATTTGTGTCACTTCACCTTCATTCTCTCCTATTTTCATTTATTTTCATAACTAAATTCCAATTATTTCCTCTTTTCCTTTTCTAATTTCCATAGCCATTAACAAACCAAAAGTGATTCCCACTACAGTGTTTTCCCACCATTCAACTTGGAATATGTGTCCCATGACCTTAGTCTTATTTTATTTACATGGAAAATCAACCAGGGGTTGTTAAAAACCCCTCCCCCTTGGGTTAACACAATCCTTGGTGTTCAATGATGCTTATAACAAGAAAAACATGTTTCCCATGGAGTTTTATAAGATAACTCGATGCAAAATTTATATCATACCAAACTATTGAAAACATGAACACCATAATGCTTATTGGAGATTTATAGCACAACTCATCGCATTATTTACAACACACACACACATATAACAAAAACACATAACCAACACATCTACTCAACCAACAAATAAGGAAGGATACAAAGTCCACATTCGATCAACCATCTCCCATGTAACTTCATCAGATGCAAAGTGCTTCCACTACACTTTAACCTGCTCTATTCCTTGGTTTCAGAGCATGAATTGTTTCTTCTGCAAAATGCACTAAGGTTCTAGCTAAAAATCTCCCTCTGGTTCCACTTATAATACAAACCAATCAGTCACATGATCGACATCTTGGACATATATCTTAAGCAATTAAACATGGAAAATATCATGGAATTTCACTGTTGGAGGCAGTGCAAGTCAGTATGGCACTGGTCCAATTAGACCACTCAAGGATCTCAAAAGACCCACAATAATGAGGTGTCAGCTTGAAACATGATCCAATCCTCAAGGAGCTCCTTTTGAGATTGATGCACAAATACATGTGCTCCCCAACCTCAAACTCCTTAAATGGTCTATTCTAATCTGCATAACACTTTTACATGTCTTGTAATGCCTTTAGATTCCTCTTAATAACCTACATCTCCTGATCCATTTCAGCCAGCATATCCAGTCCAATCAACACTCTATTCACTAGATCACTCCAGTTTATGGGAGTATTGCAACTCCACTCGTAAAGAGCCTCAAATGGATTCATCTTCAAGTATTCTTGTTAACCCTCAAGAATATTTCTAACACTCTTGGTCTGTCCATATGTATGTGGATGATAAGTTGTACTGAAATCTAATTTTTTCCCCAAGCTTACAAACAATGCCTTCCAAAACTTGGAAGTGAACTTGGCATCTCTGTTTGATATGATCTTCTTGGGAACACCATGCAATCTCACTATCTCCCTCATGAAGATTTGAGCTACCTCACTAGCTGAATTAGTAGACTTCAATACATTGAAGTGAGCTACCTCACTCAACCTGTTAACAATAACCATGATGGAATCATGTTGTCTGGATGTCCTCGACAAATATGTAATGAATTCCATGGAAATGACCTTCCATTTCCATCCTTGAATCATAATAGGATGCAACAAAGTAGTTGGGTGTTTACACATAGCTTTCACTTGCTGATAGTCCAAACCTCTAGCAACAAACTCATCCACATGTTTATTCAAGTTCGACCAATGATAGAACTTATTGACTACTATCAAAGTCTTCTGATATACCAGGTGGCCTGAATACAACTTTAAATGAAACTCCCTCGGGATAAGCTTCTTGACCTCACTGCTATCTGGCACATAAATCTTGTTCTTGAATCTAACCAAGCCATATGATGTGAGGTGATACTCCTCATCTATGTCACCCTACTACAACATCTGCTTCAAATACTGATACTTCTAATCATGATGCCATGTATGCAATATTTTCTCTTGTAAATATGTCCCATAAGAACTCACAACTGCAATATGATTCACCCACACTCTCCTACTGAAAGCATCTGCAACCTATTCTCCTTGCCCTTGATGTACTTGATCTCAAAGTCAAACTTACTAAGGGTAGCCAATTATCTAGATTACTTGGAATTTAGATTGGGTTGGTTAGACAATTACCTCAGTCCACTATGATCACTCATCAATAAAAACCTCTTATGTCTCCACATCTTCAATGCAAGAATGAAAGCTACCAACTCAAGATCATGAGTCACATAATCTCGCTCATGCTCATTAAGCTTCATTGATTCGAAACATACCACTTGTCCTTCCTACATCAGGACTCCACCAAGTCCAAGAAAGAGGAAGTAAAATATATCTACTATGATTGATATAGTCTTCCTCACATAGTTCTTTTCAAGTTTTTTGTTGTATAGCTACCATGGTAGGAATCACTAAAAAGCATGATAGGATGCATTATGGCATCGTAGAAGCATACGATTCAAAGAAAGAGTTCATGATATCATATTATAGAAGCATGGAATATAGGTGAAATAGAAGTCTATAGAGGTCACCTAAAGAAATATGCAGCTACTGGTAACCTGATTTGAAGAATAAGTAGTACCTATGAGAAGAAATAAGTCACCTAGTATAAATCTCATCATACATCATTCAAGAGGAACATTTGTTGGATAAGGATGATTAAGATCCTCCATTTGAAACTTTATTGGAAGGTTCACCTATTGAAAGAAGAAAATGTCTGACCAAGAATTCCACCTTGTATGGGAGTCATGAATAAAGGTATGATGTCATAAAATTGAAGCAGGTCAAGTTGATTGAAGTTCTTTCAATCACATAAGTTGCTAAAGGAAGTCTAGATGACCTAAAAGGAAGAGATGAGGTAGGTATGCATATATTTAATTGAGTCATGTCATATGGTTGCAGATATCATGAATGAATGCTCTACCTCAAGAGAATAATCAAAAGAAAGGATCTCCTCATTTGAAAGGATGCATGAAGGCATGGTTCACACATTGACTAGATGATATCAACATAATACGTCCTCATATGAAATATGAGGTGGTTGAAAAAATTGAAGGAAATATGATTGGAAGTTCCGAGAAAGAAATGTGTGAACAAATAAAGGAAGAGATCATGAAAATGCAGCTATGGATAAGGAAATCAACATCCAAGGACTATGATATGTCCATGGGAAAGATATGAGATTCTAATAAAGTATGAAAAGGAAATAGACCCTTGACATTGTATATCTTTTTAGAGATGTGTCAATATGTATGCATGATGTTGATGCAAACAAGGAGATGTCATGATGAAATACCATCACAAAGGTAATTTTGATCTAATGTTCCTTTTCCATTTATGAACAATATTTGGATGGGTTAATGCATGACTGCCAAGGGAAGAGTTATAGATGTCATCTACAATTTATGTTCATGTGGTAGGATGAAAGATACCGAAGGAAACATGACATGAAGAATGTAGAAAGGCATGAAGGAAGGCTAGATATGGACTAATGGATCACTTTCTGATGAAAAGAAGGATGACATGACTAACATGATTCATGAATGAAAGTGATGGGTGGTTTTTTTCCCTACAATAAGTACCAAAAAGATGTACGATCCATAACATAGAATAATTTCATGTAATAAAAGGAAGGAGACCTACAAGTAGTTGTTCGTCCCATGATCTCTACCTTAAAGAGCTACTGGAAGCAATCCTTTGTTCAAGTCCCTGATTAATAGGGATCTTGGGTAGATTCCTTTGATACAAATGGGTGCATTCCTTCAATGGAATGGGCATATCCTCCCTAGTTGAGAGGGAGAGATAGACACATCATTCTTGTCATCACTTGCGAAGTTAAAATGGAGGATTTGGTAAGCATCTGACATCTGATACTCTTTGAGGATGTGTTAGGGAATCCAAGATAAGAGTGGTCATAGAGGACCGATATTATTTGAGGACTGGGAATCCAAGATAAGAATAGTCTTGGTGGAACATAATCTGAGTGAACTCGAGTGGGGTATGTTTCGAGAGAGACAAGGATGAGGGTGTCTATAAATCATTGGTCCCACTAGCATTGTTCTCTATTTTTATGGAGAGATAGAGTGGTTAGTCAAGGCCTTGCTATGTGACAAGGTTGGATGATATGATGCTATATGGGTGATTTACCAAATCTACTCTTCTTATGAGAATTATTCATATTGAGAATTTCCAAGTACCTTTTATGGATTATGAATACCTCCCTAGTTAAGATGGAGTGTTGAAATATGCAACTAGGTTCGGTCTTCATAATGACATGTGCAATCATGATTTTATGTAATTAATGTAAAGCAGAAAAATTAAATTGTTTTATGCTTGAGACATGGGTTTCATGCTCAAGGAGTTTTATTTTTATAGATTAGGCTCCCATTGTGAGCTCTTAGGATTGGTCATTAAGTCATAAAGTCAACTGTATCTTTGTCATGCATTTGGGCATGTTACATATGTATTTGAGTCATTGCAAGAGTTAAAATACCCTCCAATACCAAGTAAAAAGCACTTCTATCAAGTCAACCTTTAAATGAATCAATAAGCCTACTCCAATATGACATGTCGATCTATGATCAAATCAAGTCAACCTACAAGCATGTGGGAGAAGTCTATATATAGGGCACTCTGCCTCATGCAATATGGACTATCTCACACACAAGGATTTCAAGCACAAGGATGAATAAGAAGCCTCTCATTCAAGCTAAGAAGAGAAGATCGAGGTCAAAGGAAGAGTGAAAGAATTGCAAATATTTTTGGGGTCACTTTCTATTCACACGTGTGAGGAGATTAGGGTTTGTATCTTTGCATTAAGATCAAATTACAGTCATCAAAGGAGGGTCAAATCAAGGCAAGAAAGAGATCCATATTAAAGGCCAAATTCAAAAGGAAGGTAGCCCTAATTCAAGAAAACAAGAAGGAGGGCTTAAATATCCCTAATTTAGTCACATGTGGGAAATTGGAGTCAACTATAGGCAACTGAAAATTGCAGAGATAAAGGCCAAGAATTTCAAACTTAAATTGCAGGATCTAGGTTGAAGAAAGAAGGATAAGTTGCTACATCTACAAGCAAGGGTTGACTTGATCTTGGAGGTGTTGTTAGTCAAGGGTCTTTGTCATGGAATTCAGTAATTGAAGATTCTATAAGAAGAAGAATTCAGTGGGTTTTCCTCTCAATATTGGAGAGGTTCTTACCCTGGTTGATAGCCTACATTTGGTGTCATTTGTCTCATTGTTCTTTATACTTTGGTAAATATTTGATGAAGAAGAACACATAATAATAATCAATTAAAGAAGAACCTAGTTAAGAAAAGTGAAAAGCCCTCACAACGAGTTATCGTTGTTAGAGAAATCATCTCATCTCTCTACCCTAGATTTCTCAACAAATATGAGCTTGAATATCGTCCTGTTTTCCAAATAAATTCTCCAAGCTTGTCCAAACCTCATTCGGAGTGTTGCATGTGTCCACATGGAAACACAATGTTGTAGATAAGGAAAACAATAGAAGACCAAAAGTCTCGTCCATCCTATTGAAGTATTTGGATTTTTTGATGGTGGAATTTGGTTCAACTTCCATACTCATAACAATCTGAGCCTTTGCCTCTAAGGTGAAGAAAAATCTCTAGCTTCGAGTGGAATTAATTATACAGACTGAGAATAGTTGAATATGGGATCTCCATTATCTCACCTTGCATTTGTAGCAACAATTGCATCAATTCTCTAATATTCTGATCCACAAATCAAATCTCCCAATAATTTCCAAGTCTTGATCTTCAAACCTGCAAAATATTATTCATGCACCTTCTCCAAACCCCTGTAGATTTGATACCATGTAAAATTATTAGAGAAAATATATGGATCTAGCTGAAGAATAATGACACAAACTTGCAATAATTGAAAAAGAAAATTGGTGTTGTAGCTCCTAGAGACAACCTCTGGGTTGAAAGGAGACCAGTGCCTAGGACATATTGATGAGTTCTTTAAAGATCTGTTGATATTTTCTATTACACTCAATATTTATCATATTTCATATGAAATTGATTCAGAACCTTCCTTAAGAGGAGAAATACAAGATTGAATACCAAATATAACTCACAAAAGCATTAATATCCGGCTCTAGTGGACAACATCATACACACATGCAATTTTATAGGTCATTTGTAGTATATTAGATAGAAGAAATAAAGAGAGAAAACCAACGCACTGGGCTTAAACCTAAGGATCATTTTCATTGAAGTTCAACATGAAACGTATGAGAAGGAAGTTTTAATGAAGTATAGAGATACATAGAACGCATTTTAAATATAACAATTCATATCAATTATAGGCATATTTAATCAACATTAGACCTAGATGAATCCATAATTCCATGAAAAACATATATGGAAACTGCTATTACATGTAATCTGAGAAGAAGAGTGAAAACCTATGGAAAAAACACAAGAAGAAATACATACTGCACATTTATATGAGCTAGAATTGCCAAAACTTTTATTAATCTTCCACAAAGCATACATTTCATGGACAAATTGAAGAGCTTCCGTCTTTGAAAACCAAAAACTTCTGAACCCTTGGTTCGATATCATAAACTGTTTATATAGGGCCTCAGAGGGAGATCCCATTACCAAATATTATTTCTTGATTTGGCAATGAATCATCATAACAAAATATCAGCATGCTCAATGACACAACTGTACAAACCGAATTCTAACTAACTAACATAGTTTCTTTTCAAATAAATATTTCCATAAAACAGGAAATCAAAGTGTCATGATCAACACGATCAACAACATCCTTAGTCATGATAAGCAAGTTCTGGAGGCAGCGTCACTGGGTTTATGATCTGAAGCACAGGAGGATTGACAAACTACTCACACCTTTTCCATAGTGTTGGAGCAGATAGAGGAGCATGAAAGAATCAATGATATGTGATATTGAGATTAATGACCCCTATATAGTCCAACCTAGGGCAGAACAAGGGTTTTATCAACCCTAATAGCTGGAATTCCTTTATGAGATAGTTAATCATTGTTTTACCTTTAAGGGTGACAATCTTCTCATGGGAGGAATCTTCCTTACTCGTGGCATCCACTCACATCTTGTTGTATTTTTTCCATGGGATTAGCATTCCCACAAGATCACAAAAACTAGGAAACCCTTCCTTGACTCTTTCATCAAATGCAACATGGAAATCATCCCCATATTTCTATACCACCCTTAAGCATTCCTCAACTTTGACTCTAGCCTCCTCCTTTTGCACAACTTTAGAGATCTCCATGATAGCAGACACTCTATACACTACATCTATTGGCCTCAACTCATTGAGTGGCCTTTCATTCAAACACTAAATGAACTTCTTGGCAATCCAGGAGTCTTTTCCCCATATTCTTTGGCAGCAAGGTTGAAAATCTCATAATCCTTGATCACAATTTTATGTTCATCCATCAGAGTTATGTACTCCCATTTTATTTTCATTTCTTCCATGATTTCATCCTAGACAAATTGCCTGGCCCGCAGGAGAGACGTGTTCCCTTTTAGCTTGCCTTTTAGCTCAAAAATCTCTTAGTTTTTTGCATGTAGGTTCTTACCAATCAGGTCTGCGATGGTCCTGGATATCTTAAGTCATTTTTATTTCTGTGCTATGTTTCTCTCGGCAGTGTCCAAATCCTTTTACAATTTCTTAATCTCCCCTTCTGAAAGTTGGAGTTTGGTGAGGGTCTTGATGAGATTCTTTGTGGGGTTTTGGGGATTTTCAGGCGCAAGCACTACACACATGTGTGTATCTATCCTTTGCTGAAGTTTTGTTGCCTACTATTTGAGGGCTACTCTCTCATTATTTATTGCTATCAGTTCTTTGGCCATTATTTCTTTCTCTTATTTCACCTATGCAAGTTCCTTAGATTTCACATGTTCACTACTTGACATCTTCAATTTGTGGCTTAGCTCCTATATCTTTGCTTTTGAACTTTGGAGGAGGGCTTCAAATGCAACTTTGTCTTCTAGATTTACCCCCAACTTCACAATCTTCTCTTTGAAGCTCTCATTTTGCATGGGTAGAGCTTTGGAGTTAGCTATCTCCTGCTTCAACCTTGTTGTTGCCTTCTCTAGCATCTTCTTAGCCTTGCTAATGGTCTTTTCATTTCTATTGAGCTCACTGTACAACATTTCCCCCACTTTTATATGGAAGTTAATCTTATCCGATAGAGGGACACTAGTCAAATCTAATGAAATGTCCAGGACCTTTAAATGAGAGCCCAAAGGCAACAACTATGCTAGTGGGTTTTGTAGGGATAACTTCATTTCGTTTGTCTATAAGTACATGGTAGCCAAAGGTCTGGTCTAATAGGGGACTAAGTGAGATGCCATTTGTTGCTACATTTCTTCCCTTACCTTCTTGTTTCTTTCTTCAATGGCCTTTCCAATAGGCCATCTTGGCTCAGTAACAGTTGCACTTCCTTTGGAACTTAAAATAGCTACCTATGAAGAGGATGAGGCAACATTCTATAATGGGTCTTCCAAGATCACCTAGAAGCTTGGTTGATTTTGTCTTGTCTCTACCAACCTGGTCTCAATTTATTCTTCTTCTATCTCTTGGGTTTTTGCCTTTTTACTAGGGTGTACATCTTCCATCTTGACATCTTCAGTTTCGTCAACGGTCCTTTTTGTGCCTTTTCCTTTGATGCTTGAGTCTCAATATGGGGGTGCAATATGGTAGTACAGGCCTGAGTCGACCACCCGAAATAGGTCTTACCCTCTGACGTGGCTACCATATAGGTTGAATCGTAGGTCCACAAGGTGGTAAACACTAGAGGGGTCTGCAATTTTCACCTTAGTGTCCATGAGATGCTAAGCACTAGAGAAGGGTTTAGCCTCCCAGGTTCCTCCTTCTTCATTTTCCACTAAATAATCAAATGATTTGCAGGTGAAAGGGACTGTCCAAATACCTGTTTTCCCTTGAGAAGTTGAAAATGATGTTAGAGGGGGTGTTCTGGATTGGTTGAATGGTTGGACGACATTGCAGAACAAATGGAAGGCGGGAGGCATTTGCACCAAGAAGTAGTTTGAAACTTTCAAAAATTCAAGGTGGGAAGGGTTTTTATATGCGGAGAGGAGCCAACGGTCGGCTGACATGGAGGTGAAATTATGGGAGGACACATGTCATAAGGGGATTGGGTGGTGACAGGCGATATGTGGATGGGAGCGGGAGTAGGTAGGAGGTGCTACTATTTTGATTTGAATTCCCCTCTTGCTTGAATTAGCACGGGTGGACCGACTGTTGTGGTGGGTGGTCCCCACCATCCTCCGGCAGGTAGGAGGGTGGGATGCCAGATCCATCAATTATCTCGTGAAATTAATCTGGGCCATTGGATTGGTGAGCTCACCAAGTTGACTTGGCAACTTCGAGGGGTAGAACCTACCTATCACCCGCCTAGGTTACCCCCCCAAAATGTTGTCGGGGTCCGATCGGGCATAGATGGATGGTGATCCACCCATAATTTTCTTGGATTTTAACCAAAAGGGCACATATGATCCAATTTTTCATTTTAGCGGGCTGTGCTTACTTGGTGAGGGGTTTATGAGCACATATTTAAAACTTGGAACTTCTGCCATGGCACTACGTCTTGATAATTGCCCCCATCACTGATTTAGTTGACTTTTTGTTTTAACTGGGGATCTTGAATTTGGTCTCTCAACTCTCTCTCTCTCTCTTCACAAGTACTAGAGGGAAATAACATTAGCTCCAACTAGGGACAATATATTCTATATAATGCATTGAGAGCCTACATATTAGTGCCTTACTCTGTAGGTATGGAGTCATTTTATTTAATCCTCTATAAAACAAAAATAAATAATAAAAACCACAAAAAGTGTAAATATTTACAATGTCTCACCGGTATTTATAGTGGATGAGATTGGACTTCTTTAGTGCTGGAAGTAAGGCTTGAGAAACTTCCAATTCATTGGCAGCTCAAGCACCTCACCATCTAAATTTTCTAGCAAGAAGGTATTATTCCCTTTTTCTTTAGCAATCTTGAAAGGTCCAAACCATGGAGGATCAAACTTGCCATGTTTTCCTTTGTCTTCCCTTCTGACATCCCATCTAAGAACTAAATATCCTAGCTATAGGTACCTATCCCTTACCTTTTTGTCAAATAGGGACTTCGCTTTTTCCTGGTAACTGATCAAACTCTCATTTACTTGTTCTTTGCTCTCTTGAAGTTCTACCAACTGATTCATCCTTCCAGTTAGAGCATTTGGCTCCTCCTCAACATCTTGTAAGAATTTAGCTACTAGCATAGCTAACTGCATGGGGAATATTGTAGCCTTCCCATAAACCAACTCAAAAGGGGACTTCCCAGTGGACCTCTTGGTGGTAACCCTGTTGGCCCATAGGGAAAATTTCAGCTGTGAATCCCAGTTCTTTTGATTTTCTGATATTGTTTTCTTCAAAATCCTTACTAAGGTTTTATTTGAAGATTCATCCAATCCATTTCCTTGTGGATAATAGGTGGTAGAATGGCCTACTATGATGTTATATTTTTGGCAAAAATCAATAAAATTGGTTGACTTGAACACCTAAGCATTGTCAGTGACAATCTTCTTGGGGCAGCCAAACCTAGCAAGGATGTTTTCCTCCATGAACTTAATGATTATAACATCTGTTTCATTTCTGGTTAGGGCCTCTTCTACCCAATTAGTGAAGTAATCAGTAGCTATGAGTATCCACTTGTGATGACCGTTGGAAGGTGGATGTATTTCCCCAATGAAGTCCAACCCCATAGCGTGAAAGGTTCTTTAACAAAAATAGGTATTAAAGGAAAAGGTGCTAACTTCTGCTTTTCTGCAAACCTTTGGCACTTCTCACAGGCCTGAACATAGGTATGCACCTCACCAAACAACTTAGGCCAATAAAAGTCTTCCTTGAGGATTTTGTGGGTTGTAGCTCTCCAGCTGTAATGTCCTCCACAAACACAATTATGGAATTCATCAATCACCTTATGGATTTCTTCTTCAACCAAGCATACGAGTAAAATCCCCACTGGTTCCTTCCAGTACAATTAGCCATTTGAGATAATAAATTTATGGGTTTCCAGCCTTAGAGCCTTGTACTTAATTTTGTCAAAGCTCACTTAGCACCTCACAAAAAGTAGATAATGGAAAATATGTTTATACCAGTGGGATACAATGTATTTCATGTGAATTTTTTTGGTTGAGGTTTCAATCCCTTACTATTGCTCCAATTTATCACCTTCCCCATCTTTTCCAACCTGTAATTTTATGCCCAATTCTTGGCAATTTTCTTTAAATATAATTTTAGCTAGCACTTGCCCCTTGATCAGCTTGGTAGGTTTGATATCCATATCATACTCCTTTATTTTAGCAATCCATTTTCCTCTTTTTCCCTCACTATACCTTGCACGAAGATATCTTTCACAATAGTTGTAGGAACATAGGCAGTGATATTTTATTGTTGTACATAGATTCTGAAAGCCTTCGGGGCTTTTACCAAGGCATAGGTCTGTTTCTCCAAAATGTTGTATTTTAGCTCGACATCTCTTAGCACCTGACCAAAATATCCAATTGGTTTCTCATGCCATTCATCATTCTTCTGTAGTAAGACAACAACCACTGTGTGAGGGGAAGCAAAAGAAATAATGAAAAATGGTTTTAAATAATATGATTTGACTAATACAAGAGCTTCTGCGAAATCCTTTTTGATTTTGGAAAATGATTCCTGAGCTTCTGAAGTCCACTTCACTTCTTTATCCTTCTTCAACATCTCTATAACTTCTTTGACTATCTCAGCATAGTTTGGTATGAACCTCCTTAGAAAGTAGATTCTTCCCAAGAAAACCTGGACTCCTTTCTTATTTCTTGGTAATGGGATGTTTTTGATGGCTTCCACCCTTTTCAAATCAATCTTCACCCCCTCCTTTGCCACAATCTTCCCTAGCAGTTTTCCCTCACGTAGAGCGAATTGAGATGTCTTGGGATTTAGAGACAGCCCATACTCTCTACATTTCTCAAAAGTGAGCCTTAGATGTTTTTTTCCCCAAGGAAAAATCATAATTTTGATTAATATGTTGAAAATTACATATTGTAGATGCTCTAAGAAGCATATGTTGTAAAGTGTGGTGGTCCACCTTTAGATGTTCTTGTACAAAAACCCTGTGGGGTAGTCTGTTAATAATTACATAATTACAAGTCAGATATTATGTATACATAAAAAAGTTGTACTAGAAGCAAATGTCTCTCAGTAGCTCAAAAAACCATGAAATCAGGGCCTGTTGGTCCCCTATATCCTCTAATCAATGTATGGGCAATGGAAGTACTAATAGAAGTCTCATCCCCTCTACTCCTGGATCAGCCATAGACGCCTAGGTTGGATCACAACCTCCTTGGATAATCGGTCAGAAACCTAACTGCGTGCCGTGTAGATGTGATGACAACAGATGGAATCAAAATGTGATTTCAAAAGTAAAACATCAACCATAATATTCTTGAGCGTGTGCACATGACATATAGATAAGTTTTTGAACCAGTTAATGATGATCTTAGAGTCACCAAAAATTTATATATGCCTACACTCCTTCTCTAATGAAAAATACAAAAGATGTCTGAGCGTGATCAACTCTGCATAATTGTTTGTTCCGATGCCCAAACCCATCTGAATTTTGAAAAAATGAATATCGGGTAAATGTAAGAGGACACCTCCACCATAACCATTCTCCTGGGCAGATCCATAAAAATAAGCCCATGGGAATCTCCTCTCAAGGCTTCAGGGATGATAGTTCTCTGAGATGCAGGTCAGTCATCGTATGGGATACTGGTGTATAGAGATATAATATGAGTAGAAGCATGTGCCCAGAGAGGTTCAATACCCTTAAAAATAGATTTGTTTCTAAGCGGCCAAACGGACCAACAAACCAGAAGAGGAAGTTTCAAAATTTTAGAAGGTTTAGAAGATGTCCACCATGATTTCGAGGCCTCAAGGATGGTGTCCACCTGCCATCTTAAGGTAATAGAGAGTGAGTCGAGAACCTGAGTCCTGTTACATAGTATTCTTTCACGCCTCCTACACTTCCCTGTGATATACCCTTAAGTGTCCGAAAAATGATCATTATACAGTATACTCATCAATGTATACAACTGAGATCCCTCCTTTAACTTTTCTTGGAAAATATTTAGAGCTTTCCCTGAAGAAATGGGTCATGAAACCCTAAAATGAGAATCATCGCCCTTATGAAGCTCAAAACCGTGATGATCGCCTGTTTCACCTTGTTAAGCCCGTGATGGCATCACTCTATTCTCTCTCATACTCGCGATGATCTCAAAAAGGAAGTTTTCCCAAAAAGGATGAGAAGCTTCGTGATCTAGAAGCTTCCATAGCGGCAAGCTGGAGGTGGTTTCGCATAGATGAGGTCGAAAAATCCTAATTTGACCTCTTTGTCTCATCCTTATGACCTACCTCCTTAAGATGTGGGCCTAATCCTATCTTTGGAGGAGGTCTAACTCCCTCTCCCAACCTATAAATTCCCCCTCTACCATTCTCAAATGGTTGATCTGTGTCCATTTTCACCCCTATGCTGAGCTTGTGCTAAGAGGTTATTCATTAGACTTGGAGAAGGAGTGTTGGAGAGTTTCTTGACTTGGACTTGGATTACCACTCAAGGAGAGCGTTTCAACATCAAGGCTATGGTTGTAAGCTTCCCCCTTATTCTTTAAATAATAATACAACTGTTGGTTCATCTTCCCAATATATATATGTTCATGTATGTATTTGTTTGGCATTCCTTAGTCAACTAAATAGGTTATTATTGGATTTTCTATTGGTTTTGGTATGATTTGTCGTCTCTTGGTCACTTGTGCAGGTACATAAGAGCTGGAAGAAGCAAGAACAAGTCCGTGACACAAGCGATTCGAGGATCTCAGCAAAGGAAATCCGATTAGCAACAGAGCAAGGTAGGCCTTCTCTCTTATTATATTGTTCAATTATAATCTAGGAATATGTCTAGTTGATTGTCCCTTCAGTTGCTAGACCCACTCATTGGGCTAGAGGGATCGTCTCTGTCTGCAGAGATGATCAAGGGAAAGCATTGTAGCAGCAAGGACAACTACTACAACCACAAGGGAAACCTTTGCAACAGTCGCAAAAACCTTTATAGTCACAGACACAGTTTGTTCAGTAGTCCTCCCAACCTTTGTCCTCACAAGACCAACCTTTGCAGCAACAAGGTAAGCCTTGGCAGTAGTAAGCCTTATATGTGTATCAGAAAGGTTAGCCTTTGCAAGGCCAAGGTCAACCTTTGCAAATTCAAGGTCAACCCCTGCATCAGCAGGGTCAAAATCCTTATGTCTAGGGTCAATAGGTTCGACAGCCTTATAACCCGTACGCCACATACAATTCTCATCAGCGACCTATGGTAGGGCAGTATCAAACCTACCCAGGACAGAATCCTCCTTACGGGCAAGGTAACCCTTAGTGGGGACAAAACCAGATTCCATATGGACAAAATCCTCCACTGTGGGGGGGAAATCCTTACCAACAAGGATGGACTCTGCAGTTTGGGTCTCCTCAAAGACCCTATATGCCTTTTAACACGCAATTGCCTTTCTTGGCTATGTTGGAGCTACCTAATGTTTCAAGGCTCACAAATGATCCCATTCTTCATTCGTCATATTGGCCTCTAGTTCCAATGAATGTTCCGAGCGATTGACCCAAATTTGAGGGAAGCGAGAAGGAGGATCCACAAGCCCACATGATGACATACCACCATTGGTGCTCCTCCAATTCGTATGTCGATGATTCTATCCATCTTCGACTCTTTCGAAGAACTCTCATAGGTGTTTCCACTAAGTGGTACATCAAATTTCCTTGAGGTACCTACAGTGACTTCAACTCTCTCACTATGGCTTTCCTCACTCATTTTCAGTGTCGGTTCGCTATGAAACTGGAACCCATTTGCTTACGTCACTTAAGCAAGACACCGCAACCCACATATCTGATCATATCCATGAATGGAGGCATCGACGTCACCTGATCAAGTTTGAGATTGCTGATGAGTTGTTGACAGAATGGCTCACAAAATCATTCGTCAGCAAAATTTCTAAGGACATAGCCATGGGTGGATGCGTTACAGAAGAGCAAGCTATTTCCCATCCCCAGTATTTATACCTGGTATATTCGCAATCTAGCACATTGTATGAGATGTTACCTGATGCTCCAAGACCATCATCGGATCTGACAGCATCAAAGTCTCTAGATACACCACTTGTTGATGGTGTGATTGGTTCCATGTCTCAGACTCCCGCGAAAGCTTCTTTGAAGCAGAAAATGGTCTTGAACACTGGTTCTAATAATCCCTCTCAGAATTCATCTAGTCCTGGTAAAACCTCTGAGGTTCATGCTGTCCAGTCTACCACATCAGGTAAGTCCTCTAAGGGTAAAAAGAAGGGAAAAGGGAAGGCCAAAGTTGATGCCCCAAAACTGGACCCTCCTAAATCTTCTGCTGATGATGCTTCTCGAAGAAAGATGAAATATCTGTGTCTCATCTGTGAGGAGGATCATTACACTAAATGTTGTCCCCGATGATCTGAACTTAGTCGCTTTCTTAAAGGGACTCCAACAGTATTAAAGGAACCCTTTCCATCACAACAGACCCAATTGGTAAACCAGCCTCAGTCTTCTGCTTCCTTAGGTTCCCAAGTGTTCATGATGCAAGGTTCATCACCTATCTCGATCGCCACTCGAACTAAGGATTATCAAGCTATGTCTAAGCAGACCATGGAGAAAGAAGCCAATGGTATTCCTTCTACTTCTACTCTGTCCTCTTCTAGTCTGCTCCATATCGAGCACCCTAACAACGAGTGCGTCATTTAGCCACCCCCTAAAGGTGTTCTTCGGAAGTCATCTTTCAATCTGAATGCTAGAGTTGCACAACATTACAATATTGTTTAGGATTTAGCTCAGGCACCTTCGACGATTTCTGCCTTGTAGGTTCTTCAATCCTGTCCAACACAGCAGAAGTCATTGATGTATGTTATAGGTGTTACCCATCCTTCTGATTCGAGTCTAATTACTTTCGATCTAGAGAATCATGTACCTCGTCTTCCTCATCTGATTGCATTTCTGATATAGGTCCTTATCAAATCAAACACGATTCATCGAATGGTTATTGATGAAGGTGCCTCAACCTGCATCATGTCAGTTTCGTGTTGGAAATCCATTGGCTCTCCTTCTCTTAACCAATCACCGAACACCTTGGAAGCCTTCGATGGAAGAGGTTCACGACCATATGGTATTCTCACGAACTTACCAATTACATTAGAAGGCAAGACTGTTGAATTAGAAGTAGAATTTGCAGATGCCAATCTCAACTATAACCTTCTTCTCAGGCGAAGCTGGACTCACACCATATTTTTTGTGGTGTCTTCTTTGTTCCGCATACTTCGTTTTCCTTGTGAAGGAAAAATAGTCACGGTTGATCAGCTATCTTTCTTTTCTTCTGGTTCATCGAGTAGTGATGTTCCTTATGTGGGCAATACTAAGATTCCCTACGAGAGCGTGGGAGCAGGTCTCTTCAAAGACTCTACTTTAATGGGTACCTTCTCTCTCCCACCTCCAAATGTTCATTCAGTCAATATGATCTCGGACTCTACGAATCCTTGGATTATCCCTACCGATGATCAAATTGACTCTTTTGGCGATGCTATGCCTTTAAGTCCATTGGAAATTATCAAGAATTTGTTTTAGCTTCGATGGCCGCTTCAAAAAGTCATACTGTCTTCAGTATGAACTTGGACACTTACATGCCATCTCCTTGGCTTGTTTCTTGGGATTCTCTAGATCCCTTGAACGAGACATTCCCCACTGACGAGAGTATTGTGGAGTTCATGTCTCTGGAGGAAGTTCCATGGAATGGTCTACATCATCGTTCTTACTTTCTCCCTAGCCTCGATGGGATGCCTTCCTGTGTTGAAGCGTTTGTTTCTCATTCTCTTACACCTCCACTTCAAACCCTTATCTGGTTACATGAAGTCTTGTCAGAGGGTAACATGGGAAACATCACTACTACGATGACTCTTGAAATTTTCATTAAATTGGGCATTGTCGAGAACATCCATATTGGGGTTACCTGTTCTCGAGATGAGATCAGGATTTATACTCAACCTTTTAATGAATTTCGAGACGTTTTCACTTGGTCATATGAGGAGATTCCTAGTATCGATCAAGCCATAGTGGTGCATGAGATCCGACTTATCCTCGTACTAAGCTTGTTCGGCAACGGCTTCACCCTGTGAACCCTCGAAAGCCTGCCTCTATTAAAGTAGAAGTAGAAAATCTTTTGAAAGAAGGTTTTATTTATCCTATTCCATTGACAAATTAGGTATCCAATATCGTCCCTGTTGCCAAACATTAGGGTACGATACGCGTTTGTGTTGATTACCGTGATATCAATCATGTATGTCCTAAGGATAATTATCCTACTCCCTTTATCGATGAGATCATCGACGAATGTGGAGGGAGTGAGATTTTTTATTTCATGGATGGTTTTTCTAGCTATAACCAGATTATCATTTCACCCGCCGATCAGCATAAAACAACCTTTATATGTCCTTGGTGTACTTTCACTTACAAAAAGCTTCCTCTCGGTCTGGAGAATTTTGGTGCTACCTTTCAACAAGCAATGTCGTATGCATCCCATGACATTCGACACATTGTTTAGTCATAACTCAACGACTTGCCTGCTCATTCGGCTAAACGTCCTAACCATCCAAATCACTTAAGAGCTATCTTTTTATAATGTCGGCATTATAATATCCATCTCAATCCACACAAGTGTGTGTTTTACGTCGAGTCTGGTCAGCTCTTAGGTTTTTTTGTGTCTCATGAAGGTATCAGGATCGATTCTTTGAAATTTTAGGCCATAATCAATCTACCCCTCCTTCATCACTACTGCAATTGCAAAGTTTGCAGGGAAAAGCTAATTTTCTCCACCGATTTGTCTCGAATTACGCAGAACTTGCCAAAGGTTATACTCACTTACTTAAGAAGGGGATCCCTTTTATTTGGGATGAATTTTCCCAAGAATCCTTTGATGCTTTAAAGAAAGCCCTGATTAGTGCTCCTTTACGGCATCCCCCCAATTATCGTCGTGATTACTTCCTGTATTTGGTTGGAACCGATACCACTATTTCTATGGTGTTAGTTCAGGATGACAATGAGGGCAACGAGCACATGGTTTATTATCTGAGACGGAATCTTCTTGATACTGAGTCTCACTATGCTCATGTCGAGAAGCTTGCTTTGGCGGTGGTTCATGTCGTCCAAAGGTTTCGACACTATATCCTTTTACGGAAAACCACCGTGATTTCTGATTGTAACCCCATGACATATATACTGACTCGCCAGTTATTTGGAGGAAAATACTCCAAATGGATTTTCATCCTGCAGGAGTTTGATTTGGAATTTACCGCTGCCAAATCAAAGAAATCACTCGTCTTTGCTGATTCAATATGTGCCCTTCCATCTGTAAGCACCCCAACCGATTTTACTCAGAAGATACCCAATGAAACTTTGTTTCTGATCAACACTCTTGACCCATGGTATGGAGACATTATTGTTTATCTCCAAACCCAGACTTTCTGATCTGAGTTGTCCCAATCTGACCGACGCCGCATCTGGCATCAGTCCCAACCCTATCAGATCATCAGTGATACATTGTATCAGGTCGGTGTGGACTCTATCCTTCGTAGATGTCTCACCTTTGAAGAGGCTGAGTGGGTCCTAAATGATTGCCACTCTGGTGCCTGTGGTGGTCATATGTCTGGATATGCCACTACTCAGAAGATCCTTTACGCAGGTTATTTCTAGCCTTCTATCTTCAAAGATTGCATTCTAGCTATCCAAAAATGCCATGAATGCCATATTTTCAATCGCAAGTAGCGCACCCCACCTGCACCCCTGCACCCAGTAATTATCATTGGCCCATTGGCCAAATGGGGCATTGATTTCATGACATGTAACTGGTGAGCTCCAGTATTGCAGAATAATGCTGCAACTCCTTGGGCTTCCTTATTTAATTTTATCAACCCGGTAGTTCGTAACAAACTTGGAAGCGACGATGCTGTATGCACAAGTACTAGCTCTTACTGCAGGCTGTCACTTGGTCAGCTGGCGCAAGTTCGCTAGGAGCTTAAGCCAACTTCTATGAGTTCTCAGAAGAAGCTTTTAACTGTGATGAAAGAAAGCTAACTCTACAGAGGCTATGCTATTTGTAGAAAGAGAAGGAAAACTAAAATGTAACGCAAACCCTAGCAAACCCTAATTTACCTATTAACCCTACTTTTGCAAGAAAAGAGATGAAAACTGATGAAATGAGTGCCATTGACTACTGAAAAGGTAAATTGCATTTATTCAAGCTACTAAAAAGAAATGAGAAGAAAACATCTTTTTGTACTTTTGAGTGTTTTTATGTGAAATTATTATGCTTGTGATTTATCTAGTTGTGACTGTGCAGAGGTTTGGTGGCAAAGGAAGATGGAGTTGGCTTTTGCAGAGGGTGAGGGAGGTGTGGAGAGGTCCTAAGAAGCCCCTAGTACCCTTCTGAAGACTTCCATAGCGATCGGACTTCGAAAAATCACTCACAGGAAGTTCTATAGGAGGCTGCAGGGGATCTACAGGAGGAGGCCGAGAGCTATTTTTGGAGTTTTGAAGGTGGAAAAATGATGGGAAAGAGGAACTGAAGGCTAGATGAAGGTGTTGAGGTGTCTAGAACTTGTCAAGGAAGATCAGGAATGAACGTGATGGTTGGATTTGTTCAAATGGAAAGAAAGAAACTTTATGGAGAAAAACGCAGAAATTAGGGCAGTTTGGCGAAATGTTGCAAATGACTTGGGAAATCTATGAGAAGTGAGATAGTGCTGGCTGGTTTATGGATGTATGGTGAGCTGAGGTGTCCTGCAAGAGATCTGCACATCTACTTACAAAAACTGTTCAAAGAAAGGACTAAAAATTGAAATTCCTCTAGCTTGACCTAATTTCTGACCTAAAAACAGAAAATGTTGAACAATAACCTGTGAATAGAAAAGCATGCAGAGAGATCTATGGTAAAATAACAGGAAATGATCCAAGAACTGAATCTGAACCAATATCAATTTTTCCAAATCAAGTTATCACACTAGCAGTTGCATGGAAGAGTAAAAACTTTGTTTTTGGTGGCAGCAATAGTGCCTTGACCTCAAATCATAGTCCCAGGAAGGGAGAAAGGAGATCAGGGCTTGCTTTTGGCTTTTTCAAATCTTATTTTGTCACTACAGTAACCTACTTGAGCAACTAAAACAAGAACAACTATACTAACCATCAAAATCAACCTAATCTAACAAAGTAAAATGAATCTATGCAACAGAAATTAACTGATGAACTGAAGAAAAAACATATAAGTACACAGTAGGAGGTGTTGGGCAGCTTGGGTTGGACCCTAACCCAAGAGCTTCAGCCCTCTAAAATAGATCAGTGTTGGCTCAAAAACTGTTTCATCTCCATTATCAAAAATAGCAGTTACATTACATAAACTGTTCTAAAAAAGGAACTCGAAAATGAGTTGAACACAATGTTGCACAAAAGTGCAAAGATCTACTAATAACTGGCTAACCTACTAAGGCTCTAAGCCTTCTTATTTATAAAAATGGAGTCCTTCAACAGTCCTCCTAAAATCAAGGAACTCGGCTTCCTAGGACTAGAGATAAACAACAGTCCTTCTTTACTTGCTCGGCTGCCCCTTGGAATCATCAATGTGGACCCTTGTGCTCCAAGTTGCTGATGGAGGATTCAAGGAAAGGGGTCATAAATGCAGGAGACACCCCCCTACAAATCCTCTTCCCTGTTTTCCTCAAGGTTTGGCTGCCATTTGCTCATAAATCCCTTGACTTTGTCCAAAATAGGCCAAAAAATCTGCATAAAACATACATTAGACTACATGGCAAAGTGACTAACCCAATTCACTCTATTAGCATAAATATATTCAAAAACATGCAGTAAACTAATGAGAATGGTGGATTAAGTCGAAATAAGAGGCAGAATGAGCCCATATAATTACCCATTTCTGGGGCTCATCATCACCCCCCTACTGAATGGGTTGCTCATCCTTTGAGCAACTAATCTAACTCTTCATCCTTGATGGCTCTGACAGATTCCCTGACATCCCAAGCCTCTGATGTGATGTCTTCCTCTTTATCATGGAAACCTACTTTCCTATCCACTTCTTCCCACTGTTTATGTTCTTCCTCCTCTCTTACTCCTTCCAGCAGTCCTAGCAGCAGTGGAGGACTGAATTTAAGGCCAATCCAATTTTCCTTCAAGCTTTGCATTGAGTGCTTATACAGGGGCACTCTTCTCATGGCTTCCCTCATCCTGTTTGGGGAGTGATACTCCCTGATCCTTAGGCTGTGTGGCAAGGTATTCCACCTTCTCATTCAAGCATGAATGCAGTTATCTCCAAACAATCTCTCCATATCCTCGAAATGAGCAATAGCCTGGGCTTGCTTGTCAACATAGTCAGGGACAACTTGAGGATTAGCTGTAAGGTGTTGGTGGGCATAGATGAGAGCCAAGGGTTCTACTGGTTCTGCTCTAATCATCAGGGGTTCACTTAGCTCCTTTGCCATCATTTTCTGGATGTTCATGCAATTTAGTTGAATTCAAAGGCTCCTTTCTCATAAAACCTCCTGTCATGATGTTCAGTGACTGCTGGAAATTCTTAGGTGAGGAGGAAGGCAGCAAATTTTCAAACCCAAAAACAGAGGAACAGTTGAGGTTTTTTTTCTTTCTAGAACTAGAGAGGGAATTTTTCATGTTCTTCTTTTTTTTAACAAAAACAATTTGCAATTTTCCTTCCCTTCAAACCCTATTCTCAAACTTAATTTACTTCTCAGTCTGTTTGGGGGAAACAATATCTCCTTTAAAAAAACAGAGAGTATACCAGACAATGTTTTTTTTCTTTTTTCACAAAGTAAGCAGACCACCCAATGCAAATTCACTATTTTACAGGCTTAATTTCCTATGGTTGCATCACTTCTTCATACAGGAGAATACCACAGAGGAGAAAGAGACAAACTTTTAGTGCAGAGAGTAAAATGGAGAGACTGTATATATTTAAAAAAAAAACACAGGCAGACTTCTGTTCTCACTTTCCCTTTCTTTTCAACTCAGTACTTCGCTTCAAATCCACCACCTTTTGTAGATATATAACATGCAGAGTGGGTTTTCTAAGCCTACCTTTTTCGAGCTCGAATTTGGCATAAAATCTCAAATTTTCCCTTTGCAGAGCCGCTCACTGGCCTTCCTGTAGAAAGGCTCTTGTAGACTGTGTTTCCACTCCTGTAGAGCCTGATAAGTAGAAGGGTTTCGAAACTGACAGAGAGCGACTGTTACGAGGTTCTGAAGGTGGTAGGTAGGTTGTTGCAGCCGAGAACTCGTCGATGCAAATGAAAACAAAGGTGGTGGAGGCTTCGACTGCAACGTACTTAAACTTATGGCGTGTTCTGCGGTGACGAGGTGAGGTGGCAGGAAGGGTACGTTATCTTCATCTAGACTATTGGTCCCTACTCTAGTGCCATTATGATACTTCATGTCGCCTGCTCGGCAATCACTTCCATCATTCCCGTTATACGCTGCCACCACTACCTGTTTTGAGTTTTTCTTCCCGAGTTGACTGAACACGTGCCAATTGCACCCGCTGAACGCTGTTTGAATTGGATGAGGCTTGTTTGAACTGGACGAGGGTGGCCAGTTAGCTGGCCACTGATTTTGTTTAATCGCAACCATCTCAATGGTTCATGCAGTTTCTAAATCATATTCATGCAACAGAGGAACGGGTTTCATCACTTACCTGTTAGTCGCTACCGTGCTTTGCATGCTCAGACTTTAGGACTCTGTTCATGGATTGTTGTTGTTGTGGCTTCTGAACTGGTGGCTTGGCTACCTCATGTTGGTGATATTTGATCAAGAACGACTCCTTGCACGTTGTATACACCTATGGTTGCACTGACCCTACCTCTAGAGCTTGTTTTTTTAAAGGGATCAACTGTTACAGGAATCCTGCAGGATTTCCTGTAACTGCTTCTCCCTCTAAAATTTTTGGTTGAGGTTTGAGCAAGGACTAAAGAGATAGCTGAGGAAGGTTCTGAAGGAAAGGGAAAAGTAGTTGGTATCCACTAGCTAAGAAACAAGTTAAGAATGTTGCTATTTATTCTTCATTTTTTTTCAAGAAAAAAAAACAAAAGAAACAAGATTTCTATGTTTTCTTGTGTAGGGAAGAAATTAGCAAGTGGAAATGCAGTGGTGCAGGGATGGAATGGAGAGTTAGGAGGATGAATGGTGGCAGGGATGTCCACGAGCCTTCTGGACAAATTTTTAGACCTCTGATTCTTTTCTAGACTTGATTTTGAGCTCTCTGTGGTTTCTACAGGAGCCTCCTATAGAATGCACAGAGCTTCCTGTAGGATGCATAATTTCCAGAACAAGTGAGACCAGGGCTTGGGAAAAGACAATGGCGATGGATAAATGATATATCAGTGGTGTATTCAACCTGTCCATGTCCTTTTTCCTTCTATGACCCTCCTGCGATCTGTAATGCATTCAAAAGAAATTAGTTTTTTTTCCTCTCTTTTTTCTTTTTTTTTATGAGATAGTTGGGGCGCCTCCAGGAGGTTTTCACCCTCACTACCTGCCCTAGGCACCTCCAGGAGGTTTTCACCCAGGGATCTTTTATTCTCTTTTTCTCTTTTTTTTTTCTGTTTTTTTTTTTTAGGGTGTGGGTGGAGTGGAGACAGAGACTTGCTTCACTACCAACATTGTTTTACTCAGATTCTCAATGAATTCTTACTTGGATAGGGGCTTCTTGTAGATCTTCAGCCTATGCCCATTGACGAGCATGGGGATGGCTTCTTCATCGATTGTCTAGATCAGAACTAAACCATTGTCATTGCACTTTTCTACTGTGTACGGTCCCAGCCATCTTGTCCTCAGTTTCCCATTGAAATCTTTATATCTTGAATCATACAGCAGCGCCCAATCTCCTTCTTGGAATTGTTTTTCTTTGAGGTGTCTGTCATGACATATTTTCCTTTGAAGCTGGACTACCTCTGAGTGGAGAAGGGCCTACAATCTCTATTCAACCAATCCATTTAGCTGAAGTAACCTTTCCTTTTGTGCATGGCCGAGATCTAGGTCCAGCTGAGCTGCCATCCTTAGTGTATTATATTCAAATTCTATTAACAGCAAAGCCTTCTTCCCATAGACCATCTCATAGGGTGTGAACCTTGTGGTGGTTTTCCAAGTGGTGTTATAGGCCCAAGTGGCCTCAACCATTCGATCTGCCCAATCTTTTCTACTACTTCTCACTACCTTGGTCAAAATTCCTTCCAAAGCTCAGTTAGTGACTTCCACCTGTCCATTTTCTTGCGGATGATAAGGGGTGGAAGTTCTGTGTTTAATTTTGTGATGTGTGAGCAGGTCTTCAATCAGATTGGAGGTAAAATGACTCCCTTGATCTGTGACTAATTCTCTTGGATAGCCAAACTTGTAGAAGATATTCTCTCTCAAAAACTCAGCTACCTTTTCTTCTGTTGCTGCCTTGATCACCTTTGTTTCTGCCCATTTTGTCAGATAATCAATGCACACAATGATGTAAGATTTTTGCTTTGAAGGAGGGTTGACAGGACCCACAAAGTCCATGCCCCACTTCTCAAATGGCTCAAAAGTCACTTGAGGTTGCAGGGGCATCTCATCCCTTGGAGTAGGTTTCCCCATCCTTTGACATCGGTCACATTGGCTGATATATCTCCTTATATCTTGATGAAGAGTGGGCTAATAGTAACCTACTTGCAGAATTTTGAAGGCAGTCCTCTTTGCTACAAAATGGCCCCCACAGTGCCCATCATGACAGGTTAGGAGAATGTCAAAAACTTCCTCCTCCTTGACACATCTCCTCAAAATCTGATATGGGCCAAGTTTGAAGAGATTGCCCCCAATCCAGGTGAATGAAGCACTTTTCCTCATGATCTTGCTCTTCTCTTTTGAGGATAGGTGTGGAGGGAACCGTGCTGAAACCAAGTAATTTGCTATATCAGCAAACCATGGAGAGAGTACTAAGATAGCAAATAGGTGTTCATCTGGCATTTGATCATCCACCATTCCTTCCTCACCTGCAAGCAAATCTAGTCTAGACAGAAAATCAGCAACAACATTTTCCTTACCAGGCTTATCAACAATGGTTAAATCAAATTGCTGCAATAAAAGTAACCATCTAATGATACGAGCATTTACATCTGGTTTGTTCATTAAATACCTAATTGCAGCATGATCAGTGTGTACGAATGTTTGATAGCTGGTGATGTAGTGTCTGAACTTATTTAGGGAATGGACTATAGCTAAGAGCTCCTTTTCGGTTATAGTGTAGTTTAATTCTGCCTTGGAAGAGTTTTTACTTACAAAATATATGGCATAAGGCAGCTTCTCATCAATTTTCCCTAAGGCTACTCCTATCACTTTGTTCGAGGCATCTATATGAATGTGGAAAGGTAGGGCCCAGTTTGGACCTCTCAAAATTGGGGCAGTCACCAGTTTACTTTTCAAGGTATCCAGAGCCTCTTGACAGTTGTCAGTCCATATGAACTCAGCATCTTTCCCCAAAAGACCAAACAATGGAGAGGCTAGCTTATTGAAATCCTTAATGAATCTTCTGTAATACCCTACTAAGCCTAGGAAACTCCAAACATCTCTTTACTTTTGAGGAGGTGGGACCCTTTGGATGACGGCAATTTTGTTGGGATCCACCTGTAAACCTTGCTCAAAAATTGTATGACCTAGCACGGTCCCTTCAGTCATTAGGAATTCGCATTTTTCAGGACTGAGGGACAGGTTCATTTCAATGCACTTGTCTAAAAATTTTCCCAGGTTAGTCAAAGCTTCCTGGAAGTTAGAACCATAAGGGGTGAAGTCATCCATATAGATTTCCACTACATCATGAACCAGTTCAGCGAATATACTCAATTCAGCTCTTTGGAAAGTGGCGGGAGTATTGCGCAATCCGAAGGGAAGGACCCGGTATGAAAAGGTACCCCAAGGACAAGTGAAAGTGGTCTTATCTTGGTCTTCCAGGTTGATTTGGATCTGGTTGTACCCACTAAACCCATCTAGGAAGGAGAAGAACTTCTTCCCCACCAGGCCATCTAACACTTGGTCTATGAAAGGCAAGGGAAAATGGTCCTTCTTGGTGGCCTTGTTTAGTTCCCGATAATCGACACAAATTCTCCACTTCCCATTTTTCTTTGGGACTAGCACCAAAGGAGAGACCCATTCGCCGTCAGAGATGGGGTAGATGAATTCTGCATCCAACAACTTTTGCAGTTCTTCTTTGACAATGTCCTTAAGGGCCAGATTCATTCTCCTTTGAGGCTGCCTGACTGGTTTGCAATCTTCCTTAATGTAAATGTGATGAGTACAGACTGAAGGGTGCACTCCCTTCATCTCCTTATAGCTCCAAGCAAAAGCATCCAAGTGGTTTTTCAATAAGCTACACAGTTCTTTCTCCTGAGAGGTGGATAGGGATGAGTTGATCTTCAAGGTTATTTCTGGGCCGAATTCCACATTCTTAACTCAGAGAGAGGTTGGATCAGCCACACAGAGATCAACTAAAGGATTGGCTTGGGTTTCTTCCACCAACTCTTCTAATGGCAACACACTAGGGGGTGGATTTTGAATCAAGTTTTCAATAAGATCATCCTCGGTTTGTGGGCCCCCCATGGTAGCTTCTACTGCACACAATGGTGCAGAATAGACTTCATCCTCATATTCCTCCTCCAACCAGAGAGGTAAATCATGGTCTAGCAAAGGTTGGGCAGGAGGATATAGGACTAGCTGCTTGGACATATGCCCATTCTTGATTGTCATGTTCCCAGCTCGACAACTGATGTAGGCATCTGCAGTAGCCAACCAAGGCCTTCCCAGGATGAGAGGATACCCAGTGAGCTTTTCCTTTGGCTGGAGAACCAGGAAATCAGCAGGGTACTCCCAAGAATCGATGGAGACCATTACATCTTCCACAATCCCCTCAGGGGTCACAGTGGAGCGGTCTGCTAACTGAAGTACAGTTGTGGTCTTTCTCAGGGAGCCCTGAAGGTTGAGCTTGAGCATAGTGTCTTTGGTCATCACATTAATGGCAGCCCCTAGATCAATCAGGGTATGGGGGATTATGGCGCCATTGATGTGGACATCGACTATAGGACTTCCAGGGTCTAGATATTTCAGACAGATTACCTGCCCCAACATCAGGTCGGACAGTTGTCCTATGACATTGATAGTTGGGGCATCTCTCTTGCGCCTACCTGGGTGCCTGAAGCACTTCTCCTTGATCATCTTGTTGTATATAGGCACATCCTTTATGGCTTGGAGAAGTGGTATCTTTACACATAACTGTTTTAATTCCCCCAGAAGTTCAGTTTCTTCTGGGGTTGGTTGTGTGGTTCTAGTTAATCTCTCAGGAAAGGGTGGAGTGGCTTTTGGTTCACTTTCCTATTTTTCTTCCTCATCCTCCTTAGGGGGAGGTTGGTTATCTGGGAGAACCTTCCCAGATCGTAGGTTAATCTCCTGAATCTCCACAACATAGGTCGGGCATGATGTTTCCCCACTATATACCTACTGGGCCTATCTGTTATTCAGGTTTGGGTTCGATTGAGCAAGTATTTTGGGTTGCCTTGGTGGAGCAGGAGGCAATGGTTGTGGTTGAGCAGGTGGTGGAGGCAAAAGAACAGGACGAGAATTGTACTGGGGCCTCCACCCCTAATGAGGGGCATTCCACTGAGGCTGTGGCTGAGCATAAGAGTGAAATGAATGAGCATCTGGTTGAGCATGGTATTGAGATGGATATGACCAAGGAGCGGGTGTGGACCAGGATGGATGAGCAGGGGGTCCCTAAGAAGGCATGGAAGTGGCTTGATTGGGGTTGTAATAGGTCTGGGATGTCCCTTGCATTACCTGTTTGTAAGGTCTGGGCTCATGTGGCCTCCTTTGGTTCATGAAGTAGAGTGGTTCAGTGGCTCCTTCAGTCCCCTGGTATGCAGCTTTAATTCCGAGCAAGGAAGGGCACTAATTTGTAGAATGGTCTTCTTCACAGACTGAACACACTTCTATAGAGTTCAATGGACATTTGTTCTTAGGATTCCTTCTAGTGCACCTAGGACAAAAGAAGGCCAAAGCCCTCTCGGCTTCCTCTTGTTTCCTTTTGATATGTAAGGTATCCATTTGCATGGCAAGAGTCTGCCTCATCTCGCTCTTGAAATATTCTAGCCGATTCTCAAATTCACTTCTAAGAGATGAACTAGATGAGGATGTACTAGCTAAAGGTTGACTTCCCCTACCTTTCTTTCTGGCTACCCTAAAATGGTTTCTAAACACAGTATTTATGTCATCATAAGGTACTTGGTAGATGTCTCCCCCAGCCATCAAATGGAGGGTATCTAGAAGGTCTTCAGGGACTCCTCTAAGCAGGACCAACTTCAAAGATTCAGGGTCAAGTGTGCACCTGGCCCTTTTATAACTAAGTTGAAACCTCTCTTCATAGTCTTCTAAGGATTCATCACTTCCCATGGTGATTCAAAAGATTTCTTCCTTGGTATCCTTTGACCTACAGTAGTCCTAGTATTTGTTGTTAAAGGCTTGCTGCATCTGAGCCCAAGTTTTGATGTTGTTACTAGGTAACCCCATGAACCAACGTAATGTTTCATCCTTGAGGGTAGAAGGAAACAGTTTCAACTTCTACTCATCTTCTGCATAGTCATAGGTTCGACAGAGAACAATAAATTCAAACAAGAAGGTATCAGGATCTTCAGTAATCAATCCATGGAAGTGAGACAAGGCTGAAGGAATTATTTTTTTCATTTTAGTGTCCCCATTGGTCTCTCGAATAGGAAAGGTACCCTCTATTCTTTCCCCATTTCCTCTAACGTTTTTGTTTTCAGCCATGGTCTCAGGAGGAATGGTTTCTTGCTCTTCTTCTGCTATAGGATCTTCGTATATCTCTGGTGGTTCACCTATAGGTTCTTTTGGATCACTACCACCAAAGAAGAGAGAAGGGTGACTTAGTGATGTGGTGGGGTTGTTGGGTAGGAATTTTCCTGAATTGTCTCTGTTCCTACGAGGCATGAAAGGGAATCTCTTTTTGGGTGTGTTTTTTTTTTTTTTTTTTCTTGTACCTGCAAAACTGAAATGGATTGAACAACAAATTGCAACTACTGAAATGAACTTGCTGAAATGAAATTGCAGAATTCAAATGAAAGCAAGGAAATGCCTATTCTACTTTGTTGGAATGGAAATTGCAGAATTGAAATGAAAGCAGGAAATGACTAATTTACTCTTGCTGAAATGGAAATTGCAGAATTGGAATGAAAGCAAGAAATGACTAATTTACTCTTGCTGAAAAGGAAATTGCAGAATTGAAATGAAAGTAGGAAATGACTAATCTACTTTGCTGAAATGGAAATTGCAAAATTGAAATGAAAGCAGGAAATGACTAATCTACTCTGCTGAAATGGAATTGCATAATTGAAATGAAACAACTACTCTACTTTCGCTGAAATAACCTACTTAGCAAAATGTTGCAGTAGAAAAAAGAAGAAAACAGTAACCATAAAATACTATGACGCTTCCCCGGCAATGGTGCCAAAAAGAATGGTGAGCTCCAGTATTTTAGCAATAATGCTGCAACTCCTGGGGCTTCCTTCTTTACTTTTATCAACCCGGTAGTTCGTAACAAACTTGGAAGTGATGGTGCTGTATGCACAAGTACTAGCTCTTACTGCAGGCTGTCACTTGGTCAGCTGGTGCAAGTTCGCTAGGAGCTTAAGCCAACTTCTATGAGTTCTCAGAAGAAGCTTTTAACTGTGATGAAAGAAAGCTAACTCTACAGAGGCTATGGTATTTGCAGAAAGAGAAGGAAAACTAAAATGTAACACAAACCCTAGCAAACCCTAATTTACCTATTAACCCTACTTTTGCAAGAAAAGAGATGAAAATTGATGAAATGAGTGCCATTAACTACTGAAAAGGTAAATTTCATTTATTCAAGCTACTTCTGAAAAAAAAAATGAGAAGAAAACATCTTTCTATACTTTTGAGTGTTTTTATGTGAAATTATTATGCTTGTGGTTTATCTGGTTGTGACTGTGCAGAGGTTTGGTGGCAAAGGAAGATGGAGTTGGCTTTGGCAGAGGGTGAGGGAGGTGTGGAGAGGTCCTAAGAATCCCCTAGTACCCTTCTGAAGACTTCCATAGTGATCGGACTTCGAAAAATCACTCACAGGAAGTTCTATAGGAGGCTGCAGGGGATCTACAGGAGGATCTACAGGAGGAGGCCGAGAGCTATTTTTGGAGTTTTGAAGGTGGAAAAATGATGGGAAAGAGGAACTGAAGGCTAGATGAAGGTGTTGAGGTGTCTAGAACTTGTCAAGGAAGATTAGGAATGAACGTGATGGTTGGATTTGTTCAAATGGCAAGAAAGCAACTTTATGGAGAAAAATACAGAAATTAGGGCAGTTTGGCGAAATGTTGCAAATGACTTGGGAAATCTATGAGAAGTGAGCTGGTGCTAGCTGGTTTATGGATGTATGGTGAGCTGAGGTGTCCTGTAAGAGATTTGCACATCTACTTACAAAAACTGTTCAAATAAAGGACTAAAAACTGAAATTCCTCTAGCTTGACCTAATTTCTGACCTAAAAACAGAAAATGTTGAACAGTAACCTGTGAACAGAAAAGCATGCAGATAAATCTATGGTAAAATAATAGGAAATGATCCAAGCAACTAAATCTGAACCAATATCAATCTTTCCAAATCAAGTTATCACACTAGCAGTTGCATGGAAGAGCAAAAACTATGTTTTTGGTGGCAGCAGTAGTGCCTTGACCTCAAATCACAGTCCCAGGAAGGGAGAAAGGAGATTAGGGCCTGCTGTTGGCCTTTTTGAATCTTATTTTTTCACTACAGTAACCTACTTGAGCAACTAAAACAAGAACAACTATACTAACCATCAAAAGAAACCTAATCTAACAAAGTAAAATGAATCTATGCAACAAAAATTAACTCATGAACTGAAGCAAAAACATATAAGTACATAGTAGGAGGTGCTGGGAAGCTTGGGTTGGGCCCTAACCCAAGAGCTTCAGCCCTCTGAAAGAGATCAGTGTTGGCTCAAAAACTGTTTCATCTCCATTATAAAAAATAGCAATTACATTACATAAATTGTTCTAAAAAAGGAACTCGAAAATGAGCTGAACACAATGCTGCACAAAAGTGTGAAGATCTACTAATAACTGGCTAACCTACTGAGGCTCTAAGCCTTCTTATTTATACAAATGGAGTCCTTCAACAGTCCTCCTAAAATCAAGGAACTCGGCTTCCTAGGACTGGAGATAAATAGCAGTCCTTCTTTACTTGCTCGACTACCCCTTGGAATCATCAATGTGGACCCTTGTGCTCCGAGTTTCTGATGGAGGATTCGAGGAAAGGGGTCATAAATGCAGGAGACACCCCCCCTACAAATCCTCTTCCCTGTTTTCCTCGAGGTTTGGTTGCCATTTGCTCATAAATCCCTTGACTTTGTCCAAAATAGGCCAAAAAATATGCATAAAACATACATTAGACTATATGGCAAAGAGACTAACCCAGTTCACTCTATTAGCATAAATATATTCAAAAACATGCAATAAACTAATGAGAATGGTGGATTAAATCGAAATAAGAGGCAGAATTAGCCCATATAATTACCCATTTCTGGGGCTCATCAGTAACCCTCACTCAATCGGGGGGCATGGTTATATCATCGTTGCCATCGACTATTTTATGAAATGAGCCGAGGAGATTTCTACATACAATGCTAACGGTACTACTGTGACGCAGTTCCTTTTTAACCACATTATAGCATGTTTTGGTGTCCCTCAAGCTATCGTGACTGACCATGGATCACATTTTCGTCAACACATGATGGTAGAGCTAACTTCTTAGTTGGGCCTTCGACATGATAGCTCAACTCCATATTATCAATAGGCCAATGGCCAGGTTGAAGTAGCCAATAAGGTTTTGATTATTATGCTTCAGGGTACCGTTGGGAAGCATAAAAAATATTGGCATTTAATGTTATTCTCAGCTCTTTGGGATTACCGAACTTCTGCTAAGATGGCCACTGGATTCACTCCATTCTAGCTGGTATACGATTTAGAGGCAACTCTTCTAATCAAATGTGAAATCCCTTTTCTTAAGCTAGCTATCGAACTTATTCCGGATACCTCACCTAAAAAGGAGCAGTTACTATATCTTGAGAGACTCGTCGCATCGCTACGATGGTCATCGAAGCTCAAAAGAAATGGGTCAAAGCTCATTTTGACCAAACCGTTTCTCCTCACACTTTCGTTGAAGGCGACTTGGTCCTTCTTTATGATCAAGCCAATGATAAATTGGGGTCAAGTAAGTTCGAACCCATGTGGCATAGGCCCTACATTGTTAAGTGTGTCTTACAGAAAGGTTCCTATGAGCTATGTGATTATGAGGGAAATTCATTGTCACAGCCCTCTAATGGGTTGTATCTGAAAAATTATTATGCATGAGATTCATGTAATAACTTTTTTACATTAGTGTGTTAATTCATTAGTGTGCGTTTTTTATTTTTGTTGTGCTTGTTTTCTTTGCAGACATATGTTTTTCTACTTACCCTGTGTTCCACTCGGTTTCCAGATGTCATCAGGTCATTACGTTGGTTTTGTTCATGGTGCTTGTCATAGCACACAAAACTTATCTTCCGTAGTATGGGTACTCTATGACCCTAATGGCGAGCTGATTAACTTATAAGGTATCTGCCTTGGTCAAACAACCAATAATATTGCTGGGTATAGTGCAGTTATTGAACTCTTGTCAGAAGCAGTTTCTCTTGGCATTAGGGATTTAGTTGTCAAATTGGATTCGCAGCTCGTTGTGTTACAATTAAAAAATCATTATTCAGTAAGGAATCCACAAATATTGCGTATGTATCTACATTTTAGATTTCTGGAAAGAAATTTTATTACATTACATATCAACATATTCCACGTAATTTAAATACATTGGCTGATGCATTAGCAAATTTTATTCTTGATAGACATTTGCATCATTTGTAAAACTGAATCATGTTATGAACACATAAGTAGAAATAAAGCATGCATATATATATATATATATATATATATATATATATATATATATATATATATATATATATATATATATATATATATATATATATATATATATATATATATATATATATATATATATATATATATATATCGCGTCTGCCGGAGTGTTTACATGAAAATATAAAAAATAAACTGTTTAGAGACACTTGGCTTTCAAAGCCTACAAAATGTGTAAAAGATTAGATGAACTATCAAACTGCACGGTGCTCATGATAGCATGAGACCGCCCTGATCACTTGGCCTAACAGCCAATGCAGTATCGCAAAGACTCCCACAGTGTGTATCTACCAACGCAGTGGAACATTGTCGATAGTGACATAATCTGGAACCCCTCGAGTGATTGCCTCCAGATTACATTCCATCTCAGCTAAGGGGTTAGCCCCTTCCTCATAGTCCGCACCCACTATTGGATGGGTAGCTCATTATGCTATTAACAACATGTCTGGTGGTCTCTCTGGTCCCATATCTGCACATTTATCATAAGTTGAGTCTTAGTTCACACTTTTATAAAAATCATAAAAACTTGAAAAAAATTCAAAAAACAAGTTTTTACCTATGTCAGTCCACTATTCGCCTAGTGGCAGAGGTAGATCTGTATCCCCTCTGAAATCTGTGTTGGCATAAGCGTAGTCATCTACCATAAGTAGCTAGCGTTCAAGCCAAGTGAACAACTGTGGTCGATAATGCATATGTTGACCCGTGCCTCCTCGAGGCATGAGCTGGATCCATCTCACGAGCCTCAGATTTTCAGGAGCAGGATGTGGTACTTCTTTCCACTGATCCCAGAAGAGCAGTATTTTCTCCAAGAAGAAGGTCACCAGTATAGAACCAAACCCGAATTCCTTCAGGTCTTTGTGCTTATGCTTGGGAATTTGGCGCTTCATATTCGTCAAAAAGCCTCCACACTAGTTGAAGATGGTGGGGGTCAAACATGTGATAGCATACTGAAACTAAGACTTAGAAGCCCCATGCAAAGCTTGCGTGCTGGATACATGTGCCATGGTGAAAAGAATTGTTCTCAGAATGAGGTTATTGGTGATTGTTGCAATCTTCACCTTACCTTTGTTGGTTACCTCGGCAACAGGACAGTATCTATGGATTAGACTCCTGGTACTCTCACCTCCTTGGGGAGATTCAAAGAGTTGAACTGCTTCTCCTCGACGGGATAATCCCATGATGAAATAAATGTCCATCTCCTCCAGCTCTAGTTCTTTCCCTTTGATGATGAAGATCTCTCGATCTACATCCCAAAGGCTGATCAGATAGGGTAGCAACTCCATCTGAGCCCTCAACCCTATGGTCCGGAAGAATTTCAGTAGGCCACAATCCCTCATAGCATTTATACATGCCAAATCCTGAGATGCTTAGAAATCCTCAGCCTCATGTCCTCTTTCTTTCCACTCCAAGACAATATTTCTCCTGCAAACAAAATTTGAACCCTTATTAATCCTTTTTACATGGATAAAAATCATCAAATTTTGCTTAAAAGAGAGTTTTTAACTTTAAAAAATCACTCTCAACACCATCGCGCCTGTTTTTCAAAATAGTGCGATGGCATCGCGTGAGCCTTTGGGCTCGAGCGCGACCATCGCGGGTCCAATGACCATACCTGCGATGGTCGCCGACGACCTAAATTTTTAAAATCCTCCTTTATAGCCTAAATTTCATTGTTAAAATTGCATAAAAAAGTAATGAAATGCAAGAGAAGGGATGAGGCTCTTACCTGTCGCAGATGGATCGTGAAATGGTACCCTGGATCTCCCGCAGCAGCCACTGGAAAATCAAGGAAATTAGGGCACAAAAGCACTTTCAGAGCTCAGTTTGGTAAAATGGTAAAAAATGAAATTACTTTTACCTATTTATAAGTTTTGAAAGTTATTTTGTCAAATATTTTTGTAATATTTTAATATTTTCTCGATATTAATGATGGGTGTGTTTCTTATGCAGTTACAGGTACCTTCAATATGAACTATGATCATTATTGTCCGATTCTGAGAGTTTTATTTTATCTCTTTTTCGGACTCATTAAATAAACGAAAATGGAACCCCCCTAGAGTCATCTTTCAACTCTTTTCTGACTCTCAAAAATTGAAAAGATTGTCGAGTACTTGTCGTTTCGAGCTTGTTAAAGTAAATGAATCAACATCACCTTAGTATCTATTTACCCCTTTTTTAGGCCGAGACTTACTATTTACAAAAAAGGTACACCTTTATCAACATGGTCAAGAGGTTCCCTTGGATATTGTTTTTTAACTTTTCGGATTCGAGGGACAAATTACGAAAAGGGACATGATGGAGTGTTCTTTTCCGTTTCTTTTTCAAACTCTCTAAACATGAAAAAGATACAAATTTTTTCTTACGTCGGGCTCCTTAAAAATTTTCAATGAAGGACTCATCACCATGATGAGACCGAGCTTCTCCTTCCTAGGGCTCACAAAACTTACTAGGTTGGATTCATTTGAAGAATGAACTTACATAACAACCATATGTTATCCCCTTCAATCTTGTGATAAAAATGATTGGGGTACTCACTAAAAATAGCGGGGGAAAATGAAGATGAGACATCCTTTGTATAGGCAGAATGTTGTTCTTGAACATGACACTCTTCTGCTCTCGTGTTGGGTTTGGGATATCCTCACTCAGTCACTTGTCCTCTCGCGTTTGGGTGATCCATTTTTCCTCTCATTTGACTATTCCACACTGTCATCATGACCTTTAGTCCCATGTTGAGTCAGATGCTTCCACACTCCGGAGTTATGTCGCCAATATGTTCATGAGAAGTCCAATCTTTAGTTATTTACATATACATTGTTCGAGTCATTACTACAGTCCTGAATATCATTCAACTTTATTACTTTTTTCATGTCGATGATGAGGGATTCATCATTGCCCTCCTTCAACAGGTCACTTCCTGTCGACTTCATCTCACTATCCAAAAAGGCGACTTAGGAACTCACTTTCAGTACCTTAGAGCTGGTATGCCTTAATGGCCAGTTCTTCGCATCCAACGACAAGTCTTCATTATTGGCTTTCAATTGGGTGATTCCATGAGTGTTCGACCTCAGCTTCATTATCACATTCACGTATTGTACTATTGTACCTTGAGGGCCATTGGCATTATTGGTGGTTTCTCTTGTACCTGTTAACGGTCCACATCATTGGCTGGTAATCAGGTGGTTTTGTAGCATGTTCGACTTCAACACATTTATTTGCGTGCTAGAATTCGTACATTGATCGGGTCAGGATGGGGCACAAGACCCTGAGTACTGTCTGTTATGGTTCAGGCTGCATGGAGTTTTATGTTATTCATGATTGTACACATGTTTCTACTATACAGATAGTTGTGACTGTACCGTGAGACTTTATATTCATAATTATCCTTGTTATCTGGATGGTTGCACCCATAGCATGGATCTTTTATCTAGTCTTCATCCTCCGGATGGCTACGTCCATGACGTGGATTCATGTATTGATCTCAGATATGTATATGCATATGCGTCCTTGATTTACAGGTCTCCTAATAGTGCGTTTCCTCGTCCTTGTCAAAAGCTCGTAAATCATCTCAGCCATCACTCCTCGTTCTACCTTCATGCTTATGGGGCATATGTTACACAGTATTTTATCACGCCTCCTGCACTTCCCTATGATATACCCCGAAGTTCCCGAAACATGATCATTATACAGTATACTCATCAATGTACATCTCAGATCCCTCCTTTAACTTTTCCTGGAAAATATCTAGAGCTTTCCCTGAAGAAATGACTCATGAAACCCTAAAATGAGAATCATCGCCCTTACGAAGCTCAAAACCGCGATGATCGCCTATTGCACCTTGTTAAGCCAGTGATGGCATCGCTCTATTCTCTCTCATACTCATGATGGTCTCAAAAAGGAAGTTTTCCCAAAGAGGATGAGAAGCTTCTAGAGCGGTGCGCTGGAGGTGGTTTCGCATTGATGAAGTTGAATCCTCCCAATTTGACCTCTTGGTTTCATCCCTATGAGCTACCTCCTTAAGATGTGGGCCTAATCCTATATTTGGAGGAGGTCTAACTCCCTCTCCCAGCCTATAAATTCTCCCTCTACCATTCCCAAATGGTTGATCTATGTCCACTTGCACCCTTATGCTAAGCTTGTGCTGAGAGGTTATTCATTAGACTTGTAGAAGGAGTGTTGGAGAGTTTCTTGTCTTGGACTTGGATTACCACTCAACGAGAGCCTTTCAAAATCACGACTATGGTTGTAAGCTTCCCCTTTATTCTTTAAATAATAATACAACTGTTGGTTCATCTTCCCAAAATATATATGTTCATGTATGTATTGGTTTGGCATTCCTTGATCAGCTAAATAGGTTATTATTGGATTTGATATTAGTTTTGTATGCCTTGTCGTCTCTTGGTCACTTGTGTAGGTACATAAGAGCTAGAAGAAGCGGCAACAAGTCCTTGACGCAAGCGATTTGAGGATCTCAACAAAAGAAATCGGATTAGGATCAGAGGAAGGTAGGCCTTCTCTCTTGTTCTATTGTTCAATTATCATCTAGGAAGATGTCTAGTTGATTGTCCCTTTAGTTGCTAGACCCACTCATTGGGCTAGGGGGATCGTCTCTGTCTGCGGAGAGAATTAACATTGTCAACAAGTCCAGAAAGGTAAAATGGGGGGACAATGAAGGAAAATATGATCAATTGTCTCGGATTCCTGTCGGCAAAGGACGCACCAGGTAGGACCATGGAATGAAAGCCTATTTAAATTTTCCCACATAGGGGATTTATATCGGAGGATAGTCCACATGAAAAGCCTAGTATGCAACGAGGCCTTCAGCTTCCACAATACACTCCACCACCAGTCAATAGTAGGGGGCTTATGAGCATCATAAATGATAGTATACCCATCATTTGGAGTATAAGTACCATGCTTGGCATGAACCCATATGAGTTCATCCTCCCCATCAGTAATCCTAACATGTGATTCAGTAAGAGAATTAATGTAGTTGAGCCAATCTAGATGCCCGATGTCAGGAATGTGTAATTTTAAAGCCAATTTCCAATCCTGTGAAAAAATGTTAGTGTTCTTTGGATCTATTATTTGAGAAAGATATGATATACTAGCATTAGATAAGAAATGTATGAGATCAAGTGGAAGCCTATATGCATTACCGTAGTTGGACCATGGATCCATACCAATGCGAACTATAGAGCCAGACCTTATTCTCCATGTTAGACCATCACGGATGAACTATATGGAATTTTAAACAGCTTGCCAAATGGATGAGATACTTGAGCGATTCCAAGAAGGGAATCTGATTCATTCAAGGATGTGAAGGGGCCAAATATATTTATGATAAACCACCTCTGTCCATAAAATTTTAACAGTGAGTACTTTCCAACCCATCTTGGTAGCAAGGGCTTTAGAGAAAGAGTCGAGATTCTTCAGACCCCAACCTCCCCATTTCTTGGGTAATGCAATCAGATCCCATCTAACCCACGCATAGATGTGGCCTTCCTATTTCCCTTTCCATAGAAATTTGCAACACATCTGTTGAATTCTCAACAAAATACCCTTAGGTATCCAAGCCATGGACATCCAATACACCGAAGTGGCTTCCAATACTGATTTGATTAGGAAAAGATGCCTTGCCTTGGAAAGATATATGTGATGCCAAATGTCCAATCTCCTTTCAATCTTAGCCATAGACTAGGTCCAATCAACAATTTTATAATGGAGTGGTTTGAGTCGAAAACCAAGATACTTGAGTACATTGTCAAAAGGTAGAAGTGTATAGGGAAATCTCTCATGAGTATAATGAATCTCATGAGGCAAACATTTAGCAGATGAAATAGTAGATTTCCTATGATTACACTCCATACCAGTGGCTTGGTTGAATAATTGCAATATAGTAAGAAATGTTAATGAATCACGAATACCCCCATTAAGAAAAATTAATACATCGTCGATGAATAGGAGATGTGTAATAATGCAATTATTGGTGATCTTAATCCCTTGCAGACAACCAAGCCTTCATTCTTCAGATATGAGTCGGCTCAGACCTTCCATAACAAGAAGAAAAAGTAGGGGGGATAGGGGAAAACCCTATCTGAGGCCACGCTCAGCATGAAAGAAAGGAGAGGCTGGTCCATTTATAAGAACATTGTATGAAACGTTGGTAATGCAACACATAATCCAGTTGATGAAGTTGAGGGCGAATCCCAGATGAGTAAGGAGCATTCTCAGATATAACCAACTGGTACGATCAAAGGCCTTAGATAAGTCAATCTTGAGGATCATTCCTTTTAGTCTCTTAATCTTGATGGAGTGTAGGACCTCCTGTGAAGTGCCAATAACATCATGAATTTGACGGTGATTTAGAAAGGCAAACTGTTCAGATGAAATATGAGCAGATAGAATAGGATTGAGGTGATTAGCATTGATCTTGGCAATAATATTGTCAATGCAGTTACAGAGGGAGATGGATTGGAAGTCAATGAAGGTCTAAGGGGAGTCAGTTTTAGGTATAAGAGCAATGAAAGTCGAGTTGAATGCATCATACATTCGACCACTGATTCGACATTCCTTAATAACCTGTAACAGATCTTTCCCAAGTAATTCAAAAAATTCCAAGTAGAATTCTACTGGCCAACCATCTGGCCCAGGAATCTTATCCTTTTTAAACCATTTTAAAGTGCCCTCCAGCTCCCCCATAGAAACAGGTTTGTTGAGATCCTCAACTGTGTCATGATCAATGAAATGAGGAAAGAGACCAACCACCCTAATAATTTCAACAAGAGAGACTTCCTATGGGGCCTTGTAAAGCTAACTGAAATGTGATGAGTTGAGTGATGCAAGTTGATTGAAGGTTTGAACTCTCTGCCCTTCCTCATTAGTCATCTGCCATATGGTGTTAATCGCATGACGCTCATTAGAAAATTGATGATAGAACTTCGTATTAGCATCCCCTGCTTGTAACCAATTGGCTCGACTCCAGAGACACCATGTTTCTTCTCTGTCATTTATAATCCTATTCCTTTCAGCCTCGAGCTCATTGAGATCGGATATAGCTTCAATATATGAGTATCCTCTCCCATCATCGTCTTCTAGACTAGAAAGCTCAAGTTCAATGTTGAGTAAATTAAGGTTGTCCTTCTTTCTCTTGTCTTTGGGCCAATCAATGGTTGATCTCTTAAGTCTAAGAAGGTTGTTGGAAAATCCTTCAGAGATAGATCGACCTGAATCAGAGGGGTGAGCCTTCCAAAATTCCGAGACCAATTTGATGTAGTCCAAGTCTTTTAACCTAGTAGCATTAAACTTAAAGGGGGCTTTAGGCTTGCAAGCATGACCAACGATCTCAAGATAAATGTGGGAGTGGTCAGATAGACCACCCAATCCCACCCATTGTCTATAGATAGAAAGACACCCAATAAGTGGTTATTTGATGAGAAAATGATCCAGTCTTTGAGCCAGCATGGCCTCTCCAGTCCTTTTGTTCCTCCAAGTAGGCTGAGGTCAAGCCATAGGGATGCCTATGAGTCGATGATTTTCTAATAGTTGTTCAATAGAATCTAATAAGGGATCAATATGAGCATTGTGCCCCTAGGACTCAGCGTGGACAATAGAAAAATTGAGTTCACCTCCCAAAATGATATTGTCTTCTTACAGAAGAGATAATTTGAGAAAGTGGTCCCAAAAAGTAGCCCTGTTGTGACAGGGGCCATACAAATTGAACAATCTGAGTTCCTTCCCCAATTCTAATGAGAAAATGTTTGCGCCAATGAAGCCAACACCTCCCCAGATATTTAAAAGCCTGGTAGTTCTAGGATTGTAACCAAAGGCTCACATTTGAAACAAAATTCCTCCCATCCTGCTCATTGGAATTGCTCCTAAAATTATGGGATGGCTTCAAGGACTTCAAGACAGTCAATCTCTCCCTTGTGCACTTGACTGCTCTTTCCCATAACTACTAACAACCAACAACAAAAATTCAGGAAGGAAAATTGGGATTTGTTGACACCGATGCAGGAAACTTAACTGATATGTTACCACGAAAGGAAACAATGACACTGTTATACGATAATCCTGTAATGATTCCCTTCAAGTGAAATCTCGGGTTTAGAAAAGATGGGTGAAAATAAAAACAGTATAATCGCAATCATTCTTTCCTACCTCGATCATACCATCAACTTTAATAATGATTATCGCATTTGGCAATGGTAAATTTAATAAATTTTCATTTCGAGAAAATTTAATAACATGCCACACCAACTAATTTATCAGCGCCATATGTCAAATGATGATAAGCTAAGTGGAAATTTGATTGGCCAATACTCTCATTTTAATTTTTTTAAACCGGTACTAATAAATTAATTATCAACACGCTTGAAACCTTATAAAAAAACTTTAAACCATTTTTTCAATTCATTACCTCTGAACCCTTTATCCTCAAACTAAACTAAAATGTGATAGCATATCAAATACCAATTATAGCATGAAAACCCTTTATCCTCAAACTAAACTAAAATGTGATAGCATATTGAATACCAATTATAATAGGAAATATGTGTTACAGACCATTTAATTCCAAACATAATGTTAATTTAGCAAAAAGTGAGATAAAAATTTGAATTGTATTTTACAAACAAAACACGATACTATTTCCATGTTATTATTGTAATATCCCTCATTATAACTTATAATCCATGGAAAAAAAAATTGGGTATAAACTCCAACTCTAGAAAATTTACACAATATTAAAATTTCACAAGCTTACCATGTATTGGTTGACACCTACTAATCTCAATTTTTCATTTTCACTTATATGCTTTCTTTTATTCACCTAAATATAAACATTTACCAACGGTCTATATGAGATCAACTTTATAACCTTTATTTGAGGGAGGTTTATTCCTCTTGCACGTATGGAATGTGGGTATTAATGCTAACTACTCCGACCATGGCTCAAGTCACTGTGGTATTGCCATTTTCTTAAAATGTTTTTAATTGTTTGCACCTTTAATCTATCTCCCATAGCGAAATGAGGTAACGTTTGTGGATATTTTTGGGAAGTGAATTATTTTTTATTTAATTTTTTTTAATAAATTTATTTTTTCAATTCAAATCATAACCGAATTAGGAACTTAAATTGTTTAATAAAATTTAAAAATATATATTTTTAAAATATATGGCCACAGTTCTAGGAACCTAAAAAAAATTTAAATAACAATAACATGATCTCCAAAAACTGAACTAAAAACACTGACAAACTTTTTCCGGCTAGGTTAAAAGTAATTCCATAATTTTTCAAATGCTCATGCTTTTTAAAACACAGTTTGGTATCCAACCTAAAAACTAGCTTGACAGTATGACTCATACATAGATGCTTGTAGCTAAAAGCAACAACAGGGATCCAAAACCCAAGAAAACTGATGCCAAACCACTAGCGGCAAACTCCCTTGTAAGAGTAGTTTAGAAGTGGTAACTTCATAAATGAAAAAACTCGTGGTGACAATGACCCCCATGAGGAGATGCAAGGAAATAGAAACTTGGGTAAGCCAAAATTTGGTTAAGTATTGGCGTGGCTTGTCTAGGTAGCAGTGAAATAGATAAAGATAATGTAGAGGTTTCTCGAGCTTGAGGAAAATATTGTAATCTTCTCATATTTTCTGACTAATGAAATATGCAGATAACATGGGTTTTTAGTTGTGACTTTCCCTAGGAAATCATTGTGTAATGTGTTAATTGAATTCTTTCTCTTGTATGCTTCGTGATTTTGCGATCGTTTAATTGTTTCCACTGATGAGTAAAGTAGATTCAATTCTATTGTTTTAGTAAATTACAATCAGCAGTTTGAATCTATAAGGAATTTCTACAAAATCGCCTCTATAACATTGTTTCTCTCTGCTCATCAATACGCAGATGCTCTACTAGAATTTCTCCATCTGGTTTGACCTATTCAAAACCAATACTTTGTCATTAGTTTTCATTCTTGGTGAATGAGAAATATGTATAGGTGTACATTCATATGTATATATGTTCCAAATACTAATACTAAACTTGCACATTTTTCCAGTTAATAATATGTCGGGGGTCTTATACATACTTCTTTAATAACGAGATGTGAAACACATTATGTACTCAAATGTGACTAGGTAGAGAAAGTTGATATGCTACAGGTTCAACCCTTACCAATATTTGGAAAGGACCACAATAATGTGGTTCCAATTTTTCATAACCACACAACCGTAAGGTACTCTTCCAAGGCTTAACTCGCACATAAATGAGGTCCCCGACTCGAAAATATTGATAGGTCCTATTTTTATCACATACGTTTTTGGCCTATCTTAAGTAGCCTTTAAATTCTGGTTCACTTTCTTCATAATCTGCTCCATCTCTGCTAACATGTCAGTTCCTAAAATTAGTCTGCCTTTAGGGTTACTCCAACTGGTAGGGGTTCTGCACCTCCTTCCATATAACACTTCAAAGGGACTCATTCTTAATGATTCATGATAATTGTTGTTATATGTGAATTCAACTAGGTGAAGGTACTCTTCCCACTTAGCTGGTTGTTGCATAACATACATCCTTAACATGTTTTCTAGGACCTAGTTCACTCTTTCAGTCTGCCCATCTGTCTGACGATGGTAGGAGGTGCTAAACTGAACTTGGGTGCCTAAACCCACAAAAAGAGCTTTGCAAAACGCTGAGGTGAACTTCACATATCTATCTCAGATTACCACCTTAGGTATGCCATGCATCATGAATATCTCCCTCATAAAAATATTAGTAATTTGTATCGTCTTATATGTGGATTGTACTATAATAAAATGAGTTGTTTTACTTAGCTTTTCCACCACTGCCATAATGGATTCATTATGACTTTTATTTATATGTAAACCTATTATGAAATCTAATGTAACAACATCCCATTTCTAGTCTGGAACACGTAAGGGATGGAGCAGTTTTATTGGGTGTTGGTGTTCAGCTTTAACCTACTGACAATCCAAACACTTTGACAGGTAATATGCAATATCTCTTCTCATTCCAAGCCAAAATAATTTTTCTTCATTGTAGAGAACAATTATTGATACCTGGGATGGGCAGTGTATAAAATTATATAAAATTCATCTAATATTAACTCTTTGACAACCATCTGATTAGGAACATAAAATCTCCCTTTAAAGGTTAATAACTTTTCTTTATTTCTTCATAATTACACTGATTTTCAGATTTGATTGCCAGCTTTTCTTGCTGCCGTAAAAATTCATACTCAGGATCCTTCAAAGAATCCTCTTTAATCTAATTAGAAAAACTACTTTTAGCTTGACTATAAGAGACTTCATATACACAATATATTTTTCTACTTAAAGCATCAACTACTCAGTTCTCTTTCCCTTTTAGATTCTTTATATCAAAGTCGAACTCACTTAAGAAAACAGTGCATCTATCGTGACGTGCATTAAGATTGGGTTGTTTTAAGAAATTGGTTAGGCTACTATGATCTGTCATTAAAATAAATTTATTGCCTAGCATATAGTGTCACCATATTTTTAAGGTGTGAACTACCGCAACCAATTCTATATCGTAGGTGGAATACCTCTACTCACGTTCCTTCAATTTTTGTGATTCATAAGCTACCACCATGCCCTCTTGTATCAAGACCCCACCTATGTCTTCTTGGTATGCATCAGTACAAAATACAAATTCTTTTTTAGGGTTTGCAATTTTTCATACAGGGGCAATAGGTAATAACTTATTCAACTGATCAAATCTATGCTAACAGTCTATTGTCCACTTAAAAAAATTCCCCTTCTTCTGCAAGGAAGTTATGGGGTAGGTTATTCTAGATAATCCTTCAATAAATCAATGATAATACCTTGCCAAATACATAAACGACTAGATATCGACCACATTTTTAGGAACAGGCCACTACATGATGGTCTTTAGTTTTTTAGGATCTAAAGCTATTCCCTCGGATGAGATTATATGTCCTAAATATTGTATCTGGTCCTTATAAAAATCACATTTGTTGTATTTAGAGTCGAGATAATGCTCCCACAAAGTTTGAAGCACTATATCGTCAATAAAAATTAGAACAAATTTATCCAATTAGGGATGGAAAATACCATTCATTAGACTCATAAAGGTTGCGAGTGGTTTGGTAAGCCTAAACGGAATGACCACAAATTTGTAATGGCCATATCAAGTCATGAATGTTTTTTTGTAGATATATTCCTCTTTGATTCTTATATGATGGTATTGTGATCACAAATTGATCTTAGAGAACATGGTGGAACCTTTAACTTGATCAAATAAATCATCGATTCTTGGAAATGGGTATTTATTTTTTATAGTTAATTTATTTAGTTTCCTATAGTAAATGCATAATCGTAAGGTGCCATCCTTATTCGTCACAAACAACACAAGTCCCCCCCCATGGCGACACACTCGAGTAGATGTACCCTTTTTCCAATAATTCTTACAACTGCATTTTAAGTTTTGTTAACTTAGGTAGCTCATGCAATAAGGAGTTCTGGATACTGGGGTTTCTCCCGTAACTAATTCTATCGTAAAATCAATATTTCTCTTAGGTGGCAGCTCCAAAATCTCTTCTGGGAAGACATCCCCAAAATATTAGATGACTAGTATGCTCTCTAAAGTGATTATTTTATCCTTAGTATTAGAGTACCCAAATTGTACAACATAGATATGAAAACCCTTCTGCAAGAATTTTCCTAGCTGGGTAGCTATAATAGGTCGTAGCTTAACATGCCTTTTAATGCCCTGAAGCTCTTGCCTACAACCTTCCTCTATAAGGAAGCTTATTGTATTTTCTTTGCAATTCACTAAGGACCAGTGTCCTTCTAACCAATCCATCCTCATTAGCACATCATAAGATCCTAAAGGCAATACATTCAATTTCACCCGAATTAATTGTTCTGCTAGTTTAATGGAGCAATCCTCCACCTTAGTGGTTACTATTCTTTTGGCTCTAGTGGGCAATTTAACTAACCAGGGATTTTTAAAATTGCTAGTTTGTAACTGGGAGGTCTCAACTACATTTGGATTGATATAGCTCAGATTAGCCCCAGGGTCTATCAGAATAAAAACAATATAGTTAGTTATTTTACCTTCCAGTTCTATCATGGTAGGCTGGTACTTGTCCTGATGATCCTCCAAAGTAGCGTTAATCCTTCGTATATTCTTCGACACATCTCCAATCGTAGAAGCTTCTTGTATGTTTGTCGTTGGTTCTGTTTTGGTGCGATGTTGGTAGTTCTTATAATAGTGGGGTTCTATGCAACCCCAAAACTGTAAGGGAGGTTTATGTGTTTGACTCGATTCCAGTTTTATGGAAAATTCAACTTGCTTATATTCATTCTGTGGCCTAAACCTCTGCTGGTTTCTGTCTACTTTGTTGTCCCTTATGCATATTTTTAGTATTGACAATTTTTTCATTTCTGGCACTATGAAAGTTCTTATGCCCCTTCTTATTCGATCAACTTTTCCCACCTTCCCCCTTCTGCTTCATTTGCTGATAAAAAATTCTGGCTTTACGAATTTCCTCATCCATCATCTTGGGATTGTCGAATTCCATTCTTTCCTTCATAAACACTAGTAAACCACTAATAAAACTCTCAACTTTTGCCTTCTCCTCCCTGATATAGGGAACATACACAATAAGGAGGTAAATTTAGTTACAAACTCATCCATGGTCAGTTGTCCCCACCTTAAATATGAAACTCCTTAGCTTTTTCATCATAGAATTGCTCTGTCAGGTATCTATCTTTAAAATGCTTTTTGAAAGCTATCCTATGTCATTTCTTTCTCATCGATTCCCAGGACCATCTTAATCTCTTCCCACCATAAGGTGGCCTTCCCTTGCAATTTCTAAATGCCTAACCTAGCGTTAAAGTTATCTCCATATTTGTAGATCTAGAAGTATTTATCCATGTTTATTAACCAAGCTTCTGAATTTTTCTCCACCTTCCCATCAAAGGTTAGGGGTTTAATTGTTTTAAATTCCCCTTTAATTTCAACCTTTTTCGTTTTGGTTCCCTTCCCACTGCAAATGTTATCATACCCTTCTTCATTATTATTCTGACGTCCTTCAGATTCATGGTTTTTCTCTCTGTGTCTATGTAATTGTATTATGTTTTTGTTGTTAGGGCTAGGATCAAGATTCCTTCGATTCTAGCTATCTCATAGGCTTTTCAAAATTATTTCTTGTTCCAACCTTAGACTCCCATTATCTGCTCTCAAATTTTCCATCATTGTTTGCAATTGTTGAACAATTTCTAACAACATAACATTAGTATTACAAGATTCCTCTTCCAGCTGAACCCACATTTCTGGGTTTCCCTCAGTCAGAGGTATAGGGCCATCCCTCACAGTCGGTGGTGTATATCTCACGCCTCTCCTCATTTTGTCTCATCTTTGGGTAGCATTACACATTTTTTATTTAGAATTCACCCTAACAGGCCAAAATGTTGAAATCATGGCACTCTGATACCACTTGTAACATCCATCAATACGAAATTAAAAAAAAAAAAAATAATAACAAAATTACTCTTCCTTTAGGTCAAAACCACATTTCAAGTTACATGCTCTTGCACATAGGTGATTTACCTTGCCAATATTTTATGCAATGATTTGTAAATTTATAAAATAAATTGCAAGATGCCTATACATACAACACCTCTGGATTGTTTTCCTTTGTTTCGTTCATATAAGGGATTTTCATTGTTGATTTCATATGTGATGTCGATCAGGTGCAAATTACACATGTTAACTATAATTCACATCAATGATGCTAAGCATGGTCTTGTTAGTAAACTATGGGGATTTGTGGCTTTGATAGTGCTACGGTTTCACATTAATATTAATGTTATGCTTTTGATGCCACCTATCCTCTGATTAAACTCGAATCTCAAGGGTTGACAATTGCTGCTGATCCGACCCTTGATCAGTTAGGGTTTAGGATATGACAGTCTAGTTGTTAATTCCATGCATTTGGGTAACTACCCTATTTTGCTCATTGGTTCCTCCATCATTCTTGTGTTGGTGTTGGGTCGAGAAGGCTCTGCTACCAAAGGGTTTGTTCAAGCTTTCTACCTAGGTATGTGGCTACCCGGGAATCGCCCCGCCACCGCCCGGCCACCCCTAGCACAAACTTTGTTCTCCATACTTTCTCCACTATTTTGAATGGTCCTTCTTTGGATGTAGGGCCAGGCTGAGCGAATAATTTTGCCCATGCTCTATACCCTTCAAGGCACAATGTGACTCTTCATAAATCTCAGGTAGTATATACAAACCCTGGCTTTGTTATTTGTCTTAGCGACCAAACGCTTACTCTGTGTGAAATTTTTTGTTACAAGAGGTTTTGTTCAAGGTGAGGATTTCCTTTTCATTCCTTGGCCGGAGTTTTCAGATTACTCCGGTAGTTTCTAGCCACCTCATGATGTTCAGGAAAATTGTAAGAAATTTTGGGTATTGACTAGCCTTACTCGCCTTCTTTTTTTAATTTCTCATAGGGTACTTGGCTTCGTTTTTCATTTTTTCTACTTGTAGTGTTTTTGTGGTAATATCTTGTTTACATCTATGACCTCATCTTGAGTTTTGTTTTCAGTTCCATAGTACATAATTAATGGTTGTCTTCTCTCTATAGCTTACATTGCTAATGGTTGTTACAGGTATGCGACCTTGTACCTCCTGGGTTGTAAGACAATGGAATGGTTGATGGAGGTTCTTTTCTGATAGCATCTGACCACTGGGGTCCTTCCTACTATGTTTCCTTTTTCGACTGCCTGTCTATATCCTTGAGTTTTCTACGAAGATTTAAGGGTTACAAATAGACTATGAAGTCGAGGGTTATGGTTGTCTGCACAACGTTAGGTTCTGGCTTATTATAAGACCTGTTGAAGTCATGTTAATACAAGTGCTTTAACTCTTTTCAACCCTAATTGGGGTTTACTGTTATCATTAATTTTTTATGAATGGTAATTTGTGATGGGGCTACAACCCACGACTATAGATTTAAATGTTTCTAAGATGTAATGGAACAAATTGTTTTTGGGTTTTTAGATGTTGTAGTCTGCTTCTCGTCTCATTAGTAAATTATGGTGCTCTTCGTCTTATTCTTAAATTATGATATTATTGTGTTAAAATTTCCTTTCGATTAGTATTATGTTCCTATTGAACCTTATATGAAAAGATAATAATTTTTCCTCCTCTAGGGTTGGACATTGGAATGGACTAGGGTTGCATGCTTGTCCATCTCAGCTTGGGTCTAAACTGGTGCCTTACCAAAGTTATGTCACCCTTTTCTATTGTTAAGTGATAACCCCACTAGTGATTAAACCCTGTGTCAAGTGGTAAATTCTTGTTAATATTCAAAATAGAAAACTAGTCTCTTATTTTTTTAGGATTACTTGTAGTCTAAACCTTGAAGAGTAAACCGTTCAGCCGTAATATGTTTCCTTTCTTTGCCATTACATCCAGGTAGGGTCTCTTATTCGAGGGTTATGATCATGTCGGCTTCATGGGGAGAGCAATACCATACCACATGGGTTCATATTGGGGGATATATGTTGAGGAGAAAATGACATAATATATTGAGCATATAATAGTGGGTAAACGGTTTTTATATTGGAAGGTATAAAAAATGGAGCTCAAAGTTAACGAAAAAACATAAAGGGGCATAAAAAATGTTAATGAAAAAATGGATACCTACAATATCTAGTGAAAGTAGGGTTTTTTTAATTGGGAAGATGTATTGGGTTTGTATTGGTAGGAGGTTAAATAATTATATTTTTATAGGTATTTTCCAATATGCAGTCAAATTAAGGGTATTATATAGTACGCCACGAACGCACATGATATGTGAGAGTTTCATTGACTAAATCCCCTGTGGTTATGATCTACCCTGAATAATCTTGTAACCTTCCAGCAATATGCTCCTTCTAGTCACAAGTATCTCAAGGCTCACTATTTTTTCTATACAGGTTCCTATGACCACTTTGTCCAAATTGACAGTTCTTATTTCCTTTAAATAGGAAAGAACCCTAAACAATATACACATATTAATGTTCTTTTCTGGGACACCTTAACACCTTCTATGTTTTCATATTTATGTAACAGATAACTTGTATTATTCTCATTCAACCATTCAAACATACACATTTCTTTTACATTAAATCTTTTGATAACACATAAACCTTAAGTACTTATCTAGTTGTCTATAAAGTCAAGAATTTCACTGAGAGACTGCTCCTCCCAGTTGTGAGAATGGAAATTATGTCTGATTCTCCCCTCGACCTTTCAGTGTCCAGAACAATACTTAGATAGTAGCCCCTCTAAGACCAAGTCCTTGGCATCAAGACCTCCTGTCCAACCAAGAATTTTCTGCTCAAATCAAGGCCTCCACTAGTTCACAACCCAACTCAAGAGTACCTTTAGGAGCATCCTGCTTGATTTTTTTCTTGCTTCTCCTTTCTAATGCCTCCAACCAATTTTCTCCTTGTCTTCCTTGGAATCCTTTTGCCTCTGAGGTGTTTTATCTCCACGAAGAGAGAATAACTAACCATCTAACTGTATCTGACAATCTCATCTTGGGTCGCTTGGCGTGAATTTCAAAGACTTGTTGTTTCCCTTTAACAAAATAAATTAATAAAATATTTATGTAAAACAAATTCTCGTGATGAGTAGGCTTTTCCTCTAAGCCATTATCCACTAATTCTGCATAGTAATTTAGAATATTTACAATACTTGGGGAGTGTTACACATACAATATAACCTCAATTTAAAATTCAAAACCTAAATATATTTTACAATAATATTAAAAATTTTCCACCTTTAAAATTGAAATATATTTTATAATAACATATATAATTTAGCCCCAAAGGTAACTTAGCTCCAGTGGTCTAGAGCCACATGCTAGGGTCTAATATTGTTGCTCATCACATTTTAGAGTCTCTTTGAATCCCTTTGGGTGAGGTCCCATAATCACCTTGACTGTTTACTAGGTTTACCATTAATGAAATGTGAGGGTTTCCCCTCCTTTACATCCAAGTAAAAAAAAAAAGGAATAATTTCTTAAAATTCACTGAAAATTTTCTAAAATATTGAATATATAATTTAACACAAATTTAATGAAAGAAAAAGAAAACTTCAAAAAATGTAAGGCTTTTTAAGTTTCAATATATATTGAATAGTATAATGCCAACCATTTTCAATAATCAACATCAAAATTTGAAAGTTAATAAATATTTTACTAGATTATTGAAAAAAGACACAAAGATAAAAATAAAATAAAATAAAAAAATATTGAACATGTAAATTTTAGCTTTGAATATTTATTAAATATTAGATTTTCTTAAGTCAAAAATTTTAGCTCAAATCATTTAGTGTTTTAAAAGTCAAAAGATCTTAGCTCAAATGATTTGTTGAAGAATTTGAAAAGTTTATATTTTCAAATCAAGCTATATATGTATTTTGGGGACCTATGCTTGAAGATGTACTTATTGATAAGGTTTTTCCAACATCTTTGAAAATGTTTGATTTCCAATGAAGTATACTTGCAATCTAAAGTTGAAAATTCTCCTTATAAAATGGTGGAACAAAATGAGGTAACATTATCTAATTGGTCAATACTTTCATTATATTTTTTCACTATAATCTCTAATGTTTGAATGTACAAAGTTTTAAATGTCATATAAATTAAATATAAACAATGTGTATGGTGTCATATTTCATATTTTTTTTCTACTTCATTTTGTTTTTTTCCCTTAGAGGAAGGTAAACTTTAATTTGTTTTTCTTATAGGAAGGTAAATTTATAAAAAAAATTGACTTTCCATGTGAAAACATTTGTAGTCATTCAATTTGGTATATTAGTGGCCATTTTCATGTAGAAATAAATGAGTGAGTTTTTTATTTCTTAAATTGAAAATATTTTGATGATTTAGGAATGATTTTTTTTAAAAAGAGTGCTTGTCTATAACCTATTTTCTTTTCCGTTTATTAAAATAATACTTTATTTTGAGAATACAAGAAATAACAATATTTATTATTATAAATGATCTATTATTATTAATGTTTTATTTATATTTGTTCTGTTTTTAATTACGTGGTAAGGCGTTCTCTTGTGAAATGAAGTCCCTATCATGCCACGTGTACAATGGTGAGACGTTGATTTCGATGTTAGACGATTGAAATAACGTCTACCATCAGATTAAAATCGGGTATTTTTGTTTTGTTTTTAATTACGCGGTAAGGCGTTCCCTTGTGAAATGAAGTCCCTATCATGCCACGTGTACAATGGTAAGACGTTGATTTCGATGTTAGACGATTGAAATAACGTCTACCATCAGATTAAAATCGGGTATTTTTGGTGATAATTTTTACGCGGTAAGGCGTTCCCTTGTGAAATGAAGTCCCTATCATGCCACGTGTACAATGGTAAGACGTTGATTTCGATGTTAGACGATTGAAATAACGTCTACCATCAGATTAAAATCGGGTATTTTTGGTGATAATTTGGTACAGTGATCAGATTAAAATCTGGTATTCAGTTATAATCTCGTACAAAGATATTCAACGCGCTGCACGAAGACGAAAAGAGTCCAGGACAGCACAATATGTAGGGCAATTTAATAGAATGGCAGAGGCATGCTAGTTGTAGTCCCAACTCCATTTTTGTACTGCGCAAAGCATGGTGAGGGTATTTATATACCGTTGGAAATTGAAATTTTTTTTAGTCCTGTGTTCTGGCAGGTACTAATTTCTCTTTTATTCTGTTTGGTTTTTGTTGTAGTATATCTCTGATTTTTCATATTGGGCATCTGCACAGTATGACACATGGCAAGAGTTCTCTGCGTCACTGGTTTGATTTTCATTGCAACAACGGTTCTGAGATGAAAATTGTACACTGTCTAAATCTCTTAAATACTAATTAACAATTAACCAATTCACATAATAATTACTTTTATGATAATAAAATTCATTCCAGGTTCACAACAAACATCAAATTCTAACTATGAATCAAAATATTTTTGTACAAATTTTTATTTAAAATATACTTAATGTATAAAGAGATTTAGTTATATCAAAAATATTTCATTATAAAAATAGAGATGGTTTGTGTGATTTTTATTTATTTATTTATTTTTATTTTACTTTTTATTTTTTATTAATTAATTAATTAATTTATTTTTTCTTTTCAGTTTAAATTTTACGCTAAAGAATTGCAATTATAATGTTTTAATAAAAAACCGACTAAATTTACATGATCTTAAATTTACCTTGATATTTACCTGCTATTTGTTGTAACATTTTATTTGTCAAAAACTAGTGTTGTATAAATATGACATTTTATTTTCATATTTGGGTTGAAAAGAGAAACATTCATTGTTTTGATATGAAATTTTATAGGGTATTGTTCCCTAACATTTTATTTTCATATCTTGGTTGAAAAGAGAAACATTGAGTTGATTTAACCAATTTTTTTCACAAATTTTCACATAACCTCTTAATTCCAAGAAGATTTAAGCCTTTCACCTATGCTCAATCTCAATGTTGGGTTATCTAGCTGTGTAAAGCTTATAAGAAAATTATTCTACTAATTCAAAGCTTATAAATTATTATCTATTTCAAAATTATAATGAATTTATAGATATATGTATTTCAATTTTAGATTAGAAAAAAATATTTAAATTTTAGTTAACATTGTAGAGTTGATTTAACCATGAATTGTTTTCACAAATTTTCACCTAACCTCTAAATTCCAAGAAGATTTAAGTCTTCCACCTATTCTCAATCTAGCTGTGTAAAGCTTATAAAGGTTTTCTATCTTTCCAAACTGAATAACCCACGAAATTTTCCAAAGAGAACTAATTTAAGAAAACTAATATCAGATATCTCCAACCTGCATTTTGATAGAATACTTCATTGTTGAGTACCAAATGTGTTGTGGGTATTGAGCATGAACACCCCAACACAAGATAGCAAGGAGGCGGCCAAGAAAAGAGAAAGAGAAACATATTCAGGTTTTCAAGAAAAGAGAAACATATTTAGGTTTTCTAAACCCACGAAATTTTCCAAAGAGAACTAATTTAAGAAAACTAATTGCACCTCAAAATTTACATTTTATTTTATTCAACATCACATATAAATATTATAAATACAACCATATAACTTTTATCTTAATTATACAATCAATTTGTTGAGAAAATATCTCTACCAAACACTAAAGTAAAAAAAAATTAATTAAATTAAATCTCTCAAATCTAACTAATTAACAATTAACCAATTCGCATAATAATTACATTTATGATCATAAAATTCATTCCATGTTCACAAGACAAATCTCCATTAAAAATTAAATCTCTAGATACATACCCATAAAATCTTAATTGGGCTCTTTAAATAATTTGGTTGCCAACCCACATTTTTTTCCACCTTTTTTTAATTGATTTCTTGTGGTTCCTAATTAAAAGAGTACAACCATATTTTGCTTTCACCATGTGAAGGAAGACTAGCTTTTTTTCCACCTTTTTTTAATCGATTTCCTGTGGTTCCTAATTAAAAGAGTACAACCAGATTTTGCTTTCACCGTCTGAGTGGAGGAAAACCAACTCGTTAACTAATCTGGGATCTTTTAAAAATATGTTAATGGCTAGATCTTCTTGGCATATTGACAACGATCTTGTGTATATTGTTAATATGATACGAAGATCTTGACATAAGAGATTTTTAAAAGCTCCCATATTAGTTAAGGAACTGGTTTGGTTTTTGTTATACATCATAAAAGATTTGTCAATATGACAGGAAGTCATTAACATTAAGAGATTTTTAAAAGCTTCTAGATTAGTTAAGGAATTGGTTTGGTTTTGTTCTACTTCGCAAGTAAAAACTAAACCTACGGTTAGTTAAGGAAGTAAAAACTAAACTTGGTTGTACGGTTAGTTAAGGAACTGGTTTGGTTTTGTTCTACATCGCTAGTAAAATCTTTGTCAATACGACAGGAAGTTCTTGACATTAAGAGATTTTTAAAACCTTCTAGATTAGTTAAGGAACTGGTTTGGTTTTGGTACGGTTTTTGTTTTGTTCCACTTTGCCAGTAAAAACTAAACCTAGTTGTACATTTTCTATCTTTCCAAACTGAAGAACCTATGAAATTTTCCAAGGAGAATTAATTTAAGAAAACTAATTGTACATCAAAATTTATTTTGTATTTTATTGAACATCACATATAAATATTATAAATACAACCATATAAGTTTTATCTTAATTATACAATCAATTTTTTGAGAAAATATCTCAACCAAACACTAAAGTAAAAGTTATTTTAATTGAGCTAAATCTCTCAAATCTGACTAATTAACAATTAACCAATTCACATAATAATTACATTTATGATAATAAAATTCATTCCATGTTCACAACAAACATCAAATTCTAACTATGAATCAAAATATTTTTGTATAAATTTTTATTTAAAATATACTGAATGTATAAAGAGATTTAGTTATCTGAAAAATATTTCATTATAAAAATAGAGATTGTTTGTGTGAATTTTTTTTTTTTTAATAATGTTTCCTACCTGTTATTTGTTGTAACATTTTATTTGGTTTTGTCAAAAACCAGTGTTGTATAAATATGACATTTTATTTTCATATCTGGGTTGAAAAGAGAAACATTCAATGTTTTCATATGAAATTTTACAAGTTATTGTTCTCTAACATTTTATTTTCATATCTTGGTTGAAAAGAGAAACATTGAGTTGATTTAACCAAATTTTTTCACAAATTTTCACATAATCTCTTAATTCCAAGAAGATTTAAGCCTTTCACCTATGCTCAATCTCAATGTTGGGATATCTAGCTGGGTAAAGCTTATAAGAAAATTATTCTACTAATTCAAAGCTTATAAATTATTATTTATTTCAAAATTATAATAAATTTATAGATAAATGTATTTCAATTTTAGATTGGAAAAAAAATATTTAAATTTTAGTTAACATTGTAGAGTTGATTTAACCATGAATTTTTTTCACAAATTTTCACATAACCTCTAAATTCCAAGAAGATTTAAGCCTTCCACCTATGCTCAATCTAGTTGGGTAAAGCTTATAAAGACCACTGTACACTAGAAATTAGAATCCAATCATGAAATATCAGATATCTCCAACTTACATTTTGAGAAATTAGAATCCAATCATGAAATATCGGATATCTCCAACCTACATTTTGATAAAATACTTCGTTGTTCAGTACCAAATGTGTTGTTGGTATTGAGCATGAACACCAGAAATTAGAATCCAATCATGAAATATCTTATATCTCCAACCTGCATTTTGATAGAATACTTCATTGTTGAGTACCAAATGTGTTGTGGGTATTGAGAATGAACACCCCAACACAAGACAGCAAGGAGGCTGCTAAGAAAATAGAAACATATTTAGGTTTTCAAGAAAAGAGAAACATATTCAGGTTTTCTATCTTTCCAAACTGAACAACCCACTAAATTTTCCAAAGAAAACTAATTGCACATCAAAATTTACATTGTATTTTATTGAACATCACATATAAATATTATAAATACAACCATATAAGTTTTATCTTAATTATACAATCAATTAGATGAGAAAATATCTCTACCAAACACTAAAGTAAAAGTTATTTTAATTAAACTAAATCTCTCAAATCTAACTAATTACCAATTAACCAATTCACATAATAATTACATTTATGATAATAAAATTAATTCCATGTTCACAAGACAAATCTCCATTAAAAATTAAATCTCTAGATACATACCCATAAAATCTTAATTGGGCTCTTCAAATAATTTGCATGCCAGCCCACATTTTTTCCACCTTTTTTTAATCGATTTCCTGTGGTTCCTAATTAAAAGAGTACAACCAGATTTTGCTTTCACCGTCTCAGTGGAGGAAGACCAGCTCTTTAACTAATCTGGGATCTTTTAAAAATATGTTAATGGCTAGATCTTCTTGGCATATTGACAACGATCTCGTGTATATTGTCAATATGATAGGAAGATCTTGACATTAATAGATTTTTAAAAACTCCTAGATTAGTTATATTGTCAATATGATAAGAAGATCTTGACATTAATAGATTTTTAAAAACTCCTAGATTAGTTAAGGAATTGCTTTGGTTTTGTTTTACATCGCCAGTAAAAGCTTTGTCAATATGACAAGAGGTTCTTGACATTAAGAGATTTTTAAAAGCTTTTAGATTAGTTAAGGAACTGGTTTGTTTTGGTTTTGTTCTACTTCGCCAGTAAAAACTAAAATTGGTTGTACGATTAGTTAAGGAATTGGTTTGGTTTTGTTCTACATCGTCAATAAAATCTTTGTCAATATGACAGGAAGTTCTTAACATTAAGAGATTTTTAAAAGATTCTAGATTAGTTAACTAAACTAGCCATAGTCTACAAATAACAAACTTCATACTTCTTACTGTCAAATTTGGATATACTTCACATTTCCTTGACTGTGAAATTTACATAAACACCTAATAAAATATCAAACTTCATTACAGTTTAAGCTCCAAATTCCATAGTAGGCCCAACATGGAATCAACACATCAAGAAAACAACTATCATAACTAGAAAACAATGACACTTTATGCTTGTATATTAAGTAAAGAATCACCATCGTTGACATCGGATATTAACTTGACCATTTGTTTTCCTGAAATGAATGAGATTCATTTTTACATCCCACTTATACTAAAACAATATTTTCTATGAAAGAAATCAAATTCATTTTTATACTAATGATAGAGTGAAGTGAGGTTCAAAGAATTTCCTCATGGAGGATCCCAAACTCCTAAAGGATTTGTGGACTAAAACTTCAAGTGAGTGGCTGAATAATTCTCAACTTTAATCACCTCATCTAATTGTTAATATGTGCCAAAATCAATATCATGCAATAAATATAAGTGATACCAAAACTAATTTTTTCAATTAAATGTGAAGGCCAACAAAAAGACTCCCTTTGTAATAAGAAAATATGTTAATGTGAACTTATAATGTGTTTAGATGACTTAAATTTGCTTATCAACAGAGAGACCTTTAACTAAAAAATGTTTTGTTATTATACAATATACTTGATTGAAAGATATCAGGTAGATCATCTCAAGCACTTACAAACAAAAGAAAAAAAAACTTATAAACTATCAATATTTTGAAATGGTGAATGGTAAATGGTAAATATTAGATCTAATTGAAAGAGATCAGGTAGATCATCTCAAACACTTACAAACAAAAGAAAAAAAACTTATAAACTATCAATATTTTGAAATGGTGAATGTTAAATATTAGATCATACATTCAATATAGATTAGGTAGATCATCTCAAACACTTACAAAAAAAACTTATAAGCTATCAATATTTTGAAATGGTGAATGGTAAATATTAGATCATACCTTCAATATAATTTCCAAATATTTCCTAACCAACTAATGTGGATATGATGTGTTAAATAAGTTTATTAAATACATGATGTCAAGCAAAAAGAATTATTTTTAAGTTCAAAATGTGTAAAAGAAGGTTGAAAATCTCAAACACTTACAAAAAAAAAACTTATAAGTAAAAGAAGGTTGAAAATCTTGCCTAACGAACTAATTTGGATATGATGCGTTAAATAAGTTTATTAAATATTGCGTTAAATAAGTTTATTAAATACGTGATTCTTATTAAATAAGTGCAAAAAGAATGATTTTTAAGTTCAAAATGTGTAAAATAAGGTTGAAAATCTCAAACACTTACCAAAAAAAAACTTATAAACTATCAATATTTTGAAATGGTGAATGGTAAATATTAGATCATACATTCAATATAATTTCCAAAATTTTCCTAACCAACTAATGTGGATATGATGTGTTAAATAAGTTTATTAAATACATGATTCTTATTAAATACGTGCAAAAAGAATGATTTTTAAGTTCAAAATGTGTAAAATATGGTTGAAAAGGTATGCCAAATAGATTGATCCAATTTAAAGATCATGACACCAGTTCAATCCAGTTGTATGATTTATTTTATTTTATATTAATGTAGAGTTTATAATATATTTAAAAAAAAAACAACACAGATAAAGATCATGACACAAGTTCAATCCAGTTGTATGATTTATTTTATTTTATATTAATGTAGAGTTTAGAATATATTAAAAAAAAAAAAAACAACACAGATATGGCTAATGGAAAGTGGAACAACCTAGTCTTCTACCTAATGTAGAAAACCTTTGAAATCTTCCTTACTCTAGAAACACTTATCTTGAAAATGAAACTCCATACATAGTGTAGGTATTTTAGTGCACATAGAACACCATCCTAAAATTCTATACTCTTCATCACAAAAACAAAATTGTGACACCATGCTAGAATTGACATAAAAATGACTCAAAATGTACACACATTATCTTGAATCCCTTCTAACAAAAACTATTATCCATTGCATTGTGAATTAAAGGTGATATGGAGAGAACTTGTGCTATGAAATATTTCATTTAAATCATTTACTTATAACAGTGCTTGAATCTTAATGAAGAACATTTTCATAAATCTTTTGGAGTTAAAATGTTGTGCATTATCTTCATTTTCAAAATATTCTAGAATATTGGCTTGGTTGGAAGCTCCCTAAAAAATAACATATGATCGAAAAAAACACAAATGCTAGTAAATAAACAAAATTGCATAAAAGTTTTACTTATTTCTTCTAAGCTATTATTTTCTATGCTATGGCTTGCGTTTCCTTTGCAACATATGGTGCAATCACTAGTATATATTGTTTGAAATTAATTTTTGTTCTCATAATTATATATAATATATATAAGTAAAGAAATTGACAGTGATAATGGACAGGCATGAAAAACAAATAAATATTTGGAAGTCCAAACCTGCTCCCATGGGACGTGAGAGGGTGGTACGGGAGTCAGTGTAATAATAAAATTTAAATTTGAATAATATATTCCACCATATTAATGACCAATAAACTTTAAATGTAATATTTGATAAATGTTATTAAAATTCAGTATAGATATAAATTATTTTAAATTCATAAATTGTAATGGTTAAGTAAATCGAATAAAAAGAATATTTTCTTTAAATAAATTTTATTTTTACTTTTAAACACATTAAAATTTAATATATTAATATTTAGAAAAATAAAAATTTAAAAATATATTTGAATTTAAAATTTTTATTTTCTCCTTTGGAGTCCATTGTTCCTCGGGGGCACCCATCTTGCTGCTTCATTTGATAATGTGAAGAGAGTTGAGAGAGTGGGCTAGAAGGGGTTTCCATGGACTTTGTTGTATGGCAAGGTTTCGTTGTATGTGTGTTTTTTATTAGGGTTATTTAGGTGGCTAGTTTTTTTTATTTGTTTTTTTTGGTTAGTTTGATTTTTGCTGGGATTTCTGACATGTTATTTTGTTGGGTGTTGTTTGACTCATATTTATATGAAATGGCTATTTATCACAATGTATTTTTGTATGCATTTTTATGAGGTTTTTCTATAGGCCTCGGTGTTTTGTATATTGATTTTTGTATAAGATATTTTATAGTTTAAGATTACATATTCACATATTAGAATATAGTTTTTATTTTTATTAATAGAAATTATGATTTTTTCTTTAAAAAGATTTATTTTGAAAATATTTTTTTATTATTTTAAAAATATAAAAAATTAACAATAATATCACATATAATACTTTCAGTAAATTATATTAAATGTTAAAGTTGTATGATTTTGAACTTGGTTTATATATTTACGCTGTAAATCTTTTATGAAAAGTAATAATTAATATTGTTATTGTTATTTTCTTATTTTTTTAATTATGTTTAAATGCCATCTAAAACATACCATCTCCATTTATCTGGAATCTTTCTTTGCAGTTGTCTATAATGTGACTTTTTGGAAACTTTTTCGGTGGGTTTTTCCGGTCAAAATCTAGCAGCAATTTATTGAAATCGCACGTTTGATAGCTAGTTTCTGCAAAATCAAAGCCTCCCAAGAGTTTTTCAGGGTGCTGAATCCAAATATGCAGTTAAAAAACCATTTTAAATAATACAAATGAAGATTTAACTTCAATTTTTTCCACCAGATTCTATCACCGGAATCTCCAAAAAATCGCATGATAGACAACTCCTTTTAGTTTTGTAGTTTTTTAATATGTAATAATAATCCATTATTTACCTGGAATCTTTCTTTATAATTTAGTTTGTACTTTTTAATATGCAATAATAATCCATCAAAGTCCAAATTTGGAAAGCTGAAAAATTATAAGATTTAACACCCAAAAAAAAAGTGACTTTAGAAATAAATTTTTCCAAATATATTATATATTTTCTAAAGATAGTTAGATGCCATAAAATTCGAAGTGCATCAGTTTGATGACAATGTTTCGATTTAACACCAAAAAAAAGGTGACTTTAGAAATAAATTTTTCCAAATATATTATATATTTTCTAAAGATAGTTAGATGCCATAAAATTCGAAGTGCATCAGTTTGATGACAATGTTTCATTAGGACAGCGGCGAGTAGTAAACCAACCAGACAACTCTGGGGCAAATACCATTGTCTAACAGCTTCTATGTCAAGCTTATATTCCTTCAACTAAAGTATTGAATCTAGGCCACCGGTTGGAAGAGACAGTTTTTGACCTGCTCCTTAATTTCCATATTATTTGGAAGTGTCAAACCGTCTCCATCCATGTAAAACAACTGCGTTACTCTCGCCGAATCAAAAACTAGTCTCCTGCAACTGTCCGGTATTACATCTCTGTTGTTCACAAACTCCTTATTCAATTCATCAAGGGCGTTATCCATAACACTATGCACATGTTTCAGAGCTTCTTCTTCAGATATCTCAGAAGCCAACTCCCCTTGATCTCTCTCAGCCTGCATTTATATTTAACAGTACGGATTTCAGTATAAGAAACATTTAAACATTAGTACGGATTTCAGTATAAGAAACATTTAAACATTAGTCGCAATTAAAGGATATGAATGTTCTTATGTTTAATATATGTTAAATATACATGCATTAAATTACGGATTTCAGTATAAGAAACATTTAAACATTAGTACGGATTTCAGTATAAGAAACATTTAAACATTAGTCGCAATTAAAGGATATGAATGTTCTTATGTTTAATATATGTTAAATATACATGCATTAAATTAATTTAATGAGTAATAAAATCATTTGCAATAAGTTAATTTAATGGTTTCCTTTACTGTTTTTACAATTATATATTAAACACACATTATTTGCAGCAACTACTGTTTTTCATCCCGTCAATTGAAAACGCATTATTTTTATGGGAGGAATAAGATAAAAACAAAAATCAATGATGAGGATTTTATTGTTTATATAGTATGGTGTCTGATATAAATAAAAAGATTTCATTATATTTATTTGCAGTAACTACTGTTTTCATCCCGTCAATTGAAAATGCATTATTTTTATGGGAGGAATAAGATAAAAACCAAAATCAATGATGAGGATTTTATTGTTTATATAGTATGGTGTCTGATATAAATAAAAAGATTTCATTATATTTATTAATGTAGTTGAAATAAGTTTATTTAAATTAATTTCATATTTATATTAATCAGCTTAAAATGTGTATATCAATTACATTAGTAAATGCTCTTGTGTTAATTACAACAGATTTGAGTGAGGTGGATTCATTAATTATAGTTAATCAAAATTAATGAGATTCATCAAGATTAACAAAATAAACCTTAATCAAAATTATATTGTCTATCACATGGTATTTAATATATAAATTGTTGAATATGAAAAATAAATACCTGATAAGTTTTGTTGTCGTTAGCTAGACGCACTGTCAAGCCCAAGAGGTATAGAAATCTGGATTCTTGACCAAATTTAGAGAGTACATCATCTGTAAGAACCTCCCCAGTGAAAAGAGCACTGATAAGAACCACTGTTCCCATCGCTGCTGACACACTAGCATTTTCAATATATTCATCATAGGATGGTACGTATCTAGCTGCAGACCATTCTGCTTCTTTAGTATACGCTGCTAGCAGGACCTCCCACTGCCATATACCATATGAGTGAATCATGAATCTATAATCAATAAAAAAACTACATAACCAGAAAATGATAAGAGACTTAATACATACAACTTTTTGAATGTAGCTTAGCACGTCACACCCTTGCCTCTTGCGTCCTTCTTCAACGATTTCGTTAAACGTATCGTAGAAACCCTTGAAACATGTTTTCATGTCCTGTGGCATTTGATCTACCAGTGATAGATCCCATCTGAAAAGAAAGCCAATGAAGTAAGTATGTACTTAATAATCAAACCAATTGAAATTATGTAAAGCTAGGTATGGGAGGGAATCACACTCTATCATATGGAATTCTTAATCTCCTGTATAATAGAGGGCTCACCTTTCTAAATCATATCTATAAGTTTGATGCATTGTGCATAGATGGCCAATCATGGAAAAGTGCTAGGGACATTCAACTACCTGAGCGGAGGGAATGGGAAGATTATATCACCAACTTGAGAAACAAGGCATCTCAATAAATGATAAGAGGGACCAAATGTCAAGGGGCGGGGAGGCGGTGGGGGAGGGGGGACGCTTGAAAAAGGGGCATCCTTCCGTAAAAGAGATATACAACTACATCCCTAGGGAGGCATTGGGACAGAAGGGGGACTTCTAGATTCAGAAAATTTGGAAAGGGGATAACCCCAACAAAATCAAGTGTTCCAGCTAGGTGGCTATAAAGGGGATATGCCTACTCTGTAAGGTAAGTAGTGAGGATAATGCACATTTATTTCTGGGATGGTTGTTTGGGAAGGGATAATGGACTCCTTTCGCATCATGCAGATGGATCAATTCACTACATTAAGAAGTTGCATATGGAAGTGGATTAAAACTCATGACAATTTTTGTTTTCTCCCTCTATATCTCATATGGATCATTTGGAGGAGCAAGAATGCACTCATATTTGAGAACAAGAATCTGATAGTTAGGGAGGACGTAATAGAAACAGTGACCTATTTCTTGGAGATAGGACCAGCTCAAATTGCAAGCAAGCAAAGAAGAATTATTTGGAAAAACATATGGCATACACTCCCACTGCGATTCTTCAATGGTGCTTGCAGTGGGAGGAAATGTGGATGTGGGGTTTACATAGTCATTGAGCGGGGAAAAAGCTATCATTTTTGGTGGGAAGGAGGACAGGGCACGAACAGTAAGGCAGAGATAGTGGTGCTATGGGGAGTGTTGATAGCAGGGAAATGGTTAGGGGGGAGTGTTGATAGCACGGAAATGGTTGGGATTGGAGAACCTACAGGTCTATAGGGATGCAAAAGGCATTATTTACTCGGCTAAGGGTCTGAATAATTTCAACTCTCTGATCTTGAATAATTGGATGAAGCCCATCAAGACTATGGTGAGCACATACCAACTCATCAACATTGATCACATCTGTTAGAGTCAGTATTTGCATACTGTCACAAGTGATCAAATATGCTCTTATAAAGTGGTCTTAGGGTGTCAAAGTCATTTTTTTTCATTTCAGTGAGTCTTCAAGTAAAAATTTGGTCACTGGATATCAGGTCTAGGATTTGTTTTCACTCCTTCCAAAGTCTTCCAAGTATTGGTTCATGTCACCATTCAGCTGAGTGTACCATCATTCAAACAGTTGTCAGCATTATTTCAGGTTCCAATGGGCCATTTTACACCTTGTTTGTGCTTCAATTGTGCTTAGGTAAGGCTCATTTCCCTCTCCTAGGGTTTTGAAGGTAATTTTTCTTGGATGGTCAAATCATCAACAAAACTTGTATCCTGATGCTCATACACCTTCCCCTATCTTTAATATACCTTCTTAAACACTTCCCATCACTGATATCCCTCAAATTCATCATTTTCCCACAAACCCTAGCCTATTGCTACAATTTGACACTTTTCTACGTTAGGCCTGTGTTTTTCCCTTTTGGACCCCTTCCCCTCACTCAATCCTTGAACTTCCACTTTCCCCTGCTTCCTAACATCCCTCCCTACTTCGCAAAATTTTCTCAATAATTTAGAAGCGCCTCATCCCCTTCATTTCCCTTCATTTCTACAAATCCCCTGTTCCACATATCGAGATAGGTTTTATTCAAATGATGTTTCTGAACAAGAAAAGATGAATTTGACAAAAGTGAGAGAGGTTTTTGTCCATCATAGACCCAAGAGGAAAAAAATCCTTCTTTGTTTATGCAGGTATCATGGTTTTGGAGAAATGTCAAAACTACAGGTGTCATAGGAGAGTTACTGCACTTCTGGAGTGACCTTCGTTAAACCAAGTTTTATCCTAGCTGGAGTGTCCAAATGACTTGATTGATGGGCCAAATGATAACTAGACACAGAGGGCTTCCCAATGAGCTATCATGAGCACAATTTGGAGTTGAGGAAGACCTCCAAAAGTTGACTACAACAGCACTCTGCATTTTGGCAGCCTCATTCTGCACATTTTGACCAGTCTTTGGAGATTGAGCTTTTGACAGGGCAAATGAGCTCCAAATTGAAGTCAAAATGTTATAGAAAGAAGAAAGGGCAAGCTTTCCAACAAACTATCCCATGCCTAATTTTGACACTGGGAAGGAAGTCAAAAGTTGTCTTGAAGTGGCACTGCACGTAGGCGAGTTTTGGCAGTGTAAAAAACAACTGCGCTGCGCATTCAGAAGGGCGTTGTTCGTTCATCCAACAAGGGCCAAAAAGCCTCCAGCTACCTAAAAACATCAAAAATCACCCTCTCTTCCCTCAAGCAAGTTTCCTCACTGTACTTCATCGTTGGTTTTCAATTGAAGTTTTTAAAGGTAATTTACAATGGCAAAAGTGAAACCCTAGATTCTTCCTTAATTATACCCTAGAAACCCTAACCCCCATTATTTCTCCCATCACCTATCACTAAAGCCCTGAACCCCTTCCCTATATCACTCCATAACATTTTATATTCCTTTGTCCTTCATCCCACAAGCTATACTTCAAAAAAGGACCCAAGCCCCTCTCCCTCATTTTCATGATTCATACCCTCCTATTCATTTCCCAGCCCACCATATACCTCACAAGGTCTTCTCCCATTCCCTTATTCCTAATCACTCTTGCTCACTCCCTTCATCCCTTTCTAGGAGTATGAGGAGGAGGAAAAAACTGGCAGTGACAGTTCAACAGAGAGACCTAGGCATCAAAGAAAACCACACAAGGGAGGCAAAATTATCAGGGAAGAACCATCAAACCTCAGAGAGTTTGAGGCCTCTCATTTGACTGTCACTTTTTTCAGGCATCTAGGGTGCTATGAGCTCTGTGAGCAGGTAGAGAGAGTTCAACACCACCCTGAGCTCACTAGGGTTTTTGTAGCCAATCTTCGGGACAACAAGGTGACTCTTGTTGGGGTGACATTTACAGTTTCACCCTCCATTATTGTGGATGCAACCAAGATTCCAAATGTATGGGAGAAGTGGCATAAGGAACAGGACCTGGATGAACACTATTATGAGCCTTACATCAAACCCGGGTACATAAATGAAGCAAAAACGATTTTTCCTTTCAGGTTCCCTGAAGACAAGTATGCCCCCATGATGAAAATCACCATGAAATATTTCACTTGTCAGGGTAGATTTTCCAAATTGTACACCTATCACATCAGGCTTCTCATGCATTTTACTAGGGTGAGGATGTTAAACCTCCCTTATTTCTTGTTCAGGAATATTGAGAAGATGGCCCACTTTGTGCAGAAAAAGCCATACCCTCAGTAGATGAGTAGTCTTTATCATTATTCCCTGATCAAGATGATTGTGCTTCATCATCTTAACCTCCTCAACATCTCCTGGGAGACATTTATTGCTCATGACATCTTCAGGGGTCCTCAAATTCCTCCACCAGTGTCCCAAGAATCAGGAGGACCTTCTAGCAGTGCTCAGGTGAAGACAGATGAGAAGGCCAAAGAGACTAGAGCTACTGAGGTTCCCAGGACCTACATGACATACCAGAGGGGCACAAGAATATTGTTTGTAGTTGATAGGCAAGTGTTTGCTCCACAGGATGTGGAAGGGACCTTGCCTTCTTCATCAACTCATAGGCAAATGCTTGCTCCATAGGATGTGGAAGGGGCTTTGCCTTCTTCATCAACACAGCAAGAATAGGTGCAACATCTGCACAAAGGGAAAGAAAAGATGCCAGAGGAAAGTTTTGATGATGAGGAGGAAGAGAGAGACTTTGATTTGACAGAGCATGATGATCCAGAGCAGCATTATATTCATCATGGCATGGATAATTGACTTAGAGGCTCAGGATGAAGAAATAATAAAGGACATCATCATACAGGAAAAGGAGGCTCAAGTCCAAGCATTGATGGACAATTTGGAGAGAGCCAAGTATGTCATCACATATTTGGAACAAGAGAACAAGAAGTTGAGTGACAAGCAGGTCCTCATGGAGCTGGAACTTCTCAAGATAAAATGACAAGGTGACAAGGGTGAATCAGTTATGCAAAAGGAAGAGGCACTAGTCACTTTGACTCCTATTGAGAAGGAAATTGAGGATGATAGAGAGATTTGGCTTGAAAGAGTCAATTTGCACCTAGAGAAGCTGTTACAAAAGGCCAATAGGGACAACCAGATGATCAGGCACATGGCCTACCACTACAGGACCCGAAACAAAATTTGTAACATGAGGGTCAAACAGATGAAAGCTAGGCTAAGGCGGGCTCTAAAGGGCAAAAAAGAGGAGGATAGGCTTAGGTTGCTTGCTGAAGCTTCCTTGGCTCATAAAGATGCTTGATGATGGTGCTGCTCACCAATTTTGGTTAGGTTTGGAGGAGATTTTGTTTTTTGCAAATTTTGGAAATTGCACACACAGAAAATCTGGCTCAATGGACAGCGCCATCAGCGCTGCGCTTTTCCTAAGGACACCCAATGGAAAAATGGATTGCATTTTTGGATTCAGAGCGATGAGTACATGCACCCTATGGATTTGCTAAGTTTTTGGGGTAGAATTGGTCTACCAAAAATTCAAAAAACACCCTAAAAAAGACCTTTCTGCCACTTTTTGGACACACAGAAGCAGTCTTGGAAGAATCAACTTTTGAGGTGTCAAATAAGCTTCGAGTGAAGAAATTCTAAGTGTTTTGGAAATTAGACTTGAATAGCTTTCCAATGAGCTATCGTGAGCTCAATTTGGATGTCGAGAAGGCCTCCAAAAGGGACCTGAAAGTGGCGCTGCGCATTGGACCAGTGGCGCTGCGCGTAGGGCAAATTTTTCACAGAATGGCTATTTTTCTGTGTTTTGATTGTATTCATGGATTTTCTCTCATGGAGTATGTTTTACTATTGTAAATGATGATTTGGCTTGTAAATATGACAGCTAATTAGTAGTAGAGGGTAGATTCATTAGATTAAAAGTCATCTTAGGGATTCAACCCCTGAGGATGGGAGGAGGTTGAAACAATGCCTATATCTTCTTCTTCTTTCTCATTGTAAAGAGTTGGACTCAATTGGATGCTTATGCCTTGATCATACATCATTTTGTAGCAGTTTAGCAGGAGATTAATAAAAATTGCAACTATTTATTTGGGATCCATGTGGTATGAATTTTGGTTCAGTTTCTTCTCTTGTTATCATATGTTAGAATGTTTTATGTACTTCATTAATCATTTCTTTGCTTCTAAGTGAATGTTTTCAAGTTCATAGGTAGAATTCATAATATCACTTCTCTGCTTTGGGGAAATTTTCACCATTATATGTTTTCTACAGTCTAGGAAGGATCCATGGTAATCACATGCTCTTCCTAGCTCCTCACCAGTCTTAAAACACCTCACCCATCAAGCCCTAGAGTGCTAAGCCTTATACCTACCTTGACCCATTGAACACCCTGCAATTTTGACCTAATTCCCTATCCCTAACTGTGTGGCTCCACCTGATCCATCAGAACCCATTTAAAATCAAATCAAACCTTGTGCTACTATATCTAGCCTAATATCTTTTTCCTGATCCAGTGATCTTGGCTGAGATCCTTATGGAGAGAGCCCTCTCCTAGCCTAGTAGAGCTAGCTACTTGGATAAGCGTGGTTTGTGGTTACCTTGGCATTGGCTTTTTTCAGCCTAGTAGAGCTAGCTACTTGGATAAGCGTGGTTTGTGGTTACCCTAACATTGCCTTCTTTCAGCCCTGAGGTTCAATCCAAGTGATAACAACATATATAGAGAACAGAACTGGACTACAGATTTACTTTCCAAAATGGGCATTGGGAAAGATAAATGATGGAAGTATCAACTTCTCAAAGAGTTAGAAGTCAATGCAGGGGAATGAAGGACAAAAGGGTTTTTTTTATTGTAAGAGGGTGAACACATTCTGAGTTTTCACTTTATCATCAAAGATATTTGGACTAAGTATGTTGGATAGTGAACTAAAGAGGTTATGATTATAGAACTAGAAGTTAAGATTAGCAGGAAAGAGACCTCACTTTCTTTTTGGAGGTAATGTATGCTGAAGAAACACGCTGTAATCAAGAAACATGACATATGTACTATCTGTTTTATTTTTGATATAGAACCTTTTTTTTTATTTAAAAAAAAAAAAAAAGCTACTTAGACTGTAAAGGGGTATCCTTGTGCAATGGATTGCAGGTCTGGAAAATATCTTGGAATCTAACTGTTAGGAGAGATCAGAACTAGATAAATATGTTAGAATCTGACTGTCACCAAAAATCAGAATTAGATATTTTCAAATTTATAAAGATAGATTGGTTTAGTTGCTATGAGTTTTATGGTTTAATTTGGAACAGGAATATGTATGCCTGAAAACTGTTCCAGACTCTTTCGTTAAAAAAAATAGGAATAAAAAAGTTAGTTCGAATCAACGAAAAATTTACCTTTTCACAGATTCTGTAAACAGGTTGAGATTGTCTAATGTTTCATGCCCGTCATAAAGATCATCTAATATGACGGTGAAAATAGCAGTTTTTGTGTAAACGGCTCTGCAGGTAGCAAACTCTGGCTCAAACAAAAAAGACGCTGCTGAGAAATATATTTCAGCCACACGTTCCCGATGAGTGAAGCCGAGCTCTGAGAAACCCGATGAATTCCACCACCTTTGAACAGTGCAAAATATATTGTTAGCTTTCGGTAAGGAAGATAGATTTAATATCAATGAAATGTAAATGTGGAGTAAGCAACACCTCCGAATATCCTGAAGCTCTTGTCTGTGTAAAGCTTGCAGTCGATTGAAATCCAATTTTGCTAATTCCAAATATTTTTCGTTGAAAACATTTGGCATCCTGGAAGAGGGAGTTACAGACGGAAGTAAATATTAATGGAGGTTTTATAGAGAGAAACTATTTTTAGACATTGCTGTTGTTTAATAATTTATTTCTTACCGTTTTTTTCGGTTACATAAAGGAATTGACAAAGTATATTTATATTTTTCCATAATACTAATTGGAAAAACGGAAAAACTCAATCATACGATCTTGAAAGTTAAATTTACAGAGTGGTTTTATGAATATTACATATACAAAATTTTCCCGATCCAGAAATCCTTTGGTCCATAATTTTCAATGTAGCTTCTAGCCTCCAGCCTTGGCATACTTCTATGCCAGGGATATTTGAGTGAATACTCCACCTGGAGAAAAAATTATGAAAGATCGATCGAATATATTAAACTGTAAATTGAAATAATGGTTTTTTAAATCTAATTTAATCAACAAAAAGAGAATTCAACTGTTTGAACTTGCACCTACTGACCAAATCCTTGAAATGTTTCCAAAATCTGGAATGATTAGAATAGCCAACAATATTCTGACCAAATCCTTGAAATATTTCCAAAATCTGGAATGATTAGAATAGCCAACAATATTATGTACCTACCTCTCCCCGAAGATTCTTTTTAATAGCCCATTTGTCAAAGGCATCCACATCCTCCAGAGCATGCTTCAGATACCTTTCCGTACAGAGTTTTGCTTCCTTCATGATCGTTTCTCCCGGAAATGCAACGTGTGAACAACGATTGACATTTAACATGTCTGTAACTGCTCTCTGTGATTGACCCAAGAAGCAAAAGAACTCTCCATTCTCATCTCTAAAAATTTTTAGAACATCTGCCAAAAATGTTGGTTGTAGAGTTCAACAACCTGAATGAATTCAAAAACAAGGCCATTGGCACAATTCCCAGCAAAATATAATAGCTCTCTACACCAACATTTTACCTGAGGATACATTGTATCCATGCAGTCTCAAGATTCGAAGGCCCATGGCTGTATCATCGATATCACGGACAGCATTCTCCCTCCCCCATCCAATGCCTCTAATTTCGTCCCAGTGGCTGCACAACAATTTCAATCCGGATGATGACTCACATTTGCTACTCGAAAACTTCGTGTGAAAATATTTAAATATAATGAGTTAGTACATCACAGAGGCTTTCAACTTTCAGAAAATTTCATATATAATAATAATTACCATGAGCTGATCAACACCTGACTCGTACTTCATGCCCGAAGACATAATACCTGTAAGCATAATCGACTCGTACTTTAGAATGCCCAAAGACATAATACCTGTAAGCATAATCCAACGCGTCCTTGATCTCCTCTTTGAAATGGCGATCAATCCCTAGCCTCTCAACAGTATCAACGGACCACAGACGTTCAAATAGATCAACCGGATACTGACAAGGCACTGCAATAACAAATTTTCCACAAATCAATTCTATGCAATTTTCAATTTGAAACATAATAATTTTTAGAGGTTCATTTTTACAAATTGTTGAGCAATTTCTCATTTTACAACCCAGTATAATATGTAAGGTTGTTAGTCTTTCATCAAAATTGAAATTAAATAACTATAAAAAAACATTTAAATAATAATTGGATCTCTCAACTCATATTAGATCTGTATTTAGAATAGATCTCTCGACTCATATTAGATCCTTATTTAAAATAAATCTATAATGATACATAAAAAAAGACTTCATGAAATTATAACAGTATACCATGGTTGCCAAGTTTGTTCAAGACGGAATTCAAGAATTCCAAGCATTTTTTGTTCAAATTATTTTTTTTAGCAAGAAAAATAGTCTATTTTATATTATGTTAAAACAGTACATAATTATGAAGGACAAATCCTCTTCATAAGCCCTGTGAAATCCACAACATAACTACATAGGATAGAAAATATTCTACATACATACAACTCAACTATAGATTACAATTGTGGAACTAAGATTTCTCTGTCATAACTACAAATATATCGCAGAATTATCAAAGACTCTAAGCTCTAAATATGTCACAGGACATTTACATATTCTGTAATTCAGTTTACAATTGGCATTCCTCATGTGTTTTCTTTACAGTAGCTTAACCAAAATTTGTTGAAAATTTAGAAAAAAACAATTTTTTTTGTTCAAATTATAACAATATACCATGGTTGCCGAATTTGTTCAAGACGAAATTCAAGAATTCCAAGCATTTTTTGTTCCCAGTACGCATGAACACAGCCGCCGTAGATGCCGGCGAGCCCAGAAATGATCCATCCCTGGATTGAAGTTTCATTATTTTCTCCCACTCTACTATTTCTTGCAGTCCTTCCAAAGAATACAGTAACGTCGTTGGAAAGGCATAGAGAAGATTAGTAGGAAGCCTAATCCAAACACCACCAAGGTAAAGTTAATCAGTTAGTTATCACTTTAACTAGAGATCATGGCATGGCAAATTTATCAATGACAGAGGAGATTCTAACCTTTCAAGCTTAGCTTCCCGTTTTTCAATGATTTGCTTGATGAAAGGCAGTTCATAAGGCAGATCCAGACCTAAGGCTTTAGCTTCTTTTAGAATTGCAGGAAATACTATTTCAAATCCACATGGCATGTGCATATCAGCCTCCTCCTCTAATTTTCCAGCTTGTGTCTTGAAAAATTCAATCCCTGAAATATGTACAAGTTAAAAAGTAATTTTCACAGGAGACAATATACCATAATTTTGTCACAGCTGTATGAAGACATAGCAAGGGCAATGCTGATATCAGTCTATCATATATGTACGTACAAACCTTTTTTTACTTGTGACTCTCCAGTGTGCCATATAGTAAGAGTAATAATGGATGCAAGAGTAGCTAGTATTCTGTCATATGCCAAGAAGTAGAATTCTTCACCCCAAGAGCCTGTTGGTTTGACAACGAACTTGGTCAAACAGTTTTTGTAACCAATTTAGTTGTAGTTATGTAACGGGTAGTTTAGTTATGTGTAACGGTAGCTGTTCACATAATAAATTGAATACCATGTAATGAAAACAATGATCGAATAAAACAGATACAAATTCAGTTTCATTTGTTCTTGGTCTTCTCTCTTTTTGTTCTTGCTGTTTCTTTCTTTCTCTGCTCTTAATTCAAGAAGTGGTATCAGAGTCATGATTTATTCCTGAGGACGGCTGAGGCTTGAAGAATACGCTGAGCGTGGACAACCGTGATTTATCCCTGAGGACGAGGACGGCGTTGTGAGGTTGTGAAGAATTGCGGACGCGTTGTGAGGCTGCTACAACCCTGTGGACGGCCAGTATCCCTGAGGACGACAGAGGTTGGATTCCTGAGCGGCAGAATACCTGCGTTGGATCCCTGAGGACGACAGAGCTTTGCTCAGCGTTGAGGCTGCTGGATGTTGACCTGTGGACGGCGTTGCAGCAAGAAGCTTGAAGGGTGGACGGCGTTGCAGTCTTGAATCCGGGTGCGTTGCGGCAAGAAGTTTGAAGGATCTATGGACAGCGTTGCCCTGTGGACGGCCCTGTGGACAGTAGCAGAAGGTGTTCCCTGTGGACGGTAGCAGAAGGGTTGAATCCCTGAGGACGGCCTGTGGACGGATTGTTTTCCTGAATCCGGGTATGCCTGTGGACGGATTGTTTTCCTGAGCTGTGCGTTTTTTTTAAAGCAGAAATTTGTTTTTTAAAAGAAAAAAAAAAGAAGGGTTTTGCAGAATTAATTTAAAAAAAAAAAAGACAGCAGCAGAATTTTTTTGCAGAATTATTTTTTTTAAGAAAAACAACAGCAGATTGAAAAGATTGGTTCAGAAATTAAAAAAAAAAAAAACAGCAGAGATTGAGATTGAAAAGGTTGTTTTTTTTTTCAAATATTGTAGAAGGAAAAAGTTTGCAAGAGATTTGCAAGAATGTTTTGAAACCAGAAAAAACAAAGGAATTGCAACTTGTCTTTCTGTTTGATTTGGGGAAGTCATTTTTTTTCTCTTAGAAAGACTAAGACTGAAACCCTAGGAAGGAGGAAAATGGCCAAGATGTCAAGTGCTAGATTCGAGGTGGAGAAATTCACCGGAAAGAGCAATTTTGCTCTTTGGAAACTGAAGGTCAAGGATCTGCTTGTGCAACAAGGGTTGCACAAGGCATTGGATGGGGTTACTAAGAAACCCACAACCATGACTACTACAGAGTGGGAGGACTTGGATGCCCGAGCTCTCAGTACCATCCGGCTATGTCTAGCGGATGAAGTTCTTTTCAACATCGTTGAAGAGACTACGGCGTCAGGTTTGTGGGAAAAACTTGAAAACCTTTATATGACAAAATCATTAACTAACAGAATTTATCTGAAACGACAATTATACAGTCTTCGAATGAAAGAAGGTTCAAGCGTTGCAGAACATTTGAATGTCTTTAATACACTAATTTGTCAATTAACAGATATGGAAGTAAAAATACAGGAAGAAGATAAAGCCATAACCTTGCTGTGTTCTCTGCCTGAATCATGGGATCACTTCGTAACCTCGATCAGCTTCAGCTCTGCTGATTCTTTGAAGTTTGAATCAGTCGTGGGAGCTCTTCTGTCTGAAGAGGTACGAAGGAAATCCAGCACTGATACAACTGCATCAGAAGCAATGGTTGCTAGAGGACGCTCAAAGGAAAGAGGAGACAAACCAAGGGGAACTTCTAGGTCGAAATCGAAGGGCAAAAAGTGTAAGGCAAAATGTTGGAGCTGCGGTAAAGTTGGACACTTGAGGAAGGACTGTTGGAAACGGAAGGAATCCGAAAACCTGAAGAACGAAGAGAATCAGGCTGATTCAGCTATTGTAGACGAAGTTTTATCTGCTGAAGATTTGTGTACGATAGATGAAACTTCACCTGAATGTAATGTCTCTCATAGTTTTGATAGCTGGCTGTTAGACTCTGGTGCTTCGCATCATATGTGCCCACATAGAAACTGGTTTACTTCGTATGAAAATGTAAACGGTAGTTCTGTGTTTATGGGTAACAATATGTCATGTCAGACTGTTGGGATGGGAGATATCAGGATTAAGATGTATGATAACACAGTTAGGACATTAACTAGTGTTAGACATGTGCCTGATTTGAAGAAAAATTTAATCTCTTTGGGAGTGTTGGATTCAGATGGTTATAAGTTTACAGGTCAGAATGGCGTTTTGAAAGTCTTCAAAGGTGCCCTTGTGGTTATGAAGGCAGAGAAGGTCGGGAATCTTTACAGGTTAAAAGGAAGTACTCAGGTCGGTGAAGCAGCGGTTGCGTCGGAAAAGGAAGAAGCAGGTACTCGTCTGTGGCATCAGCGTTTGGGTCATATGAGCGAGAAAGGTCTTCACATACTGATGAAACGTAAATCTCTTCCCGGTCCGAAATCCTTGAATTTAGATTTCTGTAAACATTGTGTGTATGGGAAACAGTGTAAACAGAGATTTAAAGTTGGCAATCATAATAGTAAAGATGTTTTAGACTACATTCATTCTGATTTGTGGGGGCCTTCCCTTGTTATGTCATATGGAGGTGCATTGTATTTTTTAACGTTCATTGATGATTATTCTCGTAAAGTTTGGGTCTATCTGCTAAAAAGGAAAGCTGATGTATTCAATGTGTTTAAACAATTTAAAGTAATTGTAGAGAAAAGAACAGGCAAATCTATTAAATGTCTAAGAACTGATAATGGTGGTGAGTTCACTTCTGTTGAATTTGAACAATACTGTAAGGATGAGGGCATTGTTAGACACAAAACTGCTGTTTATACTCCTCAGCAAAATGGTGTTGCTGAGCGTATGAATCGGACTCTTATGGAAAGAGCCAGAAGCATGATCAGCAATGCTAACTTGCAAAAGGAGTTGTGGGCGGAAGCAGTATCTACTGCTTGTTATTTAGTTAACAGATCACCCTCAGTAGCAATTGATTGTAAAATTCCTGAAGAAGTCTGGACAGGTCAGTCTTGTGACTATTCTCATTTGAGGATATTTGGCTGTGATGCTTATTCTCTGATTCCGAAAAATCAGCGTTCAAAGTTAGATCCAAAGTCGAAATGTTATGTCTTTGTTGGGTATGACTATGCAGTGAAAGGATATAGGTTGTGGGATCCTATATTGCGGAAGATAGTTATTAGTAGAGATGTAACATTTGATGAGTCCTCTTTGTTAAAATCAAATGTTGAAAGAATTGAACAGGAACAGGTATCGCCGAGTCAACGAGTTCAGTTGGAGGCCAGATCTTTCGGTGGCAGTCGAAAGGAAGGAGAGACTTCTGGAGACAAAGGTGTTGAAGACACAAAGGAAGCCGTTGAAGCTTCTGAACCAGAGCAAGTTTCTGAACCAGTTCAGCAACCAGTCGCTCTGAGAAGGTCTACAAGGGAAAGGAAAACTCCCAAAAGGTATGAAGATTCTGCTGCTTCATCTTTTGCTTTGGTTACTGAAGATGGAGAACCGTCTTGTTATCAGGAAGCGATGGATGATATAGATAGCGAGAAATGGAAAAAGGCTATGGAAGAAGAAATGGACTCCTTAGCCAAGAACAATACCTGGGATCTTGTAGAGCTTCCTGAAGGGAGAAGTGTTGTTGGATGTAAATGGGTCTTCAAGCTGAAACGGAAAGTTGATGGTAGTATTGAAAGATATAAGGCGAGACTGGTAGCAAAAGGGTATTCTCAGGTTGAAGGTATAGACTTTCATGAGATTTTTTCTCCAGTTGTAAAACTTGTTTCTATACGTACTGTGTTGGCACTAACTGCATTGCTTAATCTTGAGTTAGAACAGTTAGATGTTAAAACAGCTTTTCTACATGGTGATTTGAACGAAGAGATATATATGGAACAACCAGAAGGTTTTGTACGAGGTCGCAGCAGAAGATTAGTTTGCAAGCTCAGGAAATCATTGTATGGTCTGAGGCAGTCTCCCAGACAATGGTACAAGAAGTTTGATTCCTTCATGGTGAGCCAGAACTTTATAAGAAGTGAGTATGATCATTGTGTGTACTTCAAAAGTTTCAATGGCATATTCATTATCTTAGCTTTGTATGTTGACGATATGCTTATTGCAAGCAAAAGCATGGAAGAGATCAACAGGTTAAAGGCTCAACTCTCTAGGGCATTTGATATGAAGGATCTTGGAGCAACAAAACATATCTTGGGCATTGAGATACACAGAGACAGGAAAAATGGTAAGCTTTGGTTATCACAGCAGAAGTATGTGGAGAAGGTACTTGAAAAGTTCTCTATGAATAATGTGAAACCTGTTAATGTTCCTTTAGCTTCCCATTTTAAGCTTTCTTCGGTTTTGAGTCCTAGAGCTGATGAAGAAAAGCAGTATATGTCTCATGTACCATATGCAAATGCAGTAGGCAACTTAATGTATGCGATGGTATCTACAAGACCTGACATTTCACATGCAGTTGGAGTTGTCAGCAGGTTCATGGCAAATCCAGGTAAAGAACATTGGCAAGCAGTGAAATGGGTGCTTCGATATCTAAGAGGCACAAGTGATCATTGCATCGTCTTTAATGGTAGTGAAGGATCAGTCTGCGGATATGTAGATGCTGACTATGCTGGTGATTTGGACAAAAGAAGATCTACTACAGGTTACGTCTTTACTCTTGCAGGTGGAGCAATTAGTTGGATGTCAAAGCTTCAAGACACGGTTGCATTGTCCACTACCGAAGCTGAATATATAGCTGCTTCAGATGCCAGTAAAGAAGCAATCTGGTTAAAGGGTTTGCTTGATGAAATCGGAAGGATGCAGGAGAAAGTGAGTGTACTTTGTGACAGTCAAAGTGCTATTCACTTGGCCACAAATCCTGCCTATCACAGCAGAACCAAGCACATTGATGTGAGATATCATTTTCTGAGACATGTGATCGATGGTGGAAAAGTAGCTCTTAAAAAGGTCCACACATGAGAAAATTGTGCAGACATATTCACAAAGCCAGTTACAGTAGAGAAGTTGCGGTGGTGTTTAGCTTCTCTTGGCTTGCAGGAAAGATGATGAATGGGAAAGTTGTTGTCAAGGTGGAGTTTGTTGGTTTGACAACGAACTTGGTCAAACAGTTTTTGTAACCAATTTAGTTGTAGTTATGTAACGGGTAGTTTAGTTATGTGTAACGGTAGCTGTTCACATAATAAATTGAATACCATGTAATGAAAACAATCATCGAATAAAACAGATACAAATTCAGTTTCATTTGTTCTTGGTCTTCTCTCTTTTGTTCTTGCTGTTTCTTTCTTTCTCTGCTCTTAATTCAAGAGAGCCATCTTTCAACTGATTTTGAAGAATCCATTCTAGTGTCTCAGGAAACTGAGGCTTCCCAGAGTCATCAACTGCTGGAATCCTTGCTACCCAAGCAGTGTCATATGCAGAGGGATTAATTTCCCCATAGTCCATAGATCTAAACATATTCTTAATCTCGGATATTAATGTCTCGATACGCTTCTCGTCTGATGGTGCAACCTATAATTATTTCACGTCGTCAATTATAACAATGGCGGCGGAGCTGCTACAGTGATGGGCATTAATCAATCGACAGGCACTGAGATTACTAACCTTGTAAGATGGCATTAGGGATTCGATAACATGGTCCTTCCAAAAACTTGGAGGAAATTCTCGTTTCACCAGTACTGTAGGATCTGAAAAACAATCAGGGAGGAACAAGATTATAAACATTTAAATTGAGAAATTACTTCCCTGCATTTTGTTGTCCAATTTTGGAACTCAACATATCTCTTTTCTTAAAGAGAATCACACTTAGTCATTAGAAACCTCCATAACAAAATACCTAGCTATATGATGGATCTGGAATCATCGATAACAACATGACTATAAGATGAATCCGGAATCATCGATAACAAAAATACCTATATAATGAATCGATAACAAAATACCTATACCGAAAGTAATTTCTCAACATAAATCAAATCGCAGTCTTCTTAAACATTAAATTACTTTCTACCAAATGCATGCTATAGCATGTTTTTCCTGCTATAGACTGGTAAGGTCTAAGAGAGGTTGTACCTTCCCCAACACAAGCAACGATCTTGCTTGAACCTGCATTTCAAGTTACATTAACCAGTTGAGATGAAATTAATGTGAGATAAAATTAACCATAATAATTCTAGTGGATAATGGATAGTCTAGGAAAAATAAATATCATTCTTTATTTAAATGTAGAATGACCAAATAATAAAATGAACTATTTCTCAGAAAGACACGATAGAAATTATATGCTCACCTTTAGGACCCCATCGTCGGTACAAATTTCTCCGTTTGCCACCACTGGTTCCTGCATTAAACGAGCTGTGGAAATGTGGAATGCGTTGTGTGTTACCATGGTGGTGAGCTCCAGTATGAATGTGGGATGACAATAAAGACAAAGGCAATGCCATCTTCCAAAATGAACTCAATCAGCTATATGTCATCTGATGAAAATTTCTTATAAATAGTAGTCGACCTACATACGGTCATCTTCGGGACCTAATAGATTCCGATAATTTGGCTCCAGCAGCGGTTTGAAAGTCTAGTCCATAGATTCCGAAAATTTGTCGGGTGTAGAGATCCTTAAATTTGTCATTTATTAAAAGCAAAACATGAACATTCATTATTAAAAAAATATCCAAATCAATCGCGCAACTTGAACATTCATAATACAACCAAATCAAAACAATCCCGGGCTAAAGTAGAACGAAGCAATTTTTTAGAATTTGTACAACTTAATTTGTTATTTGATGCAGGGCTAATACTTTAACCCAACAATCATGTAAGGTTAACACTAAACCCCGTTATATTTGTATTTGTTATTTGATGCAGGGCTAATACTTTAACCCAACAATCATGTAAGGTTAACACTAAACCCCGTTATATAATCCAGGTTAATGTTCTGATTTTAGGTGATTAATCATTAATATATTACTATGGGTTAAAAAAAAAAAACCCTCTTCAATCTTACTCAAGATTCTCATCAATCAATTCTATAAGGGAGACTTTTCATCTAATTTAATTTTATTAAACGAAATATTCTGCAACCCTTTAGTACATGGCTTGTGGGACCTCTCGGTGTGAATACCCATAATAGAACTTTATACCATAAGTTAAGCGCTGAGCCAACACTTGCAATCTAAAGGTGAAAATTTTCCTTTTTAAAATGGTCGAACAAAATGAGGTAACATTATCTAATTTGTCCATACTTTCATTATATTTTTTCACTATAATCTCTAATGTTTGAATGTACAAATTCATAAATGTCACATAAATTAAATATAAACAATGTGTATGGTCTGGAAATCTTCGGCAAAATCACATAATCAACCTTTTGTCGACGCGTTTCGAACCAACCAGTGTGGTCCTGACGATGAACCACACTGGTTGGTTCGAAACGCGTCGACAAAAGGTTGATTATGTGATTTTGCCGAAGATTTCTAGACAATGTTATAGATCACAGAAGTCTAAATTCCTTAATGTGTATGGTGTCATATTTCATATTTTTTTTTCTTAAAGGAAGGTAAACTTTAATTTGTTTTTATTATAAGAAGGTAAATTTATAAAAAGATTGACTTTCCATGTGAAAACATTTGTAGTCATTCAATTTGGTATATTAGTGGCCATTTTCATGTAGAAATAAATGAGTGAGTTTTTCATTTTTTAAATTGAAAATATTTCGATGATTTAAGAATGATTTTTTTTTTAAAAGTGCTTTTTAAGTTATTAATACCTATTCACTACTATTTTATAATAAAATAATATTTTATTTTGAAAATACAAGAAATAACAATATTTATTATTAATGTTTTATTTATATTTGTTTTCTTTTTAATATATATATATATATATATATATATATATATAAATTAATTATATATAGTATATTTATAAGTAAAGAAATTGACTGTGATAATGGACAGGCATGAAAAACAAATAAATATTTGAATTCCACACCTGCTCGCATGAGACGTAAGAGGGTATATATATAAAATATTATATATAATAATAAAAAATTGAGAGTGATGTGAGAGGGTATATATATAAAATATTTGAAATTCCCAAACCTGCTCCCATGGGACATGAGAGGGTGGTACGGGAGTCAGTGTATAAGGTTTGAGGTCAGTTGGCTATTACAATTTACAAGTTGTGTTGTGCATGCTGAAGCCGACATGTTAGATCCTGGCTGCTGGCAGAACACAGTTAGCTGGGATTTTGCCCCGTCAAATTCCACACCGCACTATAAAGCGTATTTCAACGGGGCAAAACACCGTCCGATGGATATTTTGCACTATATAACTCTTTCTCTTGCTATTATTGTTATTGTACACATCTTCTTTCGTGGAACATCTGCATCAAGTAATTTCATTTACTGTAACATTGTATTATTTTGGCATTCGTCAAATGGCGGGTGGTTAATGGATGGGACATTGGTGGAGACATTCCGGTAAGGGAGATTTTTGTTGGTGTTCTGCATCAATGAGTGTAGCAGGGGAGTTTTGGATAGCAATTTGAAGTTTTAGTCACAAAAACGTGTTTGAATTTTTCAATTTTTTGTTTTTTATTTTTTAAATAGATTTAAATTTTGTTAAAAAAATATTCAAATGAAAAAAAAAAAAAATGCTCGTTGATATAATATACCAGTATATTTTATCATTGATCTTAAAATTATACACTGCAAGTATCCCGGCCTTTTCTTCCTAGTCTTACCCTTTCTTGCTTTCGTTGGTTCCCCTTTATGTCGCTGTTTTTCCTTGGCACTTTGTCTTCTCCTTCCTCCTAGGGTCTCTCATTTTGTCTCTGTATATATATATATATATATATATATATGTTTTTTATATTTTATCATTGATCTTAAAATTATACACTGCAAGTATCCCGGCCTTTTCTTCCTAGTCTTACCCTTTCTTGCTTTCGTTGGTTCCCCTTTATGTCGCTGTTTTTCCTTGGCACTTTGTCTTCTCCTTCCTCCTAGGGTCTCTCATTTTGTCTCTGTATATATATATATATATGTATATGTTTTTTATTATTATTATTATTTATTATTATATATATATATAGATATATTTTTTTTTTATTTTTATTTTTTTTAATATCGCTCACTTGATTTATTTATTAATTTAATTTTCATTATTTTCATTATTATTATTATTTTATTTTATTTTTTATTTTTATTTTTATTTTTATTTATTTATTTATTTTATAATTATTATTATTATTATATATATATATATATATATATATATATATATATATATATTTTGATTGAATTTATTTATTAAAATGAAATAAAATCTTTTTACCTTTTATAACTATCGTAATTAAACTTTATATATTATTATTTTTATGTATATTTCAATTTTATTATTCCAATAATTTTCTAACTAACCTTTGTATATATTTCTTTATATTTATATATATATACGTATAATTTATACTTTAAGTCCCATTTAAATAACAAATTATAATTTTTAATAACTTTCTAACCTTTAACATTTTTTAAATTATTTTATATTGTTATATATTCACATAATTTAACTAATTTCCATTAAATTTTGACTCTGGTCCTAAAGTCAAAATTAGCCGTTAGTCAGGATAGCCTTTGGAGTCTCTGCTCACACTATTTAACATGATGAACCACACTTGTTGGTTCGAAACACGTCGACAAATGGTTCGAAACGCGTCGACAAATGATTTATCTTGTGATTTACGCCGAAGAATTTCTCTTAAACGTGACTAGATATGTTTGGGGCAATCCACATTAGTCTTTTCCTTGTTAATATTATATAACCTAAATTAATATGACAAAATGAGCTCAAAGGAGGCTAGTAACATTAAAGTCTAAATTAATATTATTATGAATCTCTTTTCATAAGAGATTATGGTAGAACAATGGTATGAGAGATATTGTACAACGTCTCTGTCAAACTTCCTTACCATGTTATAAGTATAAATTTGGTGGTCATAGGATGTGCACAAAGGAAAGTCACATAAGTTCCGTAAATGGTGAAAATGCTTCATTTTATGGTTATAAATGTTATGGTAAGTCAAGTCTTTTAAAAGGGAAAAACCATAAGATATATGTATTTCCACCCAATTACATGGCGTTGGAGGCTTAGATTCTAGTGTCCTATTCATCACCCATGCGCTACAACGTTTAAACTGATTCAGTGGACGTGAGGGCCAAAGCCCACAAGGATATGCACCATGATCAATGGCATGATAATAGGAGTTTAATAAACATTATTGGAATTCGACATGTCCCTTTATTTTATTTGATATTACCTTCATCACATTAGGTGCAAAAAGTAACCAGTTGGTGTAGTTAGGGGTGTGTTGCCTGCCCCTCCCACATTTTTCCACTTGCACAAGCTCAGTAGGCTAAATATGAGCTTAGTGTCACTATGATATGACGCAACCTCCAAGTTCCAATTATGGAAGTAGGGCATACAAAACTAAATTAAACTAACATCCCTTAGATATTATAGATCACTTAGGATCCTACCAACCAACCCAGGTGGTCAATCCTTGAGATGGAACTATTTTTCACTAGGTTTACTCCCCAACCACACCCTTTACACACTGTGCATGTGGTTATGAGGCTCCAACAACATCCATAAGCATGCGTACATGTGGTTATGGCCCAAAATTCCCTATTCATTGCATGTGGTCATGAGATCTATGCCACTTTTTTAGGTTAGCCTCCATACCACTGCCCAAAACTTCCTGTAACTTTCTGGAACCGTGGCAATGATGATAAGAATGCTACAAAATCCAAACTTGATTAGGATTTTTACCTAGAATTTCCTAATGAAAGATAAAGATTTCGTCATATAGATAGTAAACATATAAGCTACAAGTCATGGATGCATAACTAATCATAAATTTCTAAACTTGATCTGGAAATTACAAAGAAGGCTTAATGCCCTCTCAACCTAGCTACAACAACACTTGTTATCCCATGCATTCATCAACCATTCAATAAATTATCATATCATGAACAAGAGTTGTAGCTAGAGCACATCATAAAACCAACCATATAACCAACATATAACCAAAATAGAAACTATGACAAATCAACCATAAGATCACCATAATAACTGGTATAAGTGCTCATAGATCACAATATGAAAATAACTCATATTAATATATAAAAATGCCAACCAAGTCAAATACTTCCACATACCACCTGACCGTAAATTGGGCTGAACCAAATCTCTCTTTCAGCCAATCACCCTCATGCCATAATCCAAGAATAAATGTGGGATTATAAGGGTTAAACCAAAATAAAACCATCTAGGGCTTTCGGAGGCCAAACCAACTCAACCCTTAAGAACAATGATCTCACCTATATGGTTCAAAAATTACTAACATAAACCAGATTCATCTCTACCCATGTTGTCTAGGGCTCCAGGAACTAGTTACTCAACCCATAGCCTCCAAGGAACCCAAGCTATTACAGGGCTCCTGAGATCTCCAATCTCAACCCAAAGAATCTAGGGACCCAACTTGTTTTAGGGCTCCAGAGAATTTGTCCCAACCCAAATCCATAGGTAACATAAGAACCAACCAAAAAACCAAATGGGGAACCCACTACATCATGACTATCTAGGAAATGGCAAGGTAAGGTTGAAACCATTGTCAATCCAGGAAAATATCCATGCTAATGAAAACACGTAACTAAGGAAACACATGCATATACAATGCATCCAAAAACTATCAAGGGGATCACACATGCACTCTATTACCTGCAAAATAAGCTTGATGTAGATTCTAATCCAACTATCTCCTTGTGCTTTGTTGCACTTCCTTGCTTTCCATCTACTTTCTTACTAGTCTTCTTCCAAATCCAAGTGAATGCTAAAGTGCTCCAAGAATAGTATAAGTTTGTAAGAGTGCCAAATGCTAGATTGACAAAAGTTGAACCAAAAGCTAGTAATTTTTTCTCTGGTGCCTTTTTATCACTGATGTCTCACTTTTCTTCACTTTCCTCAAATTTTCCTCTAATTTCCCTTGCATGCAAATTTGTGTCGCTTCACCTTCATTCTCTCCTATTTTCATTTATTTTCATAACTAGATTCCAATTATTTCCTCTTTTCCTTTTCTAATTTCCATCGCCATTAATAAACCAAAAGTGATGCCCACTACAATGTTTTCCCACCATTCAACTTGGAATATGTGTCCCATGACCTTGGTCTTATTTTATTTACATGGAAAATCAACCAGGGGTTGTTAAAAACCCCTCCCCCTTGGGTTAACACAATCCTTGGTATTCAATGATGCTTATAACAAGAAAAACATGTTTCCCATGGAGTTTTATAATATAACTCGATGCAAAATTTATATCATACCAACCTATTGAAAACATGAACACCATAATGCTTATTGGAGATTTATAGCACAACTCATCGCATTATTTACAACACACACACACACACACATATAAAAAAAACACATAACCAACACATCTACTCAACCAACAAATAAGGAAGGATACAAAGTCCACATCCGATCAACCATCTCCCATGTAACTTCATCAGACGCAAAGTGCTTCCACTACACTTTAACCTGCTCTATTCCTTGTTTTCAGTGCATGAGTTGTTTCTGCTGCAAAATGCACTAAGGTTCTAGCTAGAAATCTCCCTCTGGTTCCACCTATAATACAAACCAATCAGTCACATGATTGACATCTTGGACATATCTCTTAAGAAATTAAACATAGAAAATATCATGGAATTTCACTGTTGGAGGTAGTGCAAGTCAGTATGGCACTGGTCCAATCAAACCACTCAAGGATCTCAAAAGACCCTCAATAATGAGGTGTCAGCTTGAAACATGATCCAATCCTCAAGGAGCTCCTTTTGAGATTGATGCACAAATACATGTGCTCTCCAACCTCAAACTCCTTAAATGGTCTATTCTGATTTGCATAACACTTCTGCATGTCTTGTAATGCATTTAGATTCCTCTTAATAACCTACATCTCCTGATCCATTTCAGCCAACATATCCAGTCCAATCAACACTCTATTCACTAGATCACTCCAGTTTATGGGAGTATTGCAACTCCACTCGTAAAGAGCCTCAAATGGATTCATCTTCAAGTATTCTTGTTAACCCTCAAGAATATTGTTAGCACTCTTGGTCTGTCCATATGTATGTGGATGATAAGTTGTACTGAAATCTAATTTTTTCCCCAAGCTTACAAACAATGCCTTCCAAAACTTGGAAGTGAACTTGGCATCTCTGTTTGATATGATCTTCTTGGGAACACCATGCAATCTCACTATCTCCCTCATGAAGATCTGAGCTACCTCCCTAACTGAATTAGTAGACTTCAATACATTGAAGTGAGTTGCCTCACTCAACTTGTTAACGATAACCATGATGGGATCATGTTGTCTGGATGTCCTCGACAAATATGTAATGAATTCCATGGAAATGACCTTCCATTTCCATCCTTGAATCATAATTGGATGCAACAAAGTAGTTGGGTGTTTAGACATAGCTTTCACCTGCTGATAGTCCAAACCTCTAGCAACAAACTCATCCACATGTTTATTCAAGTTCGACCAATGATAGAACTTATTGACTACTATCAAAGTCTTCTTATATACCATGTGGCCTGAATACAACTTTAAATGAAACTCCCTCAGGATAAGCTTCTTGACCTCACTGCTATCTGGCACATAAATCTTGTTCTTGAATCTAACCAAGCCATATGATGTGAGGTGATACTCCTCATCTATGTCACCCTATTGCAACATCTGTTTCAAATATTGATACTTCTGATCATGATGCCCTGTATGCAATATTTTCTCTTGTAGATATGTCCCATAAGAACTCATAGCTGAAATATGATTCACCCGCACTCTCCTACTCAAAGCATCTGCAACCTATTCTCCTTTCCCTTGATGTAGCCAATTATCTAAGGGTCGCCAATTATCTAGATTGCCTGGAATTTAGATTGGGTTGGTTAGACAATTACCTCAGTCCACTATGATCACTCATCAAGAAAAACCTCTTTTCAAGAAGATAATGTCTCTACATCTTCAATGCAAGAATAAAAGCTACCAACTCAAGATCATGAGTCACATAGTCTCGAACATGCTCATTCAGCTTCATTGATTCAAAACATACCACCTGTCCTTCCTGCATCAAGACTCCACCAAGTCTAAGAAATAGGAAGTAAAATATATCTACTATGATTGATATAGTCTTCCTCACATAGTTATTTTCAAGTTTTTTGTTGTATAGCTACCATGGTAGGAATCACTAAGAAGCATGATAGGATGCATTATGGAATCATAGAAGCATACGATTGAAAGAAAGAGTTCATGACATTATATTATAGAAGCATGGAAGACAGGTGAAATAGAAGTCTATAGAGGTCACTTAAAGAAATATGTAGCTACTGGTAACCTGATTTGAAGAATAAGTAGTACCTATGAGAAGAACTAAGTCATCTAGTATAAATCTCATCATACATCATTCAAGAGGAAAAATTGTTGGATAAGGATGATTAAGATCCTCCGTTTGAAACTTCATTGGAAGGTTCACCTATTGAAAGAAGAAAATGTCGCACCAAGAATTCCACCTTGTATGGGAGTCATGAATAAAGGTATGATGTCATAAAATCGAAGCATGTCAAGTTGATTGAAGTTCTTTCAATCACAGAAGTTGCTAGAGGAAGTCTAGATGACCTAAAAGGAAGAGATGAGGTAGGTATGCATATATTTAATTGAGTCATGTCATATGGTTGTAGATATCATGAATGAATGCTCTACCTCAAGAGAATAATCAAAATAAAGGATCTCCTCATTTGAAAGGATGCATGAAGGCATGGTTCACACATTGACTAGATGATATCAACATAATACATCCTCATATGAAATATGAGGTGGTTGAAAAAATTGAAGGAACTATGATTGGAAGTTCCGGGAAAGAAATGTGCGAACAAATAAAGGAAGAGATCATGAAAAATGCAACTATGGATAAGGAAATCAACATCCAACGACTATAATATTTGACTATGATATCTCCATGGGAAAGTTATGAGATTCTGATAAAGTATGGAAAGGAAATAGACCCTTGACATTGTATATCTTTTTAGAGATGTGTCAATATGTATGCATGATGTTGATGCAAATAAGGAGATGTCATGATGAAATACCATCACAAAGGTAATTTTTATGTAATGTTCCTTTTCCATTTATGAACAAAATCTAGATGGGTTAATGCATGACTGCCAAGGGAAGAGTTATAGACATCATCTACAATTGATGTTCATGTGGTAGGATGAAAGATACCGAAGGAAACATGACATGAAGAAGGTAGCAAGGCATGAAGGAAGGCTAGATATGGACTAATGGATCACTTTCTAATGAAGAGAAAGATGACATGACTAACATGATTCATGAATGAAAGTGATGGGTGGTTTTTTCCCTACAATAAGTACCAAAAAGATGTAGGATCCATAACATAGAAGAATTTCATGTAATAAAAGGAAGGAGACCTACAAGTAGTTGTTCGTCCCGTGATCTCTACCTTAAAGAGCTACTAGAAGCAATCCCTGGGTCAAGTCCCTGATTAATAGGGACCTTGGGTAGATTCCTTTGATACAAATGGGTGCATTCCTTCAATGGAATGGGCATATCCTCCCTAGTTGGGAGGGAGAGATAGACACATCATTCTTGTCATCACTTGGGAAGTTAAAATGGAGGATTTGGTAAGCATATGAAATCCGATACTCTTTGAGGATGTGTTAGGGAATCCAAGATAAGAGTGGTCGTAGAGGACCGATATTATTTGAGGATTGGGAATCCAAGATAAGAATAGTCTTGGTGGAACATACTATGAGTGAACTCGGGTGGGGTATGTTTTGAGAGAGACAATGATGAGGGTGTCTATAAATCATTGGTCCTACTAGCATTGTGCTCTATTTTTATGGAGAGACAGTGTGGTTAGTCAAGGCCTTGCTATGTGACAAGGTTGGATGATATGATGCTATATGGATGATTTACCAAATCGAATCTTCTTATGAGAATTATTCATATTGATCATTTCTATTCATATTGATAATTTCCAAGTACCTTTTATGGATTATGAATACCTCCTTAGTTAAGATGGAGTGTTGAAATATGCAACTAGGTTCGGTCTTCATAATGACATGCGTAATCATGATTTTATGTAATTAATGTAAAGAAGAAAAATTAAATTGTTTTATGCTTAAGACATGGGTTTCATGCTGAAGAAGTTTTATTTTTATAGATGAGGCTCCCATTGTGAGCTATTAGGATTGGTCATTAAGTCATAAATTCAATTGTATCTTTGTCATGCATTTGGGCATGTTACATATGTATCTGAGTCATTGCAAGAGTCAAAATACCCTCCAATACCAAGTAAAAAGCACTTCTATCAAGTCAGCCTTTAAATGAATCAATAAGCCTACTCCAATATGACATGTCGGTCTATGATCAAATAAAGTCAACCTACAAGCATGTGGGAGAAGTCTACATATAGGGCACTTTGCCTCATTCAATATGGACTATCTCACACACAAGGAGTTGAAGCACAAGGATGAATAAGAAGCCTCTCATTCAAGCGCAGAAGAGAAGATCAAGGTCGAAGAAAGAGTGAAAGAATTGCAGATATTTTTTGGGTCACTTTCTATTCACACGTGTGAGGAGATTAGGGTTTGTATCTTTGCATTAAGATCAAATTACAGTCATCAAAGGAGGGTCAAATCAAGGCAAGAAAGAGATCCATATTGAAGGCCAAATTCAAAAGTAAGGTAGCGCTAATTCAAGAAAACAAGAAGGAGGGCTTAAATATCCCTAATTTAGTCACATGTGGGAAATTAGAGTCAACTATAGGCAACCAAAAATTGCAGAGATAAAGGCCAAGAATTTCAGACTTGAATTGCAGGATCAAGGTTGAAGAAAGAAGGATAAGTTGCTATATCTACAAGCAAGGGTTGATCTTGGAGGTGTTGTTAGTCAAGGGTCTTTGTCATGGAATTCATTAATTGAAGATTCTATAAGAAGAAGAATTTGGTGGGTTTTCCTCTCAATATTGGAGAGGTTCTTACCCTGATTGATAGCGTACATTTGGTGTCATTTATCTTATTGTTATTTATAGTTTGGTAACTGTTTGATGAAGAAGAACACATAATAATAATCAATTAAAGAAGAACCTAATTAAGAAAAGTGAAAAGTCCTCACAACGAGTTATCATTGTTAGAGAAATCATCTCATCTCTCTACCCTAGATTTCTCAACAAATATGAGCTTGCATATCGTCCTGTTTTCCAAATAAATTCTCCAGGCTTGTCCAAACCTCATTCAGAGTGTTGCATGTGTCCACATGGAAACACAATGTTGTAGATATGGAAAACAATAGAAGACCAAAAGCCTTGTCCATCCTATTGAAGTATTTGGATTTTTTGATGGTGGAATTTGGTTCAACTTTCGTACTCATAACTATCTGATACAAGCCTTTGCCTCTAAGGTGAAGAAAAATATTTGGCTTCGAGTGGAATTAATTATACAGACTGAGAATAGTTTAATATGGGATCTCCATTTTCTCACCTTGCAGTTGTAGCAACAATTGCATCAATTCTCTAATATTCTGATCCGCAAATCAAATCTCCCAATAATTTCCAAGTCTTGATCTTCAAACCTGCAAAATATTATTCATGCACCTTCTCCAGACCCCTGTAGATTTGATACCATGTAAAATTATTAGAGAAAATATATGGATCTAGCTAAATAATAATGACACAAACTTGCAATAATTGAAAAATAAAATTGGTGTTGTGGCTCCTAGAGACAACCTCTAGGTTGAAAGGAGACCAGTGCCTAGCACATCTTGTTGAGTTCTTTAAAGATCTGTTGATATTTTCTATTACACTCAATATTTATCATATTTCATATGAAATTGATCCAGAACCTTCCTTAAGAGGAGAAATACAAGATTTTATACCAAATATAACTCACAAAAGCATTAATATCCGGCTGTGGTGGACAACATCATACACACATGTAATTTTATAGGTCATTTGTAGTATATCAGATAGAAGAAATAAAGAGGAGAGAAAACCAACACACTAGGCTTAAACCTAAGGATCATGTTCATTGAAGTTCAACATGAAACGTATGAGAAGGAGGTTTTAATGAAGTATAGAGATACATAGAGCACATTTTAAATATAACAATTCATATCAGTTATAGGCATATTTAATCAACATTAGACCTAGATGAATCCATAATTCCATGAAAAACATATATAGAAACTACTATTACATGTAATCGGAGAAGAAGAGTGAAAACCTATGGAAAAAACACAAGAAGAAATACATACTGCACATTTATATGAGCTAGAATCGCCAAAAACTTTTATTAATCTTCCACAAAGCATACATTTCATGGACAAATTGAAGAGCTTCTGTCTTTGAAAACCAAAAAATTCTGAACCCTTGGTTTGATATCATAAACTATTTATATAGGGCCTCAGTGGGAGATCCCATTACCAAATATTATTTTTTGATTTGGCAATGAATCATCATAACAAAATATCAGCGTGCTCAATGACACAACTATACAAACTGAATTCTAACTAACTAACATAGTTTCTTTTCAAATAAATATTTACATAAAACATGAAATCAAAGTGTCATGATCGACACGATCAACAGCATCCTTAGTCATGATAAGCAGGTTCTGGAGGCAGCGTTAATGGGTTGATGATCTGAAGCACAGGAGGATTGACAAACTACTCACACCTTTTCCATAGTGTTGGAGCAGATAGAGGAGCATGAAAAATCAATGATTTGTGATCTTGAGATTAATGACCCCTATATAGTCCAACATAGGGCAGAACAAGGGCTTTATCAACCCTAACATCTGGAATTCCTTTATTAGATAGTTAATCAGTGTTTTACCTTTAAGGGTGGCAATCTTCTCATGGGAGGAATCTTCCTTACTCATGGCATCCACTAACATCTTGTTGTATTTTTTCCATGGGACTAGCATTCCCACAAGATCACAACAACTAGGAAACCCTTCCCTGACTCTTTCATCAAATGCAACATGGAAATCATCCACATCTTTCTATACCACCCTTAAGCATTCCTCAACTTTGACTTTGGCCTCCTCCTTTTGGACAACTTTAGAGATCTCCATGATAGCAAACACTCTATCCACTACATCTATTGGCCTCAACTCACTGAGTGGCCTTTCATTCAAAAACTAAATGAACTTCTTGGCAATCTAGGAGTTCTTTTCCCCATATTCTTTGGCAGCAAGGTTGAAAAACTCATAATCCTTGATCAAAATTTTATGTTCATCCATCAGAGTTATGTACTCCCATGTTATTTTCATTTCTTCCATGATTTCATCCTAGACAAGTTGCTTGGCCCACAGGAGAGACATGTTTCCTTTTAGCTTGCCTTTTAGCTCAACAATCTCCTAGTTTTCTGCATGTAGGTTCTTACCAATCAGGTCTGCGATGGTTCTGGCTATCTTAAGTAGTTTTTATTTCTGTGCTATGTTTCTCTGGGCAGTGTCCAAATCCTTTTACAATTTCTTAATCTCCCCTTCTGAAAGTTGGAGTTTGGTGAGGGTCTTGATGAGATTCTCTGTGGGGTTTTGGGGATTTTCAGGCACAAGCACTGCACACATGTGTGTATCTATCCTTTGTTGAAGTTTTGTTGCCCACTATTTGAGGGCTACTCTCTCATTATTTATTTCTATCAGTTCTTTGGCCATGATTTCTTTCTCTTATTTCACCTATGCAAGTTCCTTAGATTTCACATGTTCACTACTTGACATATTCAATTTGTGGCTTAGCTCCTATATCTTTGCTTTTGAACTTTGGAGGAGGGCTTCAAATGCATCTTTGTCTTCTGGATTTACCCCCAACTTCACAATCATCTCTTTGAAGCTCTTGTTTTTCATGGGTAGAGCTCTAGAGTTAGCTATCTCCTACTTCAACCTTGTTGTTGCGTTCTCTAGCATCTTCTTAGCCTTGTGGATGGTCATTTCATTTCTATTGAGCTCATTATACAACATTTCCCCCACTTTTCTATGGAAATTAATCTTATCTGGTAGAGGGACACTAGTCAAATCTAATTAAACGTCCAGGACCTTTAAATGAGAGCCCAAAGGCAACAACTATGCTAGTGGGTTTTGCAGGGATAACTTCATTTGGTTTCTCTCTATGTCCATGGTAGCCAAAGGTCTAGTCTAATAGGGGACTAAGTGAGATGCCATTTGTTGCTGCATTTCTTCCCTTACCTTCTTGTTTCTTTCTTCCAAGAGGCCATCTTGGCTTAGTAACAGTTTCACTTCCTTTGGAACTTAAAATAGCTACCTATGAAGAGGATGAGGCAACATTCTATAATGGGCACTTCCTTTGGAACTTAAAATAGCTACCTATGAAGAGTATGAGGCAACATTCTATAATGGGTCTTCCAAGATCACCTAGAAGCTTGTTGATTTTGTCTTGTCTCTACGAACCTGGTCTCAATTTATTCTTCTTCTATCTATTGGGTTTTTGCCTTTTTACTAGGGTGTACATCTTCCATCTCGACATCTTCAATTTCGTCAACGGTCCTTTTTGTGCCTTTTCCTTTGATGCTCGAGTCTCAATTTCCATCTTTGTATTAATAAGATATGAATCAAAGTTAGATTTCCATTCGATCTCAAGACTATACTCATGTTCATAAATCAAAACCTTTATGCTCTATCTTCTCTTGGAAATGAAACCATGAGGATCATAATGGCAGACCTCCCCTAGATCAAAATTCATCTGTTTGAGTAATTCCTCAACTGCCCTGTGGGCCTGCCTAGAATTGACAATAAAAGGTCCCACAGGCTTGCCCAACTTAAACATATATCCCTTCTTAGCAGGGACAAAGTGAACTTGGTCTACATTAAGGCTCTGTAAAGAGGGTTGTAGGGAAACTGTTAGCAATAGGCAGAGATTGTAGGCCAGAGGCCAAGACCATTTGCAGCAAGGATTGTTGCTCATCAGCTGGAAGTGTAGTGTAACAATAAACCAATGTGGTTTCTATGAACTGCTAGGGTTAAAAGGAGCTTGGGTAAACCAGGCCCTTTTGAATTAGCTTTGGGGTCACCTCAAGGATTTTGACTCTCGTTGAGGAGAGAAAACAATTTTTCTCATCTATGTAAGCTGCTACTAACTAGGAGACAAACTCAGGAAAATGTTGTACTGAGGGTGCAATATGGTAGTACAGGCCTGAGTCGACCACTCGAAATAGGTCTTACCCTCTGACGTGGCTACTATACAAGTTGAATCTTAGGTCCACAAGGTGGTAAACACTAGAGGGGTCTACAATTTTCACCTCAGTGTCCATGAGATGTTCAACACTAGAGAAGGGTTTAGCCTCCCGGGTTCCTCCTTCTTCATTTTCCACTAAATAATCAAATTATTTGCAAGTGAAAGGGACTATCCAAATACCTGTTTTCCCTTGAGAAGTTGAAAACAATGTTAGAGGGGGTGTTCTGGATTGGTTGAATGGTTGGACGACATTGCAGAACAAATGGAAGGTGGGAGGAATTTGCACCGAGAAGTAGTTCGAAACTTTCAAAAATTCAAGGTGGGAAGGGTTTTTATATGCGGAGAGGGGCCAATGGTCGACTGACATGGAGGTGAAATTATGGGAGGACACGTGTCATAAGGGGATTGGGTGGTGACAAGCGATAGGTGGATGGGAGCAGGAGTAGGTAGGAGGTGCTACTATTTTGATTTGAATTCCCCTCTTACTTGAATTAGCACGGGTGGACTTACTGTTGTGGTGGGTGGTTCCCACCATCCTCCGACAGGCAGGAGGGTGGGATGCCAGATCCATCAATTATCCCCTGAAATTAATCTGGGCCATTGGATTGGTGAGCTCACCAAGTTGACTTGTCAACTTCGAGGGGTAGAACCTACCTATCACCTGCCTAGGTTACCACCCCAAAATGTTGTCGGGGTCCGGTCGGGCATAGATGGATGGTGATCCACCCATAACTTGCTTGGATTTTAACCAATAGGGCACATATGCTCCAATTTTTAATTTTAGCCGACTGTGCTTACTTGGTGAGGGGTTGATGAGTGCATATTTAAAACTTGGAACTTCTACCATGGCATTAGGGCTTGATAATTGCCCCCATCACTGATTTAGTTGATTTTTTGTTTCAATCGGGGATATTGAATTTGATCTCTCAACTCTCTCTCTCTCTCTTCACAAGTACTAGAGGGAAATAACATTGGCTCCAACCAGGGACAATATATTATATATAATGCATTGAGAACCTACATATTAGTGCCTTACTCTATAGGTATGGAGTCATTTTATTTAAACATCTATAAAATAAAAATAAATAATAAAAACCACAAAAAAGTGTCGATATTTATAATGTCTCACCGGTATTTACAGTGGATGAGATTAGACTTCTTTAGTCCTGGAAGTAAGGCTTGTGAAACTTCCAATTCATTGGCAGCTCAAGCATGTCACCATTTAAATTTTCTAGCAATAAGTTATTATTCCCTTTTTCTTTAGCAATCTTGAAAGGTCCAAACAACGGAGGATGAAACTTGCCATGTTTTCCTTTGTCTTCCCTTCTAACATCCCATCTAAGAACTAAATATCCTAGCTACAGGTACCTATCCTTTACCTTTCTGTCAAACAGGGACTTCATTTTTTCCTGGTAACTGATCAAACTCTCATTTACCTGTTCTTTGCTCTCTTGAAGTTCTACCAACTGATTCATCCTTCCAGTTAGAGCATTTGGCTCCTCCTCAACATCTTGTAAGAATTTAGCTACTGGAATAGCTAACTGGGGAATATTGTAGCCTTCCCATAAACCACCTCAAAAGGGGACTTCCCAGTGGACCTCTTGGTGGTAACCCTGCTGGCACATAGGGAAAATTTTAGCTGTGAATCCCAGTTCTTTTGATTTTGTGATATTTTTTTGTTCAAAATCCTTACTAAGGTTTTGTTTGAAGATTCATCCAATCCATTTCCTTGTGGATAATAGGTGGTATAATGGCCTACTATGATGTTATATTTTTGGCAAAAATCAATAAAATTGGTTGACTTGAACACCTAAGCATTGTAAGTGACAATATTCTTGGGGTAGCCAAACCTAGCAAGGATGTTTTCCCCCATGAACTTAATGATTATAACATCCGTTGCATTTCTGGTCAGGGCCTCTTCTACCCAATTAGTGAAGTAATCAATAGCTGTGAGTATCCACTTGTGATGACCGCTGGAAGGTGGATGTATTTCCCCAATGAAGTCCAACCCCCACAGCATGAAAGGTTCTTTAACAAAAATATGTATTAAAGGAAAAGGTGCTAACTTCTGCTTTTCTGCAAACCTTTGGCACTTCTCACAAGCCTAAACATAGGTATGCACCTCACCAAACAACTTAGGCCAATAAAAGTCTTCCTTGAGGATTTTGTGGGTTGTAGCTCTCCAGCTGTAATGTCCTCCACAAATACAATTATGGAATTCGTCAATCACCTTATGGATTTCTTCTTCAACCAAGCATAGGAATAAAATCCCCACTGGTTCCTTCCAATACAATTAGCCATTTGAGATAACAAATTTGTGGGTTTCCAGCCTTAGAGCCTTGTACTTAATTTTGTCAAAGCTCACTCAGCACCTCAGAAAAAGTAGATAATGGAAAAAACGTTTATACCAGTGGGATACAATGTATTTCATGTGAATTTTCTAGGTTGAGATTTCAATCCCTTACAGTTGCTCCAATTTATCACCTTCCCCAACTTTTCCAACCCGTAATTTTATGCCCAATTCTTGGCAATTTTCTTTAAACATAATTTTAGCTAGCACTTGCCCCTTGATTAGCTTGGTAGGTTTGATATCCATATCATACTCCTGTATTTTAGCAATCCATATGCCTCTTTTTCCCTCACTATACCTTGCACCAAGATATCTTTCACAACTACTATAGGAACATAGGCAGTGATATTTTATTGTTGTACATAGATTCTGAAAGCCTTCGGGGCTTTTACCAAGGCATAGGTCTGTTTCTCCAAAATGTTGTATTTTAGCTTGACATCTCTTAGCACCTGACCAAAAAATCCAATTGGTTTCTCATGCCCTTCATCATTCTTTTGTAGTAAGAGAACAACCACTGTGTGAGGGGAAGCAAAAGAAATAATGAAAAATGGTTTTAAATAATATGGGCTGACTAATACAAGAGCTTCTGCAAAATCCTTTTTGATTCTGGAAAATGATTCCTGAATTTTTGAAGTCCACTTCACTTTTTTATCCTTCTTCAACATCTCTATAACTTCTTTGTCTATCTCAGCATAGTTTGGTATGAACCTCCTTAGAAAGTAGATTCTTCCAAAGAAAACCTGGACTTCTTTCTTATTTCTTGGTAATGGGATGTTTTTGATGGCTTCCACCCTTTTCAGATCAATCTTCACCCCCTCTTTTGCCACAATTTTCCCTAGCAGTTTTCCCTAACATAGAGCGAATTGAGATTTCTTGGGATTTAGAGACAGCCCATACTCTCTACATTTCTCAAAAGTGAGCCTTAGATGTTTTTTCCCCAAGGAAAAATCATAATTTTCATTAATATGTTGAAAATTACATATTGTAGATGCTTTAAGAAGCATATATTGTAAAGTGTGGTGGTCCACCTTCAGATGTTCTTGTACAAAAACTCTGTGGGGTGGTCTATTAATAATTACATAATTACAAGTCAAATATTATATATACATAAAAAAGTTGTACTAGAAGCCAATGTCTCTCAGTAGCTCAAAAAACCATGAAATTAGGGCCTGTTGGCCCCCTATATCCTCTGATCAATGTATGGGCGATGGAAGTACTGATAGAAGTCTCGTCCCCTCTACTCCTGGATCAGCCATAGACCCCTAGGTGGATCACAACCTCCTTGGATAATAGGTCGGAAACCTGACTGCGTTCCATGTAGATGTGATGACAACAGATGGAATCAAAATGTGATTTCAAAAGTAAAACATCAGCCATAATATTCCTGAGTGTGTGCACATGACATATAGATAAGTTGTTGAACCAGTTAATGATGATCTTAGAGTCAATAAAAATTTATATATGCCTACACTCCTTCTCTAATGCAAAATACAAAATATGTCTGAGGGTGATCAACTCTGCATAATTGTTTGTTCTGATGCCCAAATCCATCTGAATTTTGAAAAAATGAATATTGGGTAAATGTAAGAGGACACCTCCACCATAACCATTCTCCTAGGCAGATCTATCAAAATAAGCCCATGGGAAGCTCATCTCAAGGCTTTAGGGATGATAGTTCTCTGAGATGCAGGTCAGTCATCGTATGGGATACTGGTGTATAGAGATATAATATGAGTGGAAGCATGTGCCCAGAGAGGTTCGATACCCTTAAAAATAGATTTGTTTCTAAGCGGCCAAACAGACCAGCAAACCAGAAGAGGAAGTTTCCTAATTTTAGAAGGTTAAGAAGATGTCCACCATCATTTCCAGGCCTCAAGGATGGTGTCCCCCTGCCATATTAAGGTAATAGAGAGTGAGTCAAGAACCTAAGTCCTGTTACACAATATTTTTTCATGACTCCTGCACTTCCCTATGATATACCCTTAAGTGCCCGAAACATGATCATTATTTAGTATACTCATCAATGTATACAACTCAGTTCCCTCCTTTAACTTTTCTTGGAAAATATCTAGAGCTTTCCGTGAAGAAATGGCTCATGAAACCCTAAAATGAGAATCATCGCCCTTATGAAGCTCAAAACCGCAGTGATCGCTTGTTTCACCTTGTTAAGCCAGCGATGGCATCGCTCTGTTCTCTCTCATACTTGCGATGATCTCAAAAAGGAAGTTTTCCCAAAAAGGATGAGAAACTTCATGATCTAGAAGCTTCCATAGTGGCGAGCTGGAGGTGGTTTCGCATAGATGAGGTCGAAAACTCCTAATTTGACCTCTTTGTCTTATCCATGTGACCTACCTCCTTAAGATGTGGGCCTAATCCTATCTTTGAAGGAGGTCTAACACCCTCTCCCAACCTATAAATTCCCACTCTACCATTCTCAAATGGTTGATCTGTGTCCATTTTCACCCCTATGCTGAGCTTGTGCTGAGAGGTTATTCATTAGACTTGGAGAAGGAGTGTTGGAGAGTTTCTTGGCTTGGACTTGGATTACCACTCAAGGAGAGCCTTTCAACATCAAGGCTATGGTTGTAAGCTTCCCCTTTATTCATTAAATAATAATACAACTATTGGTTCATCTTCCCAATATATATATGTTCATGTATGTATCGGTTTGGCATTCCTTGGTCAACTAAATAGGTTATTATTGGATTTTCTATTGGTTTTGGTATGATTTGTCGTCTCTTGGTCACTTGTGCAGGTACATAAGAGTTGGAAGAAGTAAGAACAAGTCCGTGACACAAGTGATTCGAGGATCTCAGCAAAGGAAATCCGATTAGCATCAGAGCAAGGTAGGCCTTCTCTCTTGTTATATTGTTCAATTATAATCTAGGAAGATGTCTAGTTGATTGTCCCTTCAGTTGCTAGACCCACTCATTGGGCTAGAGGGATCATCTCTATCTGTAGAGACGATCAAGGGAAAGCATTGTAGCAGCAAGGACAACTACTACAACCGCAAGGGAAACCTTTGCAACAGTCGCAACAACCTTTATAGTCACAGACACAGTTTGTTCAGTAGTCCTCCCAACCTTTGTCCTCACAAGACCAAGCTTTGCAGCAACAAGGTCAGCCTTGGCAGCAGTAAGCCTTATATGTGTATCAGCAAGGTTAGCCTTTGCAAGGCCAAGGTCAAACTTTGCAAATTCAAGGTCAACTCCTACATCACCAGGGTCAAAATCCTTATGTCTACGGTCAATAGGTTCAATAGCCTTATAACCTGTACGCCGCATACAATTCTCATCAACGACCTATGGCAGGGCAGTATCAAACCTAATCAGGACAGAATTCTCCTTACGGGCAAGGTAACCCTCAGTGGGGACAAAACCAGATTCTGTATGGACAAAATCCTCCACTGTGGGGGAAAAATCCTTACCAACAAGGATGGACTCCGCAGTTTGGGTCTCCTAAAAGACCCTATATGCCTTTTAACACGCAATTGCCTTTCTTGGCTACGTTGGAGCTACCTAATGTTTCAAGGCTCATGAATGATCCCATTCTTCATTCGTCGTATTGGCCTCTAGTTCCAACGAATATTCTGAGTGATTGACCCAAATTTGAGGGAAGTGCAAAGGAGGATCCACAAGCCCACATGATGACATATCACCATTGGTGCTCTTCCAATTCGTATGTCGATGATTATATCCGTCTTCGGCTCTTTCGAAGAACTATCATAGGTGTTTCCGCTAAGTGGTACATCAAATTTCCTTGAGGTACCTACAGTGACTTCAACTCTCTCACTATGGCTTTCCTCACTCATTTTTAGTTGTCGGTTCGCTATGAAACCGGAACCCATTTGCTTACGTCACTTAAGCAAGACACCACGACCCACATCTCTGATCATATCCAGGAATGGAGGCATCGACGTCCCTTGATCAAGTTTGAGATTGCTGATGAGTTGTTAACAGAATGGCTCACAAAATCATTCGTCAGCAAAATTGCTAAGGACATAGCCATGGGTGGATGTGTTACATAAGAGAAAGTTATTTCCCATCCCCAGTATTTATACCTAGTATATTTGCAATCTAGCACATTGTATGAGATGTTACCCGATGCTCTGAGACCATCATCAAATCTAACAGCATCGAAGTCTCCGGATACACCACTTGTTGACAGTGTGATTAGTTCCGTGTCTCAGACTCCCATTAAAGCTTCTTTGAAGTAGAAAATGGTCTCGAACACTGGTTCAATAATCCCTCTTAGAATTAATCCAGTCCTGGTTAAACCTCTGAGGTTCATGCTGTCTAGTCTACCACATCAGGTAAGTCCTCTAAGGGTAAAAAGAAGGGAAAATGGAAGGCCAAATTCGATGCCCCAAAACTGGACCCTCCTAAATCTTCTGCTGATGATGCTTCTCGAGGAAAGTCGAAATATCCTTGTCTCATCTATGAGGAGGATCATTACACTAAATATTGTCCCCGACAATATGAACTTAGTCACTTGCTTAAAGGGATTTTGGTTGTCTTAAAGGAACTCTTTCCATCACAACAAACCCAATTGGTAGACCAGCCTCAGTCTTCTGCTTCCTCAGGTTCCCAAGTGTTCATGATGCAAGGTTCATCACCTATCTCGATCACTACTCGAACTAAGGACTATCAAGCTATGTCTAAGCAGACCATGGAGAAAGAAGCCAATGATATTCCTTCCACTTCTACTCTGTCCTCTTCTAGTCCGCTCCATATCAAGCACCCTAACAGTGAGTCCGTCATCCGGCCACCCCCTAAAGGTGTTCTTTGGAAGTCATCTTTCAATCTGAATTCTAGAGCTGCGCAACATTACAATATTATTGAGGATTTAGCTTAGGCACCTTCGACGATTTCTGCCTTGTAGGTTCTTCAATCCTATCCAACGCAGCGGAAGTCACTGATGTCTGCTATAGGTGTTACCGATCCTTCTGATTCGAGTCTAATTACTTTTGATCTAGAGAATCATGTACCTCGTCTTCCTCATCAGATTGCATTTCTGATACAGGTCCTTATCAAAGGAAAGACAATTCATCGAATGGTTATTGATGAAGGTGCCTCAACCTGCATCATGTCAGTTTCGTGTTGGAAATCCATTGGCTCTCCTTCTCTTAACCAATCACCAAACACCTTGGAAGCATTTGATGGAAGAGGTTCACGACCATACGGTATTCTCACAAACTTACCAATTACATTAGAAGGCAATACTATTGAATTAGAAGTAGAATTTGTAGATGCCAATCTCAACTATAACCTTCTTCTCGGGTGAAGCTAGACTCACACCATGTTTTTTGTGGTGTCTTCTTTGTTCCGCATACTTCATTTTCCTCATGAAGGAAAAATAGTCATAGTTGATCAACTGTCTTTCTTTTCTTCTGGTTCATCGAGTAGTAACGTTCCTTATGTGGGCAATACTAAGATACCCTACGAGAGCGTGGGAGCAGGTCACTTCAAAGACTCTGCTTTAATGGGTACCTTCTCTCTCCCACCTCCAAATGTTCATTCAGTCAATATGATCTCAGACTCTACGGATCCTTGGATTATCCCTATTGACGATCAAATTGACTCTTTTGGTGATGTTATGCCTTTAAGTCCATTGGAGATAAATTATCAAGAATTTATTTTAGCTTCGACGGCCACTTTAGAAAGTGATACTGTCTTCAGTATGAACTTGGACACTTACATGCCATCTCCTTGGCTTGTTTCTTGGGATTCTTTAGATCCCTTGAACGAGACATTCCCCACTGACGAGAGTATTGTGGAGTTCATGTCTCTGGAGGAAGTTCCATGGAACTGTCTACATCATCGTTCTTCCTTTCTCCCTAGCCTCGATGGGATGCCTTCCTGTGTTGAAGAATTTGTTTCTCATTCTCTTACACCTCCACTTCAGACCCCTGTCTGGGTACATGAAGTCTTGTCAGAGGGTAACATGGGAAACATCACTGCTACAATGCCTCTTGAAATTTTCATTAAATCGGGCATTTTCGAGAACATCCATATTTGGGTTACCTATTCTCGAGATGAGATCAAGATTTATACTCAGGTTTTTAAAGAATTCCGAGACATTTTTGCTTGGTCATACGAGGAGATTCCTAGTATTGATCCAGCCATAGTGGTGCATGAGATCCGACTTATCCTGGTACTAAGTTTGTTCGGCAACGGCTTCACCCTATGAACCCTCGATAGCCTGCTTCTATTAAAGCAGAAGTAGAAAATCTTTTGAAAGAAGGTTTCATTTATCCTATTCCATTGACAAATTGGGTATCCAATATCGTCCCTGTTGCCAGAAATTAGGGTATGATACGTGTTTGTGTTGATTACCGTGATATCAATCATGTATGTCCTAAGGATAATTATCCTACTCCCTTTATCGACGAGATCATCGATGAATGTGCAGGGAGTGATATTTTTTATTTCATGGACGGTTTTTCTAGCTATAACCAGATTAACATTTCACTCGCTGATCAGCATAAAACAACCTTATATGTCCTTGGTGTACTTTCACTTACAAAAAGCTTCCTCTTGGTCTGAAGAATTTTGGTGCTACCTTTCAACGACCAATCTCGTATGCATTCCATGACATTCGACGCATTGTTCAGTCATACCTCGACGACTTGCTTGCTCATTCGACTAAACGTCCTGACTATCCGGATCACTTAAGAGCTATCTTTTTATAATGTTGGCATTATAATATCCATCTCAATCCACACAAGTGTGTGTTTTGCATTGAGTTTGGTTGGCTCTTAGGTTTTTTTGTGTCTCATGAAGGTATCAGGATTGATCCTTTGAAATTTGAGGCCATAATCAATCTACCCCCTCCTTCATCACTGCTGCAATTGTAGAGTTTGCAGGGAAAAGCTAATTTTCTCCATCGATTTGTCTCGAATTACGCCGAACTTGCCAAAGGTTATACTCGCTTACTTAAGAAGGGGATCCCTTTTATTTGGGATGAATTTGCCTAAGAATCCTTCGATGCTTTAAAGAAAGCCCTGATTAGTGCTCCTTTACGACATCCCCCCAATTACCGTCGCGATTACTTCCTGTATTTGGCTGCAACTGATACCACTATTGCTATGGTGTTAGTTCAGGATGACGATGATGGCAACGAGCACGTGGTTTATTATCTGAGCCGGAATCTTCTTGATACTGAGTCTCACTATGCTCATGTCGAGAAGCTTTCTTTAGTGGTGGTTCATGTCGTCCAAAGGTTTCGACACTATATCCTTTTACAGAAAACCACCGTGATTTCTGATTGTAACCCCATGACATATATACTAACTCGCTAGTTACTTGGAGGAAAATACTCCAAATGGATTTTCATCCTACAGGAGTTTGATTTGGAATTTACTGCTACCAAATCAAAGAAATCGCTTGTCTTTGCTGAGTTAATATGTGCTCTTCCGTCTACAAGCACCCCAACTGATTTTACTGAGAAGATACCTGATGAAACTTTGTTTCTGATCAACACTCTTGACCCATGGTATGGAGACATTATTGTTTATCTCCAAACCCAAACTTTTTGATCTGAGTTGTCCTGATCTGACCGACGCCGCATCTGGCATCAGTCCCAACCCTATCAGATCATTAGTGATACATTGTATCAAGTCAGTGTGGACTCTGTCCTTCGTAGATGTCTCACCCTTGAAGAGGCTAAGCGGGTCCTAAATGATTGCCACTCTGGTGCCTGTGGTGGTCATATGTCTGGATATGCCACTGCTTAGAAGATCCTTTGCACCGGTTATTTTTGGCCTTCTATCTTCAAAGATTGCATTCTAGCTATCCAAAAATGCCATGAATTCCATATTTTCAACCACAAGTAGCGCGCCCCACCCGCACCCCTACACCCAGTAATTATCGTTGGCCCATTTGCCAAATGGGGCATTGATTTCATGACATGTAACCCTCACTTAGTCGGGGGGCATGGTTATATCATCGTTGCCATCGACTATTTTATGAAATGGGCTGAGGAGATGCCTACATACAATGCTAATGGTATTACTGCGACGCAGTTCCTTTTTAACCACATTATAGCACGTTTCGGTGTCCCTCAAGCTATCGTGATTGACCATGGATCACATTTTCGTCAGCACATGATGGTAGAGCTAACTGCTTAGTTGGGCCTTCGACATGATAGCTCAACTCCATATTATCCACAGGCCAATGGCCAGGTTGAAGCAGCCAATAAGGTTTTGATTATTATGCTTCAAGGTACCATTGGGAAGCACAAAAAATATTGGCATTTAATGTTATTCTCAGCTCTTTGGGATTACCGAACTTCTGCTAAGACGGCCACTGGATTCACTCCATTCCAGCTGGTATACGATTTAGAGGCAACTCTTCCAATCAAATGTGAAATCCCTTTGCTTAAGCTAGATATTGAACTTATTCCGGATACCTCGCCTGAAGAGGAGCAGTTACTATATCTTAAGAGACTCGTTGCATCGCTACGATGGTCATTGAAGCTCAAAAGAAATGGGTCAAAGCTCATTTTGACCAAACCATTTCTCCTCACACTTTCGCTGAAGGCGACTTGGTCCTTCTTTATGATCAAGCCAATGATAAATTGGGGGCAAGTAAGTTCGAACCCATGTGGCATGGGCCCTACATTGTCAAGTGTGTCTTACAGAAAGGTTCCTATGAGCTATGTGATTATGAGGGAAATTCATTATCACGGCCCTGTAATGGGTTGTATCTATAAAATTATTATGCATGAGATTCATGTAATAACTTTTGTACATTAGTGTGTTAATTCATTAGTGTGCATTTTTTATTTTTGGTGTGTTTATTTTCTTTGCAGACATATGTTTTTTTGCTTACCCTGTGTTCCACTCAGTTTCCAGATGTCATCAGGTCATTACGTTGGTTTTGTTGATGGTGCTTGTCATAGCACACAGAACCTATCTTCCATAGCATGGGTACTCTATGACCCTAATGGCGAGCTGATTAACTTACAAGGTATCTGCCTTGGTCAAACAACCAATAATATTGCTGAGTATAGTGCAGTTATTGAACTCTTGTCAGAAGCAGTTGCTCTTGGCATTAGGGATTTAGTTGTCAAATTGGATTCGCAGCTCATTGTGTTACAATTAAAAAATCATTATTCAGTAAGGAATCCACAAATATTGCGTATGTATCTACATTTTAGATTGCTGGAAAGAAATTTTGATTACATTACATATCAACATATTCCACGTAATTTAAATACATTGACTGATGCATTAGCAAATTTTGTTCTTGATAGACATTTGCATCATTTGTAAAACTGAATCATGTTATGAACACATAAGTAGAAATAAAGCATGCATATATACATATACATACATATATATATATATATATATATATATATATATATATATATATATATATATATATATATATATATATATATATATATATATATATATATACATACATACATACATACATACATACATATATATATATATATATATATATATATATATATATATATATATATATATATATATATGTATATATATCGCGTCTGCCAAAGTGTTTACATCAAAATATCAAAAATAAAGTGTTTAGAGACACTTGGCTTTCAAAGCCTACAAAATGTGTAAAAGATTAGATGAACTATCAAACTGCACGGTGCTCATGATAGCATGAGACCGCCTTGATCACTTGGCCTAACAGCCAATCCAGTATCGCAAAGACTCCCATAGTGTGTATCTGCCAACGCAGTGGAACATCATCGACAGTAGCATAATCTGGAACCCCTCGAGTGATTGCCTCCAGATTACGTTCCATCTCAGCTAAGGGGTCAGCCCCTTCCTCGTAGTCCGCACCCACTATCGAATGGGTAGCTGATCATGCTATTAACAACATGTCTAGTGGTTTCTCTAGTCCCATATCTGCACATTTATCATAAGTTGAGTCTTAGTTCACACTTTTATAAAAATCATAAAAACTTGAAAACAATTCAAAAAACAAGTTTTTACCTATGTCGGTCCACTGTTCGCCTAGTGGCAAAGGTAGATCTGGATCCCCTCTAAAATCTATGTTGGCATAAGCATAGTCATCTACCATAAGTAGCTGGCATTCAAGCCAAGTGAATAATTGTGGTGGATAATGCATATGTTGACCTGTGCCTCCTCAATGCATGAGCTAGCTCCATCTCATGAGCCTCAGATTTTGGGGAGCAGGATGTGGTACTTCTTCCCACTAATACTAGAAGAGCGGTATTTTCTCCAAGAAGAAGGTCACCAGTATAGAACTGAACCCGAATTCCTTTAGGTCTCTGTGCTTACGCTTGGTCATTTTGCATTTCATATTTGCCAAAAAGTCTCCACACCAGTTGAAGATGGTGGGGGTAAAACATGCGATAGCATACTAAAATTGAGACTTGGAAGCCTCATGCAAAGATTGCGTGCTGGATACACGTGCCATGGTGAAAAGAATTTTTCTCAGAATGAGGTTATTGGTGATTGTTGCAATCTTCACCTTAAACCTCTATTGGTTATCTTGGCACCAGGACAATATCTATGAATTAGACTCCTGGTACTCTCACCTCCTTGGCGAGATCAAAGGAGTTGAACTACTTCTCCTCGACGAGATAATCCCATGATGAAATAAATGTCCATCTCCTCCAGCTCCAGTTCTTGCCCTTTTTTGATGAAGATCTCTCGATCTACATCCCAAAGGCTGATCAGATAGGGTAGCAACTCCATCTGAGCCCTCAACCCTATGGTTCAGAAGAATTTCAGTAGGCCACAATCCCTCATAGCATTTATACATGCCGAATCTTGAGATGCTTGGAAATCCTCGGCCTCGTGTCCTCTTTCTTTCCACTCTAAGACCATATTTCTCCTGCAAACAAAATTTGAACACTTATTAATGCTTTTTACATGGATAAAAATCATCAAATTTTGCTTTAAAAAGAGTTTTTAACTTTAAAAAATCGCTCTCAGTGCCATCGTGCTTGTTTTTCAAAATAGTGCAATGGCACCATGTGAGCCTTTGGGCTTATGCGTGACCATCGTGAGTCCGATGACCATACCTACGATGGTCGTTGGCGACCTAAAATTTTAAAATCCTCCTTTATAGCCTAAATTTCACCGTTAAAATTGCATAAAAAAGTAATGAAATGCAAGAGCAGGGATGAGGCTCTTACCTGTCGCAGATGGATCATGAAATGGTACCTTGGATCTCCCGCAGCAGCCACTGGAAAATCAAGGAAATTAGGGCACAAAAGCACTTTTAGAGATCAGTTTGGTAAAATGGTAAAAAATGAAATTACTTTTACCTATTTATAAGTTTTGAAAGTCATTTTGTCAAATATTTTTGTAATATTTTAATATTTTCTTGATATCGGTGATGGGTGTGCTTCTTGTGCAGTTACAGGTACCTTCAATATGAACAGTGATAGTTATTGATCGATTATGGGAGTTTTATTTTATCTCTTTTTCGGACTCATTAAATAAACAAAAATGGAACCCCCCTGGAGTCATCTTTCAGCTCTTTTCTGACTCTCAAAAATTGAAAAGATTGTCGAGTACTTGTCGTTTCGAGCTTGTTAAAGTAAATGAATCGACATCACCTCAGAATCTATTTACCCCCTTTTCGGGACGAGACTTACTATTTATGAAAAAGGTACACCTTGATCAACATGGTCAAGAGGTTCCCTCGGATATTGTTTTCTACCTTTTCGAATTCGAGGGACAAATTACGAAAAGGGACATGATGGAGTTTTCTTTTCCATTTCTTTTTCAAACTCTCTAAACATGAAAAAGATACCGAGTTTTTCTTACGTCGGGCTCGTTAAAACTTTGCGACGAATGACTCGTCATCATGATTAGACCGAGCTTCTCCTTCCTAAGGCTCGTAAAACTTAATAGGTTGGATTCATTCAAAGAATAAACTTACATAACAAGCATATTTTATCCCCTTCAATCTTGTGATAAAAAATAATTTGGGTACTCTCTAGAAATAGCAGGGGAAAATGAAGATGAGACATCCTTTGTATAGGCAGCATGTCGCTCTTGAACATGACACTCTTTTGCTCTCATGTCGGGTTTGGGATATCCTCACTCAGTCACTTGTCCTCTCGGGTTTGGGTGATCCATTTTTCCTCTCATTTGACTATTCCACACTGTCATCATGACCTTTAGTCCCATGTTGAGTCAGATGCTTCCACACTCTGGAGTCGTGTCGCGAATATGTTCAAGAGAAGTCCAATCTACAGTTATTTACGCATACATTGTTTGAGTCATTACTACTGTCTTGAATATCATTCCACTTTATTCCTTGTTTCATGTCGATGATGAGGGATTCATCATTGCCCTCCTTCAATAGGTCACTTCCTATCAACTTCAGCTCACTATCCAGGAAGGTGACTTAGGAACTCCCTTTCAGTACCTTAGAGTTGGCATGCCTTAATGGCCAGTTCTTCGCAGCGAATGACAGGTCTTCATTATTGGCTTTCGATCAGGTGATTCCATAAGTGTTCAACCTTAGCTTCATTATCACATTCACATATTGTACTGGTGTACCTTGAGGGCCATTGTCATTATTGGTGGTTTCTCTCATACCTGTTAACGATCCATATAATTGGCCGGTAATCAGGTGGTTTTCTAGCATTTTCAACTTCAACACATTTATTCGCATGCTAGAATTCGTACATTGATCGTGTTGGGATGGGGCGCAAGACCCTGAGTCCTGTCTGTTATGGTTTGGGCTGCATGGAGTTTTATGTTATTCATGATTGTACACATGTTTCTACTATATGGATGGTTGTGACCATACCGTGAGACTTTATATTCATAATGATCTTGTTATCTAGATGGTTGCACCCATACCATAGATCTTTTATCTAGTCTTCATCATCCGGATGGCTGCTTTCATGTCGTGGATTCATGTCTTGATCTCAAATATGTATATGTATATGCGTCCTTGATTTGTAGGTCTCCTGACGGTGCGTTTCCTCATCCTTGTCAAAAGCTCATAAATCATCTCAGCCATCACTCGTTCTGCCTTCATGCTTATGGGGCATATCTTACACAGTATTTTATCACGCCTCCTGCACTTTCCTATGATATACCCTGAAGTTCCCGAAACATGATCATTATACAGTATACTCATCAATGTACATCTCAGATCCCTCCTTTAACTTTTCTTGGAAAATATCTGGAGCTTTCCTTGAAGAAATGACTCATGAAACCCTAAAATGAGAATCATCGCCCTTATGAAGCTCAAAACCGTGATGATCGCCTATTGCAACTTGTTAAGCCAGTGATGGCATTGCTCTATTCTCTCTCATACTCACGGTGGTTTCAAAAAGGAAGTTTTCCCAAAGAGGATGAGAAGCTTCGTGATTTAGAAGCTTCCAAAGCGGTGAGCTTGAGGTGGTTTCGCATAGATGAGGTCGAATCCTCCCAATTTGACCTCTTGGTCTCATCCCTATGAGCTACCTCCTTAAGATGTGGGCCTAATCCTAACTTTGGAGGAGGTCTAACTCCCTCTCCCAGCCTATAAATTCTCCCTTTACCATTCCCAAATGGTTGATCTATGTCCACTTGCACCCATATGCTGAGCTTGTGTTGAGAGGTTATTTATTAGACTTGTAGAAGGAGTGTTGGAGAGTTTCTTGTCTTGGACTTGGATTACCACTCAAGGAGATCCTTTCAACATCACGGCTATGGTTGTAAGCTTCCCCTTTATTCTTTAAATAATAATACAACTACTGGTTCATCTTCCCAAAATATATATGTTCATGTTTGTATTGGTTTGGAATTCCTTGATCAGCTAAATAGGTTATTATTGGATTTGATATTGGTTTTGTATGCTTTTTCGTCTCTTGGTCACTTGTGCAGGTACATAAGAGCTGGAAGAAGCAGCAACAAGTCCTTGACACAAGCGATTTGAGGATCTCAACAAAGGAAATCGGATTAGGATCAGAGCAAGGTAGGCCTTCTCTCTTGTTCTATTGTTCAAATATCATCTAGGAATATGTCTAGTTGATTATCCCTTTAGTTGCTAGACCCACTATTGGGCTAGGAGGATCATCTCTGTCTGCGGAGAGAATTAACCTTGTTAACAAGTCTAGAAAGGCAAAATGGGGGGACAGTGAAGGAAAATATGATCAATTGTCTCGGATTCTTGTCGGCAAAGGACGCACCAGGTAGGACCATGGAATGAATGCCTATTTAAATTTTCCCACATAGGGGATTTATATCGAAGGATAGTCCACATGAAAAGCCTAGTATGTGACGAGGCCTTTAGCTTCCACAATACACTCCACCACCAGTCAATAGTAGGGAGCTTATGAGCATCATAAATGATAGTATACCCATCATTTGGAGTATAATTACCATGCTTGGCATGAACCCATATGAGTTCATCCTCCCCATCAGTAATCCTAACATGTGATTCAGTAAGAGCATTAATGTAGTTGAGCCAATCTAGATGCCAGATGTCAGGAATGTGTAATTTTAAAGCTACTTTCCAAGCTTGTGAAAAAATGTTAGTGTTCTTCGGATCTGTTATTTGAGAAAGATATGATATACCAACATTAGATAAGAAATGTATGAGATCAAGAGGAAGCCTATATGCATTACCTTAGTCGAACCATGGATCCATACCAATGCGAACTATAGAGCCAGACCTTATTCTCCATGTCAGACCATCACAGATGAAGGATATGGAATTTCAAACAGCTTGCCAAATGGATGAGATACTTGAATGATTCCAAGAAGGGAGTCTAATTCATTCAAGGATGTGAAGGGGCCAAATATATTTATGATAAACCACCTCTGTCCATGAAATTTTAACAGTGAGTACTTTCCAACCCATCTTGGTAGCAAGGGCTTTAGAGAAAGAGTCGAGATTCTTCAGACCCCACCCTCCCCATTTCTTTTGTAACGCAATCAGATCCCATCTAACCCACGCATAGATGTGGCCTTCCTGTTTCCCTTTCCATAGAAATTTGCAACACATCTATTGAATTCTCAACAAAATACCCTTAGGTATCTAAGCCATGGACATCCAATACACCGAAGTGGCTTCCAATACTGATTTGATTAGGAAAAGATGCCCTACCTTGGAAAGATATATGTGATGCCAAATTTCCAATCTCCTTTCAATCTTGGCCACAAGCTAGGTCCAATCAACAATTTTATAATGGAGTGGTTTGAGTTGAAACCCAAGATACTTGAGTCCATTGTCAAAAGGTAGAAGTGTATAGGGAAATCTCTCGTGAGTATAATGAATCTCATGAGGCAAACATTCAAGAGATGAAATAGTAGATTTCCTATGATTACACTCCATACCAGTGGTTTGGTTGAATAATTGCAATATAGTAAGAAATGTTGATGAATCACGAATACCCCCATTAAGAAAAATTAATACATCGTCGACGAGTAGGAGATGTGTAATAATGCAATTATTGGTGATCTTAATCCCTTGCAAACAACCAAGCCTTCATTCTTCAGATATGAGTTAGCGCAGACCTTCCATAACAAGAAGAAAAAGTAGGGGGGATAGGGGACAACCCTATCTAAGGCCAGGCTCCGCATGAAAGAAAGGAGAGGCTGGTCCATTTATAAGAACATTGTATGAAATATTGGTAATGCAACACATAATCCAGTTGATGAAGTTGAGGGCAAATCCCAGATGAGTAAGGAGCATTCTCATATATAACCAACTGGTACTATCAAAGGCCTTAGATAAGACAATCTTGAGGATCATTCCTTTTAGTCTCTTAATCTTGATGGAGTGTAGGACCTCCTATGAAGTGCCAATAACATCATGAATTTGACGGTGATTTAGAAAGGCAAACTGTTCAGGTGAAATATGAGCAGATAGAGTAGGATTGAGGCGATTAGCAATGATCTTGGCAATAATATTGTAAATGTAGTTACAAAGGGAGACGGGTTGGAAGTCAATGAATGTCTGAGGGGAGTCAGTTTTAGGCATAAGAGCAATGAAAGTCGAGTTGAATGCATCATACATTCGACCACTGATTCGACATTCCTTAATAACCTGTAACAGATCTTTCCCAAGTATTTCAAAAAATTCCAAGTAGACTTCTACCAGCCAACCATCTGGCCCAGGAATCTTATCCTTTTTAAACCATTTTAAAGTGCCCTCCAGCTCCCCAATAGAAACAGGTTTGTTGAGATCCTCAACTGCGTCATGATCAATGAAATGAGGAAAGAGACCAACCACCCTAATAATTTCAACAAGAGAGACTTCCTATGGGGCCTTGTAAAGCTGACTGAAATGTGATGAGTTGAGCGATGTAAGTTGATTGAAGGTTTAAACTCTCTGTCCTTTCTCATTAGTCAACTACCATATGGTGTTAATCGTCTGGCGCTCATTAGAAAATTGATGATAGAACTTCGTATTAGCATCCCCTGCTTGTAACCAATTGGCTCGACTCCATTGACACCATGTTTCTTCTCTGTCATTTATAATCCTATTCCTTTCAGCCTCGAGCTCATTGAGATGGGATATAGCTTCAATAGATGAGTATCCTCTCCCATCATCATCTTCCAGACTAGAGAGCTCAAGTTCAATGTTGAGTAGATTGAGGTCATCCTTCTTTCTCTTGTCTTTGGGCTAATCAATGGTTAATCTCTTAAGTCTAAGAAGGTTGTTGGCAAATATTTCAGAGATAGATCGACCTAAATCAGGGGGTGAGCCTACCAAAAGTCCGAGACCAATTTGATGTAGTCCAAGTGTTCTAACCTAGTAGCATTAAACTTAAAGGGGGCTTTAGGCTTGCGGGCATTACCAATGATCTCAAGATAAATGTGGGAGTGGTCAGATAGACCACCCAATCCCACCCATTGTTTGTAGATAGAAAGAGACCCAATAAGTGGTTATTTGATGAGAAAATGATCCAGTCTTCGAGTCAGCATGGCCTCTCCAGTCCTTCTGTTCCTCCAAGTAGGCTAAGGTCAAGCCATAGGGATGCCTATGAGTCGATGATCTTCTAATAGTAGTTCAATAGAATCTAATAAGGGATCAATATGAGCATTGTGCCCCTAGGACTCAGCGTGGTCAATAGAAAAATTGAGTTCACCTCCCAAAATGATATTGTCTTCTTACAGAAGAGATAATTTGAGAAAGTGGTCCCAAAAAGCAGCCATGTTGTGACAGGGGCCATACAAATTGAACAATCTGAGTTCCTTCCCCAATTCAGATGAGAAAATGTTTGCGCCAATGAAGCCAACACCTCCCCGGATATTTAAAATCCTGACAGTTCTAGGATTGTAACCAAAGGCTCACATTTGAAACAAAATCCCTCCCATCCCACTCATTGGAATTGCTCCTAAAATTATGGGATGGCTTCGAGGACTTCAAGACAGTCAATCTCTCCCTTGTGCAATTGACTGCTCTTTCCCATAACTGCTAACAACCAACAACAAAAATTCAGGAAGGAAAATTGGGATTTGTTCATGCCGATGCTGGAAACTTAACTGATATGTTACCACAAAAGGAAACAACGACACTATTATACGATAATCCTGTAATGATTCCCTTCAAGTGAAATCTCGGATTTAGAAAAGATGGTGAAAATAAAACCGGTATAATCGCAATCATTATTTCCTACCTCGATCATACCATCAACTTTAATAATGATTATCGCATTTGGCGATGGTAACTTTAATAATTTTTCATTTCGGGAAAATTTAATAACATGCCACACCAACTAATTTATCAGCGCCATATGTCAAATGATGATAAGATAAGTGGCAATCTGATTGGCCAATGCTCTCATTTTAATTTTTTTAAACCAGTACTAATAAATTAATTATCAATACGCTTGAAACTTAAAAAAAAAAAAAAAAAAAAACTTTAAAAGGTCGTGGAGGCGGCGTAGTGGTAAAGTCGGCTTCGTCATGACGGACCGGTCTTGTGTTCGATCCCGAGCACGGTCGTAGCTCGTCGTGCGAGTAGTTAGTCTAAACCGGGCCAAGCCCACTACCTTTTGATTTACGGGACGGAACGATGAACCCTAGATTCCATGTTGCCGCCTCCATTCCTTCGGCCGCAGTGTGGCCTCTGCTCGGCCTGGCTGTTGACGGAGAAGAGCTTTACAGTCATGGAACGCGAGCTCGACCCTTCATCGATGTACAGCAAGACTTCCAATTTCTTCTGAACGTCCCCCGCTCCCTTTTTTTTTTCCGTTCAGATCTCTGGGACGGCCTGTTTGCGGCCCTATGTTTCTGCTTCTCACACCCGCCGCCCCCTTCAGATTGCAAACGCAATGGTCAAGGACGAACAGGCAAATTTTTCTCGCACTTCTCCTCAGATGGCGGCTACGGGGAAGACATTATTTGAGCGGGAAGGTTTCTCAACCATATTACTGCCTCCTCAGACCCCCAAAAACAGCCAATACTCTGTTTTTATTCTTCAGAACTCCCTCAGATCCCTGGATCTGCCTGGATGGGCCCTCTGGAAGCTTTACGGGGTGGAATGCAACGACAGGCTCATTAATGATGGGATTTTCCCATCATCTCCTCACTTGCCCCTGCGGCAAGCTCAGAAAAAGAAAGCCCTGCAAAGCCCTTGCCCCCTCTCGTCTCAGATCTGCAAAGGAAGGAGAAACCCTGAACTTCCTGCCTTGTTTCAGATCCAAATCAAGATCATCTCTGGCAAAACTCTGCTACAATGGGTGAGCTCTTCAGATCTAGTGCAGGACCTCAAGCATGCTCTGGAACTCAAGCTGGGGATACCCTCTGCAGCTCAACGACTTCTCAACGAAGGTAAACAACTTGAGGATCTCTACCCTCTTTCTTTTTACAACATTAAGAGAAATGCCTCTATTATTTTAGCCCTTCGTTTGAGAGGGGGAGCTGTAGGAAATGTTAGTGTCAGTCTTTGCAGCCTTCCTTCAGCGATCAAATATGCTCTTTCAAAGTGATTTTAAAGTGTCAAGGTCAAATTTTGTCATTTCAAAGAGTTTTCAAGCAAAATTTGGTCACTAGCCATTAGGTCTAGGGTTTGCCCAAATGTCAGTCTATGTCATCATTCAGCTAAGTCTATCATCATTCAGAGTGTTGTCATCATCATGTCAGTGTCTAATGAGTCATTTTACACCTTGTTCATGCTTCATGTTGCGCCCAGGCAAGGTCATTTCCCTCTCCTAGGGTTTTGAAGGCAATTTCTCTTGGATGGTCAAATCATCGGCAAAACTTGTTTCCTGATGTTCATACACCTTTCCCTATCCCTTCACCTACCTTATCAAACACTTCCCAACACTCAGATCCCCCAAATTCCTCATTTTTGCACAAACCCTAGTTTCTAGCTACAACCTGGCAATTTTCTAGGTTTGGCCTGTGTTTTGTCCTTTTCGACCCCTTCCCCTCACTCAATCTCTGAGATTCCACTTTCCCCTGCTTCCTAACATCCCTCCCTACTCCCAAAAATTTCCCCAAGAATTTAGAAGCCCCCTATCCCCTTCATTTCGCTTCATTTCGACAAAATCCCTTGTTTCACACATCGGGACAAGTTTCACTCAAAAGCTGTTTCTGAGCAATCAAAGATGAATTTTTCAAAACTGAGAGAGGTTTTTGTCCACAACATGCCAAGGAAGAAAAACCTCTTTCACTTTTTACACAGGTGTCATGGTTTGAGAGAAATGTCAAAAATACCGGCGAGAACGAAGGTGCTCCAAGGACGGTTGGCCAAAGCACAAAAACGAAGGAAAACGCCCGATCCACTCCAAACTTTGGCCAAAGCCTCTTTGACTGAGCATGGTACTTGATTGGGGACTCCCAGCCCAAATTTCAAGAAATTTGAAGAAAATTTTGTCATTTGTGAATTTTTTGTGCAATTTACAGGTTTAGGCCATTGGAATGGTCTCACCCCGGGTGAGACCATTTTGGAGGACTGCTCGGAATTTTGAAAACTTGGCATTTTTGGAAAGGGCATGCAAAAAGAAAAATTACCAATGCTTGGGAGAAGCCTGGTTTTGAGTTTTGAGCCTCCAAAAGCTCAAAATACATCAAACAAATGACTTTCTGCCCACTTTTTGAGTTGCAGAAAATGACCTTGGGAGAAATGGTTTTTGAGGGGTCAAATCAATAGCAAATTCAGAAATTCCACTTGGGATGGAAAGTAGACAGGCCAAGCTTTCCAATGAGCCATCTTGCACCTGATTTGGACCAGTGGAACCCACTCAAAAACAGCTGTGAAGGGGCGCGACCAGAACTTCCAGGGGCGCGACCAGAACTTCCAGATTTGCCAGAATTCACATTTTTGGTCAAAAAACACTGTTTTGACTATGGTTGACTATTTTTACTTGTAGATGATGGATAAATGTAATATTTTCATGGCACTTTGGTAGATTTTATCTTTCTTTACCCTTCTAGAAGCTTCCATGATGTAAAAAGTGAAAAATTAATGCATGGATGAGTTAGCTAAGTAATAGAGGCAAGTTGTTTGGCTGCCTATTTTCTAGTTCTTAGTTTAGAATTAGTTCAAACTGCTCCTAGGAAGCTGAGCTCGACCCCTAGAGGTGGGGAAAGGAGTTAGATGGTCTAGATGGTCTATATTATGCTCTCTCCTTCTCATTTTCATGGTTGGACTCTTGTGGAAGGAAGCTTTATTGTATATTGTGCATCTATTTCTGCAATTTGAGGCAAGGAAAGCCAGGGTTTTACAGACATCTTTGAGGATTCTTGTGGACTGATATGTTGATGGTGTGTTCTCTACATGTTCTTGTAAGTTTGTTTATGTATTTCATATCTCTCTTATGCTTCTAAATTGGACAGATGAAGTGGTAAAGTTGAATTCATGTTTTAGCATGCTCAGCTTTTTAGTTTGTTCAATTTTAATGTTTTCTACTGTCTAGAGAGGATTCAAAATGTGTGTTTTCCCTCTTTAGCTCCTCCTCTATCATCTCTGATCATCCATCATCAGATTAAAGCATCAGCACTCGCTCCTACCTTGCCCCTTAGATTCCCCTGTGAAAACTGTGCTCAATCCCCGCACCTTGAATTGCACTTCCACCAATTGCCACCAAAACCCCCAAAAATCATCAAATCAAACCCCCTATCAATTTACTAGCCTAAAATCTTTATTTTTAATTGGTCAGCCCAATCCTATTGAAAGATCTATCAAATCTGACCCGAGAGAGCCTTCTCATACCTCGTAGGGCTAGCTACGAGGTGAAATGGTTTGATGTAGCCTTGATGATTTACCTTTTCAGCCTAGGGTGAAATCTCAAGCGCTAACAGGACAAACTTCCTCAACCAAGGCATTTTCATACAAAGATGTTGTCCATGCACAGAAGCAGGAGAAGACAGCTCCACCAGTACAGGCTCCCAAACCTTTTCTGGTGGACAAACTAGAGGAAACCCCCTCCATTGAAATAGAGCACCCAACGCTGGATGAGCAAACCCAAAAGTTTGCGGAGCATGGAATTATTTGCAGATTCAATGGACTATGGCCACGCACAGCAGACCTCTACCAGTGGATTCACTCTAACTGGACCAACAATTGTAAGGTTCTGTTATGCTCAAAGGGCTTTTTCATTACAGTGTTTGCTTTTGAGGAGGACTACCAAAGAGCCTTAAAAGCAGGGCCATGGTTTTGGGGGTCAGCAGGTCTCTTCCTCACCCCCTGGTTCCCAGACTTCGATCCTTCAACAGCAATCATCACCAAGCTCCCAATCTGGGTCAGACTTCCTAATCTCCCGGCGCATCTATGGCACTTTGCTGTATTCCAAGGGATCGGCAATACTCTAGGCCGCCTTCTAGACACAGACACTTCTAGAGGGGAAAAGGGCCTCTACACCTTTGCCAGAATCTGTGCAGAAATAGACATGAGCAAAGGTCTCCCTGACAAGATCAATCTCAAAATTGGAGACTTCCATTGGACTCAGAACTTGGATTACGAGAACACAGCCTTCCGCTGCCGCAACTGCCATCACACAGGGCACCTTCAGAGCTCTTGTCCCTCGATGCCAGCCCAAAAGAAGAGAGCCAATCCTAAGCAGAAATCCAAAAGCTGGAAGCCTCATGACCCTCCCCCCATGGACGATTTTGATTTCAGTTCGGATGAAGAGGAGGAGAGTGAGGAAGACGTGGAAGCAAAGATGGCACAGGATCCGCCCTCGGTTGAGCCTGAGGATCTGTCTGTCCAGCCAAACTCTCAGAAAAGGAATCATGAATCCTCCACCTCGGATTCAGATAAGGAAACCTCACAGTCAGCCCAGCTCAGTTTGCAACTCATGCCAGCTCAGCAGGGCCCACCTGAATGGGTCAAAGTTAGTAAAAAGAAAGGGAAAAAATGCCGAATAGTTGATTCCTCCCATGTTGGGTAGAATCCTATGCTGTTTTTTTGCTCCCCGGTTCTTCTAGTTACTTCCTGCTCTCTTTTACTCTCTTCTCATTTCTTCTAGGAGCCGAGGTGGATAGCCTATCCTTTCCGGCTGCCTGTGTTCTTGCTTCTCATGGCTGTAACTTCATTCTGTACTATACGTTCTCTTAATAGATTTAGTTTTTACCGAGAAAAAAAAAAACTTTAAACCATTTTTTCAATTCATTACCTCTGAACCCTTTATCCTCAAACTAAACTAAAATGTGATAGCATATCAAATACCAATTATAGCAGGAAAACCCTTTATCCTCAAACTATATCGAATAACAATTATAAAAGGAAATATGTGTTACAGACCATTTAATTCTAAACATAATTTTAATTTAGCAAAAAGTAAGATAAAAAATTGAATTGTATTTTACAAACAAAACACGATACTATAGCCATGTTATTATTGTAATATCCCTCATTATAACTTATAATCCATGGAAAAAAATTTGGGTATAAACTCCAAATCTAGAAAATTTACACAATATTAAAATTTCACAAGCTTACAATGTATTGGTTGACACCTACTAATCTCAAATTTTCATTTTCATTTATATGCTTTCTTTTATTCACCTAAATATAAACATTTACCAACGGTCTATAGGAGATCAACTTCATAACCTTTATTTGAGGGAGGTTTATTCCTCTTGCACGTATGGAATGTGGGTATTAATGCTAACCACTCCGACCATGGCTGAAGTCACTATGGTATTACCATTTTCTTAAAATGTTTTTAATTGTTTGCACCTTTAATCTATCTCCCATAGTAACGTTTGTGGTATTTTTATACGTGCCGACAAGCAGGTTTATATTGTAATTGGGCTTTTTTTTTTAATTTTATAAAGTAGTTAAAAATTATTATATTAAAATGATTTTTTAAAAATTAAACTTAATTTTTAATAAAATGAAATATGTACCATATTAAATGTCTTAATTAATTGGTATCATAATTTAATTAATTAATAACTTATATTATATTATTTTATTTCCATTTATATTTATTCCAAAAGTCTGGTTTCCCTACTCTCCAGCCATTAACAACCTTTTTTTAGGTTAAGTAATTTTTAAAGTACAATGTCATTAACTCAAACTAACATGGCGGTGGTGCAACTGAAATAGTTAGTTCGAAATAAACTGCAAACAGGTGTCGATATGATCCTTGATCACTTAGGTTTTGGGATTCGACGGTCCAACAGCTTATTCGATACATTTGGGTAACTACCTTTTTTTTCTCTTGGGTTGTGTTGTCACTCTTGTGTCGTTGTTGGGTGAAGAAGGCTCTACTTTCGAAGGGTTTGTTCAAGCTTTCTGCTTAGATATGTGGCTACCCCAGTACAACCTTCGTTCTCCATGCCTTATCCATTGTTTTGAATGGTCTTTCTATGAATGCAAAGTCACGATGAGGGAATAATTTCACCCATGCTTTGTACCCTTCAAGGCACGATGTGACTATTCATAAATCACAGGTAGTATATAAAAAACCTAGCTTCGTTATTTGTCTTAGAAACCTGACGCTTACTCTGTGTGAAATTTTTTGTTACAGGGGGTTTTGTTCAAGGTAAGGGTTTCCTTTTTATTCCTTCACTACAGTTGTCGACTTACTCCGTTAGCTTCTACCCACCTCATGATGTTCGGGAAAAAGGTAAGAAATTATGGGTATTGATTAGCCTTACTCGCCTTGGTTTTTTGAATTGTTCATTGGGTACTTGGGTTTACTTTGCACTTTTTTATGCATGTAGCATTTTTCGAGTAATATCTTGTTTAGATCAGTGACTTCATCTTGATTTTTGTTTTCCAATCCACATTAGATAATTAATGGTTGTTTTCTTTTTATAGCTTACATTGCTGATGGTTATTAGAGGCATGCAAACATGTACCTCCCAGGTCGTAAGTCGATGGAATGGTTGATGGAGGTTATATTCCGACAAAACCCGACCACTGGGTCCTCGCTACTAGGTTTTGTTTGTCGACTACATGTATATTTCCTTGATTTGTCTGTGAAGATATAAGGGTTACAACTCGACTGTGAAGTCGAGGGTTATGGTTGTTTGCACAAAGTTAGGCTCTGGGTTATTATAAGACTTGTTGCAGTCATGTAAATATAAGTGATTTAACTCTTTTGAACCCTAGTTGGGGTTTATTGTTATCATTATTTTTTTATGAATGGTAATTTGTGATGGGGCTGCAACCTAAGGCTATAGATTTAAATGTTTCTAAGATGTAATGGAACAAATTTGTTTTTGGGTTTTTAGATGTTGTAGTCTGCTTCTCGTTTTATTAGTAAATTATATTGCTCTTCATCTTATTCTTGAAGTATGATATTATTGTGTTAAAATTTCCATTTGATCAGTATTCTATCCATGTTGAAATTTATATGAAATATAATATTTGTTCCTCCTCTAGGGTTGGACACTGGAACAGACCCAAGCTGTCGGCTTGTCCAGCTCGGCCTTGGACCAAACTGGTGCCTTACCAAAGTTATGTCACCCTTTTTTATTATTAAGTGATAACCTCACTCATGATTAAACCCTATTTCAGGTGGTAAATTCTCATTAGGATTAAGAACAAAAAACTGATCTCTTATTTTTTTAGGAATGCTTGCAGTCTAACCATTAAAGGGTTAAACCGTTCGACCGTAATATGTTTCCTTTCCTTTCCATTACAGCGAGGTAGGATATCTTATTTCAGGGTTATGATCTACCCTGAATAATCTTGTAACCTTCCAGCCATATGCTCCTTTCAGTCACAAGAATCTGAGGACTTTAGTCTTAGGTTACCTTACTCAAACACGGTTAGTACCATTAGGTTCAATGGCTAACTATTTTCCCTATAAAATTTCCTATGACCACTTTGTCCAAATTGATAGTTCTTATTTCCTTTACAAAGGAGATAATCCATAACACTATACACATATTAATGCTCTTTTCGAGGACACCTTAACAACTTCTACATTTTTAGATCTATTTAACACACAACTTAATTTATTTTCATTCTGTTAACACCCAGGTTGTTCCCTATGACTCCCAAGGGAATACGGCCGGGGTAACCACTAACCAATCTTTGGATCACAGCTTCTAGCCAAACTGTGATCAGAGAGGGCTCTCTCTTTATGATTTGTCTCTGTAATGATGGTGTTTTAGGCTAGCTATTGTGCTCAGGTTTTGGTTTATGTTTTTGGTTGAAGGATTTCTTTTAGGTCTTATGATATAGTGTTTAGATAGTATAATACCATTGGGCAATGGAGTCTGGAGTTGTGAAATGATCTGATACGCTGTATTGGTGGTGTTCAAACTGCAGGGCCTATTGTGTATTTTAGACAGACAAATTAGATCAAATGGTGATGTATCTCAACCAACAGAAAGCAATTAAGAATTTTCTATTAAGTTGGTGGGGTGAAGGTGAGCACACTGCACAGGAGCAAAACTTGAATTCCTGTGACAAAGGCCACTATGAAAGATGTATTCTGAAAGTGCAGCATTTAAGAATTACACTTATCTAGATTACAGCTGAAGAAAACATTCATAAACAACACAGATTGAACTCAGGGTACTCAGCGAATAAATCCTGAAAGCTATTCTTTTTCCTTGTTGCTTAGTATTGAAATTAGATAACGTATATGGATTTTAACAAAACGACTGATTAACAGAGAGAGATACAGATACTTATTGTATGGTGAAATACACAGGAATCCAGCAGTTATCAACAGACACCAGAACGCATCCAACACCTCAGAAATCCGAGAAATTCCATTGCTTTCTCTATTAACTTCTGAAAGGATTACAGCATAAGAACTTCTTCAGGAGAAATCAACAACAACCCTCATCTCTAGTGCGAGGGCTCTATAAATACAAAACATCTTTACAAAATATCAAGGCGTTGAGTCATCTGAGAAATAACTCTTTCACCAACTTTGTCATTACAGCGGAGTAAAAGTTAATGCTTCCTTTAATACAACATAAATGCTCTTGCATTTGTCAGAAGATATTTTAGCTTTGGGAATCCAACGAGTCAGTTGGAGTGATCCGCATCAATGCTGAAGAAGGCGTTGTGGAGCTGTTTCGCTGTCTTTCCTCGGCTTGGACACCTATAGATTTTCCTTTTGCTGTGCTGGCTATGGGCTTTGCTGAGTTGGCTCAGCTTTCGTCTTAAATGCCTGCTGACCGAAATAAACTGTCCTGTGCATGACAATTCAGTTTTTCTATAACCGAAATTTAGTGGATGGCCTGCTGTTCATAAAATCATTTGAATTGCCTTGACCCACCAGTCCTGCGGAGGCAATTGATGCCTGAGAATGGCCTCCATTGTTTCCTCTGCCTCTGTATATTTGAAAAAATTTGGGGCCACATCAAACAAGTGATTAATTTCATTCATTATAAAAAATAGATTTTCTATCTTACTATAGAAATCCTGCCCTGTAATAGGTCCTGTGTCTTCTGAAGTGCTGGCCCTCTCATTGATCTGTGCTGAGGCGAAAACATTTACTCTTTTAGCATACTGTTCATGGGTGAATAATTTCCCTCCGCTGTTCAGTAAGCTAGGGAGTCCTTTGTTCTGCAATACCTGAAATCTCTCCATGAACCTGTTTACCTCAGTGTGCATATCCTGAGTTCTTCTGTCCAGTGTTTGCACCAAATTTCTCAAAGTAAGCACCCTCTTGATCATTTGAATAGTCTCAGTTCTGTTTGTGATTCCAATGGTAGCTAACTGAGAGCTTGTCCTATTATTGAGTACATTGATCATTCTGGTGGCAACTTCAGGCATATTGCTCAATGCAGCTCTTGCTCTATGGACCTCCTTTTGTGCTTTTGGGATGAGATCTAATTGCTCATGGATTGTCTCAATGTATTGCCATTGATTTGTAATAGATTGGCCAATATTGGCCCATATCATTGCTCTGACTTCAGATACAATTTTATCCAATCTGAGCTCTTTTTCCAGCTCTTTGATCCTGTCATTAAGGGCCTTGATCTCCCTGCCCTTTTCTGCCACTTCTCTTTTTGTCTTATCATGCCTTTCATTGACCTTGGCCAGCTTTTCTCTGGTTTCATGCAGCTCTGTCATCTGAGCTTCCAAGATTTGTATTTCATTCTTTAATTTCTGCATGTCTAGGCTATGTGCCTGTTCTGTACTTGTAGGTGCTGCTGAAGTGGATGTAGCTGTTTGTTCAGTTTGTTGAGGTGGAGGCACAGTGGTAGGAGTAGTGTTCTCAAGATTGATGACCGGGGGAGGCTGAGAGGTCTGGCCCTCTTCCCTTTGCTTTAGTGCTGCTTGCAGTGCCGCTTGTGCGGCCTCAGACTCTCCTAATTTTTCTTGTGTCTGCAGGAGCTGCTTATATATAGATATTAGCAGATCTGTGGCATCCTTTTCCATCCTTTGTTGGGCTACCTCATCTGTTTGGGGGTGAATGGTAGCTGGGAGTTTGACTTTCTTCCTTAATGCAGCCATGTCAGCATCCCTTAGTTTCAAGATCTCTTGTATCCCTTTGATGTCATTGGGGTTATGCCCAATTTCCACGATGATGTCCTCTAGGGATCTTATCCTGTTGTCTTTGGCCTGAGATGAAGCCCTCTCCAATTCTAGTTGGGAGGCTGTAGCATTGAGGCTGCTTGTTAATTTGTAGTTCTCCAACGTTTTGTCTGCCAAGGAGGCATACACCATTTCACCAGTTTGCTTGTGCAGCTCAATTTTATCCATTGGGTGGATGTCCTTGGCCAGGACCTCTAGATTAGTCCTGAGATAATCTGCAGTAGATTGTGGCTGGAGCGCGGTGGGTATGAAGTGACTCATAGTCAACTTGCCTTCGTCCACATCAAAGGCAGCCATTAATCTTTGTTGGTTGGAGGGAGCCATTTTCAACAAATGGTTATATAATTTGATTTTTATGGGTTCACTCCTTCTTTTGATGTCTATAAACTGCTGTTTGATGCCTACCTCTCCTTCCCTCTGCTGGCTGGAGGAAGCGACCTCCCCTCCCATGGTTCTGTCTTGTTCTTGGTGGAAGGAACTGACCGAGGCTTCCCTGCTGGGTGGGCCCATACCCATTGCTTGTCTAATTGCTGCATCATCCTCTGAGAAGTCATTTAACCTCTGTCTCTTCTCCTCTTGGTTGATGGATGAAGTCATGGGTGTTTCTCTGTCCCTTTTTCTACTTAGGTCCTCCTTCTGTGGAGTTTGAAGGACCGAGGCATCAGTAATGTTTTCAGGCCTTGAGTGTTCTACATTTTGGGCCTGCTGCTCAGTGGTAGTTGGGATATCTACCACTCTTTCTTGCTGTAAGGGCTGCTATGTTTCAGATTGCCCTTCTCCTTGCTATTGTTGTTGTTTTTGTTGTTGCTGCTGCTGCTGCTCTACCTGTTCTTTCTCTCGCTGCTCTGGCTCTATCTCCATCACCTGTTCTTTTCCCTTCTCTGATATATTTCCAGCAACTCTTGTAGCTTGCTGTTGGGCAGTTGAAGAGGATGCTGCTGCTCCAATTTGTATGCTTGGTAGTGAGCTGACCTGTGAATAAAACTCAAGGTCAGCCATTTTCTTTATGTTTCTTTGAGCTCTTTGATTAAGCTCTTCTTGAGTAACAGCTTCTTCTAAAGTCCCTCTCCTCCATTTACTTTGATTGGCATGTTTCTCTATGTGAGGAAGGCTGCAATGATCATAAGCAGACAACTTGTATTTAAGCCTCCTCATGGTAATGAAGTTGTTAGGGTCATAAGGTTTCCATAGGAAGCTGTATTTGAGACCAAGGCCCCCAAGTATTCTATCTGCTTCCTTCCACCCTTCCTCCCTTTCGTTATAGAGGAAATGGCCAAGTTGACTTTTGACCTTTAGCTGTGCCTTCTTACCTTTGCCTGAAAAGTGGAACATATCCACGAAGCCAAACTGCCTGAAGTATTCTAAGGCAAGTAGTCTCATAGGCACAAATCTGGGTAGTCTAAATGGGGGCAACTCACAACCATATATTCTGGTAACGGTGTGGTGTTGGTAGAAGTACCAATCCCCAATGCTGTATGCTTTTGATAAATGCAGGAGTCTTTGCATCTCATCTGTCAATCTGGGAGGAGGTGAGCCCAAAAGTAGAGTCATGGCTGGATGAATGAAGTGATCAATGAACTCACAGTAGGTGTATGGAGAATAGAAATTGAGGTGGAAAGCAGATGTCCAGTACACCACCGATCTCAAATTTCCCTGTGCATCTTCTCTTTTCATTGGGAAGGAGAACTTCTCATGCTGGAAGTATAGAAGCAAATGATATATGTAAGAAGTGTATTTAAATACCCTATCTCTTGATAGGTTCATCAACTGCTCATGCATCTTGTCTGAGATGTATGTGGCATAGTCATAGCAGACTGGTTTTCTTCCTGGAGAAAACATGAGCATTATGTGCATAACTGTTTCATCCACATATTCCACTGAATCATATCCCAGGATGGGACTGATCATGTCAACAAGGTCCAGGCCCAATTGGTTGAGGTAGACATAGTTGATGGGAGGGATTTGTACAGTGTCAGCTTTGATGAATAACTGGTTAAGCTTTGTAATCTGGGCCTCTGTCATTCTGGCTCCCTCCATTATCAAATCAGCTAGTGATAGAGGGACCAACTTCTTATCTGTTTTGAACTGCAGCATCTCCCTGATGGCTTCAGGGGTAATGAAAAACAGAACTGCGCCTGAAGAATCAAGCACTGCCCTCTGGGATGCATCATAATACTCAGCACATAAGTGGATGAGTTCTGGGAATTGGTTGACCTGTAGTAGCTTGAAGATTGGGAGAGAGGAATCCCAAATTCCCAAGATGTCTATCCCATTCTGATGTTGGATTTTGATTTCATTTAGTATTTGGAGATGAAACCTGCTCCTGCTTAGCATTTCTTCTGATATCTTGTAGTCTAAGTCAGCTAGTGCTTTCCAGCCCAATGCTCTGTGAGGGGCATTCAGAGGAGCTACATTGAGGGCTATAGGAGCCACAGGGGGATCCATGGTTCTTCTTAGGATTCTGTTTTTCGAGGACTGGTGTTACTATGCAAAGTAACACAAACAACGCTTTTTCTGAGGAAAATGAGAATTTCTGAGGACAAAGAGTGAATGGGAAAGGTTGTAGGGATTGAAATGCTGCTTTTGAGTTAATAGGTGAGTTGCAGATCTAAGCAGAGTTTGTTTTTAGGCAAATTAGCTTCTTGTAGGTGACTGGTTCACGATTGCGCGAACCAGTAACAAGTTTACGTTCAACTTGCCCAATGTGGCCCTATAAACGTGTAGTGGCAGCTCTGGTTTGGTCTGATTGCTAGTTCAGTGGTCCTTTAATGGTGAATTTTGAGTTTGGAGGTCTGTTACTAGTTATACCCGAAATTCAGTGAAAATGGAGCTTTAGAGTGCAAATGAGAAGTACCTGTAGAATCTGGTCGGTTAGAACTTGCTAGCACTTTGAGGGATGAACGTTCTAGCGGTCCGGAAGTCTTTTCCACGGCTGGTGCAGGTTTGGACGTGAATTTACATGCAGAACAAATAACAAAGCTTGCGCCCAAAAATAGCAAAAAACGCGATTTTTGGCATAAATATATCTTTTGGTGATTTTGGCGCGTTTTCGTGCTGACGTCAGCATGACGTCACCGGTGGGTCAGGGTCGGATGACGTCATCCGGCCAGGTGGCGGCCTCTGGTTGGTCCATGGGGACAGTGAGATGGCAGGACAAGTGGAGCAGTGGTTGAGCGGAGAAATGATGCGACGGCGTACCTGGGGGTGACGTGGGTTGACGGAGCAGTGACGTGGCGGTGAGGTAATACAAGCGGGAATGATAAAACCGGAAACCGGGGCGGTTTCATATCGCACCGCCTACGGTACGGTGGCGGTATGCGTTAGTGGTACCTCCGATGGGCTGTGGAGTGGACGCGTGGCTGCCGCATGACGTAGCCAGAATACGGCCGTCGAGAGATATCGTTCGGGCAGCGGATCGGCTCCGATGCTGTAGTGGCCGTCGGATCTGGAGGAGCCAGATCTAACGGTTGTCGGGGCAGTGACGTGACAGGAGGATAGTACCGTTAATGATCGGGCGTCGGAAGGGGTCCGATGTGATAAGGGCCGTCGGATCTGGATTTGCTTGATCGGACGGTCATCGGGAAGGTGAAGCGATAACCAAGTACGGGGAAAGGCAGAGGCCTATTTTAATATTGTCCTGGGGATCTGTGCACTGGCGGAAGCTTTGGAACAGTGGATTTTCATGATTTTTGTTTGAAAATAGGCCCGCCCTTTAGACTTAGGATAAGAGAAAAATGTTGGGTTTTTTGATGTTTTTAGCCATTTTGAAGCGGGTAAGGGTAGAAATTGGGCTTTTAGGGGGTTTTTATGTGCAAATGGGGTTTTAAGGTGAGAAAATGGATTTGTGAAGGGGAAAGGGGTTTTGGGCTTAGGTTTATCAAGATGACCAGGTGTCATTTGATCCCTGACACGGGACTATATGGCTATAATGCCAAGGGGGAGGGATATTTATACAAAATTTGGGGTTTATACACCATGGTGTTAGTAATATTAGGGAAAAGGTGATATAAGGGATCTATATAATAGAGTTAGTGTTAGCATGGATGATGGAAGTGAATGGGGAACAAACACTAAGTTCATTTGAAACTTACTTTGTTTAGGGAGTAGATCAAAATGAAAAGATCTTTAGACAAGAAATGTGGCTTTGGATAAACAAGAATCATTATGAAACCATGATCTTCCTCCCTGAATCTCAGCTCATAGAGGGATGTTAGCAAATGAAAATGAAAGGGGGAAAGAGGGAGGTTAGTTATGGTCCTTGCTGCAACTTGATGAATATGCACACCTTGTCACTTGATAGACTTTGCCTTGGTAATCATAGTCACCATGCCTGCAATGGTGAAGGTAGCCTTTTCTGCAACCACCACTACCTACCCAACTATTTTGCCTAGCATTTTTTATTTCTTCTTGGAGGGTGCACTTAGACTTGCAGACCCTTACTTGCCTTTTCTTTTCTTTGGCTTTTTCTTTTTGTTTTTGCTATCTACTTCTACCCTTATTTCTTCCAAGGTCCCAGATTAAGCTGTTGGGAGCCTTTCCTTCTCTACCTGAACTAGTTGTCTGCCAAGATTAAGCAGTTTGGACAGACTCCTTTCTCTATTCTATAACTGAAAATTGAAAACATGGCATGATCCAGATTAGACTGTTGGATCATCCATCAAAATTGAAACAAGGTGATCAACATTGAAACACTTTACACACCTTTTGTTCTCTAGGAAATATGGGATCTTTGTGACATCAAAGCAGAGCATATTTAGACTTTCCCTTGCCAATCATGAAATATGAAACCTATTGGTATAGGTATCTAACAGTGGCTCCACATGGGGATGGTGTTTCTTTTGAAAGACCAAGAACAGCAGGTCAGATTGCCTTGCTCCATTGCTGCCCATATCATCCTTGAAGTTTGCTGCTTTGAAGTGGCAAATTTTGTGCTTCCCTTCTTGGTAGACCTCTGATTCTATTTACCTTTTGCTGGTTAGTCAATAACTTGGAAACTGCATTTTTACAATCTAAACAGAAAATAATATGTACATCTGCATATATACAAAGGAACCTCAGGTTGCACTCATGGGAAATAGTCAAAATAATGCTTCAGCATCCTGCCATTGACAGGACCTTCATCCAAGTCAGCTTCAGTTAGACTTTTGAGGAAGTAAGTGTTGTTACCTTGTACTGCTTGGACAGCAAATGGTCCTCTCCAAAGGGAATCAAATTTTCCATGTTTTCCCTTTTCTTCTCTTCTTGCATCCCACTTTAGGACTTTGTCTCCTATATTGAAATCTTTTGCTTTGGTTCTCCTGTCAAAGGCCTTCTTTAATTTTTCTTGTAACCTTTGAACTCTGCTGAAAACTTGTTCCCTAGTTTCCTGTAAACAGATTATCTGATTGATCCTCCTTTGCATATCATTTGGCTCTGCTTGACTCTCTTGAAGAAGCTTCATAACAGGCACTCCTATTGATGAAGGAAATTTGGCTTCTAATCCATAAACTAACTCATATGGGCTGGTCCCAATTGATCTTTTGGTTGTTAGTCTATCTGCCCATAAGGCATTGACTAGTTTCTTGTGCCAATTCTTTTTGTTTTCTTCCAGCACCTTTTTTATGATATTCACCAGGCTCTTGTTAGATGATTCAGCTAGGCCATTTCCTTGGGGATAGTATGCCGTAGAGTGACCCAAAGTAATATGATATTTGTGGCAGAAGTTTACCATTTTCTTGGATCTGAAAGCAGCAGCATTGTCTGTTATTATTTTGTCAGGACAGCCAAACCTAGCCAGTATGTTGTTTTCCAAAAACTGAATGATTACTGAGTCATTTGCTTGTCTGCATGGGGCAGCTTCGATCCATTTGGTGAAGTAGTCTGTGGCTGTCAAAATCCATTTATGTTGGCCTGAAGATGAGGGATGAATTTCCCCAATGAAATCCAAGCCCCATTGTTGAAAAGGTCTCTCTGTTGCAATGGGTCTTAGGGGAAGTGGCAGTAACTGTCTTTTGCCCTCAAACACTTGGCATTTGTGGCATGAGGTAGTGTATTTCTTGACATCAGAGAACATGGTGGGCCAGTAATAACCAACCCTCAGTATTTTGTCCACAGTGGACTTCCAGTACAAATGTCCACCGCAGTGACCTGCATGAAATTCTTCCATGATTTTGTTAGTTTCATTTTCAATTAAACAGTGCAGCAATATACCTTCATGGTTTTTCCAAAGCAGATTTCCATCCATCACACAAAATCTTGATGTTTTCATTTTTAAGAACCTACACTTAGTTCTGGATAGTCTTGGGGGAGCACACAGGTTTTGTAATACATAACAGATGTCAGAGTACCAAGGGGATTGTTCAAAGGCTACATTGATCTTTGGAGTCGCCAGCTCTGTTTCACTGTCCAGCTGATTGATATCTAGGGCTTGGAAATTTGTTTCTGTCATTAATTTGGCCAAGCCTTGCCCTTTTATTAACTTTGTAGGTTTTATTTCAATGTCAAATTCTAGTATGTTGGCAATCCATTTTCCTCTTCTGCCCTCTAAGTTTTCTTGGGTGAGAATGTCTTTGACAATAGGGCTTGGTACATAAGCCACAACATGGGAATAAAGGATGTAAATCCTAAAGTCTTTAATGGCCTTAACCAAAGCATAGGCTTGTTTCTCCATAATTTGATATTTTAGAGGTGCATCTCTAAGAGCCCTGCTGAAGAAGGCAATAGGCTTCTGATTTGCTTGGTCATCTTTCTGTAACAAAACAACAGCAATAGTATGTTGGGAGGCAAAAGAGAAGATAATGAATTCTCTGTCAAACTGAGGATTGGTTAACACCGGGGTTTGAGTGAGGGCCAGCTTTATACCTTCAAAGGCTTGCTTTGCTTCAACTGTCCATTTCACCTTTGAATCTTTCTTTAGCATATTGTTAAGTAATCTGATCAACTCGGCTAGATTTGGGATAAATCTCCTTAAAAAGTTGATTTTTCCCAAAAATCCTTGCAATTCTTTTATATTTCTTGGGTGGGGCATTTGTAGGATAGCTTGTATCCTATCTGGATCAATTCTTATGCCATCTTTAGAGATGATGTGGCCCAATAGTTTACCTTCCTCTAAACCAAACAGGGATTTTTTGGGATTCAACGAAATTCCAAATTTCCTACATGTTAGGAAGATCTGTCTCAAATGTTTCAAATGTTCTTGGTCAGACTTGGAAAAAGGTGTGAGGTCATCCAAATAAATGACAAGGAAATCATGAATCTCCTTCGCGAAAGCAATATCCATTGCTCTTTGAAATGTTGCCCCAGCGTTCTTCAACCCAAAGGGCATTTTAACATACTTGAAAGTTCCCCATGGGGTTGTAAATGCAGTTTTGTTTTGATCATCAGGGTGTACTAGGATTTGATTGAAACCCGAGAATCCATCAAGTAATGAGATCCTTGAGGCCCCTACCACTCTTTGGAGAATATGATCCATCTTAGGTAAGGGATAGTTGTCTTTGAGGGATACTTGGTTCAGATTCCTTAAGTCCACACACAGCCTAATTTCACCGGTCTTCTTTCTTGTAGGGACTAAGTTGGATATCCATTCAGAGAATCTGATTGGTGCTATGATGCCTGCCTTAAACATTTTTTGTACTTCTTGTTCCATTGCTGGGAGAAGCATAGGATTGATTCTTCTCAATTTTTGTTTAAAGGGCTTTTGATCAGGCTTGAGAGGGATAGTATGCTGGATAACAGAGGTGTCATAGGACTTTAGGTCCTCATAACTCCATGCAAAGACATCCTGGAACTCTTTAAAAAGGTCAATGAATTTTGGCTTTTGATCAGGAGGTAAAGATGCAGACAATTTAATTATTTTGGGTTTGTCAATTGTACCTATGTTGTACTCTTCTATGGCATTGTTGATGGGCTGCATTTTTGGCTTGCTGGGAACATCATTTGAATTAAAAATGTCTTCCAAAGGAGCCAAGCCAGCGGGTAAAAAGTTGTCTTTCAGCTCTATGATTTCAGCCTCAGCGCTGGTCACCTCTTCACAGTCAATTTGGTGAATTTGCTGAATGTTTTCATTGTTGAAACTGGTTGGATTCAGTAATTGTTTTGCTGTTCTAGGTGATATTGGATGAATCATTTGTTGAAACAGTATTTGTGATTGACTTGCTTTGTCATTGTCAATATTTAGTCCTGAAAATTTTTGCTGCAAAGTCAAGAAATTGTTTATTTGCTTGTCATCATCAAACACTTGCCAATCTTTGACATTGTTTGGAATGGAGGGTCTGTACTTGACCTCGGCTGTGAAGCAGTTGTTGGGTTCCAGTGGAAATTTGAAAGTGCTGGCAAATGTTGCCAAACTGTGTGCATGGAGATTGTGGCTCCTTGAAATTTTTGTGATAAGGAACTCAGAGAAAGTGTTCAATATTTCAATTACAGCGGACCTGTAAGACCTCAACCTTTTGTCATTGGTGACAAAGCTTCCTTTCACTTGTTGAATCACTAGATCAGAATCTCCCATGATCGAAACTGTAGGAGCTTGTAATGCCTTTACTAGCTTGAGACCTAGTAACAGAGCTTCATACTCTGCCATGTTATTAGTGCATCTAAAGTTTAATCTATAAGCTCTGCCTTCTGCATGGGTTTTCTCTTTGTTATGTATCCAAACTCCAGCTCCTGCCCCTAACTTGTTGACAGAGCCATCAAATTCTAGGACCCACAGGATATCTTGCTTGACAGGAGATTTAAAAATCGGTTCATGGGATGGCAATGTAAGCAGGAGTTGGGGTTTTTTCTCTAGCTTGTCTTCTAGGGCAATTTCATCACTTGATTGGCTATGCTTGGGATTTAAAACAGCAGCAGTATTTAGTGTTTGTTTAGCTGCTGTTTCGTGGGTGGTGATACTTTCACTTGAGTCTTTTTCTTGTATGAATGTCTTGGTTTCAACTTCACCTTGTAAGGGAGTTGTGGTGTCATTGAAAAGAATGTATGAGTCTATGTCTGAATGGATAGCATATATGGGAAAATTTTGAGGCTTTTCCTCACTGCTGACCATGTATTTCATCAGTGTTTCTCTATACAGTCTTTTTGGTTGCCCAAAAACAGAGATGGTGGCATATGACATGTCTAATTGTAAGGAACCTTGGAGTTTAGCTCCCCATGATCTTGATAACAGCATCCCATACTTGGGTGGGATGTCAGCAACTACCACATCCATTAGGATTGTTTTATTTGGGTATTGAACTAGAGACACACATAAATCTTTTATGAGACCTAGACATTTGACTTGGTTGGAGTCAAAGGAAAACAGGTCCTTATATGGTCTTGTTATGTCTAGGTTCAGTCTTTCCATGACAGCTTTTGGCATAAGATTGTGAGATGCACCTGAGTCAAACATTGCGTTGTGTAGTACTTTATCATGGATGTGTAAGCTGACATAAAAAGGTAATACTCCTGCAACTGCTGTTTTTCCATCCACTTCTGGGCCAAACAGTAATTCAGGAGTGTCATCCAGCACATTGACATCATCTTTGCTGCTAGTGAGTTGTAGGGATTTCTTGATCTGTTGTTTATAGATGTCATGCTTAGCTAATTCTGAGAGGGGAATCGCTATCTTTAGTTTGCCAATTTCTGTACCTAAGTCAAAAGGTTTATCAGATTGGGTTTTGGGGTTATGGATAATAGTCCTTTCTTTGTTGATCAAGTCTTCTTGTTGGTTTTCATCTTGACTTTGAGGCTTGCCCTTTTCACTCATCTCATGGGGAACAGAGTTTAGATTAGAGCAAGAGGATGAAGCTGCCAAAGGCTGCTGTTGTGGTGGCAATGGTTCAATGACCTCATCAACCACTATTTCTTCTGCAGGAGGATTTGTTTTGTCATTAGGTTCTGTAACCATGGTTTTCTTAGGCTGCTGTTTATCATTTATTTTTTGAGGCTGATTTACATTCACAGTTCTGCTCCTTAGCCTGTACTGTTTGTGGACTTCATAGACAGCAGTATCATAGCCTTGTTTGAAGTCAAAGGATTCTCCTGATTTAGTTTGGAATAGTTCGATTTCCTCATCCTCTTGATCTTCTTGTGTTAGAAAAACTTGGCTTTTACCATCCAGACCTATTAAATTAATCTCAGGATCTTCATTGGGCTCAGTTGATGCTGAAGTTTTTGCATAATTTTCTTGGAAAGGGGGTCTTATGTCTTGGTCAGCACTGGCCTTGCCAATGTTTGGGTTTGGGTTTCTCCTAAAATTTGGATTCCTAGGAGGATTGTTTTGTGGTGCTTCCCATGATGCTTTTCTCTCAACCGATTCTACCCTATCACCCAATCTTTTCATACCATTAAGTATTGCATCAAGTTTTTGATCAAGGGCTGTAGGTTCTTCTTTGTATATGCTTCTCTTTTCTAATCTTGCCCTGTTTCTTTTGGCAATCAGGTTTGCCTCCACTGTGACAGCAGCCTTTTGAGCGTCTTCAAGGGTTTCAGGTTCTCTTTCCTTCAACTGATATGCCATGTCAGGATCAAATCCATCAGGGAATTTGTACAAAGCCAAATCAGGAGGAGGTCTTAGGTTTTGTGGTATTGCATTGTACACATTGTTGAATCTAGCACAATACTCTAGAACGGTCTCTTGCGGACCTCTCTTGATTGTTTCATATTCAGCAAGTATGTGCAGAGGATCTTTCTTCTTCTCCCATCTGGTAGTAAAGGCTTGGTACAGATCATTGGGAGTTGCAATGGAGTTTGCATTCAGGGATCTAAACCAAGTTCTTACATCCCCGGTTAGGCTTTGAACAAACATCCTCATTCTGATACTGTCATCATCTATTTCATAGGTCTCAAAATGGTCTTGCATCTTCTTGGTATGCTGAACAGCTGTTAGAGAGCCATTAGAGTCAAAATATGAGATTTTGCTTTGGTAATCTTGAGGTAAAGCTGCAGCATTAGCTGGTATCTGCAAGGGTGCATATCTGTTAGCCATATTTATGGGATTTAGAAGGTTGATAGGAACAAGCGGGACAACAGGGATCACTGGTATAACAGGGTTAATGGGATGAGTGGCTAGTGGGAAACTGGTTAAAGGAGTATGTGCAGTGGATGAAGGTGAAAGAGAAGGACTTTGAGATGTTGATGGTGAACTAGGAGAACCCGGGACAGACCTAAAGAGGACTTTAAGTGGAGTAGAAAGGTTAGGAAAATCTTCAACTGAGGTCAAAATGGCAGGCTGGTCCTGCTTTTGTTGCTTCCTGATGTTTTTTCGGATGGTATTTGGATTATCAACAATGATGGGTGGATTAGGGTCAGGATTTGCCCTAGTGTACCGAGGATTTTTCTTAGGAGCCAGTTTCTAACTGTTTTTCAGGATTTTTATAGAAACATTTTATATATGCAAGGACTGGATAAAGATTTTGAAATGGCTCTATATGTTTCAAAGCTAAGATGAAGATTCCCTATCTAGCTCTTCCCTAAAGTTGTCACTGTTGGACAGAAACAGTTCTAAGGCCTCTTGGCTGGTTTTGGGCTTGATGGTAGCTTTGGGAGACAGATAGTAATGGAAAAACCTAAATCCCCAGTGGAGTCGCCAATAATGTTAACACCCAGGTTGTTCCCTATGACTCCCAAGGGAATACGGCCGGGGTAACCACTAACCAATCTTTGGATCACAGCTTCTAGCCAAACTGTGATCAGAGAGGGCTCTCTCTTTATGATTTGTCTCTGTAATGATGGTGTTTTAGGCTAGCTATTGTGCTCAGGTTTTGGTTTATGTTTTTGGTTGAAGGATTTCTTTTAGGTCTTATGATATAGTGTTTAGATAGTATAATACCATTGGGCAATGGAGTCTGGAGTTGTGAAATGATCTGATACGCTGTATTGGTGGTGTTCAAACTGCAGGGCCTATTGTGTATTTTAGACAGACAAATTAGATCAAATGGTGATGTATGTCAACCAACAGAAAGCAATTAAGAATTTTCTATTAAGTTGGTGGGGTGAAGGTGAGCACACTGCACAGGAGCAAAACTTGAATTCCTGTGACAAAGGCCACTATGAAAGATGTATTCTGAAAGTGCAGCATTTAAGAATTACACTTATCTAGATTACAGTTGAAGAAAACATTCATAAACAACACAGATTGAACTCAGGGTACTCAGCGAATAAATCCTGAAAGCTATTCTTTTTCCTTGTTGCTTAGTATTGAAATTAGATAACGTATATGGATTTTAACAAAACGACTGATTAACAGAGAGAGATACAGATACTTATTGTATGGTGAAATACACAGGAATCCAGCAGTTATCAACAGACACCAGAACGCGTCCTACACCTCAGAAATCCGAGAAATTCCATTGCTTTCTCTATTAACTTCTGAAAAGATTACAGCATAAGAACTTCTTCAGGAGAAATCAACAACAACCCTCCTCTCTAGTGCGAGGGCTCTATAAATACAAAACATCTTTACAAAATATCAAGGCGTTGAGTCATCTGAGAAATAACTCTTTCACCAACTTTGTCATTACAGCGGAGTAAAAGTTAATGCTTCCTTTAATACAACATAAATGCTCTTGCATTTGTCAGAAGATATTTTAGCTTTGGGAATCCAACGAGTCGGTTGGAGTGATCCGCATCAATGCTGAAGAAGGCGTTGTGGAGCTGTTTCGCTGTCTTTCCTCGGCTTGGACACCTATAGATTTTCCTTTTGCTGTGCTGGCTATGGGCTTTGCTGAGTTGGCTCAGCTTTCGTCTTAAATGCCTGCTGACCGAAATAAACTGTCCTGTGCATGACAATTCAGTTTTTCTGTAACCGAAATTTAGTGGATGGCCTGCTGTTCATAAAATCATTTGAATTGCCTTGACCCACCAGTCCTGTGGAGGCAATTGATGCCTGAGAATGGCCTCCATTGTTTCCTCTGCCTCTGTATATTTGAAAAAATTTGGGGCCACATCAAACAAGTGATTAATTTCATTCATTATAAAAAATAGATTTTCTATCTTACTATAGAAATCCTGCCCTGTAATAGGTCCTGTGTCTTCTGAAGTGCTGGCCCTCTCATTGATCTGTGCTGAGGCAAAAACATTTACTCTTTTAGCATACTGTTCATGGGTGAATAATTTCCCTCCGCTGTTCAGTAAGCTAGGGAGTCCTTTGTTCTGCAATACCTGAAATCTCTCCATGAACCTGTTTACCTCAGTGTGCATATCCTGAGTTCTTCTGTCCAGTGTTTGCACCAAATTTCTCAAAGTAAGCACCCTCTTGATCATTTGAATAGTCTCAGTTCTGTTTGTGATTCCAATGGTAGCTAACTGAGAGCTTGTCCTATTATTGAGTACATTGATCATTCTGGTGGCAACTTCAGGCATATTGCTCAATGCAGCTCTTGCTCTATGGACCTCCTTTTGTGCTTTTGGGATGAGATCTAATTGCTCATGGATTGTCTCAATGTATTGCCATTGATTTGTAATAGATTGGCCAATATTGGCCCATATCATTGCTCTGACTTCAGATACAATTTTATCCAATCTGAGCTCTTTTTCCAGCTCTTTGATCCTGTCATTAAGGGCCTTGATCTCCCTGCCCTTTTCTGCCACTTCTCTTTTTGTCTTATCATGCCTTTCATTGACCTTGGCCAGCTTTTCTCTGGTTTCATGCAGCTCTGTCATCTGAGCTTCCAAGATTTGTATTTCATTCTTTAATTTCTGCATGTCTAGGCTATGTGCCTGTTCTGTACTTGTAGGTGCTGCTGAAGTGGATGTAGCTGTTTGTTCAGTTTGTTGAGGTGGAGGCACAGTGGTAGGAGTAGTGTTCTCAAGATTGATGACCGGGGGAGGCTGAGAGGTCTGGCCCTCTTCCCTTTGCTTTAGTGCTGCTTGCAGTGCCGCTTGTGCGGCCTCAGACTCTCCTAATTTTTCTTGTGTCTGCAGGAGCTGCTTATATATAGATATTAGCAGATCTGTGGCATCCTTTTCCATCCTTTGTTGGGCTACCTCATCTGTTTGGGGGTGAATGGTAGCTGGGAGTTTGACTTTCTTCCTTAATGCAGCCATGTCAGCATCCCTTAGTTTCAAGATCTCCTGTATCCCTTTGATGTCATTGGGGTTATGCCCAATTTCCACGATGATGTCCTCTAGGGATCTTATCCTGTTGTCTTTGGCCTGAGATGAAGCCCTCTCCAATTCTAGTTGGGAGGCTGTAGCATTGAGGCTGCTTGTTAATTTGTAGTTCTCCAACGTTTTGTCTGCCAAGGAGGCATACACCATTTCACCAGTTTGCTTGTGCAGCTCAATTTTATCCATTGGGTGGATGTCCTTGGCCAGGACCTCTAGATTAGTCCTGAGATAATCTGCAGTAGATTGTGGCTGGAGCGCGGTGGGTATGAAGTGACTCATAGTCAACTTGCCTTCGTCCACATCAAAGGCAGCCATTAATCTTTGTTGGTTGGAGGGAGCCATCTTCAACAAATGGTTATATAATTTGATTTTTATGGGTTCACTCCTTCTTTTGATGTCTATAAACTGCTGTTTGATGCCTACCTCTCCTTCCCTCTGCTGGCTGGAGGAAGTGACCTCCCCTCCCATGGTTCTGTCTTGTTCTTGGTGGAAGGAACTGACTGAGGCTTCCCTGCTGGGTGGGCCCATACCCATTGCTTGTCTAATTGCTGCATCATCCTCTGAGAAGTCATTTAACCTCTGTCTCTTCTCCTCTTGGTTGATGGATGAAGTCATGGGTGTTTCTCTGTCCCTTTTTCTACTTAGGTCCTCCTTCTGTGGAGTTTGAAGGACCGAGGCATCAGTAATGTTTTCAGGCCTTGAGTGTTCTACATTTTGGGCCTGCTGCTCAGTGGTAGTTGGGATATCTACCACTCTTTCTTGCTTTAAGGGCTGCTATGTTTCAGATTGCCCTTCTCCTTGCTATTGTTGTTGTTTTTGTTGTTGTTGCTGCTGCTGCTCTACCTGTTCTTTCTCTCGCTGCTCTGGCTCTATCTCCATCACCTGTTCTTTTCCCTTCTCTGATATATTTCCAGCAACTCTTGTAGCTTGCTGTTGGGCAGTTGAAGAGGATGCTGCTGCTCCAATTTGTATGCTTGGTAGTGAGCTGACCTGTGAATAAAACTCAAGGTCAGCCATTTTCTTTATGTTTCTTTGAGCTCTTTGATTAAGCTCTTCTTGAGTAACAGCTTCTTCTAAAGTCCCTCTCCTCCATTTACTTTGATTGGCATGTTTCTCTATGTGAGGAAGGCTGCAATGATCATAAGCAGACAACTTGTATTTAAGCCTCCTCATGGTAATGAAGTTGTTAGGGTCATAAGGTTTCCATAGGAAGCTGTATTTGAGACCAAGGCCCCCAAGTATTCTATCTGCTTCCTTCCACCCTTCCTCCCTTTCGTTATAGAGGAAATGGCCAAGTTGACTTTTGACCTTTAGCTGTGCCTTCTTACCTTTGCCTGAAAAGTGGAACATATCCACGAAGCCAAACTGCCTGAAGTATTCTAAGGCAAGTAGTCTCATAGGCACAAATCTGGGTAGTCTAAATGGGGGCAACTCACAACCATATATTCTGGTAACGGTGTGGTGTTGGTAGAAGTACCAATCCCCAATGCTGTATGCTTTTGATAAATGCAGGAGTCTTTGCATCTCATCTGTCAATCTGGGAGGAGGTGAGCCCAAAAGTAGAGTCATGGCTGGATGAATGAAGTGATCAATGAACTCACAGTAGGTGTATGGAGAATAGAAATTGAGGTGGAAAGCAGATGTCCAGTACACCACCGATCTCAAATTTCCCTGTGCATCTTCTCTTTTCATTGGGAAGGAGAACTTCTCATGCTGGAAGTATAGAAGCAAATGATATATGTAAGAAGTGTATTTAAATACCCTATCTCTTGATAGGTTCATCAACTGCTCATGCATCCTGTCTGAGATGTATGTGGCATAGTCATAGCAGACTGGTTTTCTTCCTGGAGAAAACATGAGCATTATGTGCATAACCGTTTCATCCACATATTCCACTGAATCATATCCCAGGATGGGACTGATCATGTCAACAAGGTCCAGGCCCAATTGGTTGAGGTAGACATAGTTGATGGGAGGGATTTGTACAGTGTCAGCTTTGATGAATAACTGGTTAAGCTTTGTAATCTGGGCCTCTGTCATTCTGGCTCCCTCCATTATCAAATCAGCTAGTGATAGAGGGACCAACTTCTTATCTGTTTTGAACTGCAGCATCTCCCTGATGGCTTCAGGGGTAATGAAAAACAGAACTGCGCCTGAAGAATCAAGCACTGCCCTCTGGGATGCATCATAATACTCAGCACATAAGTGGATGAGTTCTGGGAATTGGTTGACCTGTGGTAGCTTGAAGATTGGGAGAGAGGAATCCCAAATTCCCAAGATGTCTGTCCCATTCTGATGTTGGATTTTGATTTCATTTAGTATTTGGAGATGAAACCTGCTCCTGCTTAGCATTTCTTCTGATATCTTGTAGTCTAAGTCAGCTAATGCTTTCCAGCCCAATGCTCTATGAGGGGCATTCAGAGGAGCTACATTGAGGGCTATAGGAGCCACAGGGGGATCCATGGTTCTTCTTAGGATTCTGTTTTTCGAGGATTGGTGTTACTATGCAAAGTAACACAAACAGCGCTTTTTCTGAGGAAAATGAGAATTTCTGAGGACAAAGAGTGAATGGGAAAGGTTGTAGCGATTGAAATGCTGCTTTTGAGTTAATAGGTGAGTTGCAGATCTGAGCAGAGTTTGTTTTTAGGCAAATTAGCTTCTTGTAGGTGACTGGTTCACGATTGCGCGAACCAGTAACAAGTTTACGTTCAACTTGCCCAATGTGGCCCTATAAACGTGTAGTGGCAGCTCTGGTTTGGTCTGAATGCTAGTTCAGTGGTCCTTTAATGGTGAATTTTGAGTTTGGAGGTCTGTTACTAGTTATACCCGAAATTCAGTGAAAATGGAGCTTTAGAGTGCAAATGAGAAGTACCTGTAGAATCTGGTCGGTTAGAACTTGCTAGCACTTTGAGGGATGAACGTTCTAGCGGTCCGGAAGTCTTTTCCATGGCTGGTGCAGGTTTGGACGTGAATTTACATGCAGAACAAATAACAAAGCTTGCGCCCAAAAATAGCAAAAAACGCGATTTTTGGCATAAATATATCTTTTGGTGATTTTGGCGCGTTTTCACGCTGACGTCAGCATGACGTCACCGGTGGGTCAGGGTCGGATGACGTCAGCAGGACGTCATCCGGCCAGGTGGCGGCCTCTGGTTGGTCCACGGGGACAGTGAGATGGCAGGACAAGTGGAGCAGTGGTTGAGCGGAGAAATGATGCGACGGCGTACCTGGGGGTGACGTGGGTTGACGGAGCAGTGACGTGGCGGTGAGGTAATACAAGTGGGAATGATAAAACCGGAAACCGTGGCGGTTTCATATCGCACCGCCTACGGTACGGTGGCGGTATGCGTTAGTGGTACCTCCGATGGGCTGTGGAGTGGACGCGTGGCTGCCGCATGACGTAGCCAGAATACGGCCGTCGGGAGATATCGTTCGGGCAGCGGATCGGCTCCGATGCTGTAGTGGCCGTCGGATCTGGAGGAGCTAGATCTAACAGTTGTCGGGGCAGTGACGTGACAGGAGGATAGTACCGTTAATGATCGGGCGTCGGAAGGGGTCCGATGTGATAAGGGCCGTCGGATCTGGATTTGCTTGATCGGACGGTCATCGGGAAGGTGAAGCGATAACCAAGTACGGGGAAAGGCAGAGGCCTATTTTAATATTGTCCTGGGGATCTGTGCACTGGCGGAAGCTTTGGAACAGTGGATTTTCATGATTTTTGTTTGAAAATAGGCCCGCCCTTTAGACTTAGGATAAGAGAAAAATGTTGGGTTTTTTGATGTTTTTAGCCATTTTGAAGCGGGTAAGGGTAGAAATTGGACTTTTAGGGGGGGTTTTATGTGCAAATGGGGTTTTAAGGTGAGAAAATGGATTTGTGAAGGGGAAAGGGGTTTTGGGCTTAGGTTTATCAAGATGACCAGGTGTCATTTGATCCCTGACACGGGACTATATGGCTATAATGCCAAGGGGGAGGGATATTTATACAAAATTTGGGGTTTATACACCATGGTGTTAGTAATATTAGGGAAAAGGTGAGATAAGGGATCTATATAATAGAGTTAGTGTTAGCATGGATGATGGAAGTGAATGGGGAACAAACACTAAGTTCATTTGAAACTTACTTTGTTTAGGGAGTAGATCAAAATGAAAAGATCTTTAGACAAGAAATGTGGCTTTGGATAAACAAGAATCATTATGAAACCATGATCTTCCTCCCTGATTCTCAGCTCATAGAGGGATGTTAGCGAATGAAAATGAAAGGGGGAAAGAGGGAGGTTAGTTATGGTCCTTGCTGCAACTTGATGAATATGCACACCTTGTCACTTGATAGACTTTGCCTTGGTAATCATAGTCACCATGCCTGCAATGGTGAAGGTAGCCTTTTCTGCAACCACCACTACCTACCCAACTATTTTGCCTAGCATTTTTTATTTCTTCTTGGAGGGTGCACTTAGACTTGCAGACCCTTACTTGCCTTTTCTTTTCTTTGGCTTTTTCTTTTTGTTTTTGCTATCTACTTCTACCCTTATTTCTTCCAAGGTCCCAGATTAAGCTGTTGGGAGCCTTTCCTTCTCTACCTGAACTAGTTGTCTGCCAAGATTAAGCAGTTTGGACAAACTCCTTTCTCTATTCTATAACTGAAAATTGAAAACATGGCATGATCCAGATTAAACTGTTGGATCATCCATCAAAATTGAAACAAGGTGATCAACATTGAAACACTTTACACACCTTTTGTTCTCTAGGAAATATGGGATCTTTGTGACATCAAAGCAGAGCATATTTAGACTTTCCCTTGCCAATCATGAAATATGAAACCTATTGGTATAGGTATCTAACACATTCAACCATCCAAACAAACTCATTTCTTATACATTAAATATTTTCATAACACATGAACCTTAAGTACATATATGGTTGTCTAGACAGTCAAGAAATTTTTGTAAGATATATCTCCTCCTAGCCGTGAGAATGGAAATTACGTCTGAAGTGACCCCTCCAGGACAAAGTCATTGGCATCAACACTTCCTTTTCAACCAAGAACTTTCCAATCAGATCAAGGCCTCCATTAGTTCACAACCCAACTCTAAAGTACCTTCAACAGTGTCCTGCGTGATCTTTTTTCTCACTTCTCCTTTCCAATGCCTCTAACCAATTTTCTCCTTGCCTTCCGTTGCATACTTTTCCCTCTGAGATGTCTCCAAGGAGAGAGAATAAGTAATTGTCTAACTTTTTGGTCTTTGATAATCTCATATTGTGTCCCTTATTGTGAATTTCGAAGACTTGTTGTTTCCCTTTAAAAAATATTTAATAAAAAGTTTATGCAAAACAAATTCCTGTAACCACTAGGATTTTCCTTTAATCCATTATCCACTAAGTCTGCATAGTAAAAGTAATTATGAATATTTACAATACCTAGAGAGGTGTTACATCTTCCCCCCATGAATCTTAACACCATCCTCATTGTTTATTCCTGCTCTTAGAAAGAACAAGCATGGATATGCCTTTTTCATGAAAGTGGTATCTTCCCAAGTAGCCTCCTCCAAGATGAAATGCCTCCACTACACCTTAACTTGGGCGATAACTCTGTTGAAAACGCAATAAGAAAATCCCAATTTAATTTTGTCCTTGAATTTAATTAGGAATAAAATTGTAATTCCACGTCACAAGACAACTTGTACAAGTTAACTAAGTTAAATTGACTTAGTTGGCTCGATTAATTCAAGTTGAGGGTCTAGATAGAGTAATGTATAGTGTTTCCTACATTATAGGAGCCCTAGTTGAGTTTATTTTTATTTATAATTAATTAATTCAATTTAACCTTGTTAAAGTCAATTAAACTAGTTCCAACTGATGGAGGAACTAGTAGGAGGTCAGACAGTGGGGTGTTGCTTCATGTGTTCAACCAGATAACTGATGATTCACTCATAAATAATTAATGCATGTCAGATATGAGAGTTACCCAGTTGATATTAGAATTTAGGGAAGATGTACTATCAGTTGTATAATCGTCTAAATTATACATGTGGTGCATGAAGTCAGAGGAAGGCCTATGAGGATTTCCCAATTCATATTGAGGAATTTCCCTAATTAATAGGGGGCTAATTTCCAAGGAAGCAATGCAAGGAAATAGAAACTTGGGTAAGCCAAAATTTGGTTAAGTATTGCCTGGCTTGTCTAGGCAACAATGAGATATATAGAGATAGTGTGAGGTTTCTCAAGCTTGAGCAAAGTATTGTAATCTTCTCATATTTTTTGACTAATGCAATATACAGATAACATGGGTTTTTAGTTGTGGCTTTCCCTAGGAAATCATTGTGTAATGTGTTAATTGAATTCTTTCTCTTGTATGCTTCATGATTTTGAGATCGTTTAATTGTTTCCATTGATGAGTAAAGTAGATTCAACTCTATTGTTTTAGTAAATTACAATTAGCAGTTTGAATCTATAAGGAATTTCTACAAACTTGCCTCTGTAACATTGTTTCTCTATGCTCAAGAATACACAGAGGCTTTACCAAAATTTCTCCATCCAGTTTGACCTATTCAAAACTAATACTTTGTCATTAGTTTTGATTCTTGGTGAATCAGAAATATGTATATGTGTACATGCATATGTATATATCTTCCAAAGACTAATACTAAAAGAAAAAAAATCATCACTGAATTTACTTGCACCTGTTGCCAGTTAATAATATGTCGGGGGTCATATACATACTTCTTTAATAATGAGATGTGAAACACATTATGTACTCAAATGTGACTAGGTAGAGCAAGTTGATGTGCTATAGGTTCAACCCTTACTAATATTTGGAAAGGACCACAATAACATGGTTCTAATTTTTCATAGCCACACAACCATAAGGTAATCTTCCAAGGCTTAACTCGCACATAAACATGGTCCTCGACTCAAAAATATTGATAGGTCCTATTTTTATCAACATATGTTTTTTGCCTACATTGAGAAACCTTTAAATTTGATTGCACTTTCTTCACAGGCTGCTCCATCTCTGCTAACATGTCAGTTCCTAAAATTAGTTTGTCTTCAGGGTTACTCCAACTGGCAGGGGTTCTGCACCTCCTTCCATATAACACTTCAAAGGGACTTGTTCTTAATGATTCATCATAACTATTGTTATATGTGAATTCAACTAGGTGAAGGTATTCTTCCCATTTTTCTAGTTGTTGCATAAAATACATCATTAACATGTTTTCTAGCACCTAGTTCACTCTTTTAGTCTGCCCATCTATCTGACAATGGTAGGCAATGTTAAACTGAACTTGGGTGTCGAAACCCACAAAAAGAGCTTTCCAAAACACTGAGGTGAACTTCACATATCTATCTTAGATTACCACCTTAGGTATGCCATGCATCATGAATATCTCCCTCATAAAAATATTAGTAATTTGTATCGTCTTATATGTGGATTGTACTAGAATAAAATGAGTTGTTTTACTTAGCTTTTCCACCACTACCATAATGGATTCATTATGACTTTTATTTATAAGTAAACCTATTATGAAATATAATGTAACAACATCCCATTTCTAGTCTGGAACACGTAAGGGATGGAGCACTTTTGTTGGGTGTTGGTCTTCATCTTTAACCTGCTGACATTCCAATCAATTTGATAGGTACTTTGTAATATCTCTTCTCATTCCAAGCCAAAATAATTTTTCTTCATTGCAGAGAACAATTATTGATACCTGGGATGGGAAATGTATAAAATTCTATAAAATTCGTCTAAGATTAACTCTTTGACAACCATCTGATTAGGAACATAAAATATCCCTTTAAAGGTTAACAAATTTTCTTTATTTCCTCATAATCAGACTGATTTTCAGATTTGATTGCCAGCCTTGCTTGATACCATAAAAATTCATACTCAATATCCTTCAACGAAACCTCTTTAATCTGATTAGAAAACTAATTTCAACTTGACAATAAAAGACTTCATATACACAATATATTTTGCTACTTAAAGCATCAACTTCTCGGTTCTCTTTCCCTTTCAGATTGTTTATATCAAAGTCAAACTCACTTAAGAAAGCATTCCATCTATCATGTCGTGCATTAAGGTTGGGTTGTTTGAAGAAACTGGTTAGGCTACTATGACCTGTCATTAAAATGAATTTATTGCCTAGTAGATAGTGTCACCATATTTTTAAGGTGTGAACTGCTACAACCAATTCTATATCATAGGTGGAATACCTTTACTCATGATCCTTCAATTTTCATGATTCATAAGCTACCACCTTGCCATCCTATATCAAGACCCCACCTATGTCTTCTTGGTATGCATCAATATAGACTACAAATTCTTTTGTAGGGTATGCAATTTTTAATACAGGGGCAATAGGTAATAACTTTTTCAACTAATTAAAGCTATGCTAACAATCTGTTTTCCACTTAAAAATTCTTCCCTTCTTCTGCAAGGAAGTTATGGGGTAGGCTATTCTAGATAATCCTTCGATAAATCGATGATAATACCTTGCCAAACACATAAAAGACTAGAAATCGACTAATTTTTAGGAACATGCCACTACATGATGATCTTTAGTTTTTTAGGATCTAAATCTATTCCCTCGGATGAGATTATATGTCCTAGATACTGTATCTGGTCCTTATAAAAATCACATTTGTTGTATTTAGCGTCCAGCTAATGCTCCCACAAATTTTTAAGCACTATATTTTCAATAAAAATTAGAACAAATTCATCTAATTAGGGATGGAAAATACCATTCATTAGACTCATAAAGGTTGTGGGTGCTTTGGTAAGCCTAAACGAAATGACCACAAATTCATAATGGCCATATCAAGTCATGAATGTCTTTTTGTAGATATATTCCTCTTTGATTCTTTATATGATGGTATCGTGATCACAAATCGATCTTAGAGAACATGGTGGCACCTTTAACTTGATCAAACAAATCATTGATTCTCGGCAATGGGTATTTATAAGGTACTATCCTTATTCCTCACAAAAATCACAAGTCCCCACCCATGGCGACACACTTGTGCGGATGTACCCTTTGTCCCATAATTCTTGCAACTGAATTTTAAGTTCTAATAACTTAGGTAGCTCATGGAGTAAGGAGTTTTGGATACCGGGGTTTCTCCCAGAACTAATTCTATCATAAAATCAATATTTCTCTTAGGTGGCAGCCCCAAAATCTCTTTTGGAAAGACATCCCCAAAATATCAGATGACTGGTATGCTCTCTAAAGTGATTATTTTATCCTTAGTATTAGAGTATCCAACTTGTACAACATAGATCTGGAAACCCTTCCTCAAGCATTTTCCTATCTGGGTAGTTGTAATAGGCCATAGCTTAACATGCCTTTTAATGCCCTGAAGTTCTTTCCTATAACCTTCCTCTATAAGGAAGCTTATAGTATTTTCTTTGCAATTCACTAAGGACCAGTGTCCTTCTAACCAATCCATCCAAATTATCACATCATAAGATCCTAAAGGCAATACATTCAATTTTGCCCCAATTAATTGTCCTACTAGTTTAATGGAGCAATCCTCCACCTTAGTGGTTACTCTTCTTATGGCTCTAGTGGGAAATTTAACTAACCGGGGATTTTAAAAATTGTTGGTTTGTAACTGGTAGGTCTCAACTACTTTTTAATTGATATAACTTAGACTAGCCCCTAGGTCTATCACAGTAAAAACAATATAGTTAGTTATTTTACCTTCTAGTTCTATCATGCATGGTAGGCTGGTACTCATCTTGATGATCCTCCAAAGTAGCGTTAATCCTTGGTATATTCTTCGACACATCTGCAATCGTAGAAGCTTATTGTATGTTTGCCGCTGGTTCTATTTTGGTGCAATGTTGGTAGTTCTTATAATAGTGGGGTTCTCCGCAACCCCAACACTATAAGGGAGGTTTATGTGTTTGACTCAATTCTAGTTTTATGGAAACTTCAACTTGCTTATATTCATTCTGCGGCCTAAACCTATGCTGGTTTTTTCCATTCTATCTACTTGTTGTCCCTAATGCATATTTTTAGTATTGAAATTTTTTCATTTCTGGCACTATGAAAGTTCTTTTTCCCCTTCTTATTCAACCAAATTTTCCCACCTTCCACCTTTTTCTTCATTTGTTGATAAGAAATTATAGCTTTACGAATTGCGTCATCCATCATCTTTGGATTTTTGAATTCCATCCTTTCCTTCATAAACACTGGTAAATTGCTAATAAAACGCTCAACGCTTGCCTTCTCCTCCCTGATATAGGGAACATAACGCAGTAAGGAGGTAAATTTAGTTACAAACTCGTCCATGGTCAGACACTCTTCAGACGCTCTTGAAGATCCGACGAGAGGCACCGACTCCATCCACCCAGTTGACACAGCCTCATGCTATTGGATATCGGGAGCATAAAAACACCCTAAAAACTATCTGTCCAACAGTATGATTATGCCTATCGAAACCAGAATATATCTCTGGCCTGTTTGCAGCCTACTTTCCACGGATTTTGTTTTATATAAAACATTTATTATAATTGTTGATGAGGGGGCATGGGTATGAGGGTCGTGCCTGCGCCTTACTAATATTAAACATTTTTGCGCCAACAGTGTAAGATTTTATATGCGTGCAATCAATGAAATGGAAACTAATCGATGCAGTCACAAACATGGAAAATCATGTTGATTTCAGTGTGGGTGTGGATAGTGTAGTGAAGAAACTGTAGCCCCTTAAAAGCATGTTAATAATAGGAGCCTGAAGGATTTTCATCCAAGGTTTGTTGGGCTCAAGGAGAACAATGTAGATACTTTATAAATCAAATATGCGACAGTGACTTGCATTTAAGGTACATATGTTTAGGGTACTTGGGTTTGCTTTGCGTTTTTTTATGCTTGTAGCAATTTTCGAGTAATATCTTGTTTAGATCAGTGACTTCATCTTGATTTTTGTTTTCCGGTCCACATTAGATAATTAATGGTTGTTTTCTTTCTACATCTTACATTGCTTATGGTTGTTACAGGTATGCGACCTTGTACCTCTCGGGTCGTAAGTCAATGGAATGGTTGATGGAGGTTATATTCTGACAACACCTGACCACTGGGGTCCTCGCTACTAGGTTTCGTTTGTCAACTACATGTATATTTCCTTGATTTGTCTGTTAAGATTTAAGGGTTACAACCCGACTGTGAAGTCGAGGGTTATGGTTGTTGCACAAAGTTAGGCTCTGGGTTATTATAAGACTTGTTGTAGTCATGTAAATACAAGTGATTTAACTCTTTTCAACCCTAGTTGGGGTTTATTGTTATCATTATTTTTTTATGAATGGTAATTTGTGATGGGGCTACAACCTAAGGCTATAGATTTAAATTTTTCTAAGATGTAATGGAACAAATTTGTTTTTGGGTTTTTAGATGTTGTAGTCTGCTTCTCGTTTTATTAGTAAATTATAGTGCTCTTCATATTATTCTTAAAGTATGATATTATTTTGTTAAAATTTCCATTTGATCAATATTCTATCCATGTTGAACCTTATATGAAATATAATAATTGTTCCTCCTCTAAGGTTGGACACTAGAACAGGCCCAGGCTATCAGCTTATCCAGCTCGGCCTAGGACCAAACTGGTGCCTTACTGAAGTTATGTCACCCTTTTCGATTGTTAAGTGATAACCTCACTCATGCTTAAACCCTATTTCAGGTGGTAAATTATCATTAAGATTAAGAACAAAAAACTAGTCTCTTACTTTTTTAGGATTGCTTGCAGTCTAACCATTGAAGGGTTAAATCGTTCAGCCGTAATATGTTTCCTTTCCTTGCCATCACAGCCAAGTAGGATCTCTTATTTTAGGGTTATGATCTACCCTGAATAATCTTGTAATTGTCCAGCCATATGCTCCTTTCAGTCACAAGAATCTGAGGGCTTTAGTCTTAGGTTCCCTTACTTAAACACGGTTAGTACCATTAGGTTCAACGGCTAACTATTTTCCCTATACAAGTTCCTATGACCACTTTGTCCAAATTGATAGTTCATATTTCCTTTACAAAGGAAATAATCCATAGCACTATACACATATTAATGCTCTTTTCGAGGACACCTTAACAACTTATACATTTTTAGATCTATTTAACACACAACTTAATTTATTTTCATTCAACCATTCAAACAAACTCATTTCTTATACATTAAATATTTTCATAACACATGAACCTTAGGTACATATATGGTTGTCTAGATAGTCAAGAAATTTCAGTAAGATATTTCTCCTCCTAGCTGTGAGAATGGCAATTATGTCTAAAGTGACCCCTCCAAGACTAAGTCCTTGGCATCAACACTTCCTTTTCAACCAAGAACTTTCCAATAAGATAAAGGCCTCCATTGGTTCACAACCCAACTCTAAAGTACCTTCAGCAGTGTCCTGCATGATCTTTTTTCTCACTTCTCCTTTCCAATGCCTCTAACCAATTTTTTCCTTGCCTTCCGTGGCATACTTTTCCCTCTAAGATGTCTCCAGGGAGAGAGAATAACTAACTGTCTGAATTTTTGGTATTTGATAATCTCATATTGTGTCCCTTATTGTGAATTTCCAAGACTTGTTGTTTCCCTTTAAAAAAATATTTAATAAAAAGTTTATGCAAAACAAATTCCTGTAACCACTAGGATTTTCCTCTAATCCATTATCCACTAAGTCTGCATAGTAAAAGTAATTATGAATATTTACAATACCTGGAGGGGTGTTACATCTCCCCCCCATGAATCTTAACACCATCCTCATTGTTTATTCCTACTCTTAGAAAGAACAATCCTGGATATGCCTTTTTCATGAAAGTGGTATCTTCCCAAGTAGCCTCCTCCAAGATGAAATGCCTCCACTGCACCTTAACTTGGGTGATAACTCTGTTGAAAACGCAACAAGAAAATCATAATTTAATTTTGTCCTTGAATTGAATTAGGAATAAAATTGTAATTCCACGTCACAAGACAACTTGTACAACTTAACTAAGTTAAATTGACTTAGTTGGCTCGGTTAATTCAAGTTGATGGTCTAAATAGAGTAATGTATAGTGTTTCCTACATTATAGGATCCCTAGTTGAGTTTATTTTTATTTATAATTAATTAATTCAATTTAACCTTGTTAAAGTCAATTAAACTAGTTCCAACTGATGGAGGAACTAGTAGGAGGTCAGACAGTGGGGTGTTGCTTCATGTGTTCAACCAGATAATTGATGATTCACTCATAAATAATTAATGCATGTCAGATATGAGAGTTACCCAGTTGATATTAGAATTCAGGGAAAATGTACTATTAGTTGTATAATCGTCTGAATTATAAAAGTGGTGCATGAAGTCAGAGGAAGGCCTATGAGGATTTCCCAATTCATATTGAGGAATTTCCCTAATTAATAGGGGGCTAATTTCCAAGGAAGCAATGCAAGGAAATAGAAACTTGGGTAAGCCAAAATTTGGTTAAGTATTGGCCTGGCTTGTATAGGCAGCAGTGAGATAGATAGAGATAGTGTAGAGGTTTCTCGAGTTTGAGCAAAGTATTGTAATCTTCTCATATTTTCTTACTAATGAAATATACAGATAACATGGGTTTTTAGTTGTGACTTTCCCTAGGAAATCATTGTGTAATGTGTTAATTGAATTCTTTCTCTTGTATGCTTCATGATTTTGAGATCGTTTAATTGTTTCCACTGATGAGTAAAGTAGATTCAATTCTATTGTTTTAGTAAATTACAATTAGCAGTTTGAATCTACAAGGAATTTCTACAAACTCGCCTCTGTAACATTGTTTCTCTCTGCTCAAGAATACGAAGAGGCTCTACCAGAATTTCTCCATCCAATTTGACCTATTCAAAACCAATACTTTGTCATTAGTTTTCATTCTTGGTGAATCAAAAATATGTATATGTGTACATGCATATGTATATACGTTCCAAAGACTAATACTAAAAGAAAAAATTCATCATTGTATTTACTTGCACCTATTGCTAGTTAATAATATGTCAGGTGTCATATACATACTTCTTTAATAACGATATGTGAAACACATTATGTACTCGAATATGACTAGGTAGAGCAAGTTGATATGCTACAGTTTCAACCCTTACCAATATTTGGAAAGGACCACAATAACGTGGTTCTAATTTTTCATAGCCACACAACCGTAAGGTACTCTTCCAAGGCTTAACTCGCACATAAACGTGGTCCCCAACTCAAAAATATTTATAGGTCCTATTTTTATCAGCATACATTTTTTGCCTATCTTGAGCAGCCTTTAAATTCAATTGCACTTTCTTCACAGTCTGCTCCATCTTTACTAACATGTCAGTTCCTAAAATTAGTTTGTCTTCAAGGTTACTCCAATTGGTAGGGATTTTTCACCTCCTTCCATATAACACTTCAAAGGGACTCGTTCTTAATGATTCATGATAACTGTTGTTATATGTGAATTCAACCAGGTGAAGGTATTCTTCCCATTTATCTGGTTGTTGCATAAAATACATCCTTAACATGTTTTCTAGCACCTAGTTCACTCTTTCAGTCTGCCCATCTGTATGACAATGGTAGGCGATGCTAAACTAAACTTGGGTGCTAAACCCACAAAAAGAGCTTTCCAAAACACTGAGGTGAACTTCACATATCTATCTCAGATTACCACCTTAGGTATGCCATGCATCATGAATATCTCCCTCATAAAAATATTAGTAATTTGTATCGTCTTATATGTGGATTGTACTGGAATAAAATGATTTGTTTTACTTAGATTTTCCAACACTACCATAATGGATTCATTATGACTTTTATTTATAAGTAAACCTATTATGAAATATAATGTAACAACATCCCATTTCTAGTCTGGAACACATAAGGGATGGAGTAGTTTTGTTGGGTGTTGGTGTTCATCTTTAACCTGCTGACATTAAATCAATTTGACTGGTAATCTGCAATAATCTCTTCTCATTCCAAGCCAAGATAATTTTTCTTCATTGTAGAGAACAATTATTGATAACTGGGATGGGCAGTGTATAAAATTCTATAAAATTTATCTAAGATTAACTCTTTGACAACCATCCGATTAGGAACATAAAATATCCCTTTAAAGGTTAATAAATTTTCTTTATTTCCTCGTAATCAGACTGATTTTCAGATTTGATTGCTAGCCTTGCTTGCTGCCATAAAAATCCATACTCAAGATCCTTCAAAGAAACCTCTTTCATCTGATTAAAGAAAATAATTTCAACTTGACTATAAGAGACTTCATATACACAATATATTTTGCTACTTAAAGCATCAACTACTCGATTCTCTTTCCCTTTCAGATTGTTTATGTCAAAGTCAAACTCACTTAAGAAAGTAGTCCATCTATCATGACATGCATTAAGGTTGGGTTGATTGAAGAAACTGGTTAGGCTACTATGACCTGTCATTAAAATTAATTTATTGCCTGGAAGATAGTGTCACCATATTTTTAAGGTGTGAACCACTGCAGCCAATTCTATATTGTAGGTGGAATACCTCTACTCATGATCCTTCAATTTTCACGATTCATAAGCTACCACCTTTCCCTCGTGTATCAAGACCCCACCTATGTCTTCTTGGTATGCATCAGTACAGACTACAAATTCTTTTGTAGGTTCTGCAATTTTTAATACAGGGGCGATAGATAATAACTTGTTAAACTGATCAAAGCTATGCTAACAGTCTGTTGTCCACTTAAAAATTCTTCCCTTCTTCTGCAAGGAAGTTATGGGGTAGGCTATTCTAGATAATCCTTCGATAAATCAATGATAATACCTTGCCAAACACATAAAAGACTAGATATCGACCAATTTTTAAGAATAGGCCACTACATGATGGTCTTTAGTTTTTTAGGTTTTAAATCTATTCCCTCAGATGAGATTATATGTCCTAAATACTGTATCTAGTCCTGATGAAAATCACATTTGTTTTATTTAGCGTCCAGCTAATCCTCCCACAAATTTTGAACCACTATATCGTCAATAAAAATTAGAACAAATTCATCCAATTAGGGATGGAAAATACCATTCATTAGACTCATAAAGGTTGTGGGTGCTTTGGTAAGCCTAAACGAAATGACCACAAATTCGTAATGGACATATCAAGTCATGAATGTCTTTTTGTAGATATATTCCTCTTTGTTTCTTTATATGATGGTATCGTGATCACAAATCGATCTTAGAGAACATGGTGGAAACTTTAACTTGATCAAACAAATCGTTGATTCTCGGCAATGGGTATTTATTTTTTATAGTTAATTTATTTAGTTTCCTATAGTAAATGCATAATCGTAAGGTGCCATCCTTATTCCTCACAAACATCACAACTCCCCCCCATGGAAACACACTCAGGCGGATGTATCCTTTGTCCCATAATTCTTGCAACTACATTTTAAGTTCTGTTAACTCAGGTAGCTCATGCAGTAAGGAGTTTTGGATACTCGGGTTTCTCCTGGAACTAATTCTATCGTAAAATCAATATTTCTCTTAGGTGGCAGCCCCAAAATATCTTCTGGGAAGACATCCCCAAAATATCAGATGACTGGTATGCTCTCTAAAGTGATTATTTTATCCTTAGTATTAGAGTACCCAACTTGTACAACATAGATCTGAAAACCCTTCCTCAAGCATTTTCCTAGCTGGGTAGCTGTAATAGGTCGTAGCTTAACATGCCTTTTAATGCCCTGAAGCTCTTTCCTACAACCTTCCTCTGTAAGGAAGCTTATAGTATTTTCTTTGCAATTCACTAAGGACCAGTGTCCTTCTAACCAATCCATCCTCATTAGCACATCATAAGATCCTAAAGGCAATACATTCAATTTTGCCCCAATTAATTGTTCTGCTAGTTTAATGGAGCAACCCTCCACCTTAGTGGTTACTCTTCTTATGGCTCTAGTGGGAAATTTAACTAACCAAGGATTTTAAAAATTGTTGGTTTGTAACTAGTAGGTCTCAACTACTTTTGGATTTATATAGCTCAAACTAGCCCCTGGGTCTATCATAGTAAAAACAATATAGTTAGTTATTTTACCTTCCATTTCTATCATGGTAGGATGGTACTCATCCTGATGATCCTCCAAAGTAGCGTTATCCTTCGTATATTCTTCGACACATCTCCAATTGTAGAAGCTTCTTGTATGATTGTCGTTGGCTCTGTTTTGGTGCGATGTTGGTAGTTCTTATAATAGTGGGATTCTCCATAACCCCAACACTATAAAGGAGGTTTATGTGTTTGACTCAATTCCAGTTTTATGGAAACTTCAACTTGCTTATATTCATTCTGCAGCCTAAACCTCTATTGGTTTTTTCCATTCTACCTACTTTGTTGTCCCTTATGCATATTTTTAGTATTGATTTTTTTTTCATTTCTGGCACTATGAAAGTTCTTTTGCCCCTTCTTATTCAACCAAATTTTCCCAACGTCCTCCTTCTGCTTCATTTTCTGATAAGAAATTCTAGCTTTACGAATTGCCTCATCCATCATCTTAGGATTTTCAAATTCCATCATTTCCTTCATAAACACCGGTAAATTACTAATAAAACGCTCAACTTTTGCCTTCTCCTCCCTGATATAGGGAACATAACGAAGTAAGGAGGTAAATTTAGTTACAAACTCGTCCATGGTCAGTTCTCACAACCTTAAATCATGAAACTCCTTAGCTTTTTCATCATAGAATCACTTTGTCGGGTATTTATCTTTAAAATGCTTTTGAAAGCTATCCTATGTCACTTCTTGCTCATCTATTCCCCATACCTTCTTAATCTCTTCTCACCATAAGGTGGCCTTCCCTTGCAATTTCTAAATGGCTAACCTAGTGTTCAAGTTATCTCCATATTCATAGATCTAGAAGTATTTATTCATGTTTATTAACCAAGCTTCTACATTTTTCTCCACCTTCCCATCAAAGGTTGGGGGTTTAATAGTTTTAAATTCCCCTTGAATTTCAACCTTTTTCCTTTTGGTTCCCTTCCCACCGCAAATGTTATCATACCCTTCTTCATAATTATTCTGACCTCCTTCACATTCACAGTTTTTCTCTCTGTGTCTATGTAATTGTATTATGTTTTCATTGTTAGGGCTAGGATCAGGATTCCTTGGATTATGGCTATCTCAAAGGCTTTTCAAAATTATTTCTTGTTCCAACCTTAGACTCTCATTATCTTCTCTCAAATTTTCCATCTTTGTTTGCAATCGTTGAACAATTTCTAACATTATAACATTGGTATTACAAGATTCCTCTTCCAGCTAAACCCCCACATTTATGGGTTTCCCTTGGCTAGAGGTATAGATCCATCCCTCATAGTCGGTGGTGTATATATCACACCTCTCCTCATTTTGTCTCATCTTTGTGTAGCATTACACATTTTTTATTCACAATTCACCCCAACAGGCCATAATGTTGAAATCATGGCACTCTGATACCACTTGTAACATCGATCAATACGAAAAAAAATAAAAAATAATAAAAAAATTACTCGTTCTTTAGGTCAAAACCTTGCTTCAAGTTACATGCTCTTGCATAGGTTATTTACCTTGCCAATATTATGTGTGATGATTTGTAAATTTATAAAATAAATTGCATGATGCCTATACATACAATATCTCTGGATTGCTTTCCTATGTTTCGTTCCTATAAGGGATTTTCATTTTTGATTTCATATGTGATGTTGATCAGGTGAAAATTATACATGTTAACTATAATTCACATCAATGATGCTAAGCATGGTCTTGTTAGTAAACTATGGGGATTTGTGGCTTTGATAGTGCTACGGTTCCACATTAATATTAATGTTATGCTTTTGATTCCACCTATCCTCTGATTAAACTCGAATCTCAAGGGTTGACAACTGCTGTTGATCCGACCCTTGATCAATTAAGGTTTAGGATCTAAAAATCTAGCTACTTATTCGATGCATTTGGGTAACTACCCTGTTTTTCTCGTTGCTTCCTCCATCATTCTTGCACCGATGATGGGTCGAGAAGGCTCTGCTGCCAAAGGGTTTGTTCCAACTTTCTACTCAGGTATGTGGCTACCCTAGCACAAACTTCATTCTCCATACTTTCTCCACTATTTTGAATGGTCCTTCTTTGTGTTGAAAATAGCAACAAGAAATGCTAAAAATAGCACTGCTATAAATAGCAATTTAGCCAGTGTTGATCTTAGCAACAATGGATGGAAAAATGGAAGTGCTAAAAATAGCATTCTATAAATAGCATTTGGGGATACCTTCCTATTTTAGTCAATCCCTAAACTAAAATAGTGAAGTAAAATTCCAATTTGATCTTAGCAGTTGTTTGTAAAATAATTAATTAATTCATCTTAAGTTAATTAGTTACAGAAAATCAAACATGAAGTCTATGTGGGGACATGAAATAATTTCTCCATTAATTGAGGAATTTATCCATCAGTTAAAGAGATAAAGATGAGTTTTAATATTGAGTTGTAATTAACTTACTTAGTTAACTGAGTCAAGTCTAGTTAGATTAATTAAAACAATTTGTTGAATTAATGTAAGTTCAGTTAGTTAACGCTTGCATGCATGTAACTACTGCACTTCAGATATTTGAGTATTCTCTCATAAATAACTCATGCATGTCAGTTCAGCCAAAGACCCAGTTGAGATCAGATGGAGGGGCAGTGTATTATCAGTTGCTAGAATATTCCATTGTGAATATTCCATGCATGCAGAAGGAATTCTTTCCTTGAGGATTGCGTAGTTACTTCTTTAGGTTTAGTGAGTGTGATGAGGCCAATTCACACATGTGACATTATTGGACCCCAAAAAAAATTGCGCAAGGAAATAGGAGGCTTGGAGGGCTTGAAGAGGGCATATACAATGTTTATTCAGTCTGTGAGCTGTATTGTTTGATTGCAGAGAGAGAAGGATAGATTGAGAGCTGATTCTTTTTGTAACTTGAACAAGATTTCCACTTGTATGATAATACAGAGTTGGGGTTTTAGGCTGAGGATTTCCCCGGGTTATTTCTTATGTGTTATGTGTGATTGATTTCTCATTCTCAGTTATATGTGTTCTCTTGATCTTGCTCAATTCAATTAAGCTTCCACAAAGTGTTGTAGAAGTAGATCTTGTATTGTGTTTTAGTATATTACATAATCTGTTGATCTACAGTGGGAACTTCTACATGGTATCAGAGAAAAGGTGATCAAAGGAGAAGAACAATATACAAGAAGGGAGAAGCTCGAAGTTTGTGGTTCCTGAATATAGAAATCGAGTTCTTATCACATCTCAATTTCACCAATGGTGTTCAGTGGTTTAAGACTCGAGTATGCCCTTGATGGCAGCTGAAATTATAGAGTCTGGAAGGATCACATGGAGGCAGTATTAGAGGATAACAGTCTAAAGGACTTCATTGATCAAGAAATCCCCAAGCCGACTGATGCTACTCAACTGGCGGAATGGAAGAAATGTGTGGCTAGAGAAAGGAGAATCCTCTTGGAGGGAGTTCGAGACCACATTTTCTCGAGCCTCCATGGGAAGGAGACACCAATTTCGATGTGGAAAACATTGAAATATTTATATCATAGCAACAATGATCAGAGGAAGCTGGCGCTGAAAGACAAGCTTCGTAAGATCAAGTGTGAAAAGGGCGACACGATCTCTACATATCTGTACAAGCTCACCACTTGCAGGGATGAGCTTGGAAGTGCAGGGATAACGACCGTTGATGATGACATGGTGAGTCTTACACTCCTCGGTCTTCCTAAGAGCTAGCATAGCTACCAACACTCGGTTAATGGAAGAGAAAAATTGCCATATTTGGAACGACTTTGGTTGGATCTGATGCAGGAGGAAATCATAACAAGCACTAGAGATGGATCCTCATCGAAGCAAGATGATGAGGAAAATCTAACCTTAGCGAGTAAGGTGAGGAAAGGGAAAGGGAAGGTGTCCCATCCCAAATCCGGTTCTTCCCATGGTGGGAAGAAGATTGAAAACTTGAAAGTGCAATGCTTTCATTGTCATGAAGTGGGCCATTATGCTACGAATTGTCCACAAAATAAAACCAAGAAGGGTTCCTCAAAGGGATCTGATGGTGAGGCACTGGCCTCACAGTTTGAGCTGGATTTCTCTCTTATCACATGCATGGTTTCATCCATGGTGGGATGTGTGTGGTACCTGGACAGCGGAGCTTCATTCCACATGTTAGGTGACAAGAATATTTTTAGTACCTTGGAGGAGAAGGATCTCCAGATGCAGATTGAGATGGGCGATGATGGAAAGTACTGTGTTTCAGGTGAAGGTATGGTTGTGTTTCAGAGGGAGCGTGGAGCTCCCCTCACCCTAACTGATGTAAAGTATGTACCAGGTCTGAAGAAGAATCTTGTGTCTGTCGCTATGCTAGAAGATAAGGGCTATGATGTAGTCTTTAGTAAAGGAAAGGTATTCCTGAGGCATATAGGTACTCCACAGACAAAGCGAATAGGGATTCGAGTCAAGAATCTCTACAAGCTAGAGGTAAACGACTGTGTTGCTTTGAGTTCCAAAGTTGAGATGGTGCAAAGACAAGATGTTGGTGAGCTATGGCATAGAAGACTGGGCCACTTGCACCATGGAGCCCTGAAAATCATGAAGCAAATCTTTACCAGATTACCCAAGGGAAAAATTGAGCAGACGACTACATGCAAAGGTTGTACCTTGGGTAAGTATGCGAAATCCTCCTTTCTGGATCGAGACAGTAGAGCTGGAGCAATCCTGGAGAGAGTTCACTCAGATGTTTATGGACCCTTCTCTATAGCCTCCACCGCTAAACAAAGGTACTATGTTATTTTTATTGATGATTTTTCTCGTAGATGCTGGATCTACTTTATGCAAAAGAAGAATCAGACCTTCTTGAGGTTTGTGAGTTTAAAGCCTTGGTAGAGAAAGAATCTGGAAAGAAAATAAAAGCCTTGCATAGCGACAATGGTGGAGAGTATGTCTCCCAACAGTTTAAAGACTTTTGTGCTACAAAAGGTATTAAACAGGAACTGACGGCACCCCATAACCCACAGTAGAATGGGGTGGCTGAAAGGAAGAATAGATCGATTGTGGGAGCAACTCGAGCAATGTTGCATGAACAAAGCCTACCACTGAATTTGTGGGTTGAGGCATGCAATACAACAGTATACTTGCAGAACAGAAATCCGCACCGTATACTGGGAATGAAGACACCTATGGAGGCCTATTCTGGGAAGTGACCTGATGTAAGTCACTTCCGAATCTTTGATCAACAGTTTACTGTCATGTGACCAAAGATGCCAAGAAGAAGCTAGACCCAACAGCTAAGTTGGGAATACTTGTGGGGTACACGAATACACCCCACAACTATCGGGTGTACCTGCCTTCCACTTAGAGGACAGTGGTATGTAGGGATTTGAAGTTCGACGAGCAGAAAGCCATGCGCTTATCTCTTGAGAGGGAGCTCGAGTTGCATGCAGATGAGGAACTTTCAGTTCCTAAGGAGGAGGAGCCTTAGATTGATGCAGAGCAGCCGCATGCAGAGGATCCAAGAGTGGAGACATCCACTCATGCTGATACTTCTAGAGATGGGCGGAAACGCTCAAGGGAAGCTGACAAGTTGATGCTGGATGCACGAGAGAATGTGGGACAACCATATTCTCAGCGCAGACAGAGGAGGTCGCCCGAGCAGTACACTGGGTACATGGGCCTAGTTGGGGAGTGTGTAGATATCGAACCTTCTTCATTCGAGGAGGCAGTGCAGCAAACAGAGTAGGTTGATGCAATGGTAGAGGAGTACGACTCTATCATTCAGAACAATGTGTGGGATGTTGTCCCAAGGCCTCAGGGCTGTTCAGTGGTGAGTTCTAGATGGCTTTACAAGGTAAAACAGGAAGCTGATGGCAGTGTTGAGAAACATAAGGCAAGGTTTTTTGCCCGGGGTTTCTCACAGGTCGAGGGGATTGACTACAATGAGACTTTTGCTCCTGTAGCAAGGTACTCATTGATTAGATCGATGTTGGCACTCTCAGCTTAGAGGGGGTGGAAGATCCACCAGATGGATGTGAAGACAACATTCCTCAATGGGAAGATTGAGGAGGAGGTGTACATTGAGCAGCCAGAGGGTTTCGAGACCTTCGATCGTGAGTCGCATGTGTGCTGACTGAAGAGAGCTTTATATGGGCTAAAGCAAGCACTCTGTGCTTGGTACACTAGGGTCGACAGCTATTTCACCGATTTGGACTTCACCAAGGGTGAAGCAGATGCGAACCTTTACCACATCATGGTAGAAGGTAAACCATTGATCATTGTTCTTTATGTCGATGATTTGATTTTGACAGTTGATGATCAGTTGATACAGTCTTGCAAGGAGGACCTTGCAAGAGACTTCGAGATGAAGGACATGGGCCTTATGCACTACTTTGTAGGCATGGAGGTGTGGCAGAAAGATGGGGAAGTATTTGTGTCTCAAGGCAAGTATTCCAATGAGATACTCAGGCGCTTTCACATGGAGAAGTGCAAGCCCATGCAGACTCCTCTAGCTAAGAACTAGAGGAAGGAGGATGCTACTTCAGGTGAGGTAGTAGCTGCTACTATTTATCGACAGCTCGTGGGTTCACTTATGTATCTGGTGAACATGCAACCCGACTTATGCTTTGCGGTGAACCAGCTGAGTCAAGCTATGGTTCAGCCTACCAAGTTGTTTTGGAAGGCAGCGAAGCATGTGCTGAGATACCTCAGAGGCACATCTCAGTTCGGATTGTGGTATAGATGGACAGAGGGAGTGAAGCTTCAGGGCTTCACAAATGCGGATTGGGCAGGGAGTCCATCAAACCATAATAGCACTTTTGGAGGAATCTTCAACCTTGGTTCAGCTGCAGTTTCCTGGTACAGCAGGAAACAGAGATCAATTGCACTTAGCTCAGCAGAGGCTGAATACATGGCTAATAGTCAGGCTGCATGTGAGGCCATTTGGATGCAGAAGATTCTAGTGGTATTGTTTGGTCAGATGATGGATCCTATAGTGATCTACTACGATAACCAGAGTTGTATCAAACTCTCTGAGAATCCAATTTTTCACGACAGGTCCAAGCACATTGATATCTGGTATCACCATCTTCGAGACTGTGTGGTCAAGAGGATCATGTTGTTGTTGTATGTTTCGACCGAGGATGCAGATATTTTGACTAAGGCATTGTCAAAATGCAAGTTCTAGTTCCACAAAGACAGGATTGGGGTTACTGATAATCCCTTTCTTGTTGAGAGGGAGTGTTGAAAACAGCAAGAAGAAATGCTAAAAATAGAATTGCTATAAATAGCAGTTCAGCCAGTGTTGATCTTAGCAACAATGGATGGGAAAATGGAAGTGCTAAAAATAGCATTCTTTAAATAGCATTTAGGGATATCTTCCTATTTTAGTCAGTCCCTAAACTAAAATAGTGAAGTAAAATTCCAATTTGATCTTAGCAGCTGTTAGTAAAATAATTAATTAATTCATCTTGAGTTAATTAGTTAAGGAAAAGCAAACATGAAGTCTATGTGGGGACATGCAACAGTTTCACCATTAATTGAGGAATTTATCCATCAGTTAAAGAGATAAGGATGAGTTGTAATATTGAGTTGTAATTAGTTGACTTAGTTAACCGAGTCAAGTCCAATTAGATTAATTCAAACAGTTTTTTGAATTAATGTAAGTTCAGTTAGTTAATGCTTGCATGCATGTAACTACTGCACTTCAGATAATTGAGTATTCTTTCATAAATAACTCATGCATGTCAGTTCAAACAGAGACCCATTTGAGATCAAATGGAGGGGCAGTGTACTATTAGTTGCTAGAATATTCCAAAGTGAATATTCCTTGCATGCAGAAGGAATTCTTTCCTTGAGGATTACGCAGTTACTTCTTTAGGTTTAGTGAGTGTGATGAGGTCAATTCACACATGTGACATCATTAGACCCCAAGAAAAACTGCGCAGGGAAATAGGAGGCTTGGAGGGCTTGAGGAGGACATATATAGTGTCTATTTAGTCTGTGAGCTGTATTGTTTGATTGCAGAGAGAGCAGGATAGCTTGAGAGTTGATTCTTTTTGTAACTTGAACAAGATTTCCACTTGTATGATAATACAAAGTTGGGGTTTTAGGCTGAGGCTTTCCCCGAGTTATTTCTTCTGTGTTATGTGTGATTGATTTCTCATTCTCAGTTATATATGTGTTCTCTTGATCTTGCTCAATTCGATTAAGCTTCCGCAAAGTGTTGTAGAAGTAGATCTTGTATTGTGTTTTAGTATATTACATAATTTGTTGATCTACAGTGGGAATTTATACACTTTGGATGCAGGGCCGGGCTGAGGGAATAATTTTGCCCATGCTCTATACCCTTCAAGGCACAATGTGACTCTTCATAAATCTCAGGTAGTATATACAAACCCTAGCTTCGTTATTTGTCTTAGTGACCAAACGCTTACTATGTGTGAAATTTTTTGTTACAAGAGGTTTTGTTCAAGGTGAGGGTTTCCTTTTTATTCCTTGGATGGAGTTTGTCGCTTACTCCGGTAGTTTCTACCCACCTCATGATGTTGGGGAAAATTGTAAGAAATTTTGGATATTGACTAGCCTTACTCGCCTTCTTTTTTTAATTTCTCATAGGGTACTTGGCTTCATTTTGCATTTTTTCTGCTTGTAATGTTTTTCTGGTAATCTCTTATTTACATCTGTGACCTCATCTTGAGTTTTGTTTTCAGTTCCACAGTAGATAATTAATGGTTTTTTTCTCTCTATAACTTACATTGATAATGATTGTTCCAGGTATACGACCTTGTACCTCTCGAGTTGTAAGATGATAGAATGGTTGATGGAGGTTCTTTTCTGACAGCATCTGACCACCGGGGTCCCTTCTACCATGTTTCCTCTTTCGGCTACCTGTCTATATCCTTGAGTTTTCTGCAAAGATTTAAGGGTTACAACCAAACTATGAAGTCGATGGTTATGGTTGTCTGCACAACGTTAGGTTCTGGGTTATTATAAGACCTATTGAAGTCATGTTAATACAAGTGCTTTAACACTTTTCAACACTAATTGGGGTTTACTGTTATCATTATTTTTTTTATGAATGGTAATTTGTGATGGGGCTACAACCCACGACTATAGATTTAAATGTTTCTGAGATGTAATGGCACAAATTGTTTTTGGGTTTTTAGATGTTGTAGTTTGCTTCTCGTCTCATTAGTAAATTATGGTGCTCTTCATCTTATTCTTAAATTATGATATTATTGTGCTAAAATTTCCTTTTGATTAGTATTATGTTCCTATTGAACCTTATATGAAAAGATAATAATTTTTCCTCCTCTAGTGTTGGACACTGGAATGGACCCGGGTTGCAGGCTTGTCCAGATCATCTTGGGTCTAAACTGGTGCCTTACCAAAGTTATGTCACCCTTTTCTATTGTTAAGTGATAACCCCACTGGTGATTAAACCATGTGTCAAGTGGTAAATTCTTGTTAATATTCAAAACATAAAATTAGTCTCCTATTTTTTTAGGATTCCTTGTAGTCTAAACCTTGAAGAGTAAATTGTTCAGCCGTAAGATGTTTCCTTTCTTTGCCATTACATCCAGGCAGGGTCTCTTATTCGAGGGTTATGATCATGTCGGCTTCATGGGGAGAGCAATACCATGCCACATGGGTTCATATTGGGGGATATATGTTGAGGAGAAAATGACATAATATATTGAGCATATAATAGGGGGTAAACGGTTTTATATTGGAAGGTATAAAAAATGGAGCTCAAAGTTAATGAAAAAATATAAAGGGGTATAATAAAAGTTAATGAAAAATGGATACCTACAATATCTAGTGAAAGTAGGGTTTTTTTAATTGGGAAGATGTATTGGGTTTGTATTTGTAGGGGGTTAAATAATTATATTTTTATAGGTATTTTCCAATATGAAGTCAAATTAAGGGTATTATATAGTACGCCATGAACACACATGATATGTGAGAGTTTCATTGAGTAAATCCCCCATGGTTATGATCTACCCTGAATAATCTTGTAACCTCCCAGCCATATGCTCCTTCTAGTCACAGGTATCTGAGGGCTCACTATTTTTTCTATACAGGTTCCTATGACCACTTTGTCCAAATTGACAGTTCTTATTTCCTTTAAATATGAAAGAACCCTGAACACTATACACATATTAATGTTCTTTTCCAGGACACCCTAATACCTTCTACGTTTTCATATTTATGTAACAAACAACTTGTATTATTTTCATTCAACCATTCAAACGTACACATTTCTTATACATTAAATCTTTTGATAACACATAAACCTTAAGTACTTATTGGTTGTCTATAAAGTCAATAATTTCACTGAGAGACCACTCCTCCCAGCTGTGAGAATCAAAATTATGTTTGATTCTCCCCCCCGACCTTTCAGTCTCCAGAACAGTACTTAGATAGTAGCCCCTCCAAGACCAAGTCCTTGGCATCAAGACTTCCTGTCCAACCAAGAACTTTCTGCTCAAATCAAGGCCTCCACTAGTTCACAGCCCAGCTCAAGAGTACCTTCAGGAGCATCCTACCTGATCCTTTTTCTCGCTTCTCCTTTCTAATGCCTCCAACCAATTTTCTCCTTGTCCTCCTTGGCATCCTTTTCCCTCTGAGATGTTTTACCTCCACGAAGAGAGAATAACTAACCGCCTAACTGTATCTAACAATTTCATCTTGTGTCACTTGCTGTGAATTTCAAAGACTTGTTGTTTCCCTTTAACAAAATAAATTAATAAAATGTTTATGTAAAACAAATTCTCGTGATGAGTAGGCTTTTCCTCTAAGCCATCATCCACTAATTCTGCATAGTAATTAATAACATTTACAATACTTGGGGGGTGTTACACATACAATATAACCTCAATTTAAAATTCAAAACCTAAATATATTTTACAATAATATTAAAAAAATTCTACCTTTAAAATTGAAATATATTTTATAATAACATATACAATTTAGCCCCAAAGGTAACTTAGCTCAAGTGGTCTAGAGCCACATGCTAAGGTCTAATATTGTTGCTCATCACATGTTAGAGTCTCTTTGATTCCCTTTGGGCTAGGTCCCATAATCACCTTGACTGTTTACTAGGTTTACCATTAATGAAATGTGGGGGTTTCCCCTCCTTTACATCCCAGTAAAAACAAAGAATAATTTCTTAAAATTAATTGAAAAAACTTCTTAAATATTGAATATATAATTTAACACAAATTTAATGAAAGAAAAATGAAAACTTCAAAAAATGTAAGGCTTTTTAATTTTGAATATATATTGAATGGTATAATGCCAACCATTTTCAATAATCAACATCAAAATTTGAAAGTTAATAAATATTTTACTAGATTATTGAAAACAGACACAAAGATAAAAATAAAATAAAATAAAAAATATTGAACATGTAAATTTTAGCTTTGAATATTTATTAAATATTAGTTTCTTTAAAGTCAAAAATCATAGCTCAAATCATTTAGTGTTTTAAAAGTCAAAAGATCTTAGCTCAAATGATTTGTTGAAGAATTTGAAAAGTTTATATTTTCAAATCAAACTATATAGGTATTTTGGGGACCTATGCTTGAAGATGTACTTATTGATGAGGTTTTTTGAATATCTTTGAAAACGTTTGATTTCCAATGAAATATACTTGCAATCTAAAGTTGAAAATTCTCCTTATAAAATGGTCGAACAAAATGAAGTGACATTATCTAATTGGTCAATACTTTCATTATATTTTTTCACTATAATCTCTAATGTTTGAATGTACAAAGTTTTAAATGTCACATAAATTAAATATAAACAATGTGTGTGGTGTCATATTTCATATTTTTTTTCTAATTCAATTTTTTTTTCTTAGAGGAAGGTAAACTTTAATTTTTTTTTCTTATAGGAAAGTAAATTTATAAAAAGATTGACATTCCATGTGGAAACATTTGTAGTCATTCAATTTGGTATATTAGTGGCCATTTTCATGTAGAAATAAATGAGTGAGTTTTTTATTTCTTAAATTGAAAATATTTTGATGATTTATTTTTAAAGAGATTGCTTATCTATAACCTATTTTCTTTTCCCTTTATTATTTAGACAAAAAATCTAATATTTGTTTAATATTTTTGATACAATTCTACATTTTAATGTGCTATAGGAAAAAAATGTTATTGTTAAATCTGGTTTAAAGTTATTAATACCTATTCACTACTATTTTATAATAAATTAATACTTTATTTTAAGAATACAAGAAATAACAATATTTATTATTATAAATGATCTATTATTATTAATTTGCTATAGGTAAAAAAATGTTATTGTTAAATCTGGTTTAAAATTATTAATACCTATTCACTACTATTTTATAATAAATTAATACTTTATTTTGAGAATAAAAGAAATAACAATATTTATTATTATAAATGATCTATTATTATTAATGTTTTATTTATATTTGCTTTCTTTTTAATATATATTGTTTTAAATTAATTTTTGTTTTCATAATTATATATAATATATATACAAGTAAAGAAATTGACCGTGATAATGGACAGGCATGAAAAACAAATAAATATTTGAATTCCAAACCTGCTCGCATGAGACGCGAGAGGGTATATATATAAAATATTATATATAATAATAAAAAATTGAGAGTGATGTGAGAGGGTATATATATAAAATATTTGAAATTCCAACCTGCTCCCATGGGACGTGAGAGGGTGGTACGGGAGTCAGTGGTATAAGGTTTGAGGTCACTTGGCTATTACAATTTACAAGTTGTGTTGTGCATACTGAAGCCGATATGTTAGATCCTGGCTGCGGGCAGAACACAGTTAGATGGGATTTTGCGCCGTCAAATTCCACACCGCACCATAAAGCGTATTTCAACGGGGCAAAACACCGTTCGATGGATATTTTGGGAGTTGTCTAACGAGGTGGTTGGAATTCAGGAAAAAATTTCAAAAAATTTTGTACACACATTGTTTGAATCATGTTTTTATAGTGGAATTTGAATCGTGTTTTTATAGTGGAAATAGATTCAGCACCATGAACACTGACTAGAACACATAAAATTTTAAAATTTAACAACTATAACTCAGATTTACAAAAATCTTTACCAATTTTCTCTAAATATAATCAAAATTTCCGTAACTTTATTTTACAGTATATAACTCTTTCTCTTTGTATTATTATTGTACACATCCTTTTTCCTGGAACATCTGCATCAATTAATTTCATTTCCTGTAACATTGAACTTATTTTGGCATTCGTCAAACGGCGAGTGGTTAATGGATGTGACATTGGTGGAGACATTTCGGTAAGGGAGATTTTTATTGGTGTTCTGTATCAATGAGTGTCGCAGGGCAGTTTTGGATAGGAATTTGAAGTTTTAGTCACAACAGCGTGTTTGACTTTTTCAATTTTTTTTGAATTTTTTATTTTTTAAATAGATTTAAATGAAAAAAAAAATTGCTGGTTGATATAATATACCAGTACGTTTTCCTATTGATCTTAAAATTATACACTGCAAGTATCCCATATTATATTAAATAGAAAATAAAAATATATAAATTATGATGGTATATTTCTGATGTATTTCAAATATTATATCTAGACATAAAACAGTAAGAAGTAAAGTTCAGCTATAAAACCACAAAAAAAGACTAAATAACTGAGAGTCCAATATTAAGGGAGTAAAATAGAAACTTAGTCTTTTATAGTATTTTCTTCCATATATACGAAATTTATGTAGCTAGTGCCATTTGTGAGGCTTTTTTTAGACAGAATGTCAACTATATTAGATTTTTGGAAAATATGGAAAATGTTAGAATATTCCGACACACAGGAAATAGTTAAGTATAACTTGGTCTAGTGTAGAGTTAGGTAAAGTGTGTTTCTTTACTATGTACTTTTGTAACTTCGGTCACGATATGTTTTAGATATGAATTGATCTGACGGTTCATTCTCTCCTCGATATTACCAACACTTGATCTGTGGCTTAACAACCAATTGGTCCATGATCTCTATTTAAAGAGCATAGAGGGTCATGTGTAAAGTAACCGTTCATTAGAGAAGCTTATGTAAATTTTCATTCTTTTATTAATAAATTGCTTGAAGTGGCTGCGTTGGCTCAAGCTGTGGACTGTTTCCCTCTTTGAGGGTTTTAACCACGTCAAGAATACTGGCGTATTGATCTGTGATTAGTTTGTGAGCAGTGTCCTTTGGTGTTCTATCTGAAGAACTTACCCTGTAACTTCTTACATGGTATCAGATCAATTTGAGGGCGGCATCCGTTGGTGATCCAAATCTGAAGCTGATACAACTGCATCTGACTGTCATTTCCTAGATCTATTGTTTCTGACTGCTTTCGGGCTGAGAGGACTACTCTATTGTGTTAGGAGCATCTGTTCCAATGAGGAACCCCTTTCGTTTCATGGGAAAATGTTTTTGGTAGCCCTAGCTACGTCATTTTTAAGATCTAGAAGTATACAGTGTTTATTTGTAGTTCTAGTTATTCATCTTTCTATTTGTTTTGGTTTATTTAGCTCTCTATTTTTTATTACCGGATCTATACCTTTCATTTTTGCGTATGCTCTTTGCCTTGCGACTCTGTACAATATGGGAAAATAAAAAACATAAAAGAATGATTTTTCTCATGTGTATGCTCTTTTCCGCCGTGCCTTAGTGTAATCTCAGACAATCAGAAACATTGAGGAAAATATTTAGTTTCCGGCTAAAGCTAACTTCAAGCCGTAAGGTTTTTTTTTTTGTATGTCCGTGTTGGGTTTTGTTGTTTTTGTTTTGTAAGCAAAAAAGAGTTTTTTCAAGTAAGCACGCACCTCAAAGCTTCGATGACTAAAAAAAAAACCTTCTTCTTTTTAAAAAATTACTAATTTTTTGAACTAGCTCACTTGGTCCAAAGTTACTTTATGAAAATAGAGGTTTCAAGTTCAAGTCTTTCTTTTAGTTGAGTTACTTTTTCAAAAAGCACATGTAACTTATGTTTTAAAGTTACTTTATGTAAAAGTGTTCTCACCCATTATAAAATTGAGTCACTTATAATTCTAATGTCTCTTTATCTTTTATTTAAGTTACAATTTAGTGGGTAGTTCATAAAGTACCATTGTAAAAGTGACTTTCACTTATTTATAAAAGTGAGTCAAATAATTTTTTAAAGTGAGCTAATTATATTAAGTTTGGAAATGGGTGAATTTTTTTTAAATATAACATTATCATTCATTTCCGCACATTCACGCACTTCGTCAGCATCTTCAACAACTTTTCTTCAAAAAGGCATAACTTCTTCATCCAGAAGCCGTTTTCAGAGCTGTTTTTTTTTAATCAGCCTAATTTTTCGAGATATTTCCATTAGAACATTTAGTTTCAACATATACAGCTTTAGTTTCTGTTAAAATGGAAATTCCATGCCAAATTATTCTTGACAGCACCAACTACTTCCAATGGTGGTCCTACATTGTAGATTTACTTAGAAGTAAAGGTCTTTATAGAATAGCTTCAGGCCAAGAAAACAAACATCAAGATGAAGATAAGGCAGCCAAATGGAAAAATAGGCAAGATCAAGCACGTGGGTTGATAGGGATGTTTATTTCTCTGGACCTTAGATTCCATATCGCAGAACTTGATACTCCTAATGAAGCAATGAAACAACTCACTAAAGTTTTTGGAATTAAAAATGAAACTAGAGCCCATCAACTCGAAAATGAGTTGCTTACATTGAACCCCAATAATTTTTCTTCCATTGAAGATTCTTTGTCCAAATTCAAGACCCTTAGACTTCTCTTGGAAGGTGTTAAGGTTAAGAAAGAAGATGGTAGCCTTATTTATTCCATTCTTACTAAGTTGGGACCAACTTACTCTGTGTTTGTTTCCGCCTTCCATTCTACTAGAGAAGCCTTTATTTCTCAAGGACAAGACTACAAGTCCCCCTCTTTTGATGCCTTTTGTGATTCTTTAATAAGAGAACAAGAAAAACTCTTATATCTTGGTCTTCTTAATCTTGGAAAATCTTCTAAGAAAGCCTTAGCCACCCAGCAGTAACCAAATTCAAAAAATCCTAAGAAGCAGTATCCTAAAAAGAATGGTCCTAAACCAAACAAGGGTCCTAAGCAATTTCAATCTCAAAATGAAAAATCATTTCAACAAAATGATAAGGCAAATAAAAACAAATGGAAGAAGACTAATAGACATTGGCACTTTTGTAATCGAGATGGCCACTTAGAATCCAAATGCTTTAAGAAGATGGAAGCCTTGGAAGCAACAATGAAGAAGCATAACATCCATTTGGAGCAATCTTCAACTTCAACTTAATCTTTAGGAATAACACTTTCTGCATGTGGTTGTCAAGCATCTCGGTCTGGTTATGCACTAAATGTATCTTCTTCTTCTCATTCTCATGAGTGGCTCATTGATTATGGAGTTTCTTATCACATGGCCAAAAACAAAGCCATGTTTTTTTCTTTAAATGATTGTAACACCAAAAATATATATGTTGGTGATGATAGATCTCTTAGTGTTGTAGGGACTGGAATTGTTCATCTAGACAATGGTCAATTTAATGATGTATTATGTGTTCCAACCTTATCCTGCAACCTTCTATCTGTATATCAGATAACTCATTCAGGTCAAGGTAAAATCGTTGAATTTTCACGTCACAATGTTGTAATTAAGGACCTAAGAGATCCTAAATAGATTTTAGGTACTGGCATTGCTAATGATTCTACAAGGTTGTATAAGTTTAACAACTTTGGGTCATCAAATCTTCCCTCGGTATTTGTTGCTCATAATGATGAAGTGAGCAAACTTTGGCATGAGCGATTTGTTCACTTAAACTATTGCTCCCTTCAGAATCTATGCAAAGAAAATATGGTGATAGGTTTTCCAATGGTATCTTGCAGAGATGGTGTTTGTTCTGGATGTGTACTCGGAAAACATCAATAGTGTAGTTTTGAAAAGCGTGCCTCTTGGCATGCCTTAGCCCCTTTACAACTTGTGCATATTGGTTTATGCGGTCCACTTCCAGTTGTTTCATTCTCTGGCTACAAGTATTTCTTAACTTTCATTGATGATTTCTCCAGACGCACTTGGGTATACTTCTTAAAACTCAAGAGTGAAGTATTTAACATGTTCTTAGCCTTTAAGGCCTTTGTTGAAAAACAATCTGGACATCAAATTCTTAAGCTAAGATCTGATAATGGCGGAGAATATGTTAACAACAAATTCATCAACTTTTTTACTGAGAATGGAATTCAAATGCAACATACTGTTCCATATACTCCACAACAAAATGGTGTAGCTGAAAGGAAGTATCGAACCTTAAAGGAAATGGCTAATTGTATGCTTCAATCTAAAGGACTTAGTCTTAATTTTTGGGCAGAAGCAATTAACTATGCAAATTACATAATAGATTGCACTCCTACTAAGGTTTTAAAGAATATCACTCCAGAAGAAGCATGGAGCTAAATTAAACAAGATGTAAGTCACCTTCGTGTTTTTGGAAGTGAAGCATAGGCCCATATTCCAGATGAGAAACATAAAGCTTTAGAACCTAAAAGTGAGAAATGTATTTTTGTTGGATATTCTGAAGATGTCAAAGGATATAAACTTATTCCACTTAAGTACAAAAATGTTATCCTTTGAAGAGATCTAAAGTTTGCTGAAAACATATCGGCCTATGAGCCTAGTTCGGCGAATGTGCCACCTCTCTTTATCCCTTCTACTTCTGAAAATATTTCTTCTCCAGATGATGACAACGAGGATGACAATCCTCCCCCACCTTCTTAGGATCCTCCTTCAGCTCCTCAACTTCCAAAATGGGTCCATGTTACTCGGGATGCAGCAGGTGCTCTTGTTGGTGATCCTACAAATCAGCGACTAACACGTTCTGAGTTCGATAGAGCCTCTTCTTTACTGGCTCAAGCTTCAATGAATTATGATCCTGACACCCTTGCAGAAATTTCAGGCCATCTAAATTGGGATGCAGCTATGAATGAAGAATATCGTTCATTATTGGAAAATGATACATGGGATCTTGTTCCTCTTCCAAAGGGATGAAAACTTGTTAGATGCAAATGGGTTTACAAAACCAAGTATGGACCAAATGGAAAAGTTGATAAACATAAAGCTCATCTTGTTGCTAAGGGTTTTTCACAAGTTGAAGGCATTGACTATACTAAAACCTTCTCCCTTATTGCCAAAATGAACTCTATTCGCCTTCTTCTTTCCCTTGCTGCCTCTATCAAATGGGAAGTCCATCAGATGGATGTTAAATTTGCCTTCTAGCATGGGGACTTGCATGAAGAAATGTATATGGAACAACCTACTAGATTTATACAAATAGACTCCAGCCTTGTATGTCGGCTTAAGAAATCCCTTTATGGTCTCAAGCAAGCCCCTCGGGCTTGGTATGCCAAAATGGATAACTTTCTTTTAGAAACTGGCTTTTCTAGGTGTCATTCTGACAATATTATCTACACCAAGAAAGTGGGCAAGTCTCTTATCATTCTTGTTCTTTATGTTGATGATCTTATCCTTACTAGTAGTGATCCCAACCTTATAAACCATGTGAACTTCAACCTTAAACAGAAGTTTGAAATGACAGACTTAGGACACTTGCATTATTTTCTTGGTCTTCAAGTCTTGCAATCCAAGGAATGTATTTCCCTTTCCCAGTCCAAGTATGCCCGTGATCTTCTACGCTATTTTCACATGGAATACTGTAAGCCAGCCCCTTCTACTTTTTAGTCTGGAGCCAAACTTTCAGTCACTTGTACTGCCCCTGAAGTTGATGCTACCTTATACCGTCAACTTGTAGGAAAACTTTTGTATCGAACCCATACTCATCCTAACCTTTCCTTTGTTGTTGGCCTTATTGCTCGGTTTATGAAAAACCCACATGAAAGTCATTGGAAAGTAGCTAAAAGAATACTTCGTTACATTCAAGGTACAACTCAGTTTGGGATTCATTACAGTGCAGAAGCATCTCCTCTATTGGTTGGTTTCACTGATTCCGATTGGGTTGGTGACCTTGATGATCGGAAGTCTACTGTAGGTTATGTGTTCACTCTTGGTTTAGAACATATTACATGGGCTTGCAAGAAACAAAGTGTTATTTCTCTTTCTTCAGCAGAAGCAGAGTATCGTGGTGCCATATAAGGTAGTAAGGAAGCCTTGTGGCTTTGCCAGATTCTGTCAGAGTTTGGCTTTCAGCAGCAGCATTCGACTACACTTTAGTGTGATAATCAAAGTGCCATTCAACTATGCAAAGATCTAGTCCAACATCAGTGTAGCAAACATTGAACTGCACATGCACTTCATCGGAAAACTCATTCATGACCATGTTCTTGAAGTGCAATATTGTTCAATAGTGATCAAGTTGCAGATCTTTACAAAGGCTCTCATAGAGGCGAAGTTTACTAAACTTTGATTTTGGTTGGAGTTTAGGGAAGTTGTCACTAAGGGGGGATAGGCTATAATGCCTCCTTCC